>CM060427.1:153600066-154830281 GCA_030545235.1 Helianthus tuberosus | reverse complement strand
AAAATTAAAATGGGATATACCGGGCTAGGATTCGAGTTACAGCAACAAGGGCCAAACCAACCTCCCAAGAATGGAATCGTCGAGCGAAAACACTTGACAACCTTCTAGAAGCAGCTTTTCTTGCCACCAGACCTTTCTCCACCAGTTAGGAATCTGATCCCGTCACTAAACACATTCCTTAAATTGTAGCCATTTGTTGAGTGCTTTTTTTGGTGTCTAATCCGCATATATATCACCATTGCCCTTGATTTTCTTGACTGTATATCTCTTAAATATCAACATATACACGTGTGGTTTAGTTTACGAAGATTTTTCAATGCCGAGAACCTCGATCAGAGAGTAAAAAAGGCGTAAGGTTCACAATGGTGTAAAATTAAAATGGGATATATCGGGCTAGGATTCGAGTTACAGGAACAAGGATCAAACCAACCACCCAAGAATGGAATCGTCGAGCGAAAACACTTGACAACCTCTTAGAAGCAGCTTTTCTTGCCACCAGACCTTTCTCCATCAATTAGGAATCTGATGTCGTCACTAAACACATTCCTTAAATTGTAGCCATTTGTTGAGTGCTATTTTTTTGGTGTCTAATCCGCATATATATCACCATTGCCCTTGATTTTCTTGACTGTATATCTCTTAAATATCAACATATACACGTGTGATTTAGTTTTCGAAGATTTTTCAATGCCGAGAACCTCGATCAGAGAGTAAAAAAGGCGTAAGGTTCACAATGGTGTAAAATTAAAATGGGATATATCGGGCTAGGATTCGAGTTACAGGAACAAGGGTCAAACCAACCACCCAAGAATGGAATCGTCGAGCGAAAACACTTGACACCCTCCTAGAAGCAGCTTTTCTTGCCACCAGTCCTTTCTCCATCAATTAGGAATCTGATGCCGTCACTAAACACATTCCTTAAATAGTAGCAATTTGTGGAGTGTTTTTTTTGGTGTCTAATCCGCATATATATCACCATTGCCCTTGATTTTCTTGACTGTATATCTCTTAAATATCAACAAATACACGTGTGATTTAGTTTACGAAGATTTTTCAATGCCAAGAACCTCGATCAGAGAGTAAAAAAGGCGTAAGGTTCACAATGGTGTAAAATTAAAATGAGATATATCGGGCTAGGATTCGAGTTACAGGAACAAGGGTCAAACCAACCACCCAAGAATGGAATCGTCGAGCGAAAACACTTGACACCCTCCTAGAAGCAGCTTTTCTTGCCACAAGACCTTTCTCCGTCAATTAGGAATCTGATGCCGTCACTAAACACATTCCTTAAATTGTAGCCATTTGTTGAGTGCTATTTTTTTGGAGTCTAATCCGCATATATATCACCATTGCCCTTGATTTTCTTTACTGTATATCTCTTAAATATCAACATATACACGTGTGATTTAGTTTTCGAAGATTTTTCAATGCCAAGAACCTCGATCAGAGAGTAAAAAAGGCGTAAGGTTCACAATGGTGTAAAATTAAAATGGGATATACCGGGATAGGATTCGAGTTACAGGAACAAGGGCCAAATCAACCACCCAAGAATGGAATCGTCGAGCGAACACAATTGACAACCTCCTAGAAGCAGCTTTTCTTGCCACCAGTCCTTTTTCCATCAATTAGGAATCTGATGCCGTCACTAAACACATTCCTTAAATAGTAGCAATTTGTGGAGTGTTTTTTTTTGGTGTCTAATCCGCATATATATCACCATTGCCCTTGATTTTCTTGACTGTATATCTCTTAAATATCAACAAATACACGTGTGATTTAGTTTACGAAGATTTTTCAATGCCGAGAACCTCGATCAGAGAGTAAAAAAGGCGTAAGGTTCACAATGGTGTAAAATTAAAATGGGATATATCGGGCTAGGATTCGAGTTACAGGAACAAGGGTAAAACCAACCACCCAAGAATGGAATCGTCGAGCGAAAACACTTGACACCCTCCTAGAAGCAGCTTTTCTTGCCACAAGACCTTTCTCCGTCAATTAGGATTCTGATGCCGTCACTAAACACATTCCTTAAATTGTAGCCATTTGTTGAGTGTTTTTTTTTTGTGTCTAATCCGCATATATATCACCATTGCCCTTGATTTTCTTGACTGTATATCTCCTAAATATCAACATATACATGTTTGATTTAGTTTACGAAGATTTTTTAATGCCGAGAACCTCGATCAGAGAGTAAAAAAGGCGTAAGGTTCACAATGGTGTAAAATTAAAATGGGATATACAGGGCTAGGATTCGAGTTACAGGAACAAGGGCCAAACCAACCCCCAAGAATGGAATCGTCGAGCGAAAACACTTGACAACCTCCTAGATGCAGCTTTTCTTGCCACCAGACCTTTCTCCATCAATTAGGAATCTGATGCCATCACTAAACACATTCCTTAAATTGTAGCAATTTGTGGAGTGTTTTTTTTGGTGTCTAATCCGCATATATATCACTTTTGCCCTTGATTTTCTTGACTGTATATCTCTTAAATGTCAACATATACACGCGTGATTTAGTTTACGAAGATTTTTCAATGTCGAGAACCTCGATCAGAGAGTAAAAACGGCTTAAGGTTCACAATGGTGTAAAATAAAAATGGGATATACCGGGCTAGGATTCGAGTTACAGGAACAAGGGCCAAACCAACCACCCAAGAATGGAATCGTCGAGCGAAAACACTTGACAACCTACTAGAAGCAGCTTTTCTTGCCACCAGACCTTTCTCCATCATTAGGAATCTGATGCCATCACTAAACACATTCCTTAAATTGTAGCCATTTGTTGAGTGTTTTTTTTGGTGTCTAATCCGCGTATATATCACCATTGCCCTTGATTATCTTGACTGTATATCTCTTAAATGTCAACATATACACATGTGATTTAGTTTACGAAGATTTTTCAATGCCGAGAACCTAGATCAGAGAGTAAAAAAGGCGTAAGGTTCACAATGGTGTAAAATTAAAATGGGATATACCGGGCTAGGATTCGAGTTACAGCAACAAGGGCCAAACCAACCTCCCAAGAATGGAATCGTCGAGCGAAAACACTTGACAACCTCCTAGAAGCAGCTTTTCTTGCCACCAGACCTTTCTCCACCAATTAGGAATCTGATGCCGTCACTAAACACATTCCTTAAATTGTAGCAATTTGTTGAGTGTTTTTTTTTGGTGTCTGATGTGTGTAAAATGCAACATATAAATTACATCAAATGAGGCATAAAACTAACCCTTTTTAAGTACTAATATTGGAAAAAGAGTGTTTTTGTCTTCCTTTTATATTTTCAGGATTAAATGAGCTCAAAAACACAAAAGAAGCAAAAAGACAGCTAAATCCAACATAAATACAAGGAAAGGAACATAAGTGGACTGCCCGACCCCTCAACGGCATCTTCTCAAGCAAAATAGAGAAGGCAGAAGACTGAACACGCCCCGTGCTCAGCCAGCACGGGGTCGTGCCCAAGAAGCAGCAGAAAAGACAAACCTATAGAAGCTTCTATTGCCCACCACGGGGCCGTGCCCAGTGAACACGGGGGCGTGGCGAAAGTACAGCAGGCGCATTAATTGTAATTGCGAATTACAATTAATGAAGAGAGAGAGTGTCAGACAGGCACGGGGCCGTGTCCAGCGGACACGGGGGCGTGCCCAGCCTTCTGTTCAGCCTATAAATAGGAGTGCTTGGTTTCATTTCAACTCATCCCTTGGCACACCACCTCTCTCACACTTCATCCACCACCCACCACCATCACAACACCATCATCCACCACCATCATCCATTGTCCATCGTAGAGTGTGTGAGTCGTCTCGGGATCCAAGATTGATCGTAAGAGTTCTTGACAATCAAGGCTATGTTTGCCTAAGTCTCTTACATCACTTGGTGAAGACAAAGTGTCTAGTATAATACTTTTTATTTCTAATCTTTTGCACTTTTTATTTGGTTTTGTATTAATGACTTTAATAACTAGTTACTTAAGTTGAAGGTGATCTTTCCTTATCGTTTATCCGTGGTGTCTTGGCATTATTTTACTGTCTATATAAAATAAAGGATTTTCACCATTCATATCTCCACGGTCTATATGGAGGTATGTTGGCTACCTGGTCGGGGGTTAAGGGAACGGTTTGGTAAAGGTCTTGCCATTGTTCAGCGTTTAGAGGTCTTGCAATGGACCTGGGTCAAATTTAGTAGGACCTCCTTCAATGCTTCACGGTATTGGATGGCGGGGGTCCAAACTCTTTGATCCCCTCATAAGTTAACTACTATTAATACTATAACCCGGCTATTTAGGACTGTATCCCTGCTGACTCAGACTACTTAGCCGAGGGTAACGTCACCGCCAAAAGCGGGGCCTACCATAATATTGCATTAATAACTTAATTCATTATCTTCCAATAATCCACCCTTTTAGGATTGTATCCTTGCTGACTCAAACTACTAGGGTGAGGGTAACGTCACCTTCAAAAGAGGAGCCTACTACAATAACTAAGATAATCTCTTAATTATGTGCAAAAGTGCAGAAATAATCAAAGGTTATACTAGATACGAGTCGGAACCAAGTGATTCATCTTGTCTATCTGTTTTTCTTTTATTTTTATTTTCAGCATTTTAGTTAGTTTATATTTTTCTTAGTTTAAAACATTTTTCTAAACTTTTTATTTTGATTAGACGTTGAGGATAAACCGGTACTAAAAGCTCTTGTGTCCTTGGACGACCTCGGTATCTTACCAACGCTATACTACGCTCACGATGGGTGCACTTGCCCATATGTGTGTTTAGTGTTAGTAAAATATCGTGTTTTATAAATTTAAAACTTGGCTAAAAATAAGTGTTAAAAGGGCTTAAAATATACACCTAAAATATATAACACTTCACACGCACCAGTGTCTAATCCGCATATATATCACCATTGCCCTTGATTTTCTTGACTGTATATCTCTTAAATATCAACATATACACGTGTGGTTTAGTTTACGAAGATTTTTTAATGCCGAGAACCTCGATCAGAGAGTAAAAAAGGCGTAAGGTTCACAATGGTGTAAAATTAAAATGGGATATATCGGGCTAGGATTCGAGTTACAGGAACAAGGGTCAAACCAACCACCCAAGAATGGAATCGTCGAGCGAAAACACTTGACAACCTCTTAGAAGCAGCTTTTCTTGCCACCAGACCTTTCTCCATCAATTTGGAATCTGATGTCGTCACTAAACACACTCCTTAAATTGTAGCCATTTGTTGAGTGCTTTTTTTTGGTGTCTAATCCGCATATATATCACCATTGCCCTTGATTTTCTTGACAGTATATCTCTTAAATATCAACATATACACGTGTTATTTAGTTTTCGAAGATTTTTCAATGCCGAGAACCTCGATCAGAGAGTAAAAAAGGCGTAAGGTTCACAATGGTGTAAAATTAAAATGGGATATACCGGGCTAGGATTCGAGTTACAGGAACAATGGCCAAATCAACCACCCAAGAATGGAATCGTCGAGCGAACACATTTGACAACTTCCTAAAAGCAGCTTTTCTTGCCACCAGTCCTTTCTCCATCAATTAGGAATCTGATGCCATCACTAAACACATTATTTAAATAGTAGCAATTTGTGGAGTGTTTTTTTTTGTGTCTAATCCGCATATATATCACCATTGCCCTTGATTTTCTTGACTGTATATCTCTTAAATATCAACAAATACACGTGTGATTTAGTTTACGAAGATTTTTCAATGCCGAGAACCTCGATCAGAGAGTAAAAAAGGCGTAAGGTTCACAATGGTGTAAAATTAAAATGGGATATATCGGGCTAGGATTCGAGTTACAGGAACAAGGGTCAAACCAACCACCCAAGAATGGAATCGTCGAGCGAAAACACTTGACACCCTCCTAGAAGCAGCTTTTCTTGCCACAAGACCTTTCTCCGTCAATTAGGAATCTGATGCCGTCACTAAACACATTCCTTAAATTGTTGCCATTTGTTGAGTGTTTTTTTTTGTGTCTAATCCGCATATATATCACCATTGCCCTTGATTTTCTTGACTGTATATCTCTTAAATATCAACATATACATGTGTGATTTAGTTTACGAAGATTTTTTAATGCCGAGAACCTCGATCAGAGAGTAAAAAAGGCGTAAGGTTCACAATGGTGTAAAATTAAAATGGGATATACAGGGCTAGGATTCGAGTTACAGGAACAAGGGCCAAACCAACCCCCCAAGAATGGAATCGTCGAGCGAAAACACTTGACAACCTCCTAGATGCAGCTTTTCTTGCCACCAGACCTTTCTCCATCAATTAGGAATCTGATGCCGTCACTAAACACATTCCTTAAATTGTAGCAATTTGTGGAGTGTTTTTTTTGGTGTCTAATCCGCTTATATATCACTTTTGCCCTTGATTTTCTTGACTGTATATCTCTAAAATGTCAACATATACACGCGTGATTTAGTATACGAAGATTTTTCAATGCCGTGAACCTCGATCAGAGAGTAAAAAAGGCTTAAGGTTCACAATGGTGTAAAATTAAAATGGGATATACCGGGCTAGGATTCGAGTTACAGGAACAAGGGCCAAACCAACCACCCAAGAATGGAATCGTCGAGCGAAAACACTTGACAACCTACTAGAAGCAGCTTTTCTTGCCACCAGACCTTTCTCCATCATTAGGAATCTGATGCCGTCACTAAACACATTCCTTAAATTGTAGCCATTTGTTGAGTGTTTTTTTTGGTGTCTAATCCGCATATATATCACCATTGCCCATGATTATCTTGAGTGTATATCTCTTAAATGTCAACATATACACGTGTGATTTAGTTTACGAAGATTTTTTCAATGCCGAGAACCTCGATCAGAGAGTAAAAAAGGCGTAAGGTTCACAATGGTGTAAAATTAAAATGCGATATACCGGGCTAGGATTCGAGTTACAGCAACAAGGGCCAAACCAACCTCCCAAGAATGGAATCGTCGAGCGAAAACACTTGACAACCTCTAGAAGCAGCTTTTCTTGCCACCAGACCTTTCTCCACCAATTAGGAATCTGATGCCGTCACTAAACACATTACTTAAATTGTAGCAATTTGTTGAGTGTTTTTTTTGGTGTCTAATCCGCATATATATCACCATTGCCCTTGATTTTCTTGACTGTATATCTCTTAAATATCAACATATACAAGTGTGATTTAGTTTACGAAGATTTTTTAATGCCGAGAACCTTGATCAGAGAGTAAAAAAGGCGTAAGGTTCACAATGGTGTAAAATTAAAATGGGATATACAGGGCTAGGATTCGAGTTACAGGAACAAGGGCCAAACCAACCCCCCAAGAATGGAATCGTCGAGCGAAAACACTTGACAACCTCCTAGATGCAGCTTTTCTTGCCACCAGACCTTTCTCCATCAATTAGGAATTTGATGCCGTCACTAAACACATTCCTTAAATTGTAGCAATTTGTGGAGTGTTTTTTTTGGTGTCTAATCCGCATATATATCACCATTGCCCTTGATTTTCTTGACTGTATATCTCTTAAATATCAACAAATACAGGTGTGATTTAGTTTACGAAGATTTTTCAATGCCGAGAACCTCGATCAGAGAGTAAAAAAAGCGTAAGGTTCACAATGGTGTAAAATTAAAATGGGATATATCGGGCTAGGATTCGAGTTACAGGAACAAGGGTCAAACCAACCACCCAAGAATGGAATCGTCGAGCGAAAACACTTGACACCCTCCTAGAAGCAGCTTTTCTTGCCACAAGACCTTTCTCCGTCAATTAGGAATCTGATGCCGTCACTAAACCCATTCCTTAAATTGTTGCCATTTGTTGAGTGTTTTTTTTTTGTGTCTAATCCGCATATATATCACCATTGCCCTTGATTTTCTTGACTATATATCTCTTAAATATCAACATATACATGTGTGATTTAGTTTACGAAGATTTTTTAATGCCTAGAACCTCGATCAGAGAGTAAAAAAGGCGTAAGATTCACAATGGTGTAAAATTAAAATGGGATATACAGGGCTAGGATTCGAGTTACAGGAACAAGGGCCAAACCAACCCCCCAAGAATGGAATCGTCGAGCGAAAACACTTGACAACCTCCTAGATGCAGCTTTTCTTGCCACCAGACCTTTCTCCATCAATTAGGAATCTGATGCCGTCACTAAACACATTCCTTAAATTGTAGCAATTTGTGGAGTGTTTTTTTTGGTGTCTAATCCGATTATATATCACTTTTGCCCTTGATTTTCTTGACTGTATATCTCTTAAATGTCAACATATACACGCGTGATTTAGTATACGAAGATTTTTCAATGCCGAGAACCTCGATCAGAGAGTAAAAAAGGCTTAAGGTTCACAATGGTGTAAAATTAAAATGGGATATACCGGGCTAGGATTCGAGTTACAGGAACAAGGGCCAAACCAACCACCCAAGAATGGAATCGTCGAGCGAAAACACTTGACAACCTCCTAGAAGCAGCTTTTCTTGCCACCAGACCTTTCTCCATCATTAGGAATCTGATGCCGTCACTAAACACATTCCTTAAATTGTAGCCATTTGTTGAGTGTTTTTTTTGGTGTCTAATCCGCATATATATCACCATTGCCCATGATTATCTTGACTGTATGTCTCTTAAATGTCAACATATACACGTGTGCTTTAGTTTACGAAGATTTTTCAATGCCGAGAACCTCGATCAGAGAGTAAAAAAGGCGTAAGGTTCACAATGGCGTAAAATTAAAATGGGATATATCGGGCTAGGATTCGAGTTACAGGAACAAGGGTCAAACCAACCACTCAAGAATGGAATCGTCGAGCGAAAACACTTGACAACCTCTTAGAAGCAGCTTTTCTTGCCACCAGACCTTTCTCCATCAATTAGGAATCTGATATCGTCACTAAACACATTCCTTAAATTGTAGCCATTTGTTGAGTGCTTTTTTTTTTGGTGTCTAATCCGCATATATATCACCATTGCCCTTGATTTTCCTGACTGTATATCTCTTAAATATCAACATATACATGTGTGATTTAGTTTACGAAGATTTTTCAATGACGAGAACCTCGATCAGAGAGTAAAAAAGGCGTAAGGTTCAAAATGGTGTAAAATTAAAGTATGATATACCGGGCTAGGATTCGAGTTACAGGAATAAGGGCCAAACCAACCACCCAAGAATGGAATCGTCGAACGAACACATTTGACAACCTCCTAGAAGCAGTTTTTCTTGCCACCAGTCCTTTCTCCTTCAATTAGGAATCTGATGCCGTCACTAAACACATTCCTTAAATAGTAGCCATTTTTCGAGTGTTTTTTTTTTTTTGTGTCTAATCCGCTTATATATCACCATTGCCCTTGATTTTCTTGACTGTATATCTCTTAAATATCAACATATACACGTGTGATTTAGTTTACGAAGATTTTTCAATGCCGAGAACCTCGATCAGAGAGTAAAAAAGGCGTAAGGTTCACAATGGTGTAAAATTAAAATGGGATATACCGGGCTAGGATTCGAGTTACAGGAACAAGGGTCAAACCAACCACCCAAGAATGGAATCGTCGAGCGAAAACACTTGACAACCTCTTAGAAGCAGCTTTTCTTGCCACCAGAACTTTCTCCATTAATTAGGAATCTGATGTCGTCACTAAACACATTCCTTAAATTGTAGCCATTTGTTGAGTGCTTTTTTTTGTGTCTAATCCGCATATATATCACCATTGCCCTTGATTTTCTTGACTGTATATCTCTTAAATATCAACATATACACGTGTGATTTAGTTTTCGAAGATTTTTCAATGCCGATAACCTCGATCAGAGAGTAAAAAAGGCGTAAGGTTCACAATGGTGTAAAATTAAAATGGGATATACCGGGCTAGTATTCGAGTTACAGGAACAAAGGCCAAATCAACCACCCAAGAATGGAATCGTCGAGCGAACACATTTGACAACCTCCTAGAAGCAGCTTTTCTTGCCACCAGTCCTTTCTCCATCAATTAGGAATCTGATGCTGTCACTAAACACATTCCTTAAATAGTAGCCATTTGTCGAGTGTTTTTTTTGTGTCTAATCCGCATATATATCACCATTGCCCTTGATATTCTTGACTGTATATCTCTTAAATATCAACATACACATGTGTGATTTAGTTTACGAAGATTTTTCAATGCCGAGAACCTCGATCAGAAAGTAAAAAAGGCGTAAGGTTCACAATGGTGTAAAATTATAATGGGATATACCGGGCTAGAATTTGAGTTACTGGAATAAGGTCCAAACCAACCACCCAAGAATGGAATCGTCGAGCGAAAACACTTGACAACCTCCTAGAAGCAGCTTTTCTTGCCACCAGACCTTTCTCCATCAATTAGGAATCTGATGCCGTCACTAAACACATTCCCTAAATTGTAGCCATTTGTTGAGTGATTTTTTTTTTGTGTCAAATCCGCATATATATCACCATTGCCCTTGATTTTCTTGACTGTATATCTTTTAAATATCAACAAATACACGTGTGATTTAGTTTACGAAGATTTTTCAACGCCGAGAGCCTCGGTCAGAGAGTAAAAAAGGCGTAAGGTTCACAATGGTGTAAAATTAATATGGGATATACCGGGCTAGGATTCGAGTTACAGGAACAAGGGTCAAACCAACCACCCAAGAATGGAATCGTCGAGCGAAAACACTTGACACCCTCCTAGAAGCAGCTTTTCTTGCCACAAGTCCTTTCTCCGTCAATTAGGAATCTGATCCCGTCACTAAACACATTCCTTAAATTGTAGCCATTTGTTGAGAGTTTTTTTTTGTGTCTAATCCGCATATATATCACCATTGCCCTTGATTTTCTTGACTGTATATCTCTTAAATATCAACATATACAAGTGTGATTTAGTTTACGAAGATTTTTTAATGCCGAGAACCTTGATCAGAGAGTAAAAAAGGCGTAAGATTCACAATGGTGTAAAATTAAAATGGGATATACAGGGCTAGGATTCGAGTTACAGGAACAAGGGCCAAACCAACCCCCCAAGAATGGAATCGTCGAGCGAAAACACTTGACAACCTCCTAGATGCAGCTTTTCTTGCCACCAGACCTTTCTCCATCAATTAGGAATTTGATGCCGTCACTAAACACATTCCTTAAATTGTAGCAATTTGTGGAGTGTTTTTTTTGGTGTCTAATCCGCATATATATCACTTTTGCCCTTGATTTTCTTGACTGTATATCTCTATAATGTCAACATATACACGCGTGATTTAGTTTACGAAGATTTTTCAATGCCGAGAACCTCGATCAGAGAGTAAAAAAGGCTTAAGGTTCACAATGGTGTAAAATTAAAATGGGATATACCGGGCTAGGATTCGAGTTACAGGAACAAGGGCCAAACCAACCACCCAAGAATGGAATCGTCGAGCGAAAACACTTGACAACCTCCTAGAAGCAGCTTTTCTTGCCACCAGACCTTTCTCCATCATTAGGAATCTGATGCCGTCACTAAACACATTCCTTAAATTGTAGCCATTTGTTGAGTGTTTTTTTTTTGTGTCTAATCCGCAAATATATCACCTTTGCCCTTGATTATCTTGACTGTATATCTCTTAAATTTCAACATATACACGTGTGATTTAGTTTACGAAGATTTTTCAATGCCGAGAACCTCGATCAGAGAGTAAAAAAGGCGTAAGGTTCACAATGGTGTAAAATTAAAATGGGATATACCGGGCTAGGATTCGAGTTACAGGAACAAGGGCCAAATCAACCACCCAAGATTGGAATCGTCGAGCGAACACATTTGACAACCACCTAGAAGCAGCTTTTCTTGCCACTAGTCCTTTCTCCATCAATTAGGAATCTGATGCCGTCACTAAACACATTCCTTAAATAGTAGCCATTTGTCGAGTGTTTTTCTTGTGTCTAATCCGCATATATATCACCATTGCCCTTGATTTTCTTGACTGTATATCTCTTAAATATCAACATATACATGTGTGATTTAGTTTACGAAGATTTTTCAATGCCGAGAACCACGATCAGAGAGTAAAAAAGGCGTAAGGTTCAAAATGGTGTAAAATTAAAGTATGATATACCGGGCTAGGATTCGAGTTACAGGAAAAAGGGCCAAACCAACCACCCAAGAATGGAATCGTCGAGCGAACACATTTGACAACCTCCTAGAAGCAGCTTTTCTTGCCACCAGTCCTTTCTCCATCAATTAGGAATCTGATGCCGTCACTAAACACATTCCTTAAATAGTAGCCATTTGTCGAGTGTTTTTTTTTTTGGTGTCTAATCCGCATATATATCACCATTGCCCTTGATTTTCTTAACTGTATATCTCTTAAATATCAACATATACATGTGTGATTTAGTTTACGAAGATTTTTCAATGCCGAGAACCTCGATCAGAAAGTAAAAAAGGCGTAAGGTTCACAATGGTGTAAAATTATAATGGGATACACCGGGCTAGGATTCGAGTTACTGGAATAAGGTCCAAACCAACCACCCAAGAATGGAATCGTCGAGCGAAAACACTTGACAACCTCCTAGAAGCAGCTTTTCTTGCCACCAGACCTTTCTCCATCAATTAGGAATCTGATGCCGTCACTAAACACATTCCCTAAATTGTAGCCATTTGTTGAGTGATTTTTTTTTGGTGTCAAATCCGCATATATATCACCATTGCCCTTGATTTTCTTGACTGTATATCTCTTAAATATCAACAAATACACGTGTGATTTAGTTTACGAAGATTTTTCAATGCCGAGAACCTCGATCAGAGAGTAAAAAAGGCGTAAGGTTCACAATGGTGTAAAATTAAAATGGGATATACCGGGCTAGGATTCGAGTTACAGGAACAAGGGTCAAACCAACCACCCAAGAATGGAATCGTCGAGCGAAAACACTTGACAACCTCTTAGAAGCAGCTTTTCTTGCCACCAGAACTTTCTCCATCAATTAGGAATCTGATGTCGTCACTAAACACATTCCTTAAATTGTAGCCATTTGTTGAGTGCTTTTTTTTGTGTCTAATCCGCATATATATCACCATTGCCCTTGATTTTCTTGACTGTATATATCTTAAATATCAACATATACACGTGTGATTTAGTTTTCGAAGATTTTTCAATGCCGAGAACCTCGATCAGAGAGTAAAAAAGGCGTAAGGTTCACAATGGTGTAAAATTAAAATGGGATATACCGGGCTAGGATTCGAGTTACAGGAACAAGGGCCAAATCAACCATCCAAGATTGGAATCGTCGAGCGAACACATTTGACAACCTCCTCGAAGCAGCTTTTCTTGCCACTAGTCCTTTCTCCATCAATTAGGAATCTGATGCCGTCACTAAACACATTCCTTAAATAGTAGCCATTTGTCGAGTGTTTTTCTTGTGTCTAATCCGCATATATATCACCATTGCCCTTGATTTTCTTGACTGTATATCTCTTAAATATCAACATATACATGTGTGATTTAGTTTACGAAGATTTTTCAATGCCGAGAACCTCGATCAGAGAGTAAAAAAGGCGTAAGGTTCAAAATGGTGTAAAATTAAAGTATGATATACCGGGCTAGGATTCGAGTTACAGGAATAAGGGCCAAACCAACCACCCAAGAATGGAATCGTCGAGCGAACACATTTGACAACCTCCTAGAAGCAGCTTTTCTTGCCACCAGTCCTTTCTCCATCAATTAGGAATCTGATGCCGTCACTAAACACATTCCTTAAATAGTAGCCATTTGTCGAGTGTTTTTTTTTTGTGTCTAATCCGCATATATATCACCATTGCCCTTGATTTTCTTAACTGTATATCTCTTAAATATCAACATATACATGTGTGATTTAGTTTACGAAGATTTTTCAATGCCGAGAACCTCGATCAGAAAGTAAAAAAGGCGTAAGGTTCACAATAGTGTAAAATTATAATGGGATATACCGGGCTAGGATTCGAGTTACTGGAATAAGGTCCAAACCAACCACCCAAGAATGGAATCGTCGAGCGAAAACACTTGACAACCTCCTAGAAGCAGCTTTTCTTGCCACCAGACCTTTCTCCATCAATTAGGAATCTGATGCCATCACTAAACACATTCCCTAAATTGTAGCCATTTGTTGAGTGATTTTTTTTGGTGTCAAATCCGCATATATATCACCATTGCCCTTGATTTTCTTGATTGTATATCTCTTAAATATCAACATATACACGTGTGATTTAGTTTTTGAAGATTTTTCAATGCCGAGAACCTCGATCAGAGAGTAAAAAAGGCGTAAGGTTCACAATGGTGTAAAATTAAAATGGGATATACCGGGCTAGGATTCGAGTTACAGGAACAAGGGCCAAATCAACCACCCAAGATTGGAATCGTCGAGCGAACACATTTGACAAACTCCTAGAAGCAGCTTTTCTTGCCACTAGTCCTTTCTCCATCAATTAGGAATCTGATGCCGTCACTAAAAACATTCCATAAATAGTAGCCATTTGTCGAGTGTTTTTCTTGTGTCTAATCCGCATATATATCACCATTGCCCTTGATTTTCTTGACTGTATATCTCTTAAATATCAACATATACATGTTCGATTTAGTTTACGAAGATTTTTCAATGCCGAGAACCTCGATCAGAGAGTAAAAAAGGCGTAAGGTTCAAAATGGTGTAAAATTAAAGTATGATATACCGGGCTAGGATTCGAGTTACAGGAATAAGGGCCAAACCAACCACCCAAGAATGGAATCGTCGAGCGAACACATTTGACAACCTCCTAGAAGCAGCTTTTCTTGCCACCAGTCCTTTCTCCATCAATTAGGAATCTGATGCCGTCACTAAACACATTCCTTAAATAGTAGCCATTTGTCGAGTGTTTTTTTTTTGTGTCTAATCCGCATATATATCACCATTGCCCTTGATTTTCTTAACTGTATATCTCTTAAATATCAACATATACATGTGTTATTTAGTTGACGAAGATTTTTCAATGCCGAGAACCTCGATCAGAAAGTAAAAAAGGCGTTAGGTTCACAATGGTGTAAAATTATAATGGGATATACCGGGCTAGGATTCGAGTTACCGGAACAAGGGCCAAATCAACCACCCAAGAATGGAATCGTCGAGCGAACACATTTGACAACCTCCTAGAAGCAGCTTTTCTTGCCACCAGTCCTTTCTCCATCAATTAGGAATCTGATGCCGTCACTAAACACATTCCTTAAATAGTAGCCATTTGTCGAGTGTTTTTTTTGTGTCTAATCCGCATATATATCACCATTGCCCTTGATTT
The DNA here is from genome assembly GCA_030545235.1 of Helianthus tuberosus. Taxonomy (NCBI): domain Eukaryota; kingdom Viridiplantae; phylum Streptophyta; class Magnoliopsida; order Asterales; family Asteraceae; genus Helianthus; species Helianthus tuberosus. Next base: position 154,815,022 of record CM060427.1, on the reverse strand, counting down.
TCTTGACTGTATATCTCTTAAATATCAACATATACATGTGTGATTTAGTTTACGAAGATTTTTCAATGCCGAGAACCTCGATCAGAAAGTAAAAAAGGCGTAAGGTTCACAATGGTGTGAAATTATAATGGGATATACCGGGCTAGGATTCGAGTTACTGGAATAAGGTCCAAACCAACCACCCAAGAATGGAATCGTCGAGCGAAAACACTTGAGAACCTCCTAGAAGCAGCTTTTCTTGCCACCAGACCTTTCTCCATCAATTAGGAATCTGATGCCGTCACTAAACACATTCCCTAAATTGTAGCCATCTGTTGAGTGATTTTTTTTTGGTGTCAAATCGGCATATATATCACCATTGCCCTTGATTTTCTTGACTGTATATCTCTTAAATATCAACAAATACACGTGTGATTTAGTTTACGAAGATTTTTCAATGCCGAGAACCTCGATCAGAGAGTAAAAAAGGCGTAAGGTTCACAATGGTGTAAAATTAAAATGGGATATACCGGGCTAGGATTCGAGTTACAGGAACAAGGGTCAAACCAACCACCCAAGAATGGAATCGTCGAGCGAAAACACTTGACACCCTCCTAGAAGCAGCTTTTCTTGCCACAAGACCTTTCTCCGTCAATTAGGAATCTGATGCCGTCACTAAACACATTCCTTAAATAGTAGCCATTTGTCGAGTGTTTTTTTGTGTCTAATCCGCATATATATCACCATTGCCCTTGATTTTATTGACTGTATATCTCTTAAATATCAACATATACATGTGTGATTTAGTTTACGAAGATTTTTCAATGCCGAGAACCTCGATCAGAGAGTAAAAAAGGCGTAAGGTTCAAAATGGTGTAAAATTAAATTATGATATACCGGGCTAGGATTCGAGTTACAGGAATAAGGGCCAAACCAACCACCCAAGAATGGAATCGTCGAGCGAACACATTTGACAACCTCCTAGAAGCAGCTTTTCTTGTCACCAGTCCTTTCTCCATCAATTAGGAATCTGATGCCGTCACTAAACACATTCCTTAAATAGTAGCCATTTGTCGAGTGTTTTTTTTGTGTCTAATCCGCATATATATCACCATTGCCCTTGATTTTCTTAACTGTATATCTCTTAAATATCAACATATACATGTGTGATTTAGTTTACGAAGATTTTTCAATGCCGAGAGCCTCGATCAGAAAGTAAAAAAGGCGTAAGGTTCACAATGGTGTAAAATTATAATGGGATATACCGGGCTAGGATTCGAGTTACTGGAATAAGGTCCAAACCAACCACCCAAGAATGGAATCGTCGAGCGAAAACACTTGACAACCTCCTAGAAGCAGCTTTTCTTGCCACCAGACCTTTCTCCATCAATTAGGAATCTGATGCCGTCACTAAACACATTCCCTAAATTGTAGCCATTTGTTGAGTGATTTTTTTTTGGTGTCAAATCCGCTTATATATCACCATTGCCCTTGATTTTCTTGACTGTATATCTCTTAAATATCAACAAATACACGTGTGATTTAGTTTACGAAGATTTTTCAATGCCGAGAACCTCGATCAGAGAGTAAAAAAGGCGTAAGGTTCACAATGGTGTAAAATTAAAATGGGATATACCGGGCTAGGATTCGAGTTACAGGAACAAGGGTCAAACCAACCACCCAAGAATGGAATCGTCGAGCGAAAACACTTGACAACCTCTTAGAAGCAACTTTTCTTGCCACCAGAACTTTCTCCATCAATTAGGAATCTGATGTCGTCACTAAACACATTCCCTAAATTGTAGCCATTTGTTGAGTGATTTTTTTTTGGTGTCAAATCGGCATATATATCACCATTGCCCTTGATTTTCTTGACTGTATATCTCTTAAATATCAACAAATACACGTGTGATTTAGTTTACGAAGATTTTTCAATGCCGAGAACTGATAGACTGTCGTCGGGTCTATGCAAAAACCTAAAATTACCTATAGACAGGGTAAGTCAGGTATCGAATCCAGAGGAGCATGTGGTCAGTGTAATACCGTTTAATTAATCTAAACTTACTTTATGAAATTTGCTAGTTTATATATTTTTGTAATTTTTATGAATAAGTATTGTGAAAATGAGAAAACAATGATAGGAACGTGACCACTCCGGGATTCAGATTCTTTAAACACTTAATAATCTAATTATTGTTTATTTGGATGCCACTGATTAAATGGTAAATCTGTCACATAAACCAATTACTTATACAAGATCCTAGCATAATACCAATTGATCAGAGAGATATTAACCGCAAGCATAAATAATTATTCAATCAGCAAAGGCACAATTAGATTCAACATAAATACGTCTCTGGTTATCACCAGGATTTGTCTGTCACACAAATTGTATATATGTAAATGTAATTCGGTTAACACCTAATTACAATCTAATTCTCAAACAAACAAAACTAAATTAAAAGTGAAATACAAGAATCATCACCCGGAGTGTTCACTGGAGGGTTAACCGATCATGGCAGGTTGTTGATCTTCAGAGCCTTCAACCATAGTTGAAAACCCCTTTTCTTTCGTCCGAGCTCTCCAAATTCGTGTACCAAGTCCGGTGTAACCGCCCGCCAATGATCAGACCCACTAAAATCATCTTCAAAACAGCATTAAATGAGTAAGTTACAAAAACTCCCCAGGTCCCTATGTCTGCCGCCAATCTGATGATCCCGTGTGTATATTTTCATGTGATATCCTCTCTTGGGCTTCACAGAATTCTAAGAAGTATGCCGTCAAAAGCCCCCCTAGTTCTCCAAGCCCATGTGCGACCCAACTGTTTTCAGCCATCAACCCAAGATGTTTTTATATAATGTTGACTCTTGTTCAGCCTCTGTTGCTGTAATGATGATGATGATTATATTGTTGTTTAGCGGCCCAATTATAGGAGTCCATGTCTTTGTTGGCGGCCCAATCACAAATATCCACATTCTCCTTTAGTCTGCATCCAATAACAGCCCAAATGTGTATATATTGATTTCAAATTCACGTGGCTCCTCTCTCTAAGTTTGTGCACCTCCTCAAAAGTCCACCTTGATGATGTCAGTCGAACATGTTGGCAGCCCATGTGCACGTGTCATATTTCTTTTATTCCTAAATGTGCCACCCAAAATGATGATGATTACTTCAATTGTTGACTTGCCTCCCATACATGTGCACGTGAATGATATACAGCCCACAGTCTACCATTAATTGATGATTTTTTTATATATCATTCCTCCCAAGTTCCAATTAATGATGAAGTGATGTTTCAAACCCTTCTCTCACGTGCCTTTCTTATGATGGATGATGTCCTATTCTTTTCTTTTGTTATTGACTTTTGTGTATCTCAATTTAGAGATCACGTGATGCCTCCTTTTGGACGATGTGATGTATTAACATATTATGAAATTAGAAATCCCCTCAAACCATAAGGATGGCTGCCCATGTTCACGTAAATCCAAAAGAAAAACCCAATGATTCATTGTATTGGTAACGGCCCAATCCAAACTTGTATATGTGAGATGATGATGATGGATCATGTGATGTCTTTCTTGTATTCTTTGAACCACAAAGTCACGATGCCATTTAATTTCCAACCGTAGCCTATGCGTTCCAATTTAACCGAATTAAGCGATTTACCTGCAAAACACACGAACACTCGTAGTTACTAAGTTCAAGCAAATAACCAAGTAAAGCATGGAATTTTAATCTTTTTAAACCACTTAAGGGTTGTCCTACGGACCACCCGTCACATCCCCACACTTACCCGTTGCTTGTCCCAAGCAACCGATTCAAAATTATTCAAAAACATACGCAATCAACAAAAACCAAGCAAAAACATGTTATCCTTTTACTAGCCCTTTTCTTAACACCCAAACAACACACCCCTCTCTAAATCTCTCCTCTCGGCTACAAGTAAGCACTAGCATAGATAAGCTAGACACACAAAAGGCAAACGGGCGGCTGCACAACTATAGGCTTGTACCTAAATCGGTCCTCCTCCTACGAGTGTCAAATATGAATGCAAATCAAAGGGGCTTTTAAGGTTGTAACAAGGCTAGGTAAATGGGTAGGACATGGAATATATATGAAGTAGCGAAGGACTTGCCCGGTCTTTTATTACATAATGAAATAAACAAACAAACAAACTTAAACTTATATACAAGACAACTCAACATTACTTTTTTTTTCATTGCTTTTTCCATTTTTTTTTTCTTTTTTTTTTTTCTTTTCTCCTTTTTTTTTTCTTTTTCATCACTTTTTTTTTCTCTAAACATTCAACATAACATCGAACGTATTTACACACTACTAAAATAACTACTAGCACTATAAGACCGGGTCAAGTCGGGTAAATTTTTAGGAAACTAGCTAAGGGGTAACAAACGATAGGCTTTTAGGCACAAAATTGGGCAACTAAATGTCCAAACCCCCGCCCCTCTTGCAACCATGCTCATATATATAATTAATGAGGTCCAACCCCCCAAATCCCACACTCGCACTCACCAAGACGAGGCTACCTAATTGCCCTTATCCTTTTTACATTCACATCAACTAAGGACTCAAACCGTATCAAGGCACAAGTTCTAATGCACCCCCACCCGTCGCCACTCTCATCAAAACAAGTATTATTTATTGACATGTGTGGCTTCAACTCTCACCAAGAACAAAGGGTATTAAGGGTTGCCGGTGCATCATTTGAGGTTAATTCAAAGTGTTCAAATTCTCACATCGTTTTGCTTGATTTAAATTTTTTTTTTTTTTTTTTTTTTTCAAAACCTCAAAATTTTCCCCTCATCCCCACACTTGGGATACATTGTCCCAATGTATGGTTTTGAGGAAAAGATTGCTTTAACCAAGAACATCAACACTTGCTTATACTCTCAAACCCCAAGTTTCTTTTTGTATTTTTTTTTAAACAAAAGCAAACAAACTAACTACCAATATTTCAAAGCTAATGAGCATATCAAGACTAAGGAAAGAGTACATTGACCTGGTGAAATTTGACACAACATATATTGTAAGTGATCCAATTTCCTATCACCACCTTCACACAAATATCCGCACATCTTCCCCACACTCGAATGTTGCCATAGCCCTGAAACATAGAAAACACTAAAAGTAGTATTGAAAATAAATAAAATAAAAAAAATATATATATTTTTGTGGTTTTGTAAATTTTAAATTCTCTTTTTTTTTTTTAAATCAAATAAACGATATAACACTAAGCGCACTAGCTCCCCGGCAACGGCGCCATTTTGATAGACTGTCGTCGGGTCTATGCAAAAACCTAAAATTACCTATAGACAGGGTAAGTCAGGTATCGAATCCAGAGGAGCATGTGGTCAGTGTAATACCGTTTAATTAATCTAAACTTACTTTATGAAATTTGCTAGTTTATATATTTTTGTAATTTTTATGAATAAGTATTGTGAAAATGAGAAAACAATGATAGGAACGTGACCACTCCGGGATTCAGATTCTGTAAACACTTAATAATCTAATTATTGTTTATTTGGATGCCACTGATTAAATGGTAAATCTGTCACATAAACCAATTACTTATACAAGATCCTAGCATAATACCAATTGATCAGAGAGATATTAACCGCAAGCATAAATAATTATTCAATCAGCAAAGGCACAATTAGATTCAACATAAATACGTCTCTGGTTATCACCAGGATTTGTCTGTCACACAAATTGTATATATGTAAATGTAATTCGGTTAACACCTAATTACAATCTAATTCTCAAACAAACAAAACTAAATTAAAAGTGAAATACAAGAATCATCACCCGGAGTGTTCACTGGAGGGTTAACCGATCATGGCAGGTTGTTGATCTTCAGAGCCTTCAACCATAGTTGAAAACCCCTTTTCTTTCGTCCGAGCTCTCCAAATTCGTGTACCAAGTCCGGTGTAACCGCCCGCCAATGATCAGACCCACTAAAATCATCTTCAAAACAGCATTAAATGAGTAAGTTACAAAAACCCCCCAGGTCCCTATGTCTGCCGCCAATCTGATGATCCCGTGTGTATATTTTCATGTGATATCCTCTCTTGGGCTTCACAGAATTCTAAGAAGTATGCCGTCAAAAGCCCCCCTAGTTCTCCAAGCCCATGTGCGACCCAACTGTTTTCAGCCATCAACCCAAGATGTTTTTATATAATGTTGACTCTTGTTCAGCCTCTGTTGCTGTAATGATGATGATGATTATATTGTTGTTTAGCGGCCCAATTATAGGAGTCCATGTCTTTGTTGGCGGCCCAATCACAAATATCCACATTCTCCTTTAGTCTGCATCCAATAACAGCCCAAATGTGTATATATTGATTTCAAATTCACGTGGCTCCTCTCTCTAAGTTTGTGCACCTCCTCAAAAGTCCACCTTGATGATGTCAGTCGAACATGTTGGCAGCCCATGTGCACGTGTCATATTTCTTTTATTCCTAAATGTGCCACCCAAAATGATGATGATTACTTCAATTGTTGACTTGCCTCCCATACATGTGCACGTGAATGATATACAGCCCACAGTCTACCATTAATTGATGATTTTTTTATATATCATTCCTCCTAAGTTCCAATTAATGATGAAGTGATGTTTCAAACCCTTCTCTCACGTGCCTTTCTTATGATGGATGATGTCCTATTCTTTTCTTTTGTTATTGACTTTTGTGTATCTCAATTTAGAGATCACGTGATGCCTCCTTTTGGACGATGTGATGTATTAACATATTATGAAATTAGAAATCCCCTCAAACCATAAGGATGGCTGCCCATGTTCACGTAAATCCAAAAGAAAAACCCAATGATTCATTGTATTGGTAACGGCCCAATCCAAACTTGTATATGTGAGATGATGATGATGGATCATGTGATGTCTTTCTTGTATTCTTTGAACCACAAAGTCACGATGCCATTTAATTTCCAACCGTAGCCTATGCGTTCCAATTTAACCGAATTAAGCGATTTACCTGCAAAACACACGAACACTCGTAGTTACTAAGTTCAAGCAAATAACCAAGTAAAGCATGGAATTTTAATCTTTTTAAACCACTTAAGGGTTGTCCTACGGACCACCCGTCAAGAACCTCGATCAGAGAGTAAAAAAGGCGTAAGGTTCACAATGGTGTAAAATTAAAATGGGATATACCGGGCTAGGATTCGAGTTACAGGAACAAGGGCCAAATCAACCACCCAAGAATGGAATCGTCGAGCGAACACATTTGACAACCTCCTAGAAGCAGCTTTTCTTGCCACCAGTCCTTTCTCCATCAATTAGGAATCTGATGCCGTCACTAAACACATTCCTTAAATAGTAGCCATTTGTCGAGTGTTTTTTTTGTGTCTAATCCGCATATATATCACCATTGCCCTTGATTTTCTTGACTGTATATCTCTTAAATATCAACATATACATGTGTGATTTAGTTTACGAAGATTTTTCAATGCCGAGAACCTCGATCAGAAAGTAAAAAAGGCGTAAGGTTCACAATGGTGTGAAATTATAATGGGATATACCGGGCTAGGATTCGAGTTACTGGAATAAGGTCCAAACCAACCACCCAAGAATGGAATCGTCGAGCGAAAACACTTGAGAACCTCCTAGAAGCAGCTTTTCTTGCCACCAGGCCTTTCTCCATCAATTAGGAATCTGATGCCGTCACTAAACACATTCCCTAAATTGTAGCCATTTGTTGAGTGATTTTTTTTTGGTGTCAAATCGGCATATATATCACCATTGCCCTAGATTTTCTTGAATGTATATCTCTTAAATATCAACAAATACACGTGTGATTTAGTTTACGAAGATTTTTAAATGCTGAGAACCTCGATCAGAGAGTAAAAAGGCGTAAGGTTCACAATGGTGTAAAATTAAAATGGGATATACCGGGCTAGGATTCGAGTTACAGGAACAAGGGTCAAACCAACCACCCAAGAATGGAATCGTCGAGCGAAAACACTTGACACCCTCCTAGAAGCAGCTTTTCTTGCCACAAGACCTTTCTCCATCAATTAGGAATCTGATGCCGTCACTAAACACATTCCTTAAATAGTAGCCATTTGTCGAGTGTTTTTTTTGTGTCTAATCCGCATATATATCACCATTGCCCTTGATTTTCTTGACTGTATATCTCTTAAATATCAACATATACATGTGTGATTTAGTTTACGAAGATTTTTCAATGCCGAGAACCTCGATCAGAGAGTAAAAAGGCGTAAGGTTCAAAATGGTGTAAAATTAAAGTATGATATACCGGGCTAGGATTCGAGTTACAAAAAAATAAGGGCCAAACCCACCACCCAAGAATGGAATCGTCGAGCGAAAGCACTTGACAACCTCCTAGAAGCAGCTTTTCTTGCCACCAGACCTTTCTCCATCAATTACATCAATTAGGAATCTGATGCCGTCACCAAACACATTCCTTAAATTGTAGCAATTTGTTGGGTGATTTTTTTGGTGTCTAATCCGCATATATATCACCATTGCCCTTGATTTTCTTGACTGTATATCTCTTAAATATTAACATATACACGTGTGATTTAGTTTACGAAGATTTTTCAATGCCGAGAACCTCGATCAGAGAGTAAAAAAGGCGTAAGGTTCACAATGGTGTAAAATTAAAATGGGATATACAGGGCTAGGATTCGAGTTACAGGAACAAGGGCCAAACCAACCACCCAAGAATGGAATCGTCGAGCGAAAACACTTGACAACCTCCTAGAAACAACTTTTCTTGCCACCAGACCTTTCTCTAGCAATTAGGAATCTGATGCCATCACTAAACACATTCCTTAAGTTGTAGCCATTTGTTGAGTGTTTTTTTTCGGTGTCTAATCCGCATATATATATATCACCATTGCCCTTGATTTTCTTGACTGTATATCTCTTAAATGTCAACATATACACGTGTGATTTAGTTTACGAAGATTTTTCAATGCCAAGAACCTCGATCAGAGAGAAAAAAAAGGCGTAAGGTTCACAATGGTGTAAAATTAAAATGGGATATACCGGGCTAGGATTCGAGTTACAGGAACAAGGGCCAAACCAACAAGCTAAGAATGGAATCGTGGAGCGATTACACTTGACAACCAACTAGAAGCAACTTTTCTTGCCACCAGACCTTTCTCCATCAATTAGGAATCTGATGCCGTCACTAAACACATTCCTTAAATTGTAGCCATTTGTTGAGTGTTTTTTTTGGTGTCTAATCCGCATATATATCACCATTGCCCTTGATTTTCTTGACCGTATATCTCTTAAATATCAACATATACACGTGTGATTTAGTTTACGAAGATTTTTCAATGCCGAGAACTTCGATCAGAGAGTAAAAAAGGTGTAAGGTTCACAATGGTATAAGATTAAAATGGGATATAGCGGGCTAGGATTCGAGTTACAGGAACAAGTGCCAAACCAACCACCCAAGAATGGAATCGTCGAGCGAAAACACTTGACAACCTCCTAGAAGCAGCTTTTCTTGCCACCAGACCTTTCTCCGTCAATTAGGAATCTGATGCCGTCACTAAACACATTCCTTAAATTATAGCCATTTGTTGAGTTTTTTTTTTTTTTTGTGTCTAATCCGCATATATATCACCATTGCCCTTGATTTTCTTGATTGTATATCTCTTAGATATCAACATATACACGTGTGATTTAGTTTGCGAAGATTTTTCAATGTCGAGAACCTCGATCAGAGAGTAAAAAAGGCGTAAGGTTAATAATGGTGTAAAATTAAAATGGGATATACCGGGCTAGGATTCGAGTTACAGGAACAAGGGCCAAACCAACCACCCAAGAATGGAATCGTCGAGCGAAAACACATGACAACCTCCTAGAAGCAGCTTTTCTTGCCACCAGAGCTTTCTCTATCAATTAGGAATCTGATGTCGTCACTAAACACATTCCTTAAATTGTAGCCATTTGTTGAGTGTTTTTTTTTTTGTGTCTAATCCGCATATATATCACCATTGCCCTTGATTTTCTTGAATGTATATCTCTTAAATATCAACTTATACATGTGTGATTTAGTTTACAAATATTTTTCAATGCCGAGAACCTCGATCAGAGAGTAAAAAAGGCGTAAGGTTCACAATGGTGTAAAATTAAAGTATGATATACCGTGCTAGGATTCGAGTTACAGGAACAAGGGCCAAACCAACCACCCAAGAATGGAATCGTCGAGCGAAAGCACTTGACAACCTCCTAGAAGCAGCTTTTCTTGCCACCATACCTTTTTCCATCAATTAGGAATCTGATGCCGTCACCAAACACATTCCTTAAATTGTAGCCATTTGTTGAGTGATTTTTTTTTGGTGTCTAATCCGCATATATATCACCATTGCCCTTGATTTTCTTGACTGTATATCTCTTAAATATCAACATATACACGTGTGATTTAGTTTGCGAAGATTTTTCAATGCCGAGAACCTCGATCAGAGAGTAAAAAAGGCGTAAGGTTAATAATGGTGTAAAATTAAAATGGGATATACCGGGCTAGGATTCGAGTTACAGGAACAAGGGCCAAACCAACCACCCAAGAATGGAATCGTCGAGCGAAAACACATGACAACCTCCTAGAAGCAGCTTTTCTTGCCACAAGAGCTTTCTCTATCAATTAGGAATCTGATGTCGTCACTAAACACATTCCTTAAATTGTAGCCATTTGTAGAGTGTTTTTTTTTGTGTCTAATCCGCATATATATCACCATTGCCCTTGATTTTCTTGAATGTATATCTCTTAAATATCAACATATACATGTGTGATTTAGTTTACAAATATTTTTCAATGCCGAGAACCTCGATCAGAGAGTAAAAAAGGCGTAAGGTTCACAATGGTGTAAAATTAAAGTATGATATACCGTGCTAGGATTCGAGTTACAGGAACAAGGGCCAAACCAACCACGCAAGAATGGAATCGTCGAGCGAAAGCACTTGACAACCTCCTAGAAGCAGCTTTTCTTGCCACCATACCTTTCTCCATCAATTAGGAATCTGATGCCGTCACCAAACGCATTCCTTAAATTGTAGCCATTTGTTGAGTGATTTTTTTTTGGTGTCTAATCCGCATATATATCACCATTGCCCTTGATTTTCTTGACTGTATATCTCTTAAATATTAACATATACACGTGTGATTTAGTTTACGAAGATTTTTCAATGCCGAGAACCTCGATCAGAGAGTAAAAAAGCCGTAAGGTTCACAATGGTGTAAAATTAAAAAGGGATATACCGGGCTAGGATTCGAGGTACAGGAACAAGGGCCAAACCAACCGCCCAAGAATGGAATCGTCGAGCGAAAACACTTGACAACCTCCTAGAAACAACTTTTATTGCCACCAGACCTTTCTCTATCAATTAGGAATCTGATGCCATCACTAAACACATTCCTTAAGTTGTAGCCATTTGTTGAGTGTTTTTTTTTTGGGGTCTAATCCGCATATATATCACGATTGCCCATGATTTTCTTAACTGTATATCTCTTAAATGTCAACATATACACGTGTGATTTAGTTTACGAAGATTTTTCAATGCCAAGAACCTCGATCAGAGAGAAAAAGAGGCGTAAGGTTCACAATGGTGTAAAATTAAAATGGGATATACCGGGCTAGGATTCGAGTTACAGGAACAAGGGCCAAACCAACAAGCTAAGAATGGAATCGTCGAGCGATTACACTTGACAACCAACTAGAAGCAACTTTTCATGCCACCAGACCTTTCTCCATCAATTAGGAATCTGATGCCGTCACTAAACACATTCCTTAAATTGTAGCTATTTGTTGAGTGATTTTTTTGGTGTCTAATCCGCATATATATCACCATTGCCCTTGATTTTCTTGACCGTATATCTCTTAAATATCAACATATACACGTGTGATTTAGTTTAGGAAGATTTTTCAATGCCGAGAAACTCGATCAGAGAGTAAAAAAGGCGTAAGGTTCACAATGGTATAAGATTAAAATGGGATATAGCGGGCTAGGATTCGAGTTACTGGAACAAGTGCCAAACCAACCACCCAAGAATGGAATCGTCGAGCGAAAACACTTGACAACCTCCTAGAAGTAGCTTTTCTTGCCACCAAAGCTTTCTCCGTCAATTAGGAATCTGATGCCGTCACTAAACACATTCCTTAAATTATAGCCATTTGTTGAGTATTTTTGTGGTGTCTAATCCGCATATATATCACCATTGCCCTTGATTTTCTTGACTGTATATCTCTTAAATATCAACATATACACGTGTGATTTAGTTTGCGAAGATTTTTCAATGCCGAGAACCTCGATCAGAGAGTAAAAAAGGCGTAAGGTTCACAATGGTGTAAAATTAAAATGGGATATACCGGGCTAGGATTCGAGTTACAGGAACAAGGGCCGAACCAACCACCCTGGAATGGAATCGTCGAGCGAAAACACTTGACAACCTCCTAGAAGTAGCTTTTCTTGCCACCAGACCTTTCTCCATCAATTAGGAATCTGATGTCGTCACCAAACACATTCCTTAAATTGTAGCCATTTGTTGAGTGATTTTTTTTTGGTGTCTAATCCGCATATATATCACCATTGCCCTTGATTTTCTTGACTGTATATCTCTTAAATATTAACATATACACGTGTGATTTAGTTTACGAAGATTTTTCAATGCCGAGAACCTCGATCAGAGAGTAAAAAAGGCGTAAGGTTCACAATGGTGTAAAATTAAAATGGGATATACCGAGCTAGGATTCGAGTTACAGGAACAAGGGCCAAACCAACCGCCCAAGAATGGAATCGTCGAGCGAAAACACTTGACAACCTCCTAGAAACAACTTTTATTGCCACCAGACCTTTCTCTATCAATTAGGAATCTGATGCCGTCACTAAACACATTCCTTAAGTTCTAGCCATTTGTTGAGTGTTTTTTTTTTTGGTCTAATCCGCATATATATCACGATTGCCCTTGATTTTCTTGACTGTATATCTCTTAAATGTCAACATATACACGTGTGATTTAGTTTACGAAGATTTTTCAATGCCAAGAACCTCGATCAGAGAGGAAAAAAGGCGTAAGGTTCACAATGGTGTAAAATTAAAATGGGATATACCGGGCTAGGATTCGAGTTACAGGAACAAGGGCCAAACCAACAAGCTAAGAATGGAATCGTCGAGCGATTACACTTGACAACCAACTAGAAGCAACTTTTCTTGCCACCAGACCTTTCTCCATCAATTAGGAATCTGATGCCGTCACTAAACACATTCCTTAAATTGTAGCCATTTGTTGAGTGATTTTTTTGGTGTCTAATCCGCATATATATCACCATTGCCCTTAATTTTCTTGACCGTATATATCTTAAATATCAACATATACACGTGTGATTTAGTTTACGAAGATTTTTCAATGCCGAGAACCTCGATCAGAGAGTAAAAAAGGCGTAAGGTTCACAATGGTATAAGATTAAAATGGGATATAGCGGGCTAGGATTCGAGTTACAGGAACAAGTGCCAAACCAACCACCCAAGAATGGAATCGTCGAGCGAAAACACTTGACAACCTCCTAGAAGCAGCTTTTCTTGCCACCAGACCTTTCTCCGTCAATTAGGAATCTGATGCCGTCACTAAACACATTCCATAAATTATAGCCATTTGTTGAGTTTTTTATTTTTTTGTGTCTAATCCGCATATATATCACCATTGCCCTTGATTTTCTTGATTGTATATCTCTTAGATATCAACATATACACGTGTGATTTAGTTTGCGAAGATTTTTCAATGTCGAGAACCTCGATCAGAGAGTAAAAAAGGCGTAAGGTTAATAATGGTGTAAAATTAAAATGGGATATACCGGGCTAGGATTCGAGTTACAGGAACAAGGGCCAAACCAACCACCCAAGAATGGAATCGTCGAGCGAAAACACATGACAACCTCCTAGAAGCAGCTTTTCTTGCCACTAGAGCTTTCTCTATCAATTAGGAATCTGATGTCGTCACTAAACACATTCCTTAAATTGTAGCCATTTGTTGAGTGTTTTTTTTTGTGTCTAATCCGCATATATATCACCATTGCCCTTGATTTTCTTGAATGTATATCTCTTAAATATCAACATATACATGTGTGATTTAGTTTACAAATATTTTTCAATGCCGAGAACCTCGATCAGAGAGTAAAAAAGGCGTAAGGTTCACAATGGTGTAAAATTAAAGTATGATATACCGTGCTAGGATTCGAGTTACAGGAACAAGGGCCAAACCAACCACCCAAGAATGGAATCGTCGAGCGAAAGCACTTGACAACCTCCTAGAAGCAGCTTTTTCTTGCCACCATACCTTTCTCCATCAATTAGGAATCTGATGCCGTCACCAAACACATTCCTTAAATTGTAGCCATTTGTTGAGTGATTTTTTTTTTGGTGTCTAATCCGCATATATATCACCATTGCCCTTGATTTTCTTGACTGTATATCTCTTAAATATCAACATATACACGTGTGATTTAGTTTGCGAAGATTTTTCAATGCCGAGAACCTCGATCAGAGAGTAAAAAAGGCGTAAGGTTAATAATGGTGTAAAATTAAAATGGGATATACCGGGCTAGGATTCGAGTTACAGGAACAAGGGCCAAACCAACCACCCAAGAATGGAATCGTCGAGCGAAAACACATGACAACCTCCTAGAAGCAGCTTTTCTTGCCACCAGAGCTTTCTCTATCAATTAGGAATCTGATGTCGTCACTAAACACATTCCTTAAATTGTAGCCATTTGTTGAGTGTTTTTTTTTTTGTGTCTAATCCGCATATATATCACCATTGCCCTTGATTTTCTTGAATGTATATCTCTTAAATATCAACATATACATGTGTGATTTAGTTTACAAATATTTTTCAATGCCGAGAACCTCGATCAGAGAGTAAAAAAGGCGTAAGGTTCACAATGGTGTAAAATTAAAGTATGATATACCGTGCTAGGATTCGAGTTACAGGAACAAGGGCCAAACCAACCACGCAAGAATGGAATCGTCGAGCGAAAGCACTTGACAACCTCCTAGAAGCAGCTTTTCTTGCCACCATACCTTTCTCCATCAATTAGGAATCTGATGCCGTCACCAAACACATTCCTTAAATTGTAGCCATTTGTTGAGTGATTTTTTTTTTGGTGTCTAATCCGCATATATATCACCATTGCCCTTGATTTTCTTGACTGTATATCTCTTAAATATCAACATATACACGTGTGATTTAGTTTGCGAAGATTTTTCAATGCCGAGAACCTCGATCAGAGAGTAAAAAAGGCGTAAGGTTAATAATGGTGTAAAATTAAAATGGGATATACCGGGCTAGGATTCGAGTTACAGGAACAAGGGCCAAACCAACCACCCAAGAATGGAATCGTCGAGCGAAAACACATGACAACCTCCTAGAAGCAGCTTTTCTTGCCACCAGAGCTTTCTCTATCAATTAGGAATCTGATGTCGTCACTAAACACATTCCTTAAATTGTAGCCATTTGTTGAGTGTTTTTTTTTTGTGTCTAATCCGCATATATATCACCATTGCCCTTGATTTTCTTGAATGTATATCTCTTAAATATCAACATATACATGTGTGATTTAGTTTACAAATATTTTTCAATGCCGAGAACCTCGATCAGAGAGTAAAAAAGGCGTAAGGTTCACAATGGTGTAAAATTAAAGTATGATATACCGTGCTAGGATTCGAGTTACAGGAACAAGGGCCAAACCAACCACGCAAGAATGGAATCGTCGAGCGAAAGCACTTGACAACCTCCTAGAAGCAGCTTTTCTTGCCACCATACCTTTCTCCATCAATTAGGAATCTGATGCCGTCACCAAACACATTCCTTAAATTGTAGCCATTTGTTGAGTGATTTTTTTTTTGGTGTCTAATCCGCATATATATCACCATTGCCCTTGATTTTCTTGACTGTATATCTCTTAAATATTAACATATACACGTGTGATTTAGTTTACGAAGATTTTTCAATGCCGAGAACCTCGATCAGAGAGTAAAAAAGGCGTAAGGTTCACAATGGTGTAAAATTAAAAACGGATATACCGGGCTAGGATTCGAGGTACAGGAACAAGGGCCAAACCAACCGCCCAAGAATGGAATCGTCGAGCGAAAACACTTGACAACCTCCTAGAAACAACTTTTATTGCCACCAGACCTTTCTCTATCAATTAGGAATCTGATGCCGTCACTAAACACATTCCTTAAGTTGTAGCCATTTGTTGAGTGTTTTTTTTGGGGGTCTAATCCGCATATATATCACGATTGCCCATGATTTTCTTAACTGTATATCTCTTAAATGTCAACATATACACGTGTGATTTAGTTTACGAAGATTTTTCAATGCCAAGAACCTCGATCAGAGAGAAAAAGATGCGTAAGGTTCACAATGGTGTAAAATTAAAATGGGATATACCGGGCTAGGATTCGAGTTACAGGAACAAGGGCCAAACCAACAAGCTAAGAATGGAATCGTCGAGCGATTACACTTGACAACCAACTAGAAGCAACTTTTCTTGCCACCAGACCTTTCTCCATCAATTAGGAATCTGATGCCGTCACTAAACACATTCCTTAAATTGTAGCTATTTGTTGAGTGATTTTTTTGGTGTCTAATCCGCATATATATCACCATTGCCCTTGATTTTCTTGACAGTATATCTCTTAAATATCAACATATACACGTGTGATTTAGTTTAGGAAGATTTTTCAATGCCGAGAAACTCGATCAGAGAGTAAAAAAGGCGTAAGGTTCACAATGGTATAAGATTAAAATAGGATATAGCGGGCTAGGATTCGAGTTACTGGAACAAGTGCCAAACCAACCACCCAAGAATGGAATCGTCGAGCGAAAACACTTGACAACCTCCTAGAAGTAGCTTTTCTTGCCACCAGAGCTTTCTCCGTCAATTAGGAATCTGATGCCGTCACTAAACACATTCCTTAAATTATAGCCATTTGTTGAGTATTTTTGTGGTGTCTAATCCGCATATATATCACCATTGCCCTTGATTTTCTTGACTGTATATCTCTTAAATATCAACATATACACGTGTGATTTAGTTTGCGAAGATTTTTCAATGCCGAGAACCTCGATCAGAGAGTAAAAAAGGCGTAAGGTTCACAATGGTGTAAAATTAAAATGGGATATACCGGGCTAGGATTTGAGTTACAGGAACAAGGGCCGAACCAACCACCCAGGAATGGAATCGTCGAGCGAAAACACTTGACAACCTCCTAGAAGTAGCTTTTCTTGCCACCAGACCTTTCTCCATCAATTAGGAATCTGATGTCGTCACCAAACACATTCCTTAAATTGTAGCCATTTGTTGAGTGATTTTTTTTGGTGTCTAATCCGCATATATATCACCATTTCCCTTGATTTTCTTGACTGTATATCTCTTAAATATTAACATATACACGTGTGATTTAGTTTACGAAGATTTTTCAATGCCGAGAACCTCGATCAGAGATTAAAAAAGGCGTAAGGTTCACAATGGTGTAAAATTAAAATGGGATATACCGAGCTAGGATTCGAGTTACAGGAACAAGGGCCAAACCAACCGCCCAAGAATGGAATCGTCGAGCGAAAACACTTGACAACCTCCTAGAAACAACTTTTATTGCCACCAGACCTTTCTCTATCAATTAGGAATCTGATGCCGTCACTAAACACATTCCTTAAATTCTAGCCATTTGTTGAGTGTTTTTTTTTTGTCTAATCCGCATATATATCACGATTGCCCTTGATTTTCTTGACTGTATATCTCTTAAATGTCAACATATACACGTGTGATTTAGTTTACGAAGATTTTTCAATGCCAAGAACCTCGATCAGAGAGGAAAAAAGGCGTAAGGTTCACAATGGTGTAAAATTAAAATGGGATATACCGGGCTAGGATTCGAGTTACAGGAACAAGGGCCAAACCAACAAGCTAAGAATGGAATCGTCGAGCGATTACACTTGACAACCAACTAGAAGCAACTTTTCTTGCCACCAGACCTTTCTCCATCAATTAGGAATCTGATGCCGTCACTAAACACATTCCTTAAATTGTAGCCATTTGTTGAGTGATTTTTTTGGTGTCTAATCCGCATATATATCACCATTGCCCTTAATTTTCTTGACCGTATATATCTTAAATATCAACATATACACGTGTGATTTAGTTTACGAAGATTTTTCAATGCCGAGAACCTCGATCAGAGAGTAAAAAAGGCGTAAGGTTCACAATGGTATAAGATTAAAATGGGATATAGCGGGCTAGGATTCGAGTTACAGGAACATGTGCCAAACCAACCACCCAAGAATGGAATCGTCGAGCGAAAACACTTGACAACCTCCTAGAAGCAGCTTTTCTTGCCACCCGACCTTTCTCCGTCAATTAGGAATCTGATGCCGTCACTAAACACATTCCTTAAATTATAGCCATTTGTTGAGTTTTTTTTGGTGTCTAATCCGCATATATATCACCATTGCCCTTGATTTTCTTGACTGTATATCTCTTAAATATCAACATATACACGTGTGATTTAGTTTGCGAAGATTTTTCAATGCCGAGAACCTCGATCAGAAAGTAAAAAAGGCGTAAGATTCACAATGGTTTAAAATTGAAATGGGATATACCGGGCTAGGATTCGAGTTACAGGAACAAGGGCCAAACCAACCG
The DNA here is from genome assembly GCA_030545235.1 of Helianthus tuberosus. Taxonomy (NCBI): domain Eukaryota; kingdom Viridiplantae; phylum Streptophyta; class Magnoliopsida; order Asterales; family Asteraceae; genus Helianthus; species Helianthus tuberosus. Next base: position 154,796,335 of record CM060427.1, on the reverse strand, counting down.
CCCAAGAATGGAATCGTCGAGCGAAAACACTTGACAACCTCCTAGAAACAACTTTTATTGCCACCGGACATTTCTCTATCAATTAGGAATCTGATTCCGTCACTAAACACATTCCTTAAGTTGTAGCCATTTGTTGAGTGTTTTTTTTGGGGTCTAATCCGCATATATATCACCATTGCCCTTGATTTTCTTGACTGTATATCTCTTAAATGTCAACATATACACGTGTGATTTAGTTTACGAAGATTTTTCAATGCCAAGAACCTCGATCAGAGAGAAAAAAAGGCGTAAGGTTCACAATGGTGTAAAATTAAAATGGGATATACCGGGCTAGGATTCGAGTTACAGGAACAAGGGCCAAACCAACAAGCTAAGAATGGAATCGTCGAGCGATTACACTTGACAACCAACTAGAAGCAACTTTTCTTGCCACCAGACCTTTCTCCATCAATTAGGAATCTGATGCTGTCCCTAAACACATTCCTTAAATTGTAGCCATTTGTTGAGTGATTTTTTTGGTGTCTAATCCGCATATATATCACCATTGCCCTTGATTTTCTTGACTGTATATCTCTTAAATATCAACATATACACGTGTGATTTAGTTTACGAAGATTTTTCAATGCCGAGAACCTCGATCAGAGAGTAAAAAAGGCGTAAGATTCACAATGGTATAAGATTAAAATGGGATATAGCGGGCTAGGATTCGAGTTACAGGAACAAGTGCCAAACCAACCACCCAAGAATGGAATCGTCGAGCGAAAACACTTGACAACCTTCTAGAAGCAGCTTTTCTTGCCACCAGACATTTCTCCGTCAATTAGGAATCTGATGCCGTCACTAAACACATTCCTTAAATTATAGCCATTTGTTGAGTTTTTTTTTGGTGTCTTATCCGCATATATATCACCATTGCCCTTGATTTTCTTGACTGTATATCTCTTAAATATCAACATATACACGTGTGATTTAGTTTGCGAAGATTTTTCAATGCCGAGAACCTCGATCAGAGAGTAAAAGAGGCGTAAGGTTCACAATGGTGTAAAATTAAAATGGGATATACCGGGCTAGGATTCGAGTTACAGGAACAAGGGGCAAACCAACCACCCAAGAATGGAATCGTCCAGCGAAAACACATGACAACCTCCTAGAAGCAGCTTTTCTTGCCACCAGACCTTTCTCCATCAATTAGGAATCTGATGTCGTCACCAAACACATTCCTTAAATTGTAGCCATTTGTTGAGTGATTTTTTTTGGTGTCTAATCCGCATATATATCACCATTGCCCTTGATTTTCTTGACTGTATATCTCTTAAATATTAACATATACACGTGTGATTTAGTTTACGAAGATTTTTCAATGCCGAGAACCTCGATCAGAGAGTAAAAAAGGCGTAAGGTTCACAATGGTGTAAAATTAAAGTATGATATATACCGGGATAGGATTCGAGTTACAGGAACAAGGGCCAAACCAACCACCCAAAAATGGAATCGTCGATAGGAAACACTTGACAACGTCCTAGAAGCAGCTTTTCTTGCCACCAGACCTTTCTCCATCAATTAGGAATCTGATGCCGTCACAAAACACATTCCTTAAATTGTAGCCATTTGTTGAGTGATTTTTTTTGGTGTCTAATCTGCATATATCACCATTGCCCTTGATTTTCTTGATTGTATATCTCTTAAATATCAACATATACACGTGTGATTCACTTTACGAAGATTTTTCAATGCCGAGAACCTCGATCAGAGAGTAAAAAAGGCGTAAGGTTCACAATGGTGTAAAATTAAAATGGGATATACCGAGCTAGGAGTCGAGTTACAGGAACTAGGGCCAAACCAACCACCCAAGAATGGAATCGTCGTTAGAAAACACTTGCCAACCTCCTCGAAGCAGCTTTTCTTGCCACCAGACCTTTCTCTATCAATTAGGAATCTGATGCCGTCACTAAACACATTCCTTACGTTGTAGCCATTTGTTGAGTGTTTTTTTTGTGTCTAATCCGCATATATATCACCATTGCCCTTGATTTTCTTTACTGTATATCTCTTAAATGTCAAAATATACACGTGTGATTTAGTTTATGAAGATTTTTCAATGCCGAGAACCTCGATCACAAAGTAAAAAAGGCGTAAGGTTCACAATGGTGTAAAATTAAAATGGGATATACCGGGCTAGGATTCGAGTTACAGGAACAAGGACCAAACCAACAAGCTAAGAATGGAATCGTCGAGCGAATACACTTGACAACCTCCTAGAAGCAGTTTTTCTTGCCACCAAACCTTTCTCCATCAATTAGGAATCTGATGCCGTCACTAAACACATTCCTTAAATTGTAGCCATTTGTTGAGTGTTTTTTTTTGGTGTCTAATCCGCATATATATCACCATTGCCCTTGATTTTCTTGACTGTATATCTCTTGAATATCAACATATACACGTGTGATTTAGTTTACGAAGATTTTTCAATGCCGAGAACCTCGATCAGAGAGTAAAAAAGGCATAAGGTTCACAATGGTGTAAAATTAAAGTAGGATATACCGGGCTAGGATTCGAGTTACAGGAACAAGGGCGAAACCAACCACCCAAGAATGGAATCGTGGAGCGAAAACACTTGACAACCTCCTAAAAGTAGCTTTTCTTGCCACCAGACCTTTCTCTATCAATTAGGAATCTGATGCCGTCACTAAACACATTCCTTACGTTGTAGCCATTTGTTGAGTGTTTTTTTTTTGTGTCTAATCCGCATATATATCACCATTGCCCTTGATTTTCTTTACTGTATATCTCTTAAATGTCAACATATACACGTGTGATTTAGTTTATGAAGATTTTTCAATGCCGAGAACCTCGATCAGAGAGTAAAAAAGGCGTAAGGTTCACATTGGTGTAAAATTAAAATGGGATATACCGGGCTAGGATTCGAGTTACAGGAACAAGGACCAAACCAACAAGCTAAGAATGGAATCGTCGAGCGAATACACTTGACAACCTCCTAGAAGCAGCTTTTCTTGCCACCAAACCTTTCTCCATCAATTAGGAATCTGATGCCGTCACTAAACACATTCCTTAAATTGTAGCCATTTGTTGAGTGTTTTTTTTTTGTGTCTAATCCGCATATATATCACCATTGCTCTTGATTTTCTTGACTGTATATCTCTTGAATATCAACATATACACGTGTGATTTAGTTTACGAAGATTTTTCAATGCCGAGAACCTCGATCAGAGAGTAAAAAAGGCGTAAGGTTCACAATGGTGTAAAATTAAAGTAGGATATACCGGGCTAGGATTCGAGTTACAGGAACAAGGGCGAAACCAACCACCCAAGAATGGAATCGTGGAGCGAAAACACTTGACAACCTCCTAGAAGCAGCTTTTCTTGCCACCAGACATTTCTCCATCAATTAGGAATCTGATGCCGTCACTAAACACATTCCTTAAATTGTAGCCATTTGTTGAGTGATTTTTTTTGGTGTCTAATCCGCATATATATCACCATTGCTCTTGATTTTCTTGACTGTATATCTCTTAAATATCAACATATACACGTGTCATTTAGTTTACGAAGATTTTTCAATGCCGAGAACCTCGATCAGATAGTAAAATAGGCGTAAGGTTCACAATGGTGTAAAATTAAATTGGGATATACCGGGCTAGGAGTCGAGTTACAGGAACAAGGGCCAAACCAACCACCCAAGAATGGAATCGTCGAGTGAAAACACTTGACAACCTCCTAGAAGCAGCTTTTCTTGCCACCAGACCTTTCTCTATCAATTAGGAATCTGATGCCGTCACTAAACACATTCCTTACGTTGTAGCCATTTGTTGAGCGTTTTTTTTTTTTGTGTCTAATCCGCATATATATCACCATTGCCCTTGATTTTCTTGACTGTATATCTCTTAAATGTCAACATATACACGTGTGATTTAGTTTATGAAGATTTTTCAATGCCGAGAACCTCGATCAGAGAGTAAAAAAGGCGTAGGGTTCACAATGGTGTAAAATTAAAATGGGATATACCGGGCTAGGATTCGAGTTACAGGAACAAGGACCAAACCAACAAGCTAAGAATGGAATCGTCAAGCGAATACACTTGACAACCTCCTAGAAGCAGCTTTTCTTGCCACCAGACCTTTCTCCATTATTTAGGAATCTGATGCCATCACTAAACACATTCCTTAAATTGTAGCCATTTGTTGAGTGTTTTTTTTTTTTTTTTTGTCTAATCCGCATGGAAAAACTGGAGGAAAGAATTATAGAGCTCCCGTATATATCAACAAAAGATCAACTCGTCGATATTCTCACAAAAGCAGTCAACGGAAACGCTTTTAGTAGCTGTTTGAGCAAGTTAAGTATTGGTGACCCCACTACTCAACTTGAGGGGGAGTGTCGGAAAGAAGGAAATAGATAGTATAGGGGCTAGTGTGTAATATGGTGTTCTATATAAACACCATCTTTGTGTAACCCTATTTCTTGTACAAAGAATTTCTCAATACAATTCAAACTCAAATCAGAGATTATTCTCTATACCAAACAACATCAAGACTTTTGAAAAATCTATCATATTAAAACTAATCATTACCTAAACAAATAAAGTTGCTTCATAATGTACCTCCTCCAAATAACTGTTCTCATAGTCCTCTTTGATTGATGGGTCAACAATAAAGTCAAACAACTCCTAGTTAGTCATAACAGCTATTCCATGTTTCTTTACAAAATCCAGCCTGCCATGACAGCATTAACGTAATTAGCACGAATGGATTACTTGAGGTGGCCAAATGGGCGTGTTGTATAACAGGTCAAAAACCCAACTAGAAACTTCCTGTTCGGTTCAAAACAACTGAATTCAAAACAGATGTCCAAATGACTTTCAGCTGCTGAAAACATTGCGTCCAATATTTTAAACAATCTAATAAATTACTAGCAAGTTATATATGATTGCAAAAAGTAAATATAAGAAGACTTGACTCATGGTAAAGTATGTTATACTTAAATATAGAGAACATACAGATTAGTTCTAACTTCTAAGAATGTAATTACACAACTATCTCATTCTGTGTTTTCAAGTAAACAAAAGCATTGCGACATCAGTAATAGCTTACTTTCTTTTTACCTTAATATGTAAAGTTATCCGAAGTGTATTTTTAATGCATAAACTATCTGAAATAATTTTAATTAACAATTCAGGGACAAAAAAAGCTTTGGGTCAACCCAACCATGTTCCAGTTTTTAACCTCTAACTCTCAGTAATTAGTAACCATGTTGATTAGTCAAAGACCTGCTAAAGTCATGATACTAGAAATTGCTAAAGTATTTGAGACTGCATACCTTTGGAACTGCAGGATAGAGTGGTCAAAGCTACATGAAGATACTGCATCATTTCTTGGGCTTCTTCACTCATACCATTTGCAAATTTTTCAACATTTGTTCATCATGTTTGTTGGGTCTTTGATTTCTTTTGCAACCTTATCTTGAATCTCAGGATGTTTGCATAGTCATGTAAAGTAACCAAGTCATAGTAGTAGACACATTGTCTTTTCCTGAATTATGAAGTTCATTATATCTCTCAAGTAATTTAGATTGGTGTTGTTGATTTGCATAAAACTTGATACGATGTCTTCTTTCTTGATCTGCAATTTTGATCGATTAGGGTGAAACACCACATTTGACAATACAGGTCAAACCCATTGCTTTCCAATAAATAGAATGTTGCAAAAAAAAAAAAAAAAAAAAAAACAAAACAAAACAAAATACATCTATTATTGATGATGTGGATTTGTTGCATGTATATCCTAATACAAAACTCTACTCAAAATATTAAAAAAGGTATTGAGTATTTTCATAATAGTATTGAATATTATCATAAGATAGTCATGGTATTGAACCAAAATATGTTCGTAGGTGAGTCCAACCCGACAGGATCCTACTAAAACGTTAACCATGGATCTACCCGTTTTTATCCGATACTAAACTAAACTAACAATTTCTCAAAACTTAGGATTAAAATTCATAGCTTCAGACCTTTCTCTCTTCTCGCCAATTATGTCCGTCAACTGTGAAAATTCCATTGCCTAGAGCACCCTGCAAAATTAGTTGTACTGTATAAGACAGTCAGTTGTCCTACTATATTGCAATTTCTGGATTTAAGACTGAGGAAAATGTTTGATTATCTGGAACTCTATCTAAAGTTTTAGTTCAACAAAGCAATAGGAGGGACTGTATAACAATCTCCAAAATATCAAGGCCCAAAATGAAGTTTGAAAAATTAATAGTTTAATATACCCAGAAGATGACTTTTGAGGTCAAAATAGTTATACTAGAGATCAACAAGTAATATACAAATATACCAAGATTTAAGACCAAAGCTTTGGCCTTTGACCAAGACCGAGTGTGATAAAAAAAAATGAAGTTACCAAATAAAAAAATTCATACGAGGTAGAGGTAAGGTTGTCTACATCTTACCCTACTCAGACCCTACCTTAGTTTTGCAATTGGTGGGATATACTGAGTATGATGATGATGATAATTAAAATTTGGAAGAAATGTGTATTATATATAATAATAATTACGCATAAGGGTATAATGGTATGTACACTGGTGTACAAGAATACAACAAACACAATACATATAAGGGATAGCATGTACACTTGTGTACAATAGTCCAATACACAGACCGGCATACAATGTACATATTACAGTGTACAAATATAGGAGTGTTATCTCCTTTACATTTTTTTGGCTATGATATAACAACTTACTTACATGCAATGATTTTCTCATGAATTTGGTGATTAGAATTTGTGAAAGAGAAACTTACAAATAATATATGAATTTGAAATTATGTCTTTCTTCTTCGTAACTCAAGTAAAATCTTCTAACTTCTGTGAATATCATGTTTCAGTGATGAGTTTACAAGACAACAAAACATTTGTGAATCTCATGTTTTAATGATTAGTTTACAAAACAAAACATAAAGATAATAAGTTAATAAAGTATTAAATTCTTGAACCGATATTATATTTTTACCTATAAATATTTATTCTGACTCAAACTTATATCATAAATTCAATCCTCGTTTGTGAATAGTTAAAATTCAAATATGATGGTTGCATCCACAAATGAGTTAAGGCAAGCTCAACTAGATAGTCTTATCAAAATTTAAACTTAATTTAAACAACTTGTAAGATATATAGAGAGAGCAGAATGTTTCAATGAGAAGAATAAAAATATGAAAAAAGAAATAAATTAAAATCTAACCAATAAAAATTTTTCGTTTTAATTCTTACTTAATTTCAGACTGGTCGTAATGACTCTCGATCACAAACAGGATATGTGTTCACACTTAATGATGGTGTAGTCACCTTAAGATGTTCCAAACAAAGTGTAGTTGCATTATCAATCATCAAGAGTTTTGTAAATTTGAAAGTTCATGCTACCAGTAGTATATTTTAATAGATTTATTGTATGTTAAAGCACAAACTAAATAAAAGTTTTACTTGTGGGTATTGTATTGTATGCATGAAATTGTCACAAGCCGTTAAACTGAAAGTTGACACTACCAATGGTATATTTTAATAGATTTATTGTATTTTAAAGTACAAACTAAATAAAAGTTTTACTTGTGTGTAATGTATGCATGAAATTGTCACAAACCGTTAAAATTTAACTAGCAGTAATCGAGATGTATAACGTTTTGGGCAACATTTGAGGAATAAAAGTTGCAAGAAGGCAGTGGCGGAGCTAGACCTTAAAACCAGGGGTATCCTTTATATAAAATCGTATTTTTTTAGGGGCATCCTTTATATAAAATCGAAAAAAAATCAAAAAATTAACACTGCGAACACGACTTTGAGCCGTAGCCCGTGCTACGGCTGGTTCTTAGCTGTCTCCGCCCCTGCAAGAAGGAGTCTAGAACTCTCTAGAAAAATATGGTCCAAGAAGGGTGTGGAAAGTTCATGGGAACTCGATGAAGTAGCCTATATAATTCCTTATAACTATCTAGAGATGAATATACTTTAGAGCTAAGCAACTAGTATAAATAGAAGGATGACTCATTTGTGCAAACTATTTCATATATCCCTCAATTAATCCCATAAATAATAAGGTGGAAGGGTATCCAAAGATACTACCCTAACTCTGTTCAATCTTGCATTGTCATGTTAATTCTACACCCAAGTACATTAGAACCTGGCGACGCCTATCCACAAGTACCCTAAAACCATCGACCCTACTATTTTATTCCACTCACCAATCACACACATACACCATTCAAGAGAAGAAGGACCCCACCCTCAAACCACTTCTCTCCAAACCATAACAACAAACCTTTTCATTGTAAACTACCCTAAATACGAACCCTAGAGGGTGGCGGCGGTGTTACCGCCCGGGTTCAAAACCGCAGAGCCTACCCGCTTTGGTGCTCCACCCTCCCTAATAACTCATCTTTCTAGAAAGTTCCATTTAAAGTTTTATTTTTCAACTACTATTGGGAATCTGTAACTTTAAAAGGGCTAGTAAAATAAAGAAGAAAACGTGTCTATTGTTGAAACCACAATGAAACAACACTACTTTCTATAGATTCAATGATAAAAATCATAAGGAGGTGTTTTTGATAAATAAAAATTATGTTTTATATTACATTATTTTGGGATTACAATTTCAAATTTTTAATTATTCAGGGTCAAATTAATTATTGTTTATTTTTTTAAGCACAAAATTCATCCTAGAATGTGTTAAAAGAGTTGTAAACCAATGTTGACTTGATTCATACACTTACTCAACCAATTACATTACAAAACAAATAAAAGGCAAACATTATTTTTCAGCAAGACACAAAATAAACAAAAAAGGTATACATTATTTTTCACTTTTAAGAGAGAATGTTCACTTTTTACATTATTATATTATATGTATCCATTTAGCTTGTACAAGTCAAAACAATATAAAATTTATATGTATATTTTCATTAATATTATTATTATTATTATTATTATTATTATTATTATTATTATTATTATTAATCTATCCATTTAACATACGAGTATATAAATTATTAACCTGAAAAAAATAATTTTATGATAACAAAAGGTTTAAAAAGAGATTATTAAATGTGGGTGGAGATACAATAGGAAGTTAATTTGGCTAGGAAGGATAGGAAGTGATCTTGACCATCCATTAAGTTAATCAAGGGCTAAGATTAAATCAGGGAGATTGAAAGTAAGAAAAGAGGCGCGTGACTTTTTTCAGGGGCATTCTAGTCAAGTAAGCCAATAGTTTCTCTCTCCTCCAATTCCCCCCCATTTTTTAAACGTTAATAACTCTTTCATACGACATTATTTTTTTATAAAAATTGCACAAAAAAAACGAGCGTTTTTTTTTATCTTTAAAACGAGTATACTATTGCTATATTTTCAAAAAAAAAATTCAAAACCCAGTTGCGTAAAACGCAATAGAAAAGCCCCCAGTTACGTAAAACGCAATGAAAAAAAAACCCTAAAAAATGACATTTTTCTAAAACGCAATGCACCAAAAACACAAAGAAATGACTTATTTGTAAAACGCAATGGCCAGAAAACACAAAGAAATGTTTTATTTCTAAAACGCAATAGCCTAAAAACTCAAAAGAAAATGTACTTTATAAAACGCAATGGACTAAAAACCCATAAAAATGTGTTTTACCTAACGTTTGTGTTTTACGGAAGCTCTTGAATGAATTGCGTTTTGCTGTTAAAGAGAGCTATAGGGAATTTTGAATATTCAGAATGTGATTACGATCTCTCCATATTTGCAGACTCACCAAACTTTCCAGATACAAGAATACTAGGTTATGTTTTTAAGGTGATTTGAGATTTGAACCATGGCAACTTTGTCACCCAATTGTTTCTTCATCCAATCACAGTTATATCTTCATTCTTGCTCGTTACTGAATAGCCAGAAAGGACTGAAAACACATAAAAAGTGTTTTACCTAAAACGCAATGCACAAAAAACACAAAGAAATGTCTTATTTGTAAAACGCAATGGCCAGAAATCACTTAAAAAATGTGTTTTACCTAAAACGCAATGACTAAAAACACTTAAAAATATGTTTTTTCTAAAACGCAATAGCCAGAAAGGACTTAAAAATGACTCATTCTAAAACGCAATGGACTGAAAACACCTAAAAATGTGTTTTACCTAAAACGCAATGACTAAAAACACTTCAAAAATGTGTTTTACCTAAAACGCAATGACTAAAAACACTTAAAAATATGTTTTTTTCTAAAACGCAATAGCCAGAAAGGACTGAAACTGTCTGGGAACTGTCTGGGACTGTGAAAACACTCTTATTTCTAAAACGCAATGGACATATAAAACTGTCTGGGAACTGTCTGGGACTGTGAACTGTCTGAATTGTCTACGAATTATTGTCTTCGAAATGAGCCAATTTCTGGAAAATTAATTTTTCTGATGCATTTTTATTACAGCAATTTAACCCCAGCCAGGGGCTCTGCCCCTTGGACCCCGCCAGGGGCTGCCGCCCCTGGGACCCCGCTACCGGGGGCTGCCGCCCCCGGACCCCCGCCATGATCGTAAAACGCAATAAGTAAATCAAAAACCCAGATCGTAAAAATGAAATTAAAGAATTTCTTACATGGATCGAAGTGGTTTCTTCAACAATTGATGAATTTTGAATGATTGAAACACTTATCAACGCTTGAATCGAACGAATCGAGTGATTATCTCCAAAATCACCGGAAAAAACGAGATTTTTTTATGAAATTAAACTGGGTTTTCTTCAAAAAAAGCTGAAGAACACGTTGTTCGGGTTCTGAATCATTGATTTGTGATGAAAATCGCACTATAATATAGTGATTATTGAGATAGAAAGTGAAGAAATAGTTGAAGATGGTGGGTTTTGAAAATGATGGGTTTTTGAATTTACTGGGTTTTGAAAAAGGAAGAAGAAGGAGTTGGATTGACTAAAATACCCTTTCTCTTTATTTTAAAATTTGCCACATGTCATAATCCTATGGCTTCCTATCCTTCCTAGTGAAAATTAACTTCCTATTTGATCTTTACCCTATTAAATGTTAGGATAACAAAAGGTTTAAAGAGAGATTATTAAATGCTGTATTTTGAAAATTTATATACTATTAATTTGAAACATTTGTGTGTATTTTTAGTTGTAAGTTGTACTTAAATAGTTGTACCTTAATCAAATATAGGTTGTAAGTTGTGTTTAAATGATTGTACCTTAATCAAATAATAATGGTTTCATTACCTTACTAAATTGAATCTATTTTGTATGCATGTATGGTTGTAAATTGTGCTTAAGTGGTTCTACCCTAATCAAATAATGGTTTCATTATCTTACCATATTCAATCGGTTTGATCCATTCAAAGTTGTGTTGTTTTATTTGTAAATTATTATTATTTATAATTATCTAATTAGTTTAGCCAAAATCTTGTCTAAATATAATTTGCAACATATTGATGAAATGTTGTTGTAATGTTTGCATTATAGTTTGTATAGTGGTAATGATATATATTATATATAGATTACGATGAACCTGTCAAACGGGAAAAAATAGACGCGGGTTCATCGTAACGCGCAAGTCCTAGATCAACTTAGTTATTTTATTCTATGTTTTACGTTTCGGTTTAATTTTTTCGCATTAACACCGCAACTTTAGTGTCCGTGGTCGCTGACACTAGTGTTCGCCCGCGCCGCAACGCGGGGGTGGTTAATACTAGTTATGTTTAAAACACTTGGAAGGAATAATTAAAAATCATATTTAAAAGTCAAGCTGTGCTTTTTTGCCTTTCAAAAAAAAAAGTCAAGCTGTAATATAATTTTTTGGTATTATTTCTATTGTCGACCTTGATATTGCTACCTTTAATTTCGGTGTCTAAAATTCTATTTGAAGCAATAGAATTGGATATCATAATTAAATCAATTTAATTATTCTTTAATTTGATATATGTTAATTTTAATGTTATATTTTCAATAATAAACAACTCAAAGTATGTATCTCGTAGTTTAAGTTGTGAAAATTGGTTTAGATTTTTTATATCTTCGGTTTACTTTCTGTTTTCGGTTTTGCTTGGTCACGAAGGTACTATCCAAACTTGACAAACTTGATGCGTACCCATGTGCTTATTGATTGATTGCGTAGACAATCTTATTTGTGGAACCACATTATGAGTAAATCTTAGTCGATTATATTATTGCATCTTCTGATATAAGATGCTAATAGATGAGAAACGTTATGATTTGACATAATCAAGATGTGATTTGTTTCTCCTATAACACGAGAGCTACTAGTTGGGCTCCTGAGTTATCGAATCTAAAGAAATAAATGTTTTTGCGCTCCTGAGTTATTGAAGCTAAAGAAAAGCATTGGATTGCAATTAGTTTTGGTTAGTATAAAATAACGAGTTAACATCATCCCGCGCGTTGCTGCGGGGTGTTGATTGTGAATGTTTATAATATGTTTTTATTTTTGTTCTATCCATTGCCTACAAAATAATGAGAACAATGAAACCATATGCTATTGTTAGGTTTATACAATACCGTGAAACAAATCATATTCAAACAATTTTTAAACAAAATAATTAAATAAATATGTCACAATTACAACAAATAAAATTACCAATTTATTAGTATCCTTGTTCTCCTTTAAGCCACCTCAATCCCCTTTCAAAACTTTAAATCGGTATTGCTAGCACGCATCTAAACATCAATAAAATAACTTCAAAGCATAGGTTCAAGCAAAGCGGGTGGAGTTAGGAGACTTGGGTGCCATTTAATCTTCCAGTAATATGAATGTATTATAGCAATTTTTGTAACTTTGGTGATGTTTCTGGGTGATGTATCGTGGTCTGTGATAGTGACTTGCTATTCACAACCGATGTATATTTTTGGTGGAATAAAAGTGCAGTTTGTTTGCCGATAAAAAAAAAAAAATAACTTTAATACATATTAAAAGATTAGTAAATTCAAACAAACAATAAGATAGCACATCATTATTTAACAATAACTCAATTAACCTATCATTTATGTGGTTCTTCGGCCTCATAAAAAGCCTTAAGGCTACTCGGTATGGTGATGGACCATCCTTGGAGGATGATCCGCCACGTAGGCGTCACGTCATAGTCCTCCCAAGGATGGTCCATCCTCCAAAACTAGAGGGCATGGGAAGATGGTCCTAGTCATAGTCCTCCACCACTTTTATGTTTTTTTTTTAATCTTCAACTTTTTTTTAACATTTAATAAATAAAGTAACAAAATATTTTCATTAATATTAAAAAACATTACATAAACTTAAAAAAAAATTAAACTTAAAAAAAATAAATTTAAAAAAAACATAAACCTAAAAAAAATAAACTTAAAAAAATAAACTTAAAAATATCCTAATATATTAAAATAAGCTACGTAAAAACAGTGGACGACTCATGCGGAACCGACGTCGAAAAATCCCGGCTGGGTACACGGGTTCGTCGGCAAAATAATCGGCTAGTAGTTTATCGTGTCCGGTTATAAATTTAAAACGAAACATAAATGAAATTAATTATAAAATACATTTTCAAATCTATATAAAACATAAGGAAAATGTTGAAGCACCGGATCGATGACGAACATCAAACATTGCACTTGATTCAAGACATGAAGAACAAAATATGAACAAGATAGAAATATGTAGAAGATGAACCCTTTATTAATGAATCAGTCATCACAGATTACACAAACCAAAGGAGTATACATCATCTACAAGCTGGTTTAGATCACAAAGATCTAAACCTAGCTTTCTCTCACTAACACATAGTCTCCCTCTCTCTCTAGAATACACACAGTGATGGAGAATCAGTTGGGAGAGGAGCACCAAGCTTCAAGAGTTGCCCTAATCTACACAATACACATATATATATAGGCTAGGGACTAAACCCGGACAAAACACATTGTCCGGGATACAAAACAATACAATAATCCGAAACACTAGAAAGTCGTCCGGAATGCCTTCAGCAATTCTGATAATCTTCATTATTGTTGACTTTAACTTGGACTTCTGTTTTGATTGATACGGAACTGATAAGCGACAGTTACCCGGCAGGAACTGCACTTACAGTCTCCCCCTAAACTGTTGCATCAGTTCTGTGTGGCATCGATAATCTTCAATCACCGGATACTGCACTTAGAGACTCTCCCTTGACTGATGATATCATACCTGCTTTCAACTTTAGCTGAGACTTGATCTTTTAGGTAGAGCACAGCGATCTTCAACCCTTCTAATTAAAGACTTGCTGACGATCACTTAAGGCCGCTTTGAGAAACCCGAAGAATCCAACATCGAACACTGTAGATCCTCCCCCTCAAACTACTCCCGAATCAAGTTAACGCGAACCGACCTACAACCACATGTAGGAATATCGCTCGATACATTAATCTTCAAACCTAACCGGTAGCAGAAAGAAACATTGGATTTCCAATGCCCAACCTTGAACACTTCAAACTTCACAAAGACATGAAGCTCAGTTCGATAAGTTAATAACAAACTGAACTTTGTAAAAGTACATCCACCATCTTGATCAGATTCTTCAACCGAGTGTCTGAAATCATTTCATCTCGAATCTTCAAGATCCAATCTCGTATCTTCACAAAATCCACCAATTACCCGTTGACTTTCGTCTGTGATCTCCCCCTCAATGTAAGAACCCCTATTTTGAGAATCCGATCAGTCACCAACTTGGAAGAGGTACCAAGAAGACTAATCTTCTCTACTCTAACCGGCATACGATAAAGGCATGACCTTCAACTACTTGCCAAACAAACAATTTGCTTCATCACGTCAACACTTGATTAAACCTCGAACAAACTTGACAAAACTCAATCATACACTGGCTCTAACTTGCTTCATGTTATAAACACTTCGCCACCGGTAAGATTAACACTAAGTTAATCTCAAAGATAGTAAACATGAACTTGTTTCGATGTAGCACCACGAGCTTTTCGTTTACAAAGAAAACAGGAATTTCAAAATTTTTACTCCCCCTTTTTCTTTGTAAACAATACAAAGAAAATCCAAGCAAGTCTTATTCTCTTCACCTCCTCACTTGATCCGGACAACATAAGTACCATAAAACTTTTCGATAATCCGAAACCGACTTCAAGTCTTCAAACTACGCATAATTCTGACTCTTAGTTAGTTATCCGGTACCCCAGGTAACCCGGAATAACTAGAAAAACTCGGAACATTCACAACTCGAAACTTCCGAACAACACTAACTTCGAAATTTAGCTAAAAAACCGGTACCCCAGGTAACCCGGAATTCTAGAAAATTCGGAACTCGTAACACCCGAAAGCTCTTGAAACCTCGGATCAAATCATTGAGCAGTACTTAGAGTACAAAGGAATTCGAAACAAGCAAAGAAATAAAGGAAACTCTGAAGAAACCCGGGGGCTGCTATCCGAAAGACTAATCTCGGACTAAAGAAGTTTGAACAGATTGATTTTGAACAAACTCGGACTGGCAGACAAGAACAAAACTCGGACCAGCAAACAAGTACAACAGTCAAGAAACAACACTGTTCAAATTATCAACCAAACTCGGACCTAATGAACACTCAAATGATGGAACCACTAAAACTCGGAAATTTTGATGGACAGACCTTTTAAAATCACCAACAAAGTTTCAACAGATAAAACTCGGACTTTTGAGAGATTTAAAAACTCGGAACTGTTAAGAGATTTAAAAAAAAAAAAGCTCGGAACTGTTAACACAAAGTCCAATCCTCGGAATGTTGAAAACTCTGTACAGTTAACACAAAGTAGACTTAAGAAACTCGGACCAATTATAGTTGATTAATAAATTCGGACCAATTATAGTCCGAACTCTGATTTTTGAACAACACAAATTATAGTTGATTCCGAACAACACAAACTCAGAACAGTTAATACAGAAACTCGGACCAATTATAGTTGATTAAGAAACTCGGACCATCCTTCTGCTTTGGTCCGAGTTATAGTCCTCGGAACAACACAAATTAGTCCGAACAACACAAACTCGGACCAATTATAGTCCTAAAACTCGGAACAAATGAAACAAACTCAGACTTTAAAACTCAGACTTTAAAACTCTGACTTTAAAAAACTCAGAAGGTTTTTTAACAAAACTCAGACATTGAAAAACTCAGACAAGTTAAGAGAATTAAACTCGGAACTTTGTAACCAGTCAGACATGCAAAACAAGAGAATTAAACTCAGACATGTTAAAGAGAATTAAACTCGGAACATTGCAAAACTCAGACATGCAAAACTCAGAACAAGTAAGAGTTTCTCTAAAAGTCGGAAAGGATTGAATCTAAAGAAGACTCGGAACTGATAACTGCAATACATGGAACAAAAACTCGGACACTTTCAGGTTTCAAAGCTCTGACCTTTTGGAGTTTCCAAAACTCTGACCATTTGAAGTTTCTAAACCTCGGACAAAGCTCAGAAACAAGTCTCCGGACTATCTCCCTAGTGTGACTTCACACTAGTTCACCAAAACCCCGGAAACACAAACACAGAGTTTTAAAAACTCAGACAATCCTTTTTTGGATCAAAACCCTAGATCTCCAAAAACCCAGCAGTTCTCTCCAACACAGCTCGAATTTCTTCATATCTGGACCAAAATCTTCACGTCTTCAAGATGTTTGGCGGAAACAAACATCAAATCAAGAGCAATGGTGATTCGGAAGGCGGTTAGACCATTCTGAATCGGTAACCATGCTCTGATACCACTGTTGAAGCACCGGATCGATGACGAACATCAAACATTGCACTTGATTCAAGACATGAAGAACAAAATATGAACAAGATAGAAATATGTAGAAGATGAACCCTTTATTAATGAATCAGTCATCACAGATTACACAAACCAAAGGAGTATACATCATCTACAAGCTGGTTTAGATCACAAAGATCTAAACCTAGCTTTCTCTCACTAACACATAGTCTCCCTCTCTCTCTAGAATACACACAGTGATGGAGAATAGATAGGATCTTGTGAGAGGTGCACAAAGCTTTCAAGGGTTGTTGTTGTCGTTGTGTCTATGTGTGTCTATTGCCCTAATCCTATACAACACATATATATAGACTAGGGACCAAAACTCAGACAAAAGTCTAGCCTAAAACTTGGACAACTTGTCCAAGGTTAAACCTTGGACTAAGTTTCAATACATGTACAATAAAGACCCTACAAATTGGAAGACATGCACTTATCACCTAAAGTGCATTAACAGAAAAAAAAAAAAGTAAAATACCTTCTTGGTCTCGGTTATATTTTGCTCGTCTAGTTAGCCGTTGGGACGACCCTTCATCAGCTGCCATGAAGACCTGAGCCGCGTTCATAACCATGTTGTGCATAATACCATCCTCTTCCGAAGATGATGAATACCACGCAGACGAAGACGATGAAGACATAGAAGAAATTGAAGAAATGGGATAAGGTGAAGACATGATAATTTTTGAGCGAGAGATGGGGTGGTAGCGGGTAAAAAATGGTATAAAATATGATGAGTTTTTATAAAAAGGGAAGAGTGGTTATAAAATGTGAGAGAGATGGGGTGGTAGTGGGTGAAAAGTTGTGAAAAAAATGGTTAAAGAGGTGAGTATTTATAAAAATGGAAGTGAATTGGGGCGGCACGGTGTTCACCCCGTCGCCGAACCAAGACGGACCGGGGACGTACCCCATACCGAGTAGCCTAACAACCAACTCATCATTGAATATATTATGTTGAGTTTTTTTTCCAAAAGGGTGTAGTTGAAAAACTTATTTACTAAAGGCAAATTGGATTTAAATAATCCCAACTCACTGTTATTGGCCAATAATAATCTCAACTCATTTAATCACCAATAATAATTCAAACTATTCACTTTTGTTTGTAAAATACTCCCACGTTAAAAAACACTAACTAGGTTAAAAAATTGTTGATGTGGCTTGACATGTGTGCACTGACGTGGCTGGTTAACATCTTACCTGTGTATATAATCATTATCAGCCTTATTTTCACACTCAATCGCACTCTCCATCAAAACCCTAATTCTACAAATTGGGCAAATTCAGTCGATCCCCAAACATCAAAACCAAATCCAGCCACGTCAGTGCACACACGTCAAGCCATATCAGCAATTTTTTTAACCTAGTTTGTGTTTTTTAACGTGGGAGTATTTTACAAACAAAAGTGAATAGTTCGGATTATTATTGGTGATTAAATGAGTTGGGATCATTATTGGCCAATAACAGTGAGTTGGGATTATTTAAATCCAATTTGCCTTTACTAAAATGGGTGATTTAGAAACTATTTACCAAAATGGGTGAAATCTTATTTATCTTTTTTTTTTAAGTTAATTACATAAATTTCTGTGTTCACCCATTTGACTGTCTACCTACCCGCTTCCCCGCTGTAACTCTGACGAGTTTTCCGGCAACCACCACAGAACGACATTTGGTCATGATTCTGATGAGTTTTTTGCTATTACAAATTCGATTTATTGGTTGAATAAATGGAGTCACTGGATTGAAGATGGGATTCATGCCCATCTTGCTTAAAGTTCTTGAACTTGATGATAAAATACTTAAATATTTCTTATTGAATTTGAATTAATAACCACCACATCATCTTCCCTAATTACCAGCCTACATCACTGGAAAGATTCACATGAACACTTAAATAATATTGATTTGTCTCATGATTTAGCAAGGTCCATTTGTGAATTAGGAACATCAGCCATATAAGAGTCCTTCACAGTTGCCTAGTTGGTACCGGTCATGTTCTCCGCCGAGAGCCGGATGGATGCTCGGTCAGTGAAAATACATTGGCACTTAACGTTTCAAGGAGATGCTAACGGCAAACACGGAATCTGTTAAAATGAATAATGGATGATTTTTAATTGAAATCAATCATACGTTATAGCATGAAATTATAATCTCAAGAATGTTGATCCTAGATGAGAAAATTATGATGGAAGAAACACTAACTATTTCATGGTTAATCGATTCTTATTGATGGTGGTTTAGATTCATTCTGTGGTGACCGAAAAGTGGTCGGCAGAAACTCATCGGAGTTCAAGCGGAGGAGGTGGGTGGATAGACAAACAGGGTAGATGGAGAATTTATGTAATAAACTTTTTTTAAAAATAAAAGAAACTTTAAGATTTCACCCATTTTGGTAAATACTTTCTAAAACACGTATTTTGGTAAATAATTTTATCAACTACACCTATTATGTTTCAATGTTTCAGTTGTGCATCAAAATAGCATATCTTTACCATACACCTCAGAGACTGTTTCGCTCAAATTATTATCATCCGTGACGAATGTAAGTTCCTCATCTAAATTAGGCCACAGGGGGCACTCCGTTATATCACGAGTGATAGAAACTTCAACGCGTGAACATCACAAAATCCCACCCCCACCTCCAAGTATAACGCGTTAATCTTCCACGGTTTGATGATTTCATTATTTTCTTCACGCCGTTATTATTTTGTTTTGTGAGTGTAATTGTTGGTTGGGGGGAAATTGTTGGGTGTGGTGGTGAGTGATGACCACCCCCACTAAAAAAGGTTGTGAGTGATGGAAAAATGGTTGCTGACATGGCTGAACATAATAGGATATTGTGAGTGATGAAATTTTATCAATAGTTACTACCCCCTCCCCTTAGTACGCGATCAAAAATCCTGCGAATAATCGCATATGATCGTATCGTGTGTGTAACAATGTCTTTAAACAACCGTAACTCCGACAAGAATATCATTGGGGGCATAAAACTCAAATATAAAAACCTTTCAAAATCAACAATTAACAACAGAGTAAAAAAGTAAATATAGACCGAGCCTAACACATCGAAATATCTAACGGATGGCAATAAGGTAAACCAACAACTGAGCGGTACTTGTATAAACTATAGAAATAAACATAAAACATGAGTATAGTTGTAATCAACAAATACCAACATAAAGGATAAACATACGCATAACATGATATAATATAAAAAGCGACTAATGAAATGGCGTTTTAATTTTATCTGTGGATCAAGCCGTTAATCTGGAATCCCATCCAAAATTACTTATGCGGAGATGATGTGTGCAAAATGCAACATATAAATTTCATCAATTGTGTCATAAAACTAACCCTTTTTTAGTACTAATGTTGGAAAAAGTGTGCTTTTGTCTTCCTTTTGTATTTTCAGGATTAAATGAGCTCAAATTAACAAAAGAAGCAAAAAGACACCAAAATCTGACATAAATACAAGAAAAGGAACAAGACGTGACATGCCCGACCCCTCGACAACATCTTCCCAAGCAAAACAAGATAACAGAAGACTGAACACGCCCCGTGCTCAGCCAGCACGGGGGCGTGCCCAAGTGTCAGCAGAAAAGACAAAGTTGTAGAAGCTTCTATTGCCCACCACAGGGCCGTGCTCAGCGGATACGGGGCCATGGTCAACTATAAGATTCGCACAATCCAGGCAAATCTTCATAGTACAAAGATTCTTCTGCACACGGGGTCGTGCTCAGCGGACACGGGGGCGTGGTCAACTAATAAGACAAAGCTGCATTAAATGAAGAAAGAGAGGATGTGGACACGGGGCCGTGCCCACTGGACACGGGGCCATGCCCGAGCTTCTGTTCAACCTATAAATAGGAGTGCTTGGCTCAAGCTCAAACCATCCCTTGGCACACCACCTCTCTCACACTTCACCCACCACCCACCACCACCATAACACCATCATCCACCACCATCATCCATTGTCCATCATAGAGTGTGTGAGTCGTCTCGGGATCCAAGATTGATCGTAAGAGTTCTTGACAATCAAGGCCATGTTTGCCTAAGTCTCTTACATCACTTGGTGAAGACAAAGTGTCTAGTGTAATACTTTTTATTTTCAATCTTTTCGCACTTTTTATTTGGTTTTGTATTAATGACTTTAATAACAAAGTGTCGGGGGTTAAGGGAACGGTTTGGTAAAGGTCTTGCCATTGTTCAGCGTTTAGAGGTCCTGCAATGGACCTGGGTCAAATTTAGTAGGACCTCCTTCAATACTTAACGGTATTGGATGGCGGGGGTCCAAACTCTTTGATCCCCTCATAAGTTAACTACTATTAATACTATAACCCGGCTATTTAGGACTGTATCACTGCTGACTCAGACTACTTAGTCGAGGGTAACGTCACCTCCAAAAGAGGGGCCTACCATAATTTGCATTAATAACTTAATTAATTTTCTTTCAATAATCCACCCTTTTAGGATTGTATCCTTGCTGACTCAAACTACTGGGGTGAGGGTAACGTCACCTTCCAAAGAGGGGCCTACTATAATAACTAAGATAATCTCTTAAAATAGTGCAAAAGTGCGGAAATAATCAAAGGTTACACTAGATACGAGTCGGAACCAAGTGATTCATCTTGTCTATCTGTTTTTTCTTTTATTTTTATTTTCAGCATTTTTAATTAGTTTTTATTTTTCTTAGTTTAAAACATTTTTCTAAACTCTTTTGATTTGATTGGACGTTGAGGATAAACCGGTACTAAAAGCTCTTGTGTCCTTGGACGACCTCGGTATCTTACCAACACTATACTACGCTCACGATGGGTGCATTTGCACATATGAGTGTCTAGTGTTTGTGAATATCGTGTTTTATAAATTTAAAACTTGACTAAAAAGTGTTAAAGGGGCTTAAAATATACACCTAATATATATAACACTTGACACCCATCAGGAGAAGATGAGTCAAATAGGAGAACGACTCGTCTGGAAGTATGACGAGCGTAATATGGAGTTCTGGATGAACCCATACCAGTAGTAGTAATAATAAAAATAATAATAATAATAATAATAAAATAATAATATATAATATGTGTGTATGTTTGAAAAAAATAATAATATCTAGATAATAGCTACGGATGCCTACTAATATTGTAATTTCAATTTCATTTGTATTGTAATATATATATATATGGATGCATAGTATAAGATAGAGTAAGTCGCAATGTTCGACGATTTTGGTCAATATGCGTGTTGTGTGATTGGTTGTATTACATATTATCTTGTGATATTAATACGTGGTAAATGTTTAAAATCCAGATGGACAACGAAGTGAACCAGGAAAACCAGAGTAACAATAACCAGAATAACGATAACCCGAACAACAATAATAATGAAAACCAAGTGGATAACAGTGCCATCCAACACATAGTGGCACAAGGGATTATAGATGCGATGCCATACATTATTAAAACGGTCAATGAAGTGGAAAATAAAAGTAACCATGATAGTAAACGACCCACCGAACCTGAACACAACGTGAACAATGTATCCATACTTCAAGTGCCCATTTCCAAAAGAAGAAGGACCACGTCTTATGGTTGTTCTTATAAAGAATTATGGTCTTGTAAACCAATGAAATTCTCGGGCAATGAAGGGGCCGTCGCAGCTCTACGCTCGATAGAAAAGACTGAGGTAATCTTAAAAATAAGCAAGTGCGCAGAAGAGGATAAGATAATGTTTGCCTCTAATTTGTTTAAGAACTCAGTCTTAGAATGGTGGAACACTATCCTCCAGTCTAGGGGAAGTGACAGGGTTTATAATATGGAATGAGAGGAATTTAAGAACATGGTAGAAAGGAAATTCAGCCCTCCCAATGAAAAAGAACAAATAGCAAATAAGTTCTTAAACCTTAGAATGACTAGAGTGGATAGCAAGGGTTACACTACGTTATTCTTTGAATATGCTAGAATAGTACCAACCCTTGCATCACCAGAACCAGTATTAATCTCCCGTTACATCTGGGGATTAATCAGTGAGATTAGGCATGTAGTCAAGGCGGCTAGACCCCAAACCATAGAAGAAGCTGTAGAACTAGCAAACACCTTGACTGATGAGTTAGTACGTACACAAGAAGAAAACCAAAGGACGAACCTAGCTTAGAAACTTACCCAAGAATTTCGTTACGGAAATTCCAACCGTGGGAAAAATGTAGGTTCTACTTCTGCACCCTACTGCAAGTATTGCAAAAGGAAGCATTTTGGAAGATGCTCTATATATTGCAATTTTTGCAAATTATCAGGACACAAAGAAGAAGAGTGCAGGAAGAAACCTAATAATGGGATGTGCTTCAACTGTGGAGAAAAGGGTCACATCAAGCCAAACTGTCCGAAAGTAGTTCCAGCCATGAACAACAAGAATACTAAAAATGCTAGGGCATTTGTTCTGACTGTAGAAGAAGCCAAGATGATTTCGGACGTGATCGCCCGTACGTTTTTAGTTAATGATGTTTTTTCTAAAGTATTATTTGACTCTAGTGCGAACCAAAGTTTTATTAATACTTCATTTTGCAAACTTCTCAATCAACCATTAACTAAACTCCCACAAGAATGTCTGGTAGAGACAACAAATGGGGAAACCATTAAGATTTCTGAAATCTTACAGGGAGCAAGAATATAACTTTTAAATCAAAAGTTTATTGCAAACCTTTATCCAATAAGTCTGGCAGGATTTGATATTGTATTAGGAATGGACTGGTTAATAGCCAATAAATCCAGTATTTCATGTGATCAAAAGTCAATTCAAGTAGATTCACCAAAAGGTGAAAAGATCACAATTAAAGGAGATAAGCCATCTAGATCTATGAAATTCATCTCTGTGAGCAAGTTATATAAGAAAAAGATCATTAGTGTATTTGATTTCCATAATCATTGACATTAAAGGAAAAGAGCTGAAAGATATTCCTGTAGTATCTCAGTTTTCAGATGTATTCCCAGAAGAATTACCAGGACTACCGCTAGATAGGGAAGTCGAATTCAGAATCCACCTGCTACCAGGAACAACACCAATTGCCAAAGCACCTTACTGTTTGGCACCCGCAGAAATGCAAGAACTGAAAAAGCAGTTAGACGAACTACTAGAGAAGGGATTCATATAGCCAAGTTCATCACCATGGGGAGCGCCGATTTTATTCGTCAAAAAGAAGGACATGTCAATGCGTATGTGCATTGATTACCGTGAATTAAACAAGGTTACGATTAAGAATCGGTATCCATTACCGAGAATCGATGATCTGTTCGATCAATTGCAAGGAGCTCGATTTTTCTCGAAAATCGATTTACGTTCAGGATATCATCAATTAAAGGTACAGGAAGAGGACATTCCTAAAACCGCTGTTAGAACAAGGTATGGCCATTTTGAATTTACTGTCATGCCATTTGGTCTAACCAATGCCCCAGCCGCATTTATGGACATGATGTACCGAATATGTAAGCCATATTTGGATAAATTCATAATTGTTTTTATAGATGATATTCTCATTTACTCTAAGAGTAAGGAGGAACATGCAGGGCATCTGCACGCACTTCTAAGTTTATTGAGAAAAGAAAAGCTTTATGCTAAGTTTTCAAAGTGCGAATTTTGGTTAGAACAGGTACAGTTTCTTGGACATTTAGTCAATCATGAAGGAATTCATGTGGATCCCACCAAGATCGAGGCAATTACCAAATGGAAAACCCCTGAGTCACCAACTCAGGTTAGCAGTTTCTTAGGATTGGCCGGTTATTATAGAAGATTTATCCAAGATTTTTCTAGAATAGCCATTCCCTAAACTAAGTTAACCTGTAAATATGTTAAGTTTGAATGGGGACCAAAATAAGAAGAAGCCTTTAAAATTCTTAAGCAAAGATTGACCAACGCACCCATACTAGCGTTACCAGAAGGAACTGAAGACTTTGTAGTCTATTGTGACGCCTCTAAGTTAGGTTATGGATGTGTGTTAATGCAACGTCAAAAGGTTATAGCTTACGCGTCTAGACAACATAAGAATCATGAAGAGAATTATTCAACCTATGATTTAGAATTAGAAGCCATAATTTTTGCCCTGAAAATTTGGAGACATTACATTTACGGTAGTAAGTTTACCATTTTTACAGATCATAAAAGTTTAAGATATGTTTTCGGGCAAAAAGAGTTAAATATGAGAAAGAGACGCTGGATGGAAATACTTAGTGATTATGATTGTGATATCCAGTATCATGCAGGAAAGGCTAATGTAGTAGCCGATGCTTTAAGTCGAAAGTATCATGAAAAGCCAAAAAGAGTACGCTCTCTTAAATTAAATCTATAAGTAGATTTAAACGAACAGATTAGAAAAGCACAAGAATCAGTAATCAAGGATGATGCTGAGAAGTTGAAAGGAATGATTAAGGAATTAGAACAAGGAACATATGGAATTTGGAGATTCCATAAGAAGAGAATGTGGATACCTAAACTAGGAAACCTACGCCACTGTATATTAGAGGAAGCCCATAAGTCTAAGTATACGATGCATCCTGGAAGTGATAAGATGTATCAGGATTTAAGAAATAATTTTTGGTGGATAGGCATGAAGAAAGATATAGCAACTTATGTTTCTAAGTGTTTAACCTGTTCACAAGTTAAAGCTGAACATCAGAAACCCTCAGGTTTATTGCAGCAATTAGAAATGCCGGTGTGGAAGTGGGAATTGATAACAATGGATTTTGTTACCAAATTACCCAAAACAAGAAAAGGTAATGATATAATCTGGGTAATTGTAGACAGGCTAACTAAGTCAGCTTATTTTCTACCAATGAAAGAAACTTTCAGTATAGAACAATTAGCTAAGTTGTATGTAAATGAAATAGTTTCATTACATGGGATTCCTTTATCAATTGTGTCTGATAGGGATAGCCGTTTTACCTCTCATTTTTGGACAAGTTTCCAAAAAGCCGTGGGAACCAAGCAAAATCTAAGCACAGCTTATCATCCTCAAATTGACGGACAAAGCGAATGGACAATTCAGATAATGGAGGATATGCTTAGAGCTTGTGTAATTGATTTCGGAGGTAATTGAGAAGATCACTTACCATTAATAGAATTCTCATACAATAACAGCTATCACACAAGTATCAATGCTGCACCATTCGAAGCACTCTATGGACGAAAGTGCCGAACTCCAGTCTGTTGGGCAGAAATTGGAGAAAAGCAACTATCTGGACCTGAAATAGTGCAAGAAACAACCGACAAGATCATTCAAGTCAAGGAACGACTGAAAGCAGCACGTGATCGAAAAAAGAGTTATGCTGATAACAGGCAAAAACCATTAGAATTCCAGGTAGGTGACTGGGTATTATTGAAAGTTTTTCCTTGTAAAGGAGTAGTCAGATTCATCAAGAGGGGAAAGCTAAGCTCTAGGTATGTTGGACCTTTTGAAATTATTAAAAGAATAGGACCTGTAGCCTATCAGCTACAACTGCCAGAGGAAATGGCAGGAATACATGATGTATTTCATGTATGTAATCTCAAGAAATGCTTATCCGATGAATCATTGGTAGTACCTCTTAAGGAGATAGAGGTAAATGAGCAGTTAAAATTTGTAGAAAGGCCTCTACAAATCTAAGACAGGAAAGTCAAGAATCTCAAACACAAAAGATTAGTTCTAGTCAAAGTGAAATGGGATTCCAAACGAGGACCAGAATACACTTAGGAGCTTGAATCAGAGGACCAGAATACGTATTATCGTACGTATAAATACACACCGGAATACGACCCCGATTCATGGCAAAAATATATAAGTATAAGAATACGAATACAAATACACCCATCCTTGGGAAGGAAATACATGTATAAATACTTGAAAAATACCAAGTTAAAATATACATTGTTTTAACTATTATTCCAACAATTTAATAAATATAATTTAAGTTAAAATATTTATTATTTTAACAAATAATTATATAACTTGGAATAATGATGAAGACACTTGGAAACGTAACTCAAAGGCACTAATTAATACTAAGTCAAGGCACGACCCGCTCGTCTAATAGAACATAGTACATTGTAGGTAGTCGTGTACACCAAAGGAAACTTTGAGTTACAGGCGGATTCGAAGAACGCAAACCTGTGAGTTCATGATCCCCCTTTTCTTTTAACTGTTTTCAGTTTTATAACTCCGGGGGTGAAGTACATGTTACAAACTGTTTACAAACGTTTTATACATGGTATGGTTAGCTAAGGAAGGGTACTGCAAGATCATGTGAGTGGTGGGTATGACGCTAAAGGCCATTAATCCTCGTTGTAGGACCGAGGGACATGAGTGATAGATCTATTTGGGTGTAGCGAGCCCCACCCATGAGTTCGACGAGTGGACCATGTGGTGACTATGTCTTATTGACAAATCTGCTAGGTTTGAGTTTTCCTGCATCACTTCACAAATATTAATGTATTAGCTACACATTAATTGATCTGTTTCCTTATTACTTTCATACAAGGGTTTTCAAGTACATACAAACATACTTACAAATGTTTCAAAGGTTTATTCACAAACACACACATGAACTCGCTCAACTTTTGTTGATGTTTTCAAACTACATGTATTTCAGGGAACTAAGTATGGATCTGGCGGGCGTTAAAGTTTCAAGTGTTGGTTGGAATAAAAGATGTCATCCGGTGTCGAATGGTTTAGAGTATGTATCCTATCCTGGATAGGATACATGTTTCAAAGCCTAGTTATCATCAGTGTCTTTTGAAAAGTCCTTATGGAACTTAAAAACCTGTTGGTGTTGTATTCTAAATACGAAGTCTGTGTTTTGGGGTTTAAATCAGTGATGATGTAATGTTTTTAATACTTAATCAATGGATGAACATCTTGGATTTATCATATAGTTGTTTGTTATGGTTGAATGCAATGATATTAAGCAAGTTACACCAAATCACGCTTCCGCAAAAGTCTGGGTGTGATAATTTGGTATCAGAGCTTCGATTGTAGCGAACTAGGATTCCTTCTCGAGTCTAGACTACAATCATTAGGGCTCTCACGAAAATATTTTTACGACATGTTTTCATTGCATACACGAAATGCCCAGATCCAGGGAAACAAACAATTTTTACAAAAGAAAGACACGAAACCCATTTCAAACTGGGTGGTTCAGTCTGAGAGACTGGGTGGTTCGGGCTGAGAGACTGGGTGGTTCGGTCTGAGAGACTGGGTGGTTCGGTCTGAGAGACTGGGTGGTTTAGTCTGGGAGACTAGGTAGTTTAGTCTGGGAGACTGGTTGGTTTAGTCTGGGAGACTAGGTGGTCTAGACTGGGAGACTAGGTGGTTTAGTCCGGGGAACTAGGAAGGATATAAAGATTTCATGAAGAATAACAAGAATACATAATTACATGATAAATTGACTTTGTTTGCATATATTGGGTGTTAGTGGTTACTATACGTACATATGTTAGGATTACGATGTTGTAGACACACATGTTATCCTCAGAGAATGGGTTGTCGGATGCCCGCAACTCGAAGGCAGTCACATCAGACGACGAGGTCACGCTGCGCCAGAGATATATACGTCAGACACTGAGAGAGCGATCTTGACATGCGGTCCGAGGATGAGGACGACTTCCAACCGTTCGCGCTACCTGGCTTTGGTGATGATTTACCCTTGCTGATGGCTTCCCTGACGAGGATCCTTTTGTCATTCATGTTCTAGTCCATGACCACCTTATCATTGGTCACCCCGATGGCGAGCACATCATGGCTCCGATCCTCGATGCCGTACCTCTTGTGGTCATACCTCCCGAGGCTTGGCCATTCGATGATTTGTTTGATGACAACGTTTATTTGTTTGTTGATGGTCCCCCCTGATGATGCCCATGGTGATGGAAATATAGACGAGGATGCTGTTGCTGTTTCCCCCTCCTGAGGTTCCTGCCATTGAAGTATCCCTTGCTTCCAGTTTACACTCGATTCCAGACTCCTTTAAGTCTGCGACATCTTCAGCTTTACATACGGCTGGATTGCCGCTTTTTGCTACTGACTCAGACGACGACGCCGCTATGTCTGCACTATCACCTGCTCGAGATCCCACGCCTCCACACGACCCAAAGCCTACTCCTGAGCTAGCTCCTGTTCCTTTTAGGTCAGCCTGCTTGATGCACCTATTGATCCTAAGCCGATTCCTGATCCTGACCATGTTCTTTTTGGTGTACCAGCTATTGCACCCTTTATATGTGATCCAGTTCCTGCACCTGTTGATCCCCCTTTTGTTGATCTATTATTTATTTCCCCGCCTGCACCCGCTGATGGTGCTCCTTTTCCCCTTTGGAAACCGACGTCCATCGCACCGACATGCCTATCGTTTTCCTTCAGGACATACCCGCTCCCCGGGAAGGAACTTCTGGTCAGCACCCGCGCGACGATCCCTTTGCTTTAGCAGCTTTTCCACAGATCCCTCAGGATGCACTGTTTGCTCCTTTCATTTCTTCACCGCTGGACGAGCCATTCCGATGGTTCCTACCGTACACTATGCTGATATCAGACCCCTACCATCCCTCACATGATGGAGGCTACGCACGGGATGAGTTGCTCCTGTCACTTCAGCTATAGTTTGAGGTTTTGAGTCGTAGAGTTTTGGAGCTTCAGTTGCCACCACGTCCTCCACCCTGTCTATACCATTATACTATGATCCTCCACATTCATTACTGTCTCCTTTTGCACTCTCACCTGCTGCTCTTACACCTTTCCCCAGGTTTTGATGCTCGTTTCTTTACTATCGGGAAGCAGATTGGTTACTTACTTCGCCGTGTATACGAGCTCGAGGAGAAACTCGCACATGTTAGCAGTTGCTTTTCTTCCCTCCTCCACCTCAGTCATCAGTATAGTTGGCTTTTGGTTTTATGCGAACTGCATTAGTTTTGGGGTAAAGACACTACTAATGAGTTGAGACTGTGGAAACTTTTGAAGACCACTCTTGACCACGTGATTTTGACACACTGATAGACTTATTGGACAAGGGTAGGGTGACCCTGTGTCCCTTTTGATGTGATACACTTTGTAGACAACGTGATTGTGGTCGGTGAATAATAAAAGCCTAGTCGTTATGTCCTTACTAAGCACGTTGTTGATCTGCATGTTTGTTCTATACTTGTGATGCTACGTGCTTGCTTGTTATGTTCTTATTAAATATGTTCCCATCCACATGTTTGTACTATAATTGTGATGTTATATGATTGCTTGCTATGACGAATGCTTACATACATATGTATACACACCTCCTAGGTCTTATTCGTTAAGTAGATGCTTATGTCCATGTATCTTTATAAGACCTAACCTATCCGATCTTCTTAGAAGATGTCGATTCAGAGGAACATCGATACCAACAACCCTCTGCCGACGACTGAGGCGGAATTACAAGAGCGCATCTCACAGGCCATCGCACAGCACGAGACCCTTCGCTCCGAACGCAGCGGAGGTACCTCAGGAAATAACCCACCCAACGGTAATGTTTAGTCACTTAAGACACATTACAAAACGTTTGGACATTTCCAAGGGTGCTTTGCTAATGTCTTACGTGAATGATGTTGCTCATGTCGCAGGCTGTACCTACAAGCAGTTCTTGAGCTGCAAGCCCCGAGATTTCGACGGCACTGGGGGTGCCATAGCTTTTGTGCGTTGGGTTGAGAAGACGGATTATGTTTTACGATTAAGTAAATGCGCCCCCGAACATCAGGTCACGTACATAGTTGGGCTGTTACAAGATGGGGCTCTGTCATGGTGGAACCTTCAGGTTCAGACGTTGGGCGAGACTACTGCGTATGTTTTGACATGGGACGAACTGAAAGAGCTGATGCGTAAGAGATATTGTTCGAGGGCAGAAGTCCAGAAGTTGGAGACTGAACTTTGGAACTTGAAAATGGAAGGTCCAAAGATAGCTGAGTATATACAGAGATTTCACGATTTATCACAAGTTGCTCCACGTCTGGTGGAACCAGAACTTAAGAAGATCGAACGCTTCATCTGGGGATTGGCATCTCTGATTCTAAGCATGGTGACAACATCTAAACCTCCGAAGATTACCGATGCTATCGACTTAAGTGTGGC
Organism: Helianthus tuberosus; assembly: GCA_030545235.1. Classification (NCBI taxonomy): domain Eukaryota; kingdom Viridiplantae; phylum Streptophyta; class Magnoliopsida; order Asterales; family Asteraceae; genus Helianthus; species Helianthus tuberosus. Next base: position 154,765,432 of record CM060427.1, on the reverse strand, counting down.
GCTCACTGAAGAAGCGGTTAGACTGGGAAAAATTTCCACCCCGGAGGAGAAAAATGAGACTCATGTGGAGCCATCCGGAGATAACAAGAGGAAGCTCACAAATTTCAAGAAGGGTAGTCGGGCGAATAGCAAGAAGAAGGCCAAAAAGGGAAAAGAGTACATGGGTCTCCTACCTAAGTGCGACAATTGTCTACGTTATCATGTCGGGCGATGTAAATATGGAAAATGTGATAACTGTGGCAAGAGGGGGCATGTCAAGGAGACTCGTAGGCAAGGTACTGAACGTAAAAATGTAGGCCAAGATGGTAGCGAGAATTACGAAGGAAACGACGACAACAACTATCAAGGCAGGAAGAGTGATAAACAAAAACGTGCTCAAGGTTGTTTTAACTGTGGAAGCAAAAAGCATTTCAGAAAATACTGCCCTAAAAATAGTCAGGCACGTGGATGAAAGCTCAACAGCGGAGCTAGAGAAGCACGCCAGGATCCAAACATGGTTATCGGTACGTCCCCTGTTAGTCAACGTTGTGCAATTGTGTTGTTCAACACTAGTACCGACTATAGCTTCATATCTCTAGAGTTTAAGAATATACTTGGTTTAGTAGTAAGTAAGTTAGATATCCCGTACTCGCTAGAATTAGCTAAGGGGGAGCTAGTAGATGCCAACGAAATAATTAGAGGCTGTGTGACAAAGTTTGGAGAATGTGAGTTGCGATAGTTCTCCTGCCAGATGAGTTGGGAAGCTTCGATGTACTAGTTGGAAGGGATCAGTTGCCAAGTGCTCGTGCAGAGATTGCGTGCCAGGAGAAGACTATCCGCACCCCGATGGCAAATGAAGAGACGATCGTGATTCGTGAGGATAAGCAGGATACGCCCTTACAGATTGCCAATTGATGAAGGCACGAAAGTTTTGCGTAAAAGGTGTATTGCCTTCTTAACTCATGACGTGGATAAAGAGGCCGAAGAACTGAGGCACAAAGATATCCCTGTGGTAAGGAAATATCCTGAAGTCTTCCCCGAAGACTTGCCAAGATTATCCCCTCAACGACAAGTCGAATTACACATCACCTTGGTTCCAGGCGCCAGGCCTCTAGCTAAGACACCTTATCGACTTACACCTTCAGAAATGCATGAGTGATCCACAAATAAAGTCCTCTTCAAAACTTATGCAAACTTAAACCGCGTTACGAGATCTGTTATAATTTATTTAATGTATATGTTCGCTCTTTAAATTTTTACCTGGCGACTAAGGACTTGGCTAATGAGCCTTTATCGAAAAAGAAAAGAAAAAAAAAACCTATTTATTTTATACCCCAAATGTAGATTGTCTTTTCTTAATCAAACTTATCATATCATATCATACGAAACCCCAAATGTAGATTGTCTTTTCTTAATCAAACATATCATATCATATCATACGAAATTAGTAAGAATTCTAATTTTAAACTAATTGATAAAAATCAAGTTTAATACTATATATCCGTATTACTGATGTTCATAATTTCCTAACATACATTCACAAAAATGACACACTTAAATATATATGGCACACTTAAATACTACACCACCTACATGTACATAACACATTACATCTCTCACATACACACATAATAGATATATCACACACATGCATTTACTATACTTACTAATACATAAATACAAATACTATTAATGATAAAATAACACACACATGTAGGTAGAGGATCCTGTAAATTAATCTAATATTGTGAGAAGGGTGAGAAATAATGTGGTGATGACAAGTGTCCTATATCTAAATTAATTCAAAAGGGTGAATTAGTAATTTTCTATTTCTTTCAATTAATTGATTGAAAGATAACTGCCCAAAATAACCGTCACCCTTTATTACAGGAATTCGACTTTAAAAACTAATCTACAAATTTGTGTTATCTCGTTCACCGGTTATTAATTATGTAGTGTTATATAATTCTGTAGTGCAACCATCATTCAAAACTGTATAGTGTTATATATTTTTATATAGTGTTACATGGTGTTATATGGTGTTATATAATGGTTTTTGGTGTTATATAATTCTGTAGTGCAACCACCAAAAAACACTATATAACACCATCAATTATTAATTCTGTAGTGCAACCACCGTTCAGAACTGTATAGTGTTATATATTTTTATATTGTGTTATATAGTGTTACATGGTGTTATATGATGTTATATATGTCACACCCGCTCATAGCGGAAGCGCGAGGTGTGTTCTGATCGGTTCTCATTGCATAACAATATAAGTGAACATACTAAATGAATAAAAACAAGCTCCAATGCCATTGTCATAATCGTTTCAAAAGAACGCAACATAAGTTAAATGTATTGGTTACAAACCATCAAATGAAAATAAATTGTCATTGTTTTATACATCAAAATGTAAGTCTTAAAATGTCAAGGCTTTGACCACTATATTACCGCAAAGAGGCGGTATATAACGGGCAAACCCTTTAAATGGTGGCATGGAGTCTTGATACTTGCTTTCCTTGACTGAAATGTCTGCATGGTCCACTAATTTCCTGAAATACATGTTAAGTTTGAAAACATCAACAAAAGTTGGCGAGTTCATGCAGTTTAGTTGTATGAGATGTATCTGTAAAATGTGAGTTGTATAAAATGTATCTATAAAATGTGAGTTGTATAAAATGTATCCATAAAATGTGAGTTGTATAAACTGTATCCATAAAATGTGAGTTGTATAAAATGTATCTGTATGTAATGATGTAGTATGTAAAGCGTCAATGAAATCGTTGATCATTAATGTTTCGCGAGGACATTAATATGTGTGACGAAATAGGAAGCAATCCAAACCTAGACGATTTCGTGTCGATTACCATCGACTGGGACACAAACGCACTCTTCTGTATGGGTCCATGACCAAGAGTGGGGCTCGCCAAAACCCATTAGATCTAATCACTTGTACCTAGGTCCAAACTGGATTAATGGTGCTTAGATTTATAACCCTAATTCGCACATGATCTAAGGTGTTTCATTCCCTAACTTTAACATACGTTGAACATGTATTTTCCCCGATAGTTGTAAAGTTGTAAAACATTTAAATGAATAGGGGACATGAACTCACAGTATTGCGTCCGTGAATGATAAGTGTTTGTGATCTTACGCGTGGTCGTCTTGAACAATGTTGCGACCTACAAATGTTCTTATATTTGTCAGACACTTCGGTCTTTGTAAATGACTTGAGTATAAGTCTTGTGTCTTAAATATGTGTAAGACTTGTATGTCTTTATTGTTCGTTGAACTGTGTATTAGATGAATGAATTGTTAAACTGTTATATATATATATATATATATATATATGTAATCTTGTATCTTGTGAGTTGTATCATCGGGTCTTGTCTTCTTGGTTTCGTGTCTTTGTATAAGTAAATTGTATAATTGTAATTTTTACCAATTATATGTCATTGGGCTTAGCCCAAGAATTTATGTTATTGGGCCCAAATAGTGTTGGGCCTAAATAGTGTTGGGCCTTAATAGTATTGGGCCTCAATAGTGTTGGGCCTAAATAGTGCTGGGCCTCAATAGTGTTGGGCTTAAATAGTGTTGGGCCTCAATAGTGTTGGGCCTCAATAGTGTTGGGCTTAAATAGTGTTGGGCTTAAATAGTGTTGGGCCTTGGCCCATGTGTTTGGTATTGGGCTTAGCCCATGTGTTTTTGATATTGGGCTTAGCCCATGTCTTTATGTTAAGCCCATTATGAAGTGTAAGCCCATTAAGAGTGTAAGCCCATTTATAAAAGTATAAGTCTTTCATTTTTATAAAAACATTTTTATAAAAATACACTAAGTATACCTTTTAGTTAATAAAAACATAATAGTTTTATAAATTTCAAAATGTCCGAATTTTGTTATTGGTAACGAAATTATGGTGTCCGCGTCGAAAGATCGTCTAAAGGTCGTAGTAAGTCCTCGGACTGGCGATATGTTCATAGGTTCGTCCGTCGTCCGATTTGACTATAATTTGTATCCGAATACTCGGATCGTCCGTAACTCGTTTTTAAGGCGTATATATATGAAATCTTGTAAGACTTTGATTATTATGTATCATGTTTTCATTATCCCCATTTTATCAAGTTCCTATCTTTGATATATATAACTAATACATCAAATACCACATAGCACTTAAGTTGTTAAATTAATCAAATATATATTTTCCCAAAATATATATTTATAACTAACTTTGTTTTTATAAAAAGAATTCTCTAAATCTTTTTAATCTTGTAAAGGTTTAGCCAAAAATGATGGTTTAGTTAACATATAATTTATAAGAAAATTTGGCCATATAACCTTTGTATTTTCCAACTTTACCATGTTTAATCAAACATATCATTTTCTTTTCAAAATCACCATCAATTTACTCATAACATCTTAACTAAAACATGTGAGTTTTTTATAACATAAGCTTATCAAAATGATCTCCAAATCATGTAGGGTTTTAAACATGATCATAATATATGTTAACTAGTTCAAAAACCAAGTTTACTTCTAGTTTTAACAACTTTTATAAAAATATCATGTTGTATGTTATTTTTTATAATCTTGTAAAAGTCTTGTTTTTAAATAAAAACATTAAGTAAATTAACAACACCATAAATTATGATCATCCATTCATCCTTTAAGTTTAACAAAAACCCTTTAACATAAACATGTATAATTGTTAGAACATATTTTTTTTTAAAACATCATCTAACAATTTATTTATATCATAATCCTCATAACAAGATCAAATATGCATATAACAAGTCTTAGATCACAATATAAACAAACATAAATATATCATGATTATTATCTTTGCTTCTTTGTATTTTTCATGTTTAATATGTATGATTATTTAGTTATTTATTAGTTATAATAACAATCATAAACATAATATAAGTATGAAAAAAAATAGATCTTGAAGCTTACTTCTAGCACTTGGCTAGGGATGATCTTGGAGGATGATTAAGAAATACAAAGATGAAGATCTTGATGATTTAAGGCTCTTGAATGGATGAATACACTTCCTTTAACTTGCAAATGCTTTAGATCACCTTAAGCTCCATGAAACTCCATGTTGATCATCAAGATGTGATAAAATTTAAATGGGTTTTTATGGTGTTCTTGGTGGAAAAAGATGAAGATGATGAGAGCTTTTGTTTGTGTAATTAAAAGATGAAAAATGAATGGTAAAGTGCTAGTTTAATTAATGTGTAAGTATTGTAATAATTCACCATTTTACTTCCACTTGAAACTAACCATAAAATATCTAGATATTTAGCATGAAAATTAGGGTGTGGGACCCCTTTAAAAACGTGAACATGAGGGGGGAAAGGGTCTTGAATTTGTTTCATGTGTTAAGTATTCAATTCATGGTAAAATGTAGTAAATGTTTAAGTATTTTAAGAACTTTGACATTTTATATAAAAATATCTACAAGGTTTTAAGCCTTCATATTTTAAAGTAGTGTGACACTAAGTAAAACTAGTTCACCGAAATTTTTAGTGTGTAATTCGGGTGAAAAAGTCGGTTCGAGTCCTGTACCGGGTTAAATACTGACACCGTGTTTTATTTAGATAAAAACATAACAAAAATTATTTTTGTACTTGTTTTATTATCCAAATATTTAATCCAACTTTTTGGACTAAAACTTTTATTATTTTTGACACGGTTCCGGTACCGGCTTTGCTGACTGGCAGTTTACTGAACTAGCCATGCAGCTTAATGCAATAAGATTCGATTGCGGATTTTGTGTCGTTTTTACTACCCATTATATTATTTATGTCAAATAATATTTATTTTTTGGTTTTTCAGATAATTACTGTTTCGTTCTGCGGAATGCTGTATATTTCCGCACGATTTCTGTATTTTTTCTGCGGACTTGAACAATTTGGTTTTTAATTGGAATTTTGTAAATAATAAGGCACATATAAATTTTGGACAAAGCTTTTTATAAAATATTTGTGTAGACATAACTGTATGTCATGCTTTCATTGTGTCAGACTGTACCGCGACTAGTACTGACAAGTATCGTTTATTCGCGTTCCTATAGTTAGTCTAGGATATTGTTTCTAATCGCAACGGATTCATTATCATAATTCACTATGATTTTTGTAATTCCTAGACTCTCAAGACTTTAATTAATTAAAATTAAGTCAAATACGCGAAAATAATAGTCGAAATAGTTGTTCAAGTTGTACGGAATTACCGGAATTTTTCCGTTTGTCACATTCTCCCCCTGTTATTGAGAATTTCGTCCCGAAATTCGAGATTTGTTATTCTTTGTAGGAGTCTTCTGAAACAGGTGAGAATATTTTTCTTTCATTTGATCTTCACGTTCCCAAGTATACTCGGGTCCGTGACGAGAGTTCCAACGAACTTTTACTAACTTGATACGACTTCTTCGTGTTTTCTGAACCTTCCAGTCCGTGACCTCAACAGGTTCTTCGGTGAATTGGAATTTGTCGTCAATGTGAATTTCATCCGCAGGGATGATAACGGTATCTTGTGTTGGACTCTTTCTAAGATTCGACACATGAAACGTGTGGTGCACACTGCTAGGTTCATCTGGTAACTTCAACTTGTAGGCAACAGTGCCAATCTTTTCTAAGATTTCAAATTGTCCTACATAACGAGGGTTAAGACTTTGTATCCGATCTCGAAAGTTAATGGCTTCTGTCTCTTGTCCGCGTAGCTCTTTTGTCGATCGCGAGCCGCCTTGATACGGTCTCTGATCTGGAAGATTTTATCTGTAGTCTCTTGGACTAACTCTGGACCGATAAGTTGTTTATCGCCCGCTTCCGCCCAACATAGCGAAGAGCGACACCTTCGACCGTAGAGAGCTTCGAACGGTGCAGCCTGTATACTTGTGTGGTAGCTGTTGTTTGTAGGAAAACTCAACCAATGGTAAGTGAGTATCCCAGTTGCCGCCCAAATCCATAACACATGCACGAAGCATATCTTCGAGTGTTTGGATTGTCCGTTTGCTCTGGCCGTCAGTTTGTGGATGAAAGGTCGTGCTTAGATTTAAATGAGATCCAAAGGCCGGTTGGAATGACTTCCAAATTCTTGACACAAAGCGATCGTCTCGGTCTGAGATGATTGAAATAGGCACTCTATGACGAGCCACTATTTCCTTGAGATAGGGTTCCTCTAGTTTCTCTGTACTATCCTCCTCTCGAATCGGTAAGAAGTGTGCGGACTTTGTTAGTCTATCGATGATTACTCAATCATGTCATGACCGCATGAGGTCCTGGATAACTTCGTAATGAAGTCCATCGATATTTGTTCCCATTACCAAACAGGAATCTCGGGTTGTTGTAACAAGTCCGAGGGATTTTGCTATTCAACTTTGACTTTCGCGCAAGTCAAGCATTCTCCGACATAAGTCGCGATATCACTTTTGAGGTTAGGCCACCAATAGTATTCTTTCAATACTTAGGCCTATGTGATTCCTCAACATATCATCTCGAAGGCCGCCAAAGAATGGAACCCAATTTCGACCCATAAGGTATAAAGTTCCATCTTCTTTCGGCACTAATTGTTCCTTCATGCCTCGAAGTGTTTTTGCTTGAATATGCTCTTCCTTGAGCGCTTGTGAATCATCTTCTCTAATGCTTGAACTCTCAGTGTTCTAACTCGCTCCTTGCGGCTCAAGGAGTCAGCTACAACGTTTGCCTTGCCCGGATGGTACTTTATTTCACAATCGTAGTCATTCAACAATTCAACCCAATATCGTTGACGCATATTTAATTCTCTTTGGTTGAATATATGTTGAAGATTTTTATGATCCGTGAATAATAATGCATTGAGTACCATATAAATAATGTCGTCATATTTTGAAAGCGAATACCACCGTACCTAACTCGAGGTCGTGAGTGGTATAGTTATTTTCATGAACTTTCAGTTGACGTGATGCGTACGCGATAACTTTATCTCGTTGCATAAGTACGCAACCCAATCCTTGATGCGAAGCATCATAGTAAACTACGAAGTCATCGGTACCATTGGGTAGTGATAAGATTTTGAAATGCTATGCACCAATATTAAGGACAAGTTGTAATGCTACTTCTTGTTTTTCGATTGGGGCAAATTTCTTGTCTTTATGGGTGAGGGAGGTTAGCAATTGAGTAAAAAAATATATCTCAATAGATCTCCGATGATATCCCATTAATCCCAAAAATTGTCGGCTACAGTTGGAGTCTTGGGTGTTTCCCAGCTCTTAATTGCTTCGATCTTCAAGATGTCTACTTGAATGCGTTTCTCGTTCACTACATGCCCGAGAAATTGTACTTTGCAAATCCAAAATTCGCACTTGGAAAATTTCGTGTATAGTTTCTCCATCTTTAGTAGCTCCAAAATGGTTCTCAAATGTTGTTCGTGTTCATCAGTCAATCGTGAGTATATTAATATGTCGTCAATAAATACTATGACGAATTTGTCGAGATACGGCTTGCACACACGATTCATTAATTCCATGAAGACCGCTAGTGCGTTCGTTAAACCAAAAAGCATAACGAGAAACTCGTAATAACCATAACAAGTTTTAAAAGCCGTTTTCGGTATGCTTTCCTCTTGAATTCGTAACTGATGATACTCCGATCGTAAGTCTATCTTAGAGTAGAAGCTAGAACCTTTCATAAACCATTTGAGTTAGTTGGAAATTCATTTGTAACATGGTTTAGAAATATGAATTTTCATTCATCAAAATGTTGTGCACTTTTGCAAAACTTACATGTCTTTCCACTCCCAAAACCTTTATAAAGATGTATAATGGTAAAGCGTGGGGGTTATGAACTCACAACATCCTTATTCGGTCAACTACAAGGTTCAGAAGGTGCTAATCAACATGGAGATTTGGCTACGGTTGCAGCTCCCGGTACCAAGTCGATGTGAAACTCGACTTGTCGATATGGTGGTAGTCCTGGCAAGTCTTCAGGAAAGACTTCAGGAAATTCTTTTACCACAGGAATATATGTCAGCTACGGCCCAACGGCCTTCTTGTTTACAACAAGTGCTAGAAAGGCAATACAACCTTTCCGTAAGCACTTTTGTGCCTTCATGCAATTGAGTATCCTCAATGATGTGTCGTGCTTCTCTCCATGGATAATAAGTGTCTCTTCATTCGGTAGTGGTAAGCGAATGATCTTCTCATGACAGCAGACTTCGGCTCGGTTATCGGATAGCCAATCCATGCCAAAACTACGTCGAAACTACCCAACTGAACGGCTAAGAGATCGAAATTGAATTTCTGCTCCTGACTAGGCTAGTTTATCGTTTGCCAATCCTATAGAATGAGGAGACGTCTTTCTTACTTGACTCTAGGCCAAGTACATTTTGAATTCTATGTAGTAAGGACTTCCCTGTACAGATGTAGAGGAGAACCAAATCCCTATTTGTAGCTAGGACAATCCCGTCACTAGCCATGAAACTATGCATGTGAAATGTTGAGATCAAGCTAAAAATTGGCAATGGTATCAAATAATATGGATGTGAAATATTGATTGATAGGATACGTACCTGTAACCCTTAATGATTTGACATGTCTCAGCTAATTCCCCATTAGCTAACTTGATATAGTAATGTGTGTACAACATGACTCTAATTCGAGTATATGCTTAACATTTAAAGACAATAGCTAAGCTCGGTGTTGGTATTAAAAGAATTGATACATGATGATCGTAGAGTGTACGTACTCATGACTTCATTGGGATTTTGTGGAATATACATAGTTCTAACCACACACACACTTATTCACTAGCTTGATCCCTTCTTAAGTATTATCGTCTTACTAGTCTTTGTTTTGCGCCCGGTCTCAGCACACTGCTACTCTTGGCGCTTTTGCAATTGCCCTCATGATGAACGTCTCACTTGTCGCATTTAGGATTTCGGCAAGTTACCAGCATACATCCTGGTGACAAAATCGTTTATGGCAGCGATTGCCTTCATTTCTCTCATGGCGAGAGTTATTGTTTGAGTTATCGAGGTAGGGAGGAATGATGCGGTCATGCTTCGGATCTCCGAGGCTAAACACAAAATGTAACACTCAGTGTGTTTGAATTCGGGTGTTACCCAGTATGGAACAACCCTTGAGAGACCGTGGAAGCATCAAGTGTAACCATCAACATTGGCTCCAGTTATGATCGAGTTCTTTTATAAAATCATATGAAAATAGATATGAAAATCAGATGATATAAAAGAATGATATATGGTTAAATAAATAACCAATAGAAATGTAGTGTATAAATATATCATGTCTTGAAATAGAATATTATGTCTTGTGTAGAGGATTTCGCGTCTTGTGCAAAAATGTAATGTCTTGTCTTTGTCAAAGAGGTTTGAATAACACCACGATATGCAATATAATATAAGCACTTATATATAGGAAGTACCAACGGCGTATCCACCATGCTTTTATCATATTACACACGTCTCGTTATTTACGAAAATGTCTTGTATATACTAACGTCAAATGTCATGTATAACAATGTCTTGCTTAACAGTGTCATGTATAAACCACGTCTTGTGTAAAAGCAATGATTTTCAACACATAACTTTTGACTTAAACATTTGTTTCTTTTGGTGCCATGATATTTTTAATACTCACTATTAAAAGAATCTAGACATATATTTGGATAAATATAGTCTATCATGCGACCAAGAATGAAGAATGCAATCGGTCATGGAAACCTCAAGATCGCATTGTTCATATATGTTTGAATAAATGATAATGTGGATAACCAAAACCAAAAGGTGTAATGCCTCTTGCGTGTATTGGTCATATTTTTAAATGGAAAAAAAAAATTCGTTGAGGAGGGGAAACCAACCAGTGGTCTTCGTCCATATAATATGTATTCCCTACTCTATGGACCTCGATCATCCTAAGTAGAGAAAATCCTTTGTCTTACTTGTCCATGTGACAATTATGGTAATAGTGCTTGAGTTTCACGAGCTCTAGCAAGATTATTAGAAAATAGAATGCAATGAGGGAGTTGCAGCATGGCTCATGCCATACCATTCCTTGGGAAAAGAAAAATGTCAAGCGACGGAATTTATTGTATCATTTCCAATAAATATGATAAGGTGGAATAGGATAACGTAAGGTAAGGTAAAGTAGGGTAAAGTGTCATAGACACCATGGAACTAACCCATGTTCAATAATTTCGAGAATGTTGAGGAAAATCCTCCATGAGTGGATAACAAGTTTTGTTTGTTTAAATGACTAGTCTCAACTGAATCGTGATATAGATCGAATGTTAGGTGTGAACAAATACGTGTCGTCTTCCTGTATTGTATTGTATTGTATTGTATTGTATGGTGTTATACTAACCACCTCAGTTCGTGTCCTAATAGATAAGAAAAATTGAATCTCAAGTAATAACTTAAGAATTTTGAACGAATAGTGATCATTAGCTTGGCCCGCAGAGTCCACCAGAATTCCCATGCACTACAAGTTGTTATTACGTAGGCCTCCGTAATAATAAATTGCCTTGCATGGTCACCCTAGCGTTCTCTCGTACAAAACAGCCGATCAGTCAGAGGGGGGGACACTATTGTCTATATACCTTAAACATAGGAGGGACCTTCGTGATAGATCACGTGTCAACGTCCGTTTTCATTACTCGCAAAACAGCACAGCGTTAGATGGAATAGAAATGGAAAGAATCTGTAGCAATAACAACTGAAGGGGCACCTTCAATATGAGTACTTCATCTTCCTTGTAGGGACAAGAGTATATCAACCTTGATTAGTATGAGTCACAGGGATCTCGTCCCACTAATGGAGTTGTTGTCCAAGGTTACCACCTCCGCCTCATCGTCATTATCATGGTCAGGCTTCTCAGCATTCGCAAGAAAGCAACCATATTTTACGGAATTAAGTTTAAGATTTCACGTAGGAATCATGTTCGCCATAAGCTCCGCAGTAGACGTGAGGTCGATATTTTCATCGTGCGAGTAAAGAATTATAATAGAGTTTGAAGTCGAAGGTATTTTGTTCTTGGCAAAATATTTTGTACAACACATATATAAATAAATCATATATATATATATATATATATATATATATAATCACATGAAATCCTATCTAACAAGGATTTCTATCTTGCATAAGTTGAATTTGTATATGCTGAACTTGTAAACTGTTTATGATGTGTAAACTGATAATGTAATGTGTCTATCTTGTATAAGCACTGATAATGTAATGTATTGTAGGCACATAGTCTGTTAATGTAATGCGCCTATCTCTCATAGACTTCACCCATGGAAATGTCCTCGCTTGATTTATGTGAAGTGAATATTTGTTTGTAGTGGACCTTGAAAAATGTTTATGCAATGAAAACTCTTGTTCTTGTGTAAATTGTTTCGTGAGAGGTTCCCTAGTGATTGTAGACTAGACTCGAAAAAGAATCCTGGTTCACTACAATCGAAGCTCTGATACCAATCTGTCACACCCGCTCATAGCGGAAGCGCGAGGTGTGTTCTGATCGGTTCTCATTGCATAACAATATAAGTGAACATACTAAATGAATAAAAACAAGCTCCAATACCATTGTCATAATCGTTTCAAAAGAACGCAACATAAGTTAAATGTATTGGTTACAAACCATAAAATGAAAATAAATTGTCATTGTTTTATACATCAAAATGTAAGTCTTAAAATGTCAAGGCTTTGACCACTATATTACCGCAAAGAGGCGGTATATAACGGGCAAACCCTTTAAATGGTGGCATGGAGTCTTGATACTTGCTTTCCTTGACTGAAATGTCTGCATGGTCCACTAATTTCCTGAAATACATGTTAAGTTTGAAAACATCAACAAAAGTTGGCGAGTTCATGCAGTTTAGTTGTATGAGATGTATCTGTAAAATGTGAGTTGTATAAAATGTATCTATAAAATGTGAGTTGTATAAAATGTATCCATAAAATGTGAGTTGTATAAACTGTATCCATAAAATGTGAGTTGTATAAAATGTATCTGTATGTAATGATGTAGTATGTAAAGCGTCAATGAAATCGTTGATCATTAATGTTTCGCGAGGACATTAATATGTGTGACGAAATAGGAAGCAATCCAAACCTAGACGATTTCGTGTCGATTACCATCGACTGGGACACAAACGCACTCTTCTGTATGGGTCCATGACCAAGAGTGGGGCTCGCCAAAACCCATTAGATCTAATCACTTGTACCTAGGTCCAAACTGGATTAATGGTGCTTAGATTTATAACCCTAATTCGCACATGATCTAAGGTGTTTCATTCCCTAACTTTAACATACGTTGAACATGTATTTTCCCCGATAGTTGTAAAGTTGTAAAACATTTAAATGAATAGGGGACATGAACTCACAGTATTGCGTCCGTGAATGATAAGTGTTTGTGATCTTACGCGTGGTCGTCTTGAACAATGTTGCGACCTACAAATGTTCTTATATTTGTCAGACACTTCGGTCTTTGTAAATGACTTGAGTATAAGTCTTGTGTCTTAAATATGTGTAAGACTTGTATGTCTTTATTGTTCGTTGAACTGTGTATTAGATGAATGAATTGTTAAACTGTTATATATATATGTAATCTTGTATCTTGTGAGTTGTATCATCGGGTCTTGTCTTCTTGGTTTCGTGTCTTTGTATAAGTAAATTGTATAATTGTAATTTTTACCAATTATATGTCATTGGGCTTAGCCCAAGAATTTATGTTATTGGGCCCAAATAGTGTTGGGCCTAAATAGTGTTGGGCCTTAATAGTATTGGGCCTCAATAGTGTTGGGCCTAAATAGTGCTGGGCCTCAATAGTGTTGGGCTTAAATAGTGTTGGGCCTCAATAGTGTTGGGCCTCGATAGTGTTGGGCCTCGATAGTGTTGGGCTTAAATAGTGTTGGGCTTAAATAGTGTTGGGCCTTGGCCCATGTGTTTGGTATTGGGCTTAGCCCATGTGTTTTTGATATTGGGCTTAGCCCATGTCTTTATGTTAAGCCCATTATGAAGTGTAAGCCCATTTATAAAAGTATAAGTCTTTCATTTTTATAAAAACATTTTTATAAAAATACACTAAGTATACCTTTTAGTTAATAAAAACATAATAGTTTTATAAATTTCAAAATGTCCGAATTTTGTTATTGGTAACGAAATTATGGTGTCCGCGTCGAAAGATCGTCTAAAGGTCGTAGTAAGTCCTCGGACTGGCGATATGTTCATAGGTTCGTCCGTCGTCCGATTTGACTATAATTTGTATCCGATTACTCGGATCGTCCGTAACTCGTTTTTAAGGCGTATATATATGAAATCTTGTAAGACTTTGATTATTATGTATCATGTTTTCATTATCCCCATTTTATCAAGTTCCTATCTTTGATATATATAACTAATACATCAAATACCACATAGCACTTAAGTTGTTAAATTAATCAAATATATATTTTCTCAAAATATATATTTATAACTAACTTTGTTTTTATAAAAAGAATTCTCTAAATCTTTTTAATCTTGTAAAGGTTTAGCCAAAAATGATGGTTTGGTTAACATATAATTTATAAGAAAATTTGGCCATATAACCTTTGTATTTTCCAACTTTACCATGTTTAATCAAACATATCATTTTCTTTTCAAAATCACCATCAATTTACTCATAACATCTTAACTAAAACATGTGAGTTTTTTATAACATAAGCTTATCAAAATGATCTCCAAATCATGTAGGGTTTTAAACATGATCATAATATATGTTAACTAGTTCAAAAACCAAGTTTACTTCTAGTTTTAACAACTTTTATAAAAATCTCATGTTGTATGTTATTTTTTATAATCTTGTAAAAGTCTTGTTTTTAAATAAAAATATTAAGTAAATTAACAACACCATAAATTATGATCATCCATTCATCCTTTAAGTTTAACAAAAACCCTTTAACATAAACATGTATAATTGTTAGATCATATTTTTTTTAAAACATCATCTAACAATTTATTTATATCATAATCCTCATAACAAGATCAAATATGCATATAACAAGTCTTAGATCACAATATAAACAAACATAAATATATCATGATTATTATCTTTGCTTCTTTGTATTTTTCATGTTTAATATGTATGATTATTTAGTTATTTATTAGTTATAATAACAATCATAAACATAATATAAGTATGAAAAAAATAGATCTTGAAGCTTACTTCTAGCACTTGGCTAGGGATGATCTTGGAGGATGATTAAGAAATACAAAGATGAAGATCTTGATGATTTAAGGCTCTTGAATGGATGAATACACTTCCTTTAACTTGCAAATGCTTTAGATCACCTTAAGCTCCATGAAACTCCATGTTGATCATCAAGATGTGATAAAATTTAAATGGGTTTTTATGGTGTTCTTGGTGGAAAAAGATGAAGATGATGAGAGCTTTTGTTTGTGTAATTAAAAGATGAAAAATGAATGGTAAAGTGCTAGTTTAATTAATGTGTAAGTATTGTAATAATTCACCATTTTACTTCCACTTGAAACTAACCATAAAATATCTAGATATTTAGCATGAAAATTAGGGTGTGGGACCCCTTTAAAAACGTGAACATGAGGGGGGAAAGGGTCTTGAATTTGTTTCATGTGTTAAGTATTCAATTCATGGTAAAATGTAGTAAATGTTTAAGTATTTTAAGAACTTTGACATTTTATATAAAAATATCTACAAGGTTTTAAGCCTTCATATTTTAAAGTAGTGTGACACTAAGTAAAACTAGTTCACCGAAATTTTTAGTGTGTAATTCGGGTGAAAAAGTCGGTTCGAGTCCTGTACCGGGTTAAATACTGACACCGTGTTTTATTTAGATAAAAACATAACAAAAATTATTTTTGTACTTGTTTTATTATCTAAATATTTAATCCAACTTTTTGGACTAAAACTTTTATTATTTTTGACACGGTTCCGGTACCGGCTTTGCTGACTGGCAGTTTACTGAACTAGCCATGCAGCTTAATGCAATAAGATTCGATTGCGGATTTTGTGTCGTTTTTACTACCCATTATATTATTTATGTCAAATAATATTTATTTTTTGGTTTTTCAGATAATTACTGTTTCGTTCTGCGGAATGCTGTATATTTCCGCACGATTTCTGTATTTTTCTGCGGACTTGAACAATTTGGTTTTTAATTGGAATTTTGTAAATAATAAGGCACATATAAATTTTGGACAAAGCTTTTTATAAAATATTTGTGTAGACATAACTGTATGTCATGCTTTCATTGTGTCAGACTGTACCGCGACTAGTACTGACAAGTATCGTTTATTCGCGTTCCTATAGTTAGTCTAGGATATTGTTTCTAATCGCAACGGATTCATTATCATAATTCACTATGATTTTTGTAATTCCTAGACTCTCAAGACTTTAATTAATTAAAATTAAGTCAAATACGCGAAAATAATAGTCGAAATAGTTGTTCAAGTTGTACGGAATTACCAGAATTTTTCCGTTTGTCACAATATAGTGTTCTTTGGTTTTTATAGTGTTATATGATGGATGCATAGTGTTATATAGTGTTATATTTTCCTGGTAGCATGTCTATGATGGATATATAGTGTTATATATTCTTATATAGTGTTATATGGTGTTATATAGTGTTATATATTGTTATATGATGGATGTATAGTGTTATACATTTCTTGTAGCAGTTACATATTTCTGTATTTTTAGAATTTAGGATCGATAGAATTTAGCAGTTAAATTTGAATCGCTAGAATTTAGGAGTGAATCACTAGAATTTAGGAGAGGTTACCTAATTTGAAACATATACAAAGACACTATTACCCCTACAATTTTCAAATCAGTCTATATAATTAAAACACAATTTATAATTTGGTCCCTATTGATCTCAACCATTAAATCAAAGATCTAATGGTTTAAAACACTTCTTACACTTATCACACTTTAGACACTTTGTACACTATCCTTAACCCACACATATATACATAATCTAAAACCCATGCACAATTTATTAGCACCCATTCATACATCATGCACACAAAATGAAGCTCACACCCGTACATCACTGCAACTCACACCCGTATATCTCACGCACCCACATACATTTTTTTTAAAGACACACTCATGCATGCAATCACACATACACATGCATTCACATAAAAAAATGAAACAAGCACCACACACTCACATATACAGAGACAAATATATAGACAAAAAAATAAATAAATAAATAAATATAACCATACAGAACTCTTTTTTTATGTTAAACTTAAATTTTCATTCCAATCATCAGGGCAAATTACATAAGGATAGTAGGTAGACGAGCAACAAACTGCGCCGCCATCCCTTTCTGAATAGAAAACCCTAATCTACTAAAAACAAAGCCTCGTCCCTGAGGGGTCAAAAAGTTGTTGTGGACTACACGCTGAACTCTGGACAAGAAACGAACTGCCTCTTGCGCCAAAGAGCCAAACGTGTAAAACGCATTTAGTATGATCATCTTTTACAAAACAGTTTTAAATTAGATGATCCTTTAGTCGCCGGAAACGAATCAGAATATTAAGAGCCAAAAATCGAATAGATTATACAAACATGTCTACTGGACATAAGTTATTAACAGAAGATTGATTACCTCAATCGCTGGACAAAACGAACCCGAAATCAAAATGGCGAAGGCGACTCAAAGTTGTTAGGTTGCCGTTGGAATAAACAGAGACAACTAATATCACCGAATGTTTGACCAATCGTGATGGCGATTCACGGTGACCGGCGGGCAGTAGTGGCAGCGGCGGGCGGTGGGACAGAAGGTGAAACAACCAGCGATGTCGGTCCCCGGGTGGTTGTCACGGTGAGTGGTGGCTGTCAAAATTTTCGGAATCGGTTAACATAAGTACGAAACACAGTTTATAAGGGAGAAGAAAGGTGATCACGGTACCTATTCGTGAAACGACGGACTCAAGGGGCAGACGGCGGCAGTGATAAAGTTGCAGATGTCACGGCGGCGCGGATGTGTGAAGCTAGAACTATACCCCCTTAATTTATATGCAACATATTAAACGATCTTTTAGTTTCCTTTGAATTTTAAATAGCACTAATCCTAAATATATGAAACATTTGTTATAATTAATTTCTAGTATTTACTTAATCAGTTATTTTATAAAAACGATATACAATATTGTTAAATAATCTCTATTAAATAAGATGCACTGTTTAAACGATAATCGTTGAGTCGAACATAGAATGGACCCTGACTAACAGAACCCTAAAGCCGTTAGTCTATGGTCGCCCGGAAACCGTTTTTGGCGAGAAAAAGGTATCTAAAGGTCCGATGTAAAGTGACAAAGAGGTTTGGGACAAAAATGTTAAGTTTTCCGGCCAAAAATTTGAGTGTTCCAACCAAAAAGAAGTTTTCCGACAAAAAAAGGAGTTTCCCGGCAACTTCAATAATTGGGTCTTTTACTAGAAAAAAGGTTCCTAAAGGTCTGTAATAAGGTTACAAAGAGGTTTGGGACGAAAATGTTGAGTTTTCCGGCCTAAAGCGTTTTTCGGCGACCGTAGACTACGAAGTTAGGGTTCTGTTAGTTAGGGTCTATTTGAGGCCAATATGTTAATAGTTGGGTCCTAATGGTTATTTTTTAAGTTAAGACTGTTGATATTATTAAAATCCAATATTCCAAATATGAAAAAAAGAAATAAATTAAAATCTAACCAATAAAAAATTTTCGTTTTAATTCTTACTTAATTTCAGACTGGTCGTAATGACTCCGGATCACAAACAGGATATGCGTTCATACTTAATGATGGTCTAATCACCTTAAGATGTTCCAAACGAAGTGTAGTTGCATTATCAATCATCAAGTGTTTTGTAAATTTGAAAGTTGACGCTACCAGTAGTATATTTTAATAGATTTATTGTATTTTAAAGTACAAACTAAATAAAAGTTTTACTTGTGGGTATTTTATGCATGAAATTGTCACAAACCGTTAAAACTGAAAGTTGACACTACCATTAATGGTATATTTTATTAGATTTATTGTATTTTAAAGTACAAATTAAATAAAAGTTTTACTTGTGAGTAATGTATGCATGAAATTGTCACAAACCGTTAAAATTTAACTAGCAGTAATCGAGATCAAGGGCGGACCCACCCTTTGCCCAAGGTGGACGGCCGCACCTCTTGAAAAAAAAAATTAGTGTGTACTTTAGGCAATAAAACCCAACCACACCCCTTGAAAATATGGTTGAAAACCTCATCCGCACCCCCAGAAAATAATTCTTGGGTCCGCCACTGAATGAGATGTATAACGTTTTGGGCAACATTTGAGGAATAAAAGTTGCACGAAGGAGTCTAGAACTCTCCAGAAAAATATGGTCCAAGAAGGGTGTGGAAAGTTCATGGGAACTCGATGAAGTAGCATATATAATTCCTTATAACTATCTAGAGATGAATACTTAAGAGCCAAGCAACTAATATAAATAGAAGGACTGCTCATTTGTGCAAACTATTTCATATATCCCTCAATTAATCCCATAAATACTAAGGTTAAAGGGGTATCCAAAGATACTACCCTAACTTTGTTCGATCCTGCATTGTCATGTTAATTCTACATCCAAGTACATTAAAACCTAGCGGCGCCTACCCACAAATACCCTAGAACCATCGACCCTACTATTTATTTTATTCCACCCACGAGTCACACAGATACACCATTCAAGAGAAGGACCCCACCCTTAAACCACTTCTCTCCAAACCATAACGACAAACCTTTTCCTTGTAAACTACCCTAAATGCGAACCCTAGAGGGCGGCGGCAGTGTTATCGCCCGGGTTCAAACCCGCAGAGCCTACCCACTTTTGTGCTCCACCCTCCCTAATAACTCATCTTTCTAAGTTCCATTTAAAGTTTTATTTTTCAATTTTTCAACTACTATGGGGAAATCTGTAACTTTAAAAGGGCTAGTAAAATAAAGAAGAAAACTTGTCTATTGTTGAAACCACAATGAATCAACACTACTTTCTATAGATTCAATGATAAAAAATCATAAGGAGTTGTGTTTGATAAATAAAAATTATGTTTTATATTACATTATGTTGGGATTACAAATTCATATTTTTAATTATTCAGGGTCAAAGTTAATTATTGTTTATTTTTTTTAAGCATAAAATTCATCCTATTGTAAACCAATGTTGACTTGATTCATACACTTACTCAACCAATTACACTACAAAACAAATAAAAGGCAACCATTATTTTTCAGCAAGACACAAAATAAATAAAAGGCATACACTATTTTTCACTTTTAAGAGAGACTGATCACTTTTTACATTATTATTATATTATATGTATCCATTTAGTTTGTACAAGTCAAAACAATATAAAATTTATATATATTATTATTATTATTATTATTATTATTATATCCATTTAACATATGAGTATATAAATTATTAATCTGAACAAAATAATTTTATGATAACAAAAGGTTTAAAAAGAGATTATTAAATGTTAGGATAACAAAAGGTTTAAAGAGAGATTATTAAATGCTGTATTTTGAAAATTATGTTTAAAACACTTGGGAGGAATAATTAAAAATCATATTTAACAGTCAAGCTGTAATATAATTCTTTCGTATTATTTCTATTGTCGACCTTGATATTGCTACCTTTAATTTCGGTGTCTAAAATCCTATTTGAAGCAATAGAATTGGATATCATAATAAAATCAATTTAATTATTCTTTAATTTGAAATATGTTAATTTTAATTTTCAATAATAGACAACTCAAAGTATGTATCTGATTTGTAGTTTAAGTTGTGAAGAATTGGTTTAGACTTTTTATATCTTCGGTTTACTTTCCGTTTTCGGTTTTGCTTGGTCACGAAGGTTCTATCCAAACTTGACAAACTTGATGTGTACCCATGTGCTTATTGATTGACCGCGTAGACAATCTTATTTATGAAATCACATTATGAGTAAATCTTAGTCGATTATATTATTGCACCTTCTGATATAAGATGCTAATAGATGAGAAATGTTATGATTTAACATAATCAAGATGTGATTTGTTTCTCCTATAACACGAGAGATACTAGTTGGTCTTCTGAGTTATCGAATCTAAAGAAATAAATGTTTTTGCGCTCCTGAGTTATTGAAGCTAAAGAAAAGCATTGGATTGCAATTAGTTTTGGTTAGTATAAAATAATATATCAAACTAGATACTTGAGTATCGAAAAGTACATGTGAATCTCGAATTATGTTAGTCTCTATATATAAATATATCTTTTAATTTAGGTGTTGAGAAACTTGTGCTTTGAGACGGAACTGTTAAAACGAATAAAAAGTACACGTAAAAATGTTGAACCATGTAAGCACGTTGCAGCGTATTAACTCATAAATATTAAACCAATACGTAAAGCGTAGAAGAGAATAATGTACACATGAGACAACCTTATTTTCATAATGAATACAAGAGAATAATATACACATGAGACAACCTTATTTTCATAATTAATATGTTAGAAATATAGTTTGTTTTATATTGATGATACTAAATGCTTGTTTTTAATTTTTATACAAATATAACAGATTTATATCTGTAAAGCCTAGTTGGAATCAATTTATAACGAATAAATATATAAAATAATAAAGTAACAATCGAAGAAAAATTTAAGTTATTGTAATTTATATAATTAGTTCTATACCAATACTTCTTTTGCATTTAATACTCTTATTTTAGATTGTAAATAACATAATGAATGAATAATTAATATTAATAATAAAATTGAATTTAGATTATTGATACATAGATTATCTGATTATGGTAAGTAAATACTCACTCCGTCTCATTAAAAGTGTCCTATTTTGAATTTTCAAAATCTTTATTTATAAACTTTGACCATAAATAATTTTGTTTGTGTTAGATAATACTTGATGAAATTTATATGATTTGAGTGTGTTTTACAAGTGTTTTTATCGGGTTAATTTTTATCAAGTTTTATATAACACAAAAAATATATAATTAAAGTCAAAGTTTATAAATAAAGACTTTGAAAATTCAAAATATGACACTTTTAATGGGACGGAGGGAGTAACAAGTATCTAATGCATTTATAACTTCTCATCACCGTTTACTATATAAGATAGATTTTTAAATTAATTTGAATAATATATCGATATAATGTAATTTAACGTGCACTTTCAATACAATTACAGTTGTAGTCCATCATGTTACGTGGGCTCGTTGTCTTACTTTTCTCCTATATATTCCTCCTCATGAACTATGAAATCATAATTTATGATCTCGACATTAAATGTTTTATTATTACTTTTACCTACAAACTAGTGAATCAACCGTTTCATATTTTCTGCATTTAGGTGAGTATTGAATCCCATAATTTATAGAAGAAGATGAAGCTAGCTGAAGGAACAAGAATGATATCAAGATCTGATCTATTTGACTCTTTACCTGATGAAATTGTTATATTAATCCTTTGCAAGCTTGCTTCCACCGCGTTTTCTCCTCCTGATTTTGTCACTGTTCTTCTTACGCAAGTTTTGGTTGGTTTTTACATATGCAAAATGAATTTTTTGTTGTTTTATTTGTGATTATTGTGAACTGAAGGACACTATGATTTAGTTTGTTATTACTTTATGGTGTTAGATGCAAGAGACTAAACACATTAGGTGTTAATCGTCTGGTTTTGTCGAATGTTGGTCCGGAAACGCTTGCTGTCAGAGCTAAAAACTGGTGTGATGAGGCTCATCGGTTTTTGTAATTGTGCATCCACGCGGGCAACAAAGAGGCACTTTATATTTTGGGAATGGTATTGTATTTGATTTATTATTGGAATTGTTAAACTTGACCTTAGTTATCGGCGGATCTCAAAATCCATATTTTATGCTACATATTTTTTTTCGAAGTTTTTGGTAAAATTTACACAACGAAGCAAAAAAAAAATATGGGGGCCGGGGACAGTCTAGGGCTGTTTAAAAAAGCCCATGGCTCGTTTAAAGGTCGCTCGAAAAAAGTTCGGCTTAAGGTAGGTTCGGTTCATGGCTTGCTCTTTAGTTGGCTCGCTTGTTTGACTCATTTAAATTAATCCCCAAATTATGTGTGTGTACATATTCTAATATATCTAAACAATGCTCTTTAAGAAGAAATAGATTGTTAAGCTACCGTTTTAGTTAGTAATGTTGATTTAAAAAATATAGATTTGAATAAATATAGATTAATTCTAATATATCTAAACAATGCTCTTTAAGAAGAAATAGATTGTTAAGCTACCGTTTTAGTTAGTAATGTTGATTTAAAAAATATAGATTTGAATAAATATAGATTAATGTAAGTAAAAAAAAAAATATTTTCTTGTTCGTTTTATAGCTTACCAAAAAAATCACTATTCTATTAGACTAAATAATCTTTTATTTATTATTTTTTGGTTTTATGTATATCATAACGTGTGTAAAGAATATAAACTTTTTTAAACAAACGAGTCGGCTCGATGAGCCACGAGCTGGCTCGAGCTTTTGACGAGCCGAGCTTGAGCCCAACTTTCCAGCTCGTTAAAAAAATGAGCCGGCTCGGCTCGACTCGATTTTTAAACTAGTCGAGCCTGAGCCCACCCAAGTTCGGTTGAAGCCCAGCCCTGATTGTGATTGAAATTTATGTAGAATATCATGGTTTATTTTTCTTTGATATTTTTGTTTTTTTGTAGATCCTATTTTACTGTTTACAAAATCGAGGAAGGGGAGCGTCGCTAATGGCGAAGGCGGGGATTAAGTTGCACACACCGGCATTGTATTCACTCGCTTTGATTCAGTTTAATGGCAGTGGAGGTATGAAGAATGACAAGGACCTCCCTGCGGGGATTGCTTTATGTGAGAGAGCCGCTTTTCTTGGCCACGTCGATGCACTAAGGGAGCTAGGGCATTGCCTTCAAGACGGTTACGGTGTACCAAAAAAGGTCGCGGAAGGTCATTATCTGATTCGCCAAGCCAATGTGCGTGAACTTGCATCCATACTTTGTACCTTCAACGCTACACCTTTTTCATTCGTGTCACAACCTTCGATAGCATGTGAGTTTCATAGCCACCAACAAAGACCAGATCTAACAGACTCATATGAACGTGAATCCCCATGCCCACCCATTTCATCCCTCCGGTTACTAAATAGGCACTGGAGTAATGTTCTGAAGGAACGACCCCATCCAGCAAACCGGTTTTTGGTTGAGTGGTTCAATTTGAGAAGTGGCGGGATTCTGGGCCCGGGTTTAAGAATGTGTTCCAATGAGAGGTGTGGGCGACCAGAGACCCGAAAAAATGAGTTTAGAAAGTGTTCAGGTTGCGGGAAGGTAAACTATTGTTCACAAGGATGTCAAGCGTATGATTGGAGATTGCACCATAAAGTAGAATGTGCACCAATCGATGATTAGAACCATGCCATTGATGACTTAGAAGAGTTCGTTGACGATCTGATGATCGAGAACCATGATGACGGGATACATGTTTAAATCTCTATACTCTTAGAACATGAATTTTGACTTTTTTTTTTCCAGTTTCTCTTTCTTTTACTTCCTCTATTTTTAGAGGACACATGTCACATGTAAAAAAAGAAAAAAAAAATATTGAAACAATGTCAATTTTCTTAAAACAATGAAAAAAATTGAACTTAATTATTATTTTTTTATTTTTAATGTGTTATGTCTTATTTTTTATATGTATTATTTTATTTACACAATTTTTTTTCTTGGCAATTTAATACCACTCCTCAAATTTAAACCCTTGTCCAATATATGACTTGAGCCCTCATCCTAATGGAGAGGAACACCTTACTAGACACCTTGGTACCACTAAACATAATAGATAATTACACAAGTGAGACAACTATTAACATAATAGATAGAATATCGCCAATGACCTCTAGCTCAAGTGGTAGGAGGACTTGAGTTCTTCTTTGAAGACTCAAGTTCAATTCCCATTTGGTGCAAAAAAAGAGTGAGGCACTGGTGGACAGTGATAGGAGATCCAGGGAAACCTGAGTTCGATCCTTGAGCCAAACGAGTTTTATTGGTAATTTACCGTCGTGCTTACGGGCGGGTGGGTTACCGGGTTTTCCCCGGAATTGGTGGTGGACCACTCGGGTTACTCTCAGAGTACTCCGTTTGTCCAGTGGGTGCCCTGAGAGTGAATAGATAGAATATCAAATATCCAAATATACAAACATAAACTTAGCTATCACTAGAAAGTTTGGCGTTGGAAGCCAAAGGGTCAGAGGGAGTACCGTGCCCCCCTCTCGTCCTTTTTTATTTTTATTTCATTGCGGGGGGGGGGGGGGGGGGGGTTCTGAAGGCCTTGGATATGATGGATCTAGTAGGGTTTATTGGTAGTTAATGCAGAAAACTAGAGGGGGGGGGGGAGGATTTTTGGTAAACACTTGTTTTACTTGATTAAACACTTGTCAATTACATAGGATACTCGTCAAACAATCATCCCACTAAGAAAAGTTAGTGATCACCTTGTACAAGTGTCCCACTCTTCTAAAGGAAGTGATCACCTTTTACGTCCCGCTAATCTCAACGGGTAGTGATCACCAGTATTTCTAATCACTAAACAAACTTAGTGAGGCCCCTTTCTAATGTCTTACCACAACACTAAACAAACTTACAATACAAAGCTCATACACAAGATTGAGTATTTAGTTATGGACCCGCTCTTCCTTTTGCTTTTAATCTTAATCTTGAATCTTTCTCTTGGATTTAAAGTGTAAATCTAAAGGGAATTAGAAAGATTCATCTTTTAGAAAGTTTAGAGTAAAAAAAGTAAGGGAAAAGGTTGAGGGTGGCTTATCTTTATAGTAAAAGCTCAAGAAACAAGAAAACAGAATCAGATAGTCCGACTATCGATGCAACGGTCGATGGTATTGACCATGGACCGTCTGACTTTGTCTTTTTTCTTGTTTTCAACTCTTGAACATTGTGTGTAACACCCCGCCCGTGCTAGGATTGACGTGTCACTTATACAGTAATCAGAAATCAAAACTACATTCCATTAATGATAAAACGTTATATTTTTCGAAATTAAAAAATACAATACATCATTAATTTCTTTTAAGAAAAAAAAGTCTTTGAATTACTCAGTGGGACAACAACTATACAATAAACAATTCCACTTCTAAGTCTTCTCGAATTCCTGTAACCTAATTAATGTGCATAAAAGACGTATGCACGCCTGAGTAAAATTACTCAGTGGGACAACAACTATACAATAAACAATTCCTAAACAATATCCACTATATCAAACAATATACGAATAACACATATGGTTAGTCATGTTCAGTTTTTTTGGCACATCACATGTTCTGTGCGTCTCAATCACATATTCACATCCAGTAGTCATCTTTCGGTGATTAGTAGTTTTAGTGGTCACCTTTCGATGATAAAAATTGTTTCAATGAGACTTGTCACCTTTCGGTGATATTAGTGGTTTCAATGGCCACCTTTTGATGACATCGATGGTCACCTTTTGGTGATCTCGATGGTCACCTTTTGGTGATATCAGTAATGCAATAAATATATTTGTATACAATCAATACCATATACTATAGCAATTTCAGTGTCACACAATAATTAATTCAAATTCCCGACTACGAGGTAGCGAAAACCCAAAACCGTACACATAAGTTGTTTAGAGTCCATACCTTAATCGCGTAGTTTCAACTTGATAAATACTCTACCGACCCCTTTGAAAATTAGAGACGACCCATATGTGTGTTGTAACACCTCGCAAATTTCGGGTTTAATATTAAAATGACACGTGTCATGTCAAACAAAAACGCGTTGAAAACCCGGATTTAATAAAGATGTTTTCGGTAGGATTTAAAGTGGCGTCATGTTAAATTATTACCTCTGAACACCTCAATTATAAATCCCAAGACCCGATTTAATATTTTACACATCTATGCAACCTCAATTCAGGGAATTATTGCCAATAAAGGAACTTCAAAAGTATGATGTGATCCCACGATGAAAAGCAATGGTAAACCGATGTTTTCGGGTCTGGTTTATGCATTCATTTGAAACATTGGATAAGGGTGGGGTTTATAACAGTACAAAGGCTTTCTAGGAGGCCCTCAACTGACAAAATAAAGTCCCTAGGTCGAACAAGTGGGTACCCTTTCAATCCTTCAACAAACAAAAATCAAAAATGATCTGCAGGGGTCTCGCGCCACGCGAGGGTCCCTCGCGCCACGCGAGGGATACCCTTTTCCAGCCCACATGTCTGATACCTGCTGCAGCCTGTTGTGCGCATTTTTGACCCATTCCACCGGTTTTTCTTGCATGTGAAGGACCCTTAGACACCCCCTACATGCTAGAGACATGTGTTTATCACTTGTGGCTGATCATAGACTCTTGTGTCAATTGATTGTGGTGTGTAAACCCACTATATAAAGGACCTTCAAGTGCAATTCATTCACACATCAATATTCAAGCATTCTGATTATTTGGGGAGCTTGCAAACTGATCAAGAGCCTTTCTAATCATCCATTAATCATCTAGTAAGTTGCCTAACCTTTCTAAATTAATTCTAGCTTAGTAATTAGCTTAAAAGTCAAACCGACGTAACTACGGTTTGACTTCGCGATTAATTAACGATAGCTCAGTCGTGTGTCGAATTAAAAGTACCATTAGATAGGTAATTATATGGGTATTAAACCCTTATAAGGGCAAGTACCAATTCCAGACCTAACTAGGTCGTTTGTCGGGTCAAACGTTGACCGAAAAAGTCAACAGAATTGCAAATTATGATTTAATACACGATTAATGATCCGAGAGGCGTGTAACCTGTTTTAACCTTAATATAACTTGGTAATAAGTATAAAAACTTGTCTACGCTTGCCCGACTCGACAAATTTCTGTTTAAACCCGGTTCGGAACCGAAAGGCGCAAAACTTTGACTTTTGCGTTGACTTCGGTTCTGACCCGTTTTAGTTGGAATTAGACATGCCTTAAAGTCTCATTAGGATTGGGTTACATGCTAGTATAAGTCTCTGTACTTGTTTCATTGATTATCCGATGCATGCACGCGTTTCCGTTAATCGCTTAAATTGGACCATAACGCCCTTATGACCTTACAATGAGAATTTTGAAAATGTGGAAGTACAATAATCTTAGTTACTGATTAATTAACATGTACGTAAATTTTCACGTCAATCGGAGGTCTAGATTAGGAGATATGCGCATTAGCGTAAATAATAAGCTTTTTATTAATTAAACGGCGCGATTAACGCATAGCCTATCTAAACCCGATTTTCGGTACCAAAACTTTTACCCACTGATGTTAAATAATATTTTGGGATTTTTGAAGATTTTTAATTATTTTTAAACTGATCTTAAGCTAGGCTTATCGCATTGATTCGGTTAATACCGAATATGCCCTTTTAGGCCATAAAACGAGTTTTACGAATCCGTTTGATACCAATCCAATTGCCACTGATTTAAAATAATAAATAGAGTGTTTTGAGCCTGTTTTGCTGATCAGAAAACTCAGAATGGTATTTTAAACTGTACGTCGCTTAAAACGGCTTTATACGCGTATTAAACGCGTAGTTTGGGTCTAGAACCATTTTATCACAAAAGACTTTATACCAACTGTTGATACCTGTTAAAATTAATAATTTTTCTGATTAAACCAGACCCGTATCTCAAAGGTATTATAAATCCCTTTTATAACCTTCAAAATGACCGAAATACCCCTACGGGGCATAATTAAGGATTAAACTCGTTATGGGCATTATGGAAGATATCATGATGATATCACAACATATTTAAAGCGTATTAACTTAGGAAACCTGTTCGCGACCCTTTCGGTTACCCGTTATGCATTATACGCGTTCGGTTCGGTTTATGTAACTAGTTTGCATAAACTAGCCGAAACGGGTCAAACGATATCATTTTTATCTAAAAATCCAGAATGTGAGTAGTAAACCCATATTAAACAAGTCCTCAAACTTGTCGGGTCTAAATCACATTCTATCCGGTCTTCGCTTAATCGTGCGTATGAACCGTATCGTTAAAACTAACCGGTCTAAGCTTAAGCTTAATTAAAGACCCGTTAGTATTCTAATAGGTTATATTAAACCTTCGTTCCAGATTAGGAGCCCAGTAAAAGCTATCTGCAATTTATTCAATTAAGGATTTATACTTGCAAAGGTAAATACTTTTAACTTATTTTCCCTATACGGGCTTGGGGTACGGTATATAAAATACCGCTTGGTCGGGACGTTGAATCTTTGATTGAATGTATGATAATGAAAGTATTGAGACGTCTCGTTTAACATTGTTTTGTTTACTTAAAGCCTTTGGGGGGTTAATGACCGTTGTCCCGGATATCCCTGGCATCATTCTACGAATGGCCACGACCTCAGCACCCGGCGTAGGCATACGCCGTTGGTGTCTCATAATTATAGTGGTGTGTCGATTAATCTTTAACCCGGCTCGATCCGGGCTACTGAACGCATAAGGAACATGTAAATCCATACAAGTATTATATATTTAAATAATTATCCCAAGTTATAAAATATTATTTGTGCCTTGTGCCTTAAATGCATTTTCTTAAACTCTTTTCAAAATGAGTCGGTTGATTGTATTTACCAGTTTAAACTGTCGTATTTTCTTAAAAGGTTAAGTGCAGGTACTACGCGAAATAGGCTGGCATGTCTCCTAGCATCCATATTAAGTCTCGCCAGCTTGGATGTCATAAACTGTTGAACAATTGTTTCCTTTTTATTTGGATCTACCTGTGGATTATATTCGACTAATTGTAATACTTAATATTACAATATCGGTTGGTTGAATTAAATCTATACTTTGCTTCCGCTGTGCATTTAAATATTGTGTTGTTTGACTATTATGTTGCCAACCACGTCACGATACTCCCCTACCGGGCCCACCGGTGACACGTGGAAATTCGGGGTGTGACAGGTTGGTATCAGAGCCAACACTGAGTGAATTAAACACTAGTCTTTTGTGTTTAATCTCAGTTACACAATTGCACATATCTAAACTTTTGAGTCTAGACTTATAACATAGGACAAATTCCACCTTATTCGGTTTTTGTTTTGTCCTTTAAGCTTTACATTTTGTTATTTGTTATCTTATGTTTTGTGGACAGGTATAACCAAGATGCCTCCAAGATTTTTACGTATGCGAGGACGAGGAGGAAAGGGGCCGACCACCGCCCCCAACGACCATGAAGCTGGGCCGTCCAATACACGAGCTCCTACACCTGCCGAGAGTGACGGTACTCGGCGGAACCAGAGAGGTCTCTTTCAACCGGCAAGACGGTCGGTTTCGAACAGCTCTACGACTCCCGCTCAAGACTCATACGGGCCACAATCAGAAAATGAGCCTAGAGACCCCCACCATTCGCACATACCGTTACAGCGATCTATGTCGCACCGCCCTTTTGGAGACCCCACTCCAATCTTTCAAGGCCAGTTTAACCCGGCGGATTATATACAAGAACCAGTGGGTTTTAACCCATTGGGGCCGGAGGACCATTTTTCTGGAGGAAACGATATGGATGAGGAAGACGACCCCGAAGAGCCCGCATCAGGAACTCCCAACCACCCAATCGAGGTCTCGGATAGTTCCATTTATCACGGGCCACCCTATAATGGTTCAGATAGCTTCCAGGCTATCTTTACTCGGCAAGAATGGTATTATACACCTTCTCACCATTCGTCGCCGCATGAGCAGCATCAGCCTCACCATTCGTCGCCGCATGAGCAGCATCAGCCTCACCATTCATCGCCGCATGAGCAGCATCAGCCTCACTATTCTTCGCCGCATGGGCAGCAGCAGCAGCATCATCAAGATTCCTCTGGGAATCACCAGTTTGAGGCAGTTACGCCACCGCCTCCACCGCCACCAGTACAGCCGGCGCCTCCACAGCCGCAGAGACATAGGAGATCCGGAGCCCGTATGTCCACACGAAGAGAAGAGTTTCACTTTAACTCTCCTCTACAATCAAGTGGCAGAAATTATCAGCCGCTTCCAGAAGTTCCACAGATAGGTGGACCATCAAACCCCTACGCGCAGCAACCGCCACCAATGGGTTTCGATAATCAGATACCAGCATATACGGGTCCTGCGATGTACAACCCGTTTGAGCCACCGACTCACCCTAACCTCGGATACGCTGAAGCCGACCCGTATTTGGTAGCAGCTAATTACAACGCCCTTAACCAGGAGGGACCGTATGGAGGTCCTTGGGGAGTAGGCTACCCAGCACAGGGATACCAGATGCCTACACAACCCCCGTACTACCAACAACCCCCGCCGTCTCTGCAGATGTCGCCGCCACTGCATCAGGAAATCCTACAAAGTATTAGGGAGGTGCGGCATGAGGCACGGGAAGACCGAAGGCGTAACCAGGGGATGTTCAAGACCTTGACGAACTTAATCAAGGGAAAGAGCAAGAAGGATCAGTAAATCCTTGATGTGTGTATGGCTACTTTAAAATTAAGTCCCTGCGTGGACATTTATCTTTGTACCTAGTCCCTGCGTGGACATCTATTTAAGTAATCAGTCCCTGCGAGGACTTGTGTTTTAAATGTAACCCCTGCGCGGGTAAATACTTGTTTGACCCCTACGTGGGAAATGGTTTGTGTGAAAAGACCCGTTTAGGGCAATATGTAACCTATGTATAATTAATGGAATGTTTGTTTTATAAATTTCATGTTTGCCATTATGTGCATATAAAAATTTATAAAGGAAATAAATAAATTAAAATCATTCCTTTTAAATTAATCTGCCTATGAAATTTATTTAATTAAGGATCTTAAAGTGTGAAACCTAGCCACGTGTCAAATATAAGACCGGGCCAAAATGGTAAGACCTGTTTAAAAGATTCAATTCCCTGTTAACATCTTAAAACATGTTAACACTCCTGGCAGAAGTGATTCGTTAAAATCACATACGTCTTTTTATAAAGGAATTCTTTAGAAGATTCCTAACCTAGTTTAATGATCTCTGAATCCTGAGCTTATATCATCAATTAAGATGATCATATTTTAACCATACGTGGTAATATAATGCCTACGGGCCCTGCTCATTTCCATAGGAGCCAAAAGACAGTGGTAGCTTTGACTCCCTGTCTAATAAAGGTAATGAACTTTGTTCAAACCTTCATGCTTTGATTCTCTGAAATCCTAGCTTATAATCTATATTGTCCCTGTGACTAGGCCTTATGTGCTAATAAATACGGTTATTGTTTTATAATTAGGATAAATTATATTAGAAATCCTAAATAAAGGTGAGTAATAAATTAACCATATATGGTCTATGTTACCACGGTTAATAAAAATTGCCATAAAAGACAATTATATAATAAACTCACCGATAAATTATTGCCAATGTGTTACAGTTCAAGAAACATGGCAGACTCAAACGAGGTCAACAGTCACCCAGGGATAGTGAATGAAAATGCCCAAGTTAACGTAGCAGGTGCAGAGTTGCAAGCTATGATAAATAATGCGGTTAATATAGCTATGGGTAGACAGCACCATGGATCAAGTGGTACCCATACGAGAACCCATTCTGCATCACACACTAGAACACCCTCCAGGACCCACACTGCCCACAACAGTAATTCTCACCACTCCTCGAACCAAAGGAGTAACCCATCTCAAAGAGTCCTACAGAACCAAGAACCTCGTAATAGGGGTTGCACCTATAAATACTTCGTATCGTGCAAACCCAGAGACTTCAATGGGGAAAAAGGAGCTGTTGATTGCATGACGTGGATGGATGAAATGGATACTGTGGTGGATATTAGTGGTTGTCATAATAGGGACATTGTGAAGTTTGTCTCACAATCTTTCAAAGGAGAAGCCTTAGCCTGGTGGAGATCTTTGATCCAGGCCACAGGGAAAGTTCCGCTATACAACATGACCTGGGAACAGTTTATGGCACTCATCAAGGAGAATTTCTGCCCTCAACACGAGGTTGAGAGAATTGAATCTGATTTCCTGGCACTGGTCATGAAAAACCTGGACTGCCAGGCCTACCTTACCACTTTCAATACTTTGTCAAGGTTGGTCCCTTATTCGGTGACTCCGGAGCCGAAACGTATAGCTCGTTTTATCGGGGGTTTGGAACCGGAGATCAAAGCAAGTGTAAAGGCCTCCAGACCAACCACTTTTCGGTCAGTAACGGACATATCGTTGTCTCTGACCTCAGATGCTGTCAGGCTGAGGTCACTGAGGAAAAATGATACCGAAAAGAGGAAGCGTGAGGATGACAACTCACGACGATCAGACAAGAAGCAGAAAGGAAACAATGACTCTAAGAAGGGGTCAGGATTCAAGAAGGATGGCCAACAGTCGGGAGAAAAACCCAAGTGTAAAACCTGCAAGAGGCAGCACTTTGGTAAGTGCAGGTTTGAATCCAACTCACAAACACAATCGAAGCCTTTTGCATGTGGGTTATGCAAATCCAGGGAACACAAAACCGTGGATTGCAAGAAGATAAAGGATGCGACCTGCTATGGTTGCAATGAAAAAGGGCACATCAGGAGCAATTGCCCAAAATATGCCAAGAAGCCGGAAGAGGCTAAGAAGACCAATGCTAGGGTCTTCAGAATGAATGCTAAGGAAGCTGTCAAGGACGACAACGTGATAACAGGTACCTTTCTCGTAAATGATGTATACGCGAGAGTGTTATTTGATTCGGGCGCTGATAAGTCGTTTGTAGATGGTAAGTTTTGTGAATTGTTGAAACTGCCTGTTAGAACTTTAAGTGTGAATTATGAGGTGGAACTAGCAGATGGCACTTTAGAAACCGCTTCAACCTTATTAGATGGATGTTTCATATCCATTAAGAATCACTCTTTTCCTTTGTCCCTACTTCCTTTCAAACTAGCCGGATTCGACATAGTTTTGGGTATGGACTGGTTATCTCATAACCAGGCCCAGATTATTTGCAATAAGAAGCAAGTGAGGATCAAGACTTCGTCTGGTGAATCACTTACTATCCAGGGAGATACCCAGTATGGGCTGCCCGAGAAAATGTCTATACTCAAAGACTCAAAGTGTTTGAAGAAGGGCTGTGTCATCTACATGGCACAAGTGATTATTGATGAACCGAAACCCAAGATTGGAGAGATCCCAGTCATTTCTGAATACCCCGAAGTATTTCCTGAAGAACTACCTGGTTTGCCACCAGATAGACAAGTGGAATTCAGAATCGACATTATTCCTGGATCAGCATCAGTTGCAAGGGCGCCTTATAGGTTGGCACCAACAGAGATGAAGGAATTGAGGACGCAGCTAGATGATTTACTAGCCAAAGGTTTCATCAAACCTAGTTCGTCTCCTTGGGGAGCACCAGTTTTATTTGTAAAGAAGAAGGATGGATCGATGCGACTGTGCATCGACTACCGTGAGCTTAATAAGGTTACTATCAAGAATAGGTATCCTTTGCCCAGAATCGACGATCTGTTCGACCAACTTCAAGGGGCAAGTTTCTTCTCGAAGATTGACTTAAGGTCAGGCTACCATCAATTGAAGGTTAGAGATGAAGATGTGCACAAAACAGCATTTAGGACTCGTTATGGTCATTACGAGTTCCTAGTGATGCCTTTTGGGCTCACTAATGCACCAGCCGCGTTCATGGATCTCATGAATCGTGTTTGCAAGCCGCACTTAGACAAATTCGTCATCGTCTTCATCGACGACATTCTCATCTACTCAAAGAACCAAGCTGACCATGAGAAGCATCTTCGATGCATACTGGATTTACTTCATAAAGAGAAGCTCTATGCCAAGTTCTCAAAATGTGAATTCTGGCTTCGAGCAGTCCAATTTCTTGGACATGTTGTTAGTGAGCGTGGTATCCAAGTAGATCCCGCCAAGGTGGAAGCTGTCATGAATTGGCACGAGCCAAAGACGCCTACAGAAATACGTAGTTTTCTAGGTTTGGCAGGATACTATAGGCGATTCATAGAAAACTTTTCAAGGATTGCTGCACCCCTGACTTCGCTGACACGTAAGAAGATTAAGTTTGACTGGGGTCCTAAGCAGCAGGAATCCTTCGAAATTCTGAAACAAAAGTTGAGCAATGCTCCAGTACTGACATTGCCTGATGGAATAGAGGAGTTTGTAGTTTATTGTGATGCATCACACACCGGGATGGGATGTGTGCTTATGCAAAAAGGCAAAGTCATTGCCTATGCTTCACGTCAGTTAAAGGTGCACGAAAAGAATTACACCACCCACGACTTGGAGTTGGGTGCCGTTGTATTCGCACTAAAACTGTGGAGGCACTACTTATATGGAATCAAATGTGTGATCTATTCTGATCACAAGAGCCTTCAACATCTGTTCAACCAGAAGGACTTGAACATGAGGCAACGTCGTTGGATGGAAACTCTTAATGATTACGATTGTGAAATAAGATACCATCCCGGCAAAGCGAATATAGTCGCCGATGCCTTGAGTCGGAAGGAGAGGGTGAAACCCATCCGAATCAATGCCAAGAGCATGGAAATAAAGAACAGTTTGATGGAAAGGTTGTTAGCTGCACAGAAGGAAGCTGTGTTGGAAGCTAACTATCCTAACGAAAAGCTAGGAGTCACTGAGGAGCAGCTATCTCTTAGTAAGGATGGAATTCTTAGATTGAATGGACGAATATGGGTTCCAATTTATGGAGGACTCCGAGATGTTATCCTCCAGGAAGCCCACAGCTCTAAATATTCTGTTCATCCAGGAGCTGATAAAATGTACCATGATCTTAGAGCAAATTATTGGTGGATAGGCTTGAAGAAGTCTGTAGCTACTTATGTAGCTAAATGCTTGACGTGTGCGCAAGTCAAGGCAGAACATCAAAAACCGTCAGGTTTGCTACAACAGCCTGAACTTCCTACTTGGAAGTGGGAAATGGTAACTATGGATTTTATCACCAAGTTACCCAAAACCAGGAAAGGAAATGACACCATCTGGGTGATAGTTGACCGACTGACTAAGTCAGCACATTTCCTACCCATTAAGGAGACCTACAGCTCCGATATGTTAGCCCAACTGTACGTTGATAAGATTGTAGCCTTACACGGCATACCTGTAGCTATTATCTCTGACCGGGATACTAGGTACACGTCTCATTTCTGGAAAAGTTTCCAACAATCTTTGGGCACACGTTTGAACTTTAGTACGGCTTACCATCCACAGACTGACGGTCAGAGTGAGCGTACTATTCAAACGTTAGAAGACATGCTACGTGCATGTGCGATCGATTTGGGAGGAAGCTGGGATAAGAACCTGCCATTAATCGAATTCTCCTACAACAATAGCTACCATACCAGCATCAAGGCTGCGCCTTTTGAGGCATTATACGGTAGAAAGTGTAGATCACCAGTTTGTTGGGTGGAAGTTGGGGAAGTCCAGTTATCAGGACCAGAGATCGTGTTCGAAACGACGGACAAGATTGTCCAGATTCGAAACAATCTCCAAGCTGCCCGGAATAGGCAGAAGATTTATGCTGATCCAAATCGTAAGGATTTTCACTTCGAAGTAGGTGAAAAAGTTCTACTTAAAGTGTCACCCTGGAAGGGAGTGATGCGATTTGGTAAGAAGGGCAAACTAAGCCCGAGATACATAGGACCTTTCGAGGTTATCGAACGTGTCGGGTCAGTTGCCTACAAGTTGAACTTACCGGAAGAGCTCAGTGGAATTCACAATGTGTTCCACATCTGCAATCTAAAGAAGTGTTCCGCTGACGATTCACATGTCATGCCACATACAGATGTGCAAATAGATAAGAGCTTAACGTTTGTTGAAAAACCTTTGTCGATTGAAGATCGACAGGTAAGGAAGCTTCGAAGAAAGCACATACCTTTTGTAAAGGTCAAATGGGATGCCCGAAGAGGTCCCGAGTATACGTGGGAATTGGAATCCACCATGAAAGAAAAATACCCTTATTTGTTCCAGTAAATCTCGGGTCGAGATTTATTTTAAGGGGGTGAGGATGTAACACCTCGCAAATTTCGGGTTTAATATTAAAATGACACGTGTCATGTCAAACAAAAACGCGTTGAAAACCCGGATTTAATAAAGATGTTTTCGGTAGGATTTAAAGTGGCGTCATGTTAAATTATTACCTCTGAACACCTCAATTATAAATCCCAAGACCCGATTTAATATTTTACACATCTATGCAACCTCAATTCAGGGAATTATTGCCAATAAAGGAACTTCAAAAGTATGATGTGATCCCACGATGAAAAGCAATGGTAAACCGATGTTTTCGGGTCTGGTTTATGCATTCATTTGAAACATTGGATAAGGGTGGGGTTTATAACAGTACAAAGGCTTTCTAGGAGGCCCTCAACTGACAAAATAAAGTCCCTAGGTCGAACAAGTGGGTACCCTTTCAATCCTTCAACAAACAAAAATCAAAAATGATCTGCAGGGGTCTCGCGCCACGCGAGGGTCCCTCGCGCCACGCGAGGGATACCCTTTTCCAGCCCACATGTCTGATACCTGCTGCAGCCTGTTGTGCGCATTTTTGACCCATTCCACCGGTTTTTCTTGCATGTGAAGGACCCTTAGACACCCCCTACATGCTAGAGACATGTGTTTATCACTTGTGGCTGATCATAGACTCTTGTGTCAATTGATTGTGGTGTGTAAACCCACTATATAAAGGACCTTCAAGTGCAATTCATTCACACATCAATATTCAAGCATTCTGATTATTTGGGGAGCTTGCAAACTGATCAAGAGCCTTTCTAATCATCCATTAATCATCTAGTAAGTTGCC
Source organism: Helianthus tuberosus (assembly GCA_030545235.1). Taxonomy (NCBI): domain Eukaryota; kingdom Viridiplantae; phylum Streptophyta; class Magnoliopsida; order Asterales; family Asteraceae; genus Helianthus; species Helianthus tuberosus. Next base: position 154,727,638 of record CM060427.1, on the reverse strand, counting down.
TAACCTTTCTAAATTAATTCTAGCTTAGTAATTAGCTTAAAAGTCAAACCGACGTAACTACGGTTTGACTTCGCGATTAATTAACGATAGCTCAGTCGTGTGTCGAATTAAAAGTACCATTAGATAGGTAATTATATGGGTATTAAACCCTTATAAGGGCAAGTACCAATTCCAGACCTAACTAGGTCGTTTGTCGGGTCAAACGTTGACCGAAAAAGTCAACAGAATTGCAAATTATGATTTAATACACGATTAATGATCCGAGAGGCGTGTAACCTGTTTTAACCTTAATATAACTTGGTAATAAGTATAAAAACTTGTCTACGCTTGCCCGACTCGACAAATTTCTGTTTAAACCCGGTTCGGAACCGAAAGGCGCAAAACTTTGACTTTTGCGTTGACTTCGGTTCTGACCCGTTTTAGTTGGAATTAGACATGCCTTAAAGTCTCATTAGGATTGGGTTACATGCTAGTATAAGTCTCTGTACTTGTTTCATTGATTATCCGATGCATGCACGCGTTTCCGTTAATCGCTTAAATTGGACCATAACGCCCTTATGACCTTACAATGAGAATTTTGAAAATGTGGAAGTACAATAATCTTAGTTACTGATTAATTAACATGTACGTAAATTTTCACGTCAATCGGAGGTCTAGATTAGGAGATATGCGCATTAGCGTAAATAATAAGCTTTTTATTAATTAAACGGCGCGATTAACGCATAGCCTATCTAAACCCGATTTTCGGTACCAAAACTTTTACCCACTGATGTTAAATAATATTTTGGGATTTTTGAAGATTTTTAATTATTTTTAAACTGATCTTAAGCTAGGCTTATCGCATTGATTCGGTTAATACCGAATATGCCCTTTTAGGCCATAAAACGAGTTTTACGAATCCGTTTGATACCAATCCAATTGCCACTGATTTAAAATAATAAATAGAGTGTTTTGAGCCTGTTTTGCTGATCAGAAAACTCAGAATGGTATTTTAAACCGTACGTCGCTTAAAACGGCTTTATACGCGTATTAAACGCGTAGTTTGGGTCTAGAACCATTTTATCACAAAAGACTTTATACCAACTGTTGATACCTGTTAAAATTAATAATTTTTCTGATTAAACCAGACCCGTATCTCAAAGGTATTATAAATCCCTTTTATAACCTTCAAAATGACCGAAATACCCCTACGGGGCATAATTAAGGATTAAACTCGTTATGGGCATTATGGAAGATATCATGATGATATCACAACATATTTAAAGCGTATTAACTTAGGAAACCTGTTCGCGACCCTTTCGGTTACCCGTTATGCATTATACGCGTTCGGTTCGGTTTATGTAACTAGTTTGCATAAACTAGCCGAAACGGGTCAAACGATATCATTTTTATCTAAAAATCCAGAATGTGAGTAGTAAACCCATATTAAACAAGTCCTCAAACTTGTCGGGTCTAAATCACATTCTATCCGGTCTTCGCTTAATCGTGCGTACGAACCGTATCGTTAAAACTAACCGGTCTAAGCTTAAGCTTAATTAAAGACCCGTTAGTATTCTAATAGGTTATATTAAACCTTCGTTCCAGATTAGGAGCCCAGTAAAAGCTATCTGCAATTTATTCAATTAAGGATTTATACTTGCAAAGGTAAATACTTTTAACTTATTTTCCCTATACGGGCTTGGGGTACGGTATATAAAATACCGCTTGGTCGGGACGTTGAATCTTTGATTGAATGTATGATAATGAAAGTATTGAGACGTCTCGTTTAACATTGTTTTGTTTACTTAAAGCCTTTGGGGGGTTAATGACCGTTGTCCCGGATATCCCTGGCATCATTCTACGAATGGCCATGACCTCAGCACCCGGCGTAGGCATACGACGTTGGTGTCTCATAATTATAGTGGTGTGTCGATTAATCTTTAACCCGGCTCGATCCGGGCTACTGAACGCATAAGGAACATGTAAATCCATACAAGTATTATATATTTAAATAATTATCCCAAGTTATAAAATATTATTTGTGCCTTGTGCCTTAAATGCATTTTCTTAAACTCTTTTCAAAATGAGTCGGTTGATTGTATTTACCAGTGTAAACTGACGTATTTTCTTAAAAGGTTAAGTGCAGGTACTACGCGAAATAGGCTGGCATGTCTCCTAGCATCCATATTAAGTCTCGCCAGCTTGGATGTCATAAACTGTTGAACAATTGTTTCCTTTTTATTTGGATCTACCTGTGGATTATATTCGACTAATTGTAATACTTAATATTACAATATCGGTTGGTTGAATTAAATCTATACTTTGCTTCCGCTGTGCATTTAAATATTGTGTTGTTTGACTATTATGTTGCCAACCACGTCACGATACTCCCCTACCGGGCCCACCGGTGACACGTGGAAATTCGGGGTGTGACATGTGTGTATATATATATATATTCATAAAAGTCAATTTACGTTTGCGGTCATTTCACTTAGTATTTAATAAGTATTTTGTGACATTTCGTTTAAGAAAGACAAGCATTTAAATAACAACAATTTTAACCAATTTGAAAACAACACAGAAACATATATGTCATTTTTTTTTATAAAGAGAATCTTATTTAGATAAAAATTATATAATGAATAAGAAATAAGAATTCGTTTTGAAAACAACGTCACGGGCTGCATAAATGTAATTTTATATAATAAATAATAAAAACGATATATCTTTAAAAAAACTCGTGTATCGCACGTGTTGAATAAAATATAATTTCATATGTTAACACTTACAGTCGTCAAGATTTATCTTTTAAAAATGAACTTTGGTGTACTATTCGCTTATTATAACATTTCAGTTTCAAATGGGAAACTTTGATTCCTAATTTACCATAATTCCAATCACCGAACTCCAAAGTATATTATGAACTCGGGTTACTATCGAAGTACTCTGTTTGGTCAAGTGGGTGCCCCGAGAGTACTCGGGATTGAATCTGTTAGCCGTTTAAAAAAAATACTCGGGATATAACTTTATAATTATATAAAAAACAAATGTTTATTCTTATCTAAATATTTGTTTAAAATTATTTATAGAAAAATAAATATTATTTCTTATCTAATTTTGTTTAAATTGTTTAAAATTATTAATTTTGTTCAATATAAGAGATAAATAGGAAAATAAGATTACAAAGCATCAGAAAGTGACACGTGTCCAGAAAAAATTTTCATTTATTAGTATAGGAAGTTTTATTTATTTCATTCGATCAGTTTAGATATTTTTTTTTCATTTATTACTATTTATATATTGAGTTAATTAATCATTTGTCTACAAAAATATTTCAAACTTGTGATCACATATCGGTTCAATAGTATTTTCAAATAGTAAAATATTTATGTCTAAAATTATTATTATTATTATTATTATTATTTAATATAAGAGTTATTATTATTAGTACTTAATATAAGAAATAAATATGAAAATAAGATGAGAAAGCATCAGAAAGTGACATGTGTCCATAAAAGATTTTCGAATTATTTATTTCATTCGATCAGTTTAGATATTTTTTTTTTCATTTATTACTTTTTATATATTGAGTTAATTAATCATTTGTCTACAAAAATATTTCAAACTTGTGATCACATATCGGTTCAATAGTATTTTCAAATAGTAAAATATTTATGTCTAAAATTATTATTATTATTATTATTATTATTATTATTTAATATAAGAGTTATTATTATTAGTACTTAATATAAGAAATAAATATGAAAATAAGATGAGAAAGCATCAGAAAGTGACATGTGTCCATAAAAGATTTTCGTTTATTAGTATAGAAAGTCTAGATTTAATTTAAATAACCACAGACTTAGAATTAACACAATTATTCAAAACCACATTTGACCAAGGGTAACGGAAGTCAACCATACCATTAAATCATTTAGTAGAAAACATAAAAAAAAAATATTCTTTGAGAGTACATCTTCTTTCTTTTCAAGTTTATCATATTATTCCTGTAACATATTTTTCTTAACTTTCGCTTGATTAACTTTGATCATTGAGCATATGGTGGGATCATATAGGCTATTTTTTTGGGATAACAACTAATTTAGTAATTTTCCTTAAACAAATTGTTGTTATATAATTTACATCGAGATAGTTGGTAAACGGGCAACAAGCTACGTCGCTACCCCTTTTTTAATAGCAAAACTGTGACATTTTTTTCAAATTGTTCCACATCTCCATTATATTACTTAGCTTCCACCAACTTCTTTTTCTTCTTCATGGCTTTCGGCACTTTAGTCTTTTGGGCTTCTCTTTTCTCTTCTTTTACTTTCTCTTTGTTCACTTTTCTCGCCCCATTTTATCCAACGCGTCGGTTTCTCATTATCCGAAGAAGATTCATTATCATCAAGCCAGTTTAACTGACAAACACTTTTCACCTGAGTTCATCATTAGTTAATATATTACATGAATACAACAAAAAGTGTTTTTGATTAAGTAATTCACTTTTTTCAATAAAAGAAACTTAAAAGGTAGCAAGCACACGAGTATGCAAAAGATGACTTTTAAACCATTGAACCCGTTCCCTTTTTGGCTGAAAATCTTTTATTTTACTTATTTGACCCGTTAGCAATATAACAACATTCCAAATCGCACACATGTATGAAAACAATATCTGCTATATCATCCTCAGCAGAAATCTCATCTACCGGAGCCAAAATTTTCTTTTGAGCCCAAATTTTTAAAGTTTCTTGAGTTGAACGGTGACGTATTTTTCAAATTGTTCCACATGTCCATTATATTGCTTAGCTTCCACCAACTTCTTTTTCTTCTTCATGGCTTTCGGCACTTTAGTCTTTCGGGCTTATCTTTTCTCTTCTTTTACTTTCTCTTTGTTCACTTTTCTCGCCCCTTTTTATCCAACGCGTCGGTTTCTCATTATCCGAAGAAGATTGATCATCATCAAGCCGGTTTAACTGACAAACAGTTTTCACCTGAGTTCATCATTAGTTAATATGTTACATGAATACAACAAAAACTGTTTTTAATTAAGTAATTCACTTTTTTCAATAAAAGCAACTTAAGAGGTAGCAAGCACACGTGTATGCAAAAGATGACTTTTAAACCATTTGACCCGTTCCCTTTATAATTTAAGAATCTTTTATTTTACTTATTTGTCCCGTTAGCAATATAACAACATTCCAAACTGCACACCTATATGAAAACAAATCTCCTATATCATCCTCAGCAGAAATCTCATCTACCGGAGCCAAAACTTTCTTTTGAGTCTAAATTTTTAAAGTTTCTTAATAATGTAATATAACTCATCAAAATATAAACCAATAATACATGATGATGATAACAATAACTATTGTTTTGGTAAAAACTTACCGAAGCAATTAAGTGATCAAATTAGTTAAGTGAGGTAGTGTGCTAAGAATGTGTATCGAAACTATGCTGGTTAAGTTGTTTGTAAAAACAGTTTTCAGGATACGGCTCAGGATATCGAGCTGTATCTACAATCAAACAATGAGCAAAATTGTAAAGTATGACACGGGATGTACGAGGAAAGCCCTTGATCAATATAGATCGCCGGCACAAAACCTCGGGAGCTGACAATCGCAGCTGCCTTGTTCTTCTTATTACTTCAATCGTCAGGATACAGTGCAGGATATTGATCAGATCGCTAAGTGTTACAATGCTTTTTTAGAAAATGAAAGTTGCGAGAGAGTAGAAGTGTATGAGAGCAGTGAGTGTTGTTGTGTCATATCTGATCTGATAAATCCGTCTATTTATAGCTAAGAAATGAAAACAAAAATTCCTATAAATGAGGGATGCCTTCGAATATTGCTTAGTTAACGTTGGAGACCAAGTAAAGCGGCTTCAACGTCTTTCTTCGAACAACCTAGACAGAGTCTTCCGGGGAAAAGCTCCTCATGAACATTACAAGCTTGGACTTGCATTCCTGCACATAATCCGTTAGTGATCCTCAGGATACCAAGTCAAGATGTTACCAATATCCTGAATCAGTATCCCTGGCATGAATAGTCATCACATAATCAAGATATAATTCAAGATATTATCTAGGATATTGGCTCAGAATTTCACCCATAACAACTATAATGTACCTCCTGCAAATGACTGTCCACAGAATCCTCATTGATAGACGGGTCAACAATAAAGTCAACCAACTCGCGGATAGTCATAACAACTACCCCATGTTTCTTTAAGAAATCTTGCATCCCCAACAGCCCGAAAGCCCAGACGAGTAGCTATAATAACCGAGAACTTTGTGTTCACGAAGTCCATGAATTGCTGATATAATAAAACAAGGATTATTTTTTACAAGCAACATAAAGATGCATGAATCTGTTGATGAAAACAATACACTTTGACATTAGTGGTCAAACCCATTGCTTTCCAAGTTTAGATTAACAAGAATGTAAGAAAAAACCACGCTTTCTAATTATCAATTTATACTCGAAATATATATTAACAAATTTTTTAGTCAACTAAGACTGTTACTACAATATAGTTTTTTCAATTGTAATTAAAACTTTAATTATTGATAAAGTTAAAAAAAATTGTTTGTAAGTCCGCGAGACTTACCCCTATTTAAAGGTTAACGATTGTTTAGCCTGAATCCGTTTGATGAAAAATTGTTGCTTGATACCTTCCACTGTACTCGGTTGTCCACATCAACGAATATTCGGGCAGCTGCAAAATTAGTTGATTCAAATGACATAAACAAAATGTTGCAATTGTGATCCAACTTCTCATAATAACAGCACTGTTATTTTGTAAATTAAAGTTAAAGATAAGTTTGCCAAAATTAAGACAAAGCTTTGGCCTTTGACTAAGACCAAATGTAATAATAAAATGATGAAATTAACACTGAAGGTGTCTCTTGCTAAAAATCACAAACACTATATATTTTCAGAATAATTTAAAGGTCATTTATTTGAAGAGTGTTGGCCCGAAATGGATCTTTGATCTCTAAATGAGCGTGATTAAACAAACTTGCATAAATAACTTGAATGTATGTACAATCGAATGAGAGAGTAAGTAAAAAACAAATGAAACTATACGATCCTATTTATAGTTTTCTACGGGTACGAGTGAAGAGTTGTGTCTCTTTGTGAATAGACACGTCTCTTGAATGAGTGGTTGTGATTAATCCTTGAAGAGGTATGTTGTTTCTTGTCCGTTCAAATCCAACCGGTGCCTCTTCTTTCTTGTTTGCCTTGTGCCGATCGGAAACAGTGTGAGGGGAGGGACACACCTTTTCGGTAATGGTGGTGGTTACCATCTTGTGTCTTTGACAACTTTGGTCCTTGAAGTTCATAACCGTTTATAACTATCTATTTTAAATATCTAACTAAGTGTGTGATGTTAAGAGATTAACCGGGTTTCATTCACCCCCCTAATCTCGAACATCCGTAAGTTGCTTCAAATCCTGAATTCCGAGCAGTTCCCTCATTGTAGCAAACTTGATCCTTGCTAGTGCCTTTGTTAGTATATCTGCCCGTTGTAGTTCTCCACTTATGTGTTCCACAGTGATATCTTCGTTTTCCACACATTCTCTTATGAAATGATAGCGTGTGTCAATGTGCTTATTTCTTCCATGAAAGACTGGATTTCTCATGAGTGCTATTGCTGAAACATTATCTACTCTGAGTGTTATCTTCTCTTCCTTCCAGCCTGTGATTTCGCTTAACAATCTTTTAAGCCATAGTGCTTGGCATGCTGCTGCAGTGGCTGCCATGAATTCTGATTCACATGATGATAATGCCACTGTCTGCTGCTTCTGTGTACACCAGGTTATAGGTGATTCTCCAAAGTAGAATACCAGACCAGTTGTTCCTTTTCCTTTGTCTGTATTAACTCCAAAACTACTATCACTATAACCTGTGATCTTACATCCTCCTTGCCTTTTGTAGATGATTCCATGCTCCTTAGTTCCTTTGATGTAACGTAGTATTTGCTTTACTGCTTTTAAGTGTTGTTCCTTTGGTTCTTGCATGAATCTACTAAGTAGACTGACTGGGTAACATAGATCTGGCCTTGTATGCAATAAGTACCTGAGAGAACCTATCAGGCTTCTGTAATGTGTTGCATCTACTAGATCTCCTTCTTCAGTCTTTGTTAATTGAGTTCCTGGAGTCACGGGAGTCTTTGTGTCATTGCAGGATAACATATTGGCGTCTTTGAGTATCTTGTTGATATATCCTGTCTGCTTGATGCCTATCTCACCCCCTGCTTGAATTACTTCTATTCCCAGATAGTATGCTAGCAATCCTAGATCGCTCATATCAAATTTGTTCTTCATCTGAGATTTGAAGATGTCTATCTCCTTTTTTGATGTTCCAGTGACTATCAAGTCATCAACATAGACTCCAACTATCAGTGTAGAAGTCTCACTCGTTCTTGTATAGATTGCATTCTCTAAAGTGCACTTCTTGAAGTTAAGTGACTTTAGGGTTTGATCTAACTTCGTATTCCAAGCTCTTGGTGCTTGTCTCAATCCATACAGAGCCTTTGATAGTCTATAAACCTTTCTTTCATCTCCTGGTTTTACAAATCCTTCTGGTTGTGATACATAGACTTCCTCCTTGAGGTCTCCGTGTAAGAATGCCGATTTTACGTCTAAATGATGTACCTCCCAACCTTGATATGCTGCTAAAGCCAACATTAGTCGTACTGTCTCCATACGTGCTACTGGTGCAAAGACTTCGTCAAAGTCTATTCCGTGTTGCTGAACATATCCTTTTGCAACCAGCCTTGCCTTGTGTTTGACAATGTTTCCGTTTACATCTTTCTTAGTCTTGAATACCCACTTTAAACCTATTGCTTTGTGATCTCTTGGCAACTCTGTTAGTTTCCAAGTGTTATTCTTGTTTATTGAGTCTAACTCAGCCTTCATTGCTTCAATCCATTTTCTGTCATTAGATGCTTCCTTGTAATTCCTTGGTTCTTCTTCAGCAAGTAGTAATTCTTGTGGATCTACTTGAATTTCTTCTGTCTCTTCATACAGTTCTTCGAGACTTCTCAGTCTTACCGGAGTGTCACTAATACTATCTGTTGTACTTTCAGAGGTAGATGGGCCTCTACTTGATAAGCTGCTTGAACTTCCTGCTGAGTTCTGATTATACGAATGTGCTGGCGGGGTTTCATAGGAGTCTTGTTCTTCTGTCTGATCTACTCCTGAATCATCATGATGTGGCCCGCTACTGCCAGGACTACTTGGTTCATTTTCTTCTAACTCTGGTGGGTTGTCATCTTCTTGAATGACAAAGTTTGTCCATTCGGGATTCCCTGAATCTACCGTTTCCATATAATTATTCCAGTTCCATGGCTGACCTTCCATGAACTTCACATCTCTACTGACACAAATCTTGTTCTTTGCCGGATCATATAATCTGTATGCCTTTGATCCTTCTTCTATTCCAAGGTAAACCATAGGTGCACTTCTATCATCCAACTTCTTTTGTTGAAGTGGTAATACCTTAGCGTAAGCAGTACAGCCAAAAACCTTCAAGTGTTCCAGATTTGGCTTCCTTCCTTTTAATGCTTCAAATGGTGTCTTGTTCACCAGGGCTTTTGTTGGAACCCTGTTTAGTACATATATCGTGTGTCGTATCGCTTCACCCCAAAAGTTCTGTGGCATGTTCATTGCCTTTAGCATACTGCGAGTAGTGGATAACATCGTCCTGTTTCGCCTTTCTACTACTGCATTTTGCTGTGGGGAATACGGTGCTGTGAGCTGTCTTGCTATGCCGTTGGTTTTACAATACTTGTTGAATTCGGCCGATGTGAATTCACCTCCTCTATCCGTCCTTAGCATCTTTAGCTTGGTCTGCGTTTCCTTTTCCACCTTTTCTTTGAACTCCTTAAAAGTTTCGAACGCTTGATCCTTGGAAGTTAGTAAATATCCCCACATGTAGCGAGTACAATCGTCTACAAGTAAGAATATATACTTCTTCCCAGCATGTGTTGGTGGGGATATAGGACCACACAAGTCTCCATAGACTAAGTCCAGAGGTTTTAGAGATCTGAACTTTGCCTGATTTGGAAATGGTGCCCTACTATGTTTTCCTAATAAGCATGCGTCACAGATCTGACTAGCATGACTTATTTGAGGAACTCCATATACCAAGTTCTTACGAGTCATTTCCTTAATAGCAGCGAAGTGTAAATGACCTAACCTTGCGTGCCATAACCATGCTATGTCTTCAGTTTTTGAGAGCAGGCAGATTGGTTTTCCAGTCTTCAGTTTGACTTTGTATAGCCTGTTCTTCATTCTCTTGACTCGCATTAGTAGCTTTCTATTTCGATCTCGGATAGTCAGTAGATCTCCGTCCATAACAACTTTGCAACCGATTTCTGTAAGTTGTCCGAGGCTTAATATGTTGCTTTTCAGACTTGGAATGTAGTATACTTGTGAAACAATCTTTTGTTCTTGGTTCAGACATTCCAGCAGGATTGAACCTTTGCCTTTAATTTCTACGTGCGACCCGTCACCGAACCGTACTTTCCCTGTCACCGTTTCATCTAACTCTCTGAAGTGACTTCGCACTCCTGTCATATGGTTGCTAGCCCCGTTGTCTAAGTACCATAGACTTTCATCTACTGAAGCGTAACTTGTTGGTTCTATACGTTCTTCGTTTAGTAGAACCCTTTCTTGAACAACGTTTTCTTCCTGTATTGCCATTAGTAATACGGGTGCTTCGTCTTCCTCGACGAGGTTTGAATGTTCTTGTATTTCGTCTTTCTCAGGACAGTCCTTCTTGAAGTGTCCAAACTTCTGACACTTAAAACATTGGATCTTACTTAGGTTGGTTCTTGCAAATTTCCTCCAATTTCTAGAATTTCCATTTCTAGATCTAGATGTAGATCCTTCATTTCTGGGATTTTGCCTATTTCCGTTGTTTCGCCAATTTCCACGCGTTTGGTTAAATCTGCCACGACCGCGGTTTCCAGATTGTCTTCCTCTGGTGTTATCATGATGTGTGAACATAAGCCTATCTTGGCTTTCTCCTTGATTTCCTTTCTTTAACCTGAGTCGTTCTTCATATGTCTTTAACCTTCCGACCGCTTCTTCTAGCGTCATAGTTTCCAGATCGGAGTATTGTTCCATGGAGGCAACGATTTGAGTAAACTTATCCGGTACGCCATTTAGGAGTTTGCGTACTAGAGTCGGTTGACTCAATGTCGTTCCTACTTCAGTTGCCCGGGTAACGATACTATTAATCTTTGCGGTAAACGAATCAATAGTGTCGTCATCCTTCATTTGCAACAATTCAAATTCTGATAATAGCGTGTGCATACGCGCCTTTTGTACCCGATCAACACCAACATGTCTAACCTTTAGATTATCCCAAATTTCCTTTGCAGTCTTACAACTTGCAACTTGCAATACAACATCTTCTGGTATTGCTTGAAACAGATATGCAATTGCAGACTTATCTTTCTTAATGTCTACCGTTGCATTTTCTGCTGGTTCGATCATTTCCCACAAACCATTCGCTTCAAGAATCGTCTTGATACGAATAGCCCAAACCGTATAGTTTGTTGGTTTCAGAATCGGACACTGAAACTGGGAAAGAGAATTTCCATCTTTCTGTATTATTATCTGATTTTGTCCGGATGCTCCTGACATGTCTTCTTGCCGAACAATCTTCACTTCTACTAAACTTTTACTTTCTTGGTTTCAATAGATCTTACAAACCCACGATTACCCTAATCGTGTAATAATCAAACAACCAAATAATCTAATTCGCACTAAACCCCGGAATCAACAAACCCTAGATTCCTAACCAACCCTTCGGTTCAACCGATTACCCTAGAACCGAAAAAAAATTATGAATTGAACTTGCGAATTGAAAACGAAATTGAAACCTGATCGCGAATTCCCTGCGATGCCTTGCGATTCCCACGCCTAGAGCCTGACGCTCTGATACCAATTTGTTGGCCCGAAATGGATCTTTGATCTCTAAATGAGCGTGATTAAACAAACTTGCGTAAATAACTTGAATGTATGTACAATCGAATGAGAGAGTAAGTAAAAAAACAAATGAAACTATACGATCCTATTTATAGTTTTCTACGGGTACGAGTGAAGAGTTGTGTCTCTTTGTGAATAGACACGTCTCTTGAATGAGTGGTTGTGATTAATCCTTGTAGAGGTATGTTGTTTCTTGTCCGTTCAAATCCAACCGGTGCCTCTTCTTTCTTGTTTGCCTTGTGCCGATCGGAAACAGTGTGAGGGGAGGGACACACCTTTTCGGTAATGGTGGTGGTTACCATCTTGTGTCTTTGACAACTTTGGTCCTTGAAGTTCATAACCGTTTATAACTATCTATTTTAAATATCTAACTAAGTGTGTGATGTTAAGAGATTAACCGGGTTTCAAAGAGGAGATGGAGATCAAAATGGTATTTAATAAATCACACATTTTATGAATAAATAACTTATCTTGTAACATGTAATATCTGTTGTTTGAATGAAAGAAAATACATGCAAACAAAACTAAAACAGGTAAAACGATATTTAATAAACAAGTACCTCTAGTGTATGTCGATGCAGGGGATATGAGAGATGAGGGGCCAGTAATGGGAGCCTCTTCCATTACACCTTTCTTTTAGATTTCGGCATCTACTAATGAATAAACCCAAAAGTGAAGGCAATAACGTTTTCGGTAGATGTTTCATCTTTGGGCATTCGCTAATGTAGAGATGTTCAAGGGATGTGAGGTGATGGAGTCCAATTGAAAGTGATTCCAGTTTATCAAATGCGTCTATGTAAAGTCGAGTAAGAGACGAAGGAAGAAGATTGGACAATTGACTAAAATCACTCACATGTTCGCCATATAACCCTAGGGTAACAAGCGAAGTTGGATAATTCTGAGGGCCCCACTCCGTGATAGGCTTTTTCAACCCCCCTATGCAAAGAAAAACCAATTTGGGAGGCCAATTCCCATGAGGAAAGGAAACATCAAGTATTGGACAATTTTCTACGCTTAACAAGGTGAGATTCGATGCTCTGAGGTCAGGAAATGACTCCATCTTTTGACAATCTTTTATTATCAAACGGGTGAGGTTCGATAGTTGAAGGTCAGGAAATGATTCAATACTTGGACAATGAAATATATACAAGCTGGTTAGGTGAAGGAAGTTACTCAAATGAACGATTGATTTCAGATATGTCCAATTTAAAATCAATACGGTTTCAAGCATAGGCATGCTTGTGTTATTCATATTTTCCATTAGCTGGTCACAATTTTGTATATCAAGGTTCTTAAGATTCTGCCCTCCTCCTGTTGTTGTTGGGAAGGAGGCACATGTAAGTGAACTACACCCAGATATACGCAAATTCTCAATGCTATTTGGACAATGGCAATTCTCCATGCTGTTACAATATGATATCTCCAAAATTCTAAGAGATGATGGGTGGTTGCTGCCAAAATTATCTTCCTCTTTCTCTCCTAAACTCACCAAATTTAAACAATTACCTAAATTCAACTTCTTTAAATTCACCAAAACTTTACTTGCCTTTACTTCTGATTCCCAAAAGTATCTTATTTCATGACACCCATAGATTCTTACTTCTTCAACTGCCCTAAGATAGTTTATAACATCTCTCCACACCTCATAAGTAAGGCCTGAAATATAACTTATGTTTAAAAGGGTGATTGATGAAGCTCCCCGAACAAGACTTCTCAACACACCGTCACCACATCTATCTATTTGTAAAACCCTTAATGAAGGTATTGCTTCCAGTGAGACGTCAATCAATTTGGGACACTTTTCTATATGAATCTCTTGAAGGCATGGAAACACTAGCTCGTTGTAGGTTGACCATACCTCCCATATCGGCATAGATACAAACCTTAGACTTTCAAGTGAAGGGAAGGAAACTTCAGTAGTCCCGGTCAACTCATAACCAATGACTTCAACCTCATCCATACCTTGAATAAACAACTCCTTAAGTGAAGGTAGCAGCCCAAGTTGTGGTAGAGATGTACATGTTCTACAGTCATGTATGGACACATGAACCAACTTATTAAAATAGGGGTCCCCAACCCATTTTGGAAACTCCCTTCCCCGATATGACAAAATTTTAAGATTTTCCAACCAATCACTATTTGGCTTCAGCTCATTGAGAACCTCCTTTTCAAGTGCCCCCCCTCGAGAACCATCATCCCACTTAAGCTCTAACCTAGTAAGCCTTTTTAGAGATAAGTTTGCATCTCGTGCTTGCATTGAGCTTTGCACTTTATGCAACCCCTCAATGGAAATTTCCCCTTGGATATTCTTCAATCCTTTAAGTTCGGTTATTGCAAATCCATTCTTTCTTCCAATTATGATATTGGTGAGAGTGTGTAGGCTTTTCAATTCACCAATCCCTAATGGTAACTTCTTTGAAATTGAAGTCCCCCTCATGTCAAAATGCCGCAACTTTTTTAGCTTCGAGAAGCTATTAGGCAACTTTGTCAATTTCTCACAACAAAAAACGATCAATGTTTGCAGATTATATAGATTGCCAACATCTTCCGGCAACTCTTTGATTTCAGTATGAGATAAATTAAGATACCTCAAGTGCTTTAAACTACCAATGAAGTCTGGTACCTCACGTATGTAACACCATCTCAAAGAAAGAACCCTTAATAGTGGCATTCCAGGAAGTAAGTCAATCAATATCTTTCTCGATAAGTAAAACAGATTCCAACTTTCATCCATTGGAGACACTATTAAAAATGTTCTCAAACTTCTAGCCTTTTTAAATGCCTCAAACTTTTGATAAACTACATACATCTCAGGAAGAAATGACATATGGCGGTACTTTGCCAAAGCTTTCTCTTCCATATCCATATGCATGTCAAACCTTAAAAAATATTCTCCAGCAACATATGTGGCCAAGTCGTTCATAAGATCATGCATCACAAACCGTGATTCCTTATTAGGTGCTGGTTGAAAAAATGACCGTGATAACAACTCTTCAAAACATTCACGACCCAAGCGTTCTTGTGACTTGCTTGTATTTGAGTGGTTCAAAAACCCTTCTGCCATCCACAATAGAACCAAGTCCTCCATCTTAAACAAGTAGTCTTTAGGAAACAAGGAGCAATATGCAAACAAGCGTTTCAAATCTGCAGAAAGATCATGGTAGCTAAGCCTAAGGGCGGGTACAATAACCTTCCAATCTTCGCAAAGATTACCAACATTTTCTGAATCCCACATCTTACTATTCAAAATGTCATCCCATTTTTCTTCGTCGGTTCTTGTCCGCAGTAGTCTTCCAATTGCCTTTAAAGCCAGAGCTAACCCGCCACACTTTTCCACAATACCTTCACCCTTCGGTTTAAGTGATGGGTGTGAATCAAAGTTATTTACACCCAATGCATGTAAAGCAAATAAAGACAAAGCATCTTTACCTGCCAAGCTTTCGAGATGGTCCAGATGATCAAATCCTAGCTTTCTGAGCAAATTCTCCTTACGAGTTGTCATGATTATCTTACTTCCAGGAGCCCCCAAATGAAATGGGCGCACTAGGTTTTCCCAGTTGTCATAGTTCTCGGTCCACACATCATCAAGTACTAGTAGAAATCGTCTATCCTTAAATTGCTTGGTAAGAGCCATTTGAAGCTGATTTAAATCTTTAAACGCGTTGTTTTCTCTAGTCACACATTGAAGGATGGTATCACTTATCTTAAAAATATCAAAATCATCAGAAACACAAGCCCATGCCTTGAGTTCAAAGTGATCCTTCACCTGTGTATCATTATACAAAAGTCTAGCTAGAGTGGTCTTACCAACCCCGCCCATACCGACTATGGGTAAGATGCTAAAGTTCTCCTTAGACATATTATCCCGCAACAACTTGTTGAGCAATTTCTCTTTCTCACCTTCTCGTCCAACAACATCAGATTCTAGCAAAGAGGTTTCGTTTCCTCTATTAACATCTTTCTGTTTTTCATCTTTCACAATCAAACCTAGATCCGCCTTCTGTTTTTCTAGATGTTGTAACCTAGTGGTAATACTATCTAACTTTTCATGCAATCTATGGCTTAGTGAGAAGTTTGTGCAGCATGATGGGATGAGCTTTCTTACCTTGCCAGTGATTACTCCTGAGTCTTCCTGGGCAAACTCATGATGGATAGCTTCAGTAGACACATCGTCCAGTACGTCGTCAATATCATAAGCCAAATGTTGGAGACTGTTCAGCCAAAGTCCAACAGACTCATCAGTTATTTCCTTGTGAGAAGCATCATTGAGCAGAGCTTGGATATGGGACACCGTGATCTCCAGTTCATTCAGCTCAGAGTGAATTCCGTGAGATCGAACATATTTCTTCAAGGCTTCATTGGATAACTTCTCAAAGATGACTTGGAGGAGGGCAATAACAGGGGCTTCAGCCATTGTTTATAGTGAAGATGTTAAATGAGAAGAATGTAGATAAGATAAGAGTGGAGAGAAAGAACGAATGAAGTCATTGTTTCATACTTTATAGTCTTCGTCAACGTTTCTTTAATATTCTTTTGCATATTCTACATGTAGTAGTTTCCTTGCTTTTTCCAATTGAACGCGTATGGTTGCAACATTTAGTGGATTATAATGCAAGTTGCCGGCCAACTTCATTTTTATTTCATGTGTTACTAAAAAGAATTATTATTTTGTTTTCCAAAAATTATAAAAAAAGGAAAATTATATGAACCTCCTTTTAATTAGGGATGTTCAAAAATAAAACTAACTGAAGTTCAGCTCGGTTTATGGTTTGAAACGGAGCCCCTAGAGGGAGCTACATCGTCGTCGCGGCTCGGATTATGGTTTGAAACTACAGGGATATTTAATTTTTTTTAAACTATATAACTTTATAATACAGAAAAATAAAATATTACTTTCATATATGAATCTAAACATTATTATATGTATAAATGTTTCTTTGAATTATAATATACAGATTATTAATCTAACCAATTCCGGACTTTAATTGTCTTTTTTCCTTCACTGTATTTCGTAAATCCTCTAGTACTTGAAAAGTAAAACGTTACGACCAGTCTTCGTTTTTAAAGCCTGTCGTGCGGTTATTCAAACAGTTTAAAAACTTTGAACACGATTATGTGTGGAAAAAAACCCGCCCGAACCGGCCAAATCGAAAATTGTTGATCTCTACTTCTAATTATTTATGTGTATGTATTTGTTTGTATATGTTTAGTAAATATCGTGATTAATTAGTTGTATACCTCTAGTATATGTTTATCATTAGATGATCGCTCACTTCCACTGTTACTTTTATTATTTTTAGCTTCTCTAACAGCTTGGATGATATTAGACATAGCATCTATGATTTCTTGTGCCACTATGTGTTGGACGGTACTGTTATCGGTTCCCCGCCAATGGCCTTGTAGTCTAGTGGTGGAAAGTGCTTGAGTTCTTGAAAAAGGCTCAGGTTCGATTCTCACTCACTGCAAGTGAGGTGGTAAGGTTTACCCACCTTGGTGGGGTTCCTGACCGGGGTCACGGGTTCGAGCCTGGCAGTCGGGATTAAGTTTCCACGAGGTGCGAGGAAGGGCTCTGCACTGCACTCCCCCTCATTCGAACCCGAGTGGCTGTGCTTCTGATAAAAAGGGTTGAAGCGCAGTCGGTAGTGGGTTTCCAATCGATCTACACCTTTCAAAAAAAAATCTAATTGGTTCCCATTATTATTGTTATTCTGGTTTTTTTATTCCCTTCGTTGTCCATCTGGGTTATAGACATTTACCAAGTATTAATATTACGAAACAATATTTAATGCAAACATTCACTACAAACAAACACATTGATCAAAATCGTCATGCATTGCGACATTTACTCTATTTTATATATCTATATCTTTATCTATTACAAACGATAACTGGAATTTAAAAATTACAATACTAGTATGCATCAGTAGGTAATTGGATTTTTTTTTCAACTTACACACACACACACACATATATATATATATATATATAGGTAGAGGATCCTGTACATTAATCTAGAAGTGTGAGAAGTGTATTATAACACTATATATAACACTATATAACACCATATAAACACCGTATAACACAATGTAACACCATATAATGCCATATAACACTATGTGTAACAACTGTGCTTGTAATCACTATGAACAGTTCTTTTATCAATAAAACAATGTTATTTGATCCCAATGTTTGTTTTGTTATGTTTAACATTTTTCATGTTTTGACTTTTATTTAATTCCAAACTCTACATCACTTTCTGGAGAGTTATACGCAAACTAGTGCGTAAACGTACTAAGTTTAATGCGAGAAATACTCCGGAACATCAACATATACTAAACATACCTTAAATAACCTTTACATAACTTAGAAATAAGTTATGAAGGCTTTGGTATGTCAAAAACAAGTAAATTCGTTTACAGGGACTAAACTTGACAAACTGCGAAAGTATGTCAATTTGAACTATAACGAACTTTCCGGAACATGACCATAAGTTAAACACACCATAAATATCCTTTACATAGCTTAGAAATAGGCTTTAATGGGTTCGGTGTGCTAAAATAAACTTTTGGGTCATTCAGGGACTAAAAGTGTCAAAAAGTGCACAAGTTTGCATTTTCGCGCATAACTTACGTTCTGAATACATCCGGACATCCAAAAATTTATGTGAACATGACTATATTATGTTTTAGTGTTCGCCATAAGAAAAATCCATTCGTCGCGTCATTTGGATCGTTTTTCGCGCTTGTGCGCATTCCGTCGTAATTAAGCGAACATCGCGTTCGTACGGCCAAACGAACCGACATCCGTCATATTTTTGAACACATTTTAAGTTCCCTATACTTTAACTTCATTTTAGAGCTTTGAAATGGGGTTAACGGGCCTTAAACGTGTCGAAAATGGGCTGATTGCACTGCAGGGACCAAAACTGTAATTCTGCCAAAGTAAGCTTACGGACCTCAACACCAATGACCTTACGGTCCGTAAGGTAACCTGCAGAACAGATTAGATTAAACAGTCAGCAGATTTCAGCTGATTAAACCTCATCCACACATTCTAAACTCGCCCTTTCAGCTCATAATAGGCCATTTTCAGTTACCATAACATTTGGACAAGTGTACGCACTAGATTAAATCACGTTATTCAAGAAACGATCTTAATGGTTACCCGAAATCTATAAATACCCAACACATTTCACTTCATTTCTCACAAGAATCTGATCATTTGTGCTCTAAGTTGAAACCTTTGTTTCATACCTGAGCTATTTTGATCTTGATTAGCATTCGGGGACCCTTCGTAAGTATTCTTTCGTTCTTTTATTGCTTTTCGAGTCCGAAAGTCAAACTTTGTTTGACTTTCTGCATTGACCAATTTATGGTCGATGCAAAGTTCGTTTGAACTTCATAACGTGAGTGTGATCACGATGGTTATAGTCCCTAGCGACTATACCTACTGATTACCACGTTATCTAGGCTCAGTGACGAGCCGTAGTTTCGGGCATAATACGTATTCTTACGTATTTTGTAACCAAACTACTCTTAGGTATCACAACCGTTTGTTGTGATACCAAACCTGTTTTCTAAACTTAGTTAAGCATGTTTTAACATGCTTAGCTCGTCACTTTTAGTTTAGTGCTTATATAGGGTCGTAGAGGTAAGCGATCTAATCAATCGCTTATACTTTCGAACCCGACCCGTTTGGTCGATCATTAGGATCTGACCAAACACATTAGGTGACCATAGTATATAGGGAATAACCTTATGAGGTTATACCTTATGGTCGCTTCGTTTAAGTAGTTGTATGATAGGTAGTTTATATGCCTTAGGTAAATTACCAAAATACCCCTTTGATGCCAAAATTCATTTTAAACATATGTAACATAACTTTTGACATCTAAACTGATTTGACAACCATATTAGACATGTTAAGGCATATATTACTTGTCATAGGACTAGTTAGGCGGTCCAAACGCGTTTCACGCGAACGACGCGTTAAAGTAGCATAAGCTACCTAA
Source organism: Helianthus tuberosus (assembly GCA_030545235.1). Lineage (NCBI taxonomy): Eukaryota > Viridiplantae > Streptophyta > Magnoliopsida > Asterales > Asteraceae > Helianthus > Helianthus tuberosus. The sequence goes on along the minus strand of CM060427.1, from coordinate 154,707,647 downwards.
ACAGGTCGTAATGGGTCACAAGCACTTAGGATAGGTTTCATTTAGTATGTAGGCTTTGTTAAACCAAATGACATGAGTCTCTACACTCGTTTGGTTTACAAAACCTCATTCTATCAAATCATCCGATTAAGGTCCGGTTATTAACATAGTTACCTATATTAGGTGCCGTTTGATTTCCGAGATCTCTAGCATTATTTGGTGATTATCTTTAGACATCTGAGCAATCTCAAGTGAGTACATAGACCCCTCTTTTACTGTTTTCCAAACTGTTTTGGGGTGGAACACATGTGCCTACTTGTTACTTTCATGTTTTCCTGTTTTCACATCATATACATGCTATGTTCGTTAGTACATTATAGTACATGATTTCATTACATCTTATGCTAGGTGTGCCCATTGTGTGCATTACTTAGTACATTGTTTTACATTACATTTTATGCTAGGTGTGCCCATTGTGTGCATTACTTAGTACATTGTTTTACATGACATTTTACGCTATGTATGTTCATTTGATTACATACTTAGTGCATTGTTTTCACATGTTTACATTTTGGTATGACATTTGGTTTGTTTACATGGGACAATACATTCATTAACATTAGCTACGCCGTTCGTTAGTAGGTAGTGGTACCATAGGAATTGACAACTCCCGTTCCGGACATCCCAGGGAAAGGGGACAGAAAGGAATGACCGAATTCGATGATATAAGACAGATAGACCTTTAATTTGTTTAAAGGGTTTATCACCACAGTCACGAGGCTTGGATGTATGCATTTTTACAATACCGCATAAATGTTCATATTAAATAGTTGCATGCATTTACACAAAACATAGCTTTGATTTAAACCAAGTTTTACTTCAATATTTTGTTTTTGTGCATATGGTTTAGTTGAGACATTTCACTTGCCATACATGACATTTTGACATAGACATTATTCACATAAACATTTGACATGGATATTTGACATAGACATTTGACATGGATATTTGACATAGACATTTGACATGGATATTTGACATAGACATTTGACATGGATATTTGACATAGACATTTGACGTGATTTACATCTTGACATAAACACTTTGACATATTATTCAATACAATTGACAATTGGTTTAAACATAGATTTCTTACATTGGTTAGTTTGGTTTGATTAAGTGATTAAGTAACGATGCGTGTGTAATATATGATACAAGCATGGTGGATACGCCGCTGGTACTTCCTATATATAAGTGTTTGTATGGTATTACATGTCGTTACGTTATTTGAATCATTTCAATATTGAGACATAGAACATTTTATATAAATAACATACTTTTCACAAGACATTAATTTATAAACAACTTATCTTATACAAACACATTTTTACATGGTTATTTATTTAACCTGACAATTACTTATACATATCATCTGATCTTATTGTTTTCAAATGATTTACAAGACAAAGCAAACTACAAGGTTCATGACTAAACATTTTTCTTAAACATAAGTCATGAATCCTATTTTTACAAACCTATGTATCTCACAGGCATTTTTATGCTGACGTACCTATTTTCACATGTGTTTTCAGGAGCTTTTCCGTAGGATGTTGATCATGATACTAGGGCGGACCTGTGCCTTAGAGACTTTAAAAGAAGATAGACTATGTTTAATTATGTTATAAACTCTTTTGTTTACTGTTCAAGACAATGAAACACCCTTGTTTAATAAATAAATAAAACTTTGTATGCCATGGTTATGAGACAATTAATTCTGTTACAACACTCCCCGACGTTTCCGCCACGTTTTGTATGTTACACGTGGTCGGGGTGTGACAGAAGAGTTGGTATCAGAGCCAATGGTTATAGGGAATTAGGTTATTAGTAATGCTTTGACCTAGACTATAACTTTTCTAGGAACCTAACACAAGTTATCTTGTGTTTAGATCTTAAAACATGTACATCACCTATCCTTAGGTGATTAACAAAACAAGGAACCAAAATTTTTCCGAAACGATTTTTGAAAAACAATCATCTGTTTTTGAATAAATTTTTACAAGGTTTTGAACCCTCAATTGTAAGGTTTTGAACCCTCTGTTATATGGTTTTGAATCCTTTTCAGTATTGGTTTTTGGCCTTGCGCCTTCAAATTTTCAAAATCCCGTCAAACGTTTTGGGTTTTAAATAATGTGAACATGTGCAAACTGGAAGGGTGAATGCCTGTATTTTGGGTTTTCTGTCTAGGCAAGCACTTCGTATACATCTCAACCAGACGCGAGACCAGTTGTGCTTACCTGGGAATTCTTGGAGTGAGTGTTCACTTATAGGCGAGCATGTCTTCACTAATACATTATTTTGACCCATTTACTTTGATTAGTCACTGTGTGTCGTTTGTTTGCTTTGTGATACGGACGAATGACCACCATCTTTGCTCTTGTTGATTTTGTTTCATCTCATTCTTTTCATCCAATCATCTCACGCGTTTCTTTTCATGTTTTCCTCTTTTAGAATGCCTCCTCGACGCGAGAACCAGATAGCTACTGCCAAACTGGCAGAAATTATTGCGCAGCAGATGGCTGCTCAATTCCCAAATCTCTTTGCTCAATGGCAACAAGCCAACAACAACAACAATGGTCCGTGCAAATACAAGGATTTTAACTCGGCTAAACCACTCAAGTTTAGTGGTTCTGAGGGAGCGACTGGGCTTCTTCAGTGGTTTGAGAGCATAGAGAATACTTTTCGCCACGTGCAGTGTCTCGAAAATCGCAAAGTCGAGTTTGTTTCGAGCGTATTTCAGAAGAGGGCTTTGACATGGTGGAACGGGGTTATGAGAGACAGAGGTGCAGAAGTTGCTCTCGCACAGACCTGGGCTGAACTTAGAGCCCTTATGATGAGGGAATTCTGTCCTCGCCATGAGCAGCGAGCGTTGGAGAAAGAGTTTGATGTTTTGAAGCAAGATAGTGGTGAGCACAGGGCTTATACTGATCGGTTTGAAGAGTTGAGTTTGCTTTGCCCGACAATGGTTACCCCACTTGACAAGGCTATCGAAAGATACATCGATGGCCTACCTGACTCGGTACAAGACATTCTTACTGGTAGTAACCCTGCCACACTTCGTCAGGCGATCGAGTTATCTGCGACATTGACTGAGTCGCAGATCCGGAAGAACAAGTTACACCGGAAGGGTGACAAGGGCAAGGAACAATCGGCTGACAAGATGGATAGCAAGAAAGGTCAAAACGGGAATGGAAAGAACTCTGGTTCTTCGAATAGGGCAAAGAAGCGTAAGGCTTCCCAAAACTATGCTGTTACTGCCCAAGCTAACCAGGCAGCTCCCAACCAACCCGCACAGCTTCCAGCAAAGAAACCCTATTCAGGGAATGCACCTTTGTGCAATAGATGCAACAGTCACCACCAGCCGCAACTTCCATGTCGTTTCTGTACTAACTGTGGGAAATCAGGCCATCTTGCCAATGTTTGTCGGTCTGCTCAGAATCCCGCGGTTCAGAACCCGGCTCAACAAGTTGCTCAGCCTCCTGCTCCGCAACAGGGTCAAGCTGCACGACCACAATACCCACCAGGTGCTTGTTACAATTGTGGGGATCTGACCCACTACAGGAATCGGTGCCCAAGACTGGCGAACCAGAACCAGAACCAGAATCCGGCTCCAGCTCGAGGCCGAGTCTTTAACATGAATGCCCAAGAGGCGCAGGCGGACGATAACGTGGTGAACGGTACGTTCTTTATTAATAACCAGCCTGCATATGTTCTCTTTGATTCGGGTGCTGACAAGAGTTTTGTGTCATTGTCTTTTGAGCCAATGCTTCGAGTGTCTAGAACAAAACTAAGTAAATCTTTGACAGTAGAAGTTGCTAGTGGTGAACCCATTATTCTTGATTCTGTTCTTCGCAACTGCCAGTTGAATCTTAACAATCATCTTTTCCCTATTGATCTCACGCCTATGCAACTTGGAAGCTTCGACGTTATTGTGGGAATGGATTGGTTATCCAAGCATCACGCAGAGATAGTTTGTTCTGAGAAGATTGTTCGTGTGCCGCTTTCGTCAGGCGAGATTCTGCAGGTTCAAGGTGAGAAGCCTATCGGTGGTCTCAAACTCATGTCTTGTTTTAAAGCTCGGAAGTATTTGCGGAAGAACTATGTGGCTTTCTTAGCACATGTTACAGAAGATAAAGGCAAGGGTAAGTCTATTTCAGATATTCCTGTCGTTCGGGATTATTCTGAAGTGTTACCTGAAGATTTACCTGGTCTACCTCCAGCACGCCAAGTCGAGTTCCGCATTGATCTCGTACCTGGTGCAAATCCCATTGCCAGAGCTCCATATCGTCTTGCACCATCTGAGATGCAAGAGTTGTCCAAACAACTTCAGGAGCTCTCTGACAAAGGTTTTATCCGTCCCAGCTTTTCACCTTGGGGTGCTCCCGTTCTCTTTGTCAAGAAGAAGGATGGATCCTTTAGGATGTGTATCGATTATCGTGAGCTTAACAAGCTTACCATCAAGAATCGATATCCCCTACCTCGCATCGATGATCTCTTTGATCAGTTACAAGGCGCTTCTTATTTTTCGAAGATTGATCTGCGATCTGGATATCATCAACTTCGGGTGCAAGAAGAAGACATTCCGAAGACAGCGTTCCGTACTCGTTATGGGCATTATGAATTCACAGTCATGCCATTCGGTTTGACTAATGCTCCTGCTGTTTTCATGGACTTAATGAATAGGGTCTGCAAACCTTATTTGGATCAGTTCGTCATTGTTTTTATAGATGACATCTTGATATACTCTAAGACGCAAGCTGACCACGAGCAACATCTTCGTCTTACTTTGGAACTCCTAAAGAAAGAGCAACTTTTCGCCAAATTCTCTAAGTGCGAATTTTGGCTTAAAGAAGTTCAATTCTTAGGACATATTATCAACGAACGAGGTATTCATGTAGATCCCTCCAAGATCAGTGCGATTAAGGATTGGGATACACCTTCTACTCCTACTGAAGTTCGTTCTTTTCTTGGTCTAGCGGGTTATTATCGCCGCTTCATAGAAAACTTCTCGAAGATTGCAGTTCCTCTAACTGCTCTAACTCAGAAGAAAATGCCCTTTTATTGGGGGTACAAACAAGAGGAAGCTTTTCAACACCTGAAGCAGAAGCTTTGCGATGCGCCTGTTCTATCATTGCCTGAGGGTGATGATGATTTTGTTGTGTATTGTGATGCATCGAAATTGGGTCTTGGCTGTGTTCTTATGCAAAGGAACAAAGTCATAGCTTATGCATCGAGGCAGTTGAAGATTCATGAGAAGAACTACACCACTCATGATCTTGAGTTGGGTGCAGTTGTCTTTGCTCTCAAGATCTGGAGACATTATTTGTACGGTACAAAATGTGTGGTTTTCACTGACCACAAAAGTCTTCAGCATATCTTCAACCAGAAAGAACTCAACATGAGACAGCGACGTTGGGTTGAGCTTCTAAACGACTATGATTGCGAAATTCGCTACCATCCGGGTAAGGCGAATGTCGTAGCTGATGCATTGAGTCATAAGGAACGTACTAAGCTTCATTGTGTACGTGTTCAATATGTTATTCAAGCTCGATCTGATATTCAAGCCCGCATTTCTCAGGCTCAACAATCTTGTGTTTCACAAGGATTGATGGATAAGGAATTTCCTTATCACATAACACCTGCTCTGGAACTGAAGGACAATGGATCGTATTACTTCATGGACCGTTTGTGGGTCCCAAGCCTAGATGATCTTCGTGCCTTGCTTATGGATGAAGCCCATAAGTCTCGTTATTCTATTCATCCGGGCTCAGATAAAATGTATAAGGATCTTCGTATTCACTATTGGTGGCCTGGTATGAAGAAAGACATTGCCTTATACGTGTCAAAATGCCTTACTTGTCTTAAGGTTAAGGCTGAACATCAACGTCCTTCTGGTTTATTGGTGCAACCAGAGATCCCAGTTTGGAAATGGGAAAACATTACTATGGATCTCATTACTAAACTCCCGCGCACAAAGAAAGGTCATGATGCCATCTGGGTAGTCGTTGATCGTCTTACAAAGTCAGCACATTTCTTGCCAATCCGTGAGGATTTTCCTGCTGACAGACTTGCACAAATCTATGTGGATGAAATTGTAGCTCGACATGGTGTTCCGTTGAATATCATTTCTGACAGAGATGCTCGTTTCACTTCTCACTTTTGGAGAACCATGCAATCTGCTATGGGGACCCAACTTAATCTGAGCACAGCTTATCATCCGCAAACGGATGGTCAATCTGAGAGAACAATCCAGACTCTGGAGGATATGCTAAGAGCTTGTGTGATCGATTTTGGTGGTAGCTGGGATTCACATCTTAAATTGATTGAATTCTCCTACAACAACAGTTATCACACTAGCATCAAAATGACTCCTTTTGAGGCTCTCTATGGTCGAAAATGTCGTTCACCAGTCTGCTGGAATGAGATTGGCGAGGCTCAACTTACTGGACCTGCCCTCATTTTAGAGACAACTGACAAGGTCAAGAAAGTTCGTGATAACCTTCAGGCAGCTCAGAGCCGTCAGAAGATTTACGCGGATCCAAAATGCAAAGCCTTGGAATTTCAAGTCGGTGATCGAGTATTACTTAAGGTCTCACCTTGGAAAGGTGTGATCAGATTTGGAAAGAAAGGAAAACTTGCACCTAGATACGTTGGACCATTCAAGATCGTCGAAAGAATCGGAAAGGTAGCCTACAGACTTGAGTTACCTCCTGAACTTGGAAATGTTCATCCAACTTTTCACGTGTCCAATCTCAAGAGGTGTTCAGCTGATGAGAATTTCTCCATACCGCTTGACGAAATTCGTGTTGGCACAACACTGAAATTTGTTGAGAAACCAGTGGAAATCATGGAACGTGAAGTCAAGTGGCTTAAACGCAAGCGCATTCCTTTGGTCAAGGTTCGCTGGGAAGCTAAACGTGGACCTGAGTTTACTTGGGAACGCGAAGATCAAATGAAGGCGAAATATCCACATCTTTTTCCACGAGTTTCCTCTAAATAAATTTCGGGACGAAATTTCCACAAGTATGGGAGACTGTAACAACTGTGCTTGTAATCACTATGAACAGTTCTTTTATCAATAAAACAATGTTATTTGATCCCAATGTTTGTTTTGTTATGTTTAACATTTTTCATGTTTTGACTTTTATTTAATTCCAAACTCTACATCACTTTCTGGAGAGTTATACGCAAACTAGTGCGTAAACGTACTAAGTTTAATGCAAGAAATACTCCGGAACATCAACATATACTCAACATACCTTAAATAACCTTTACATAAGTTAGAAATAAGTTATGAAGGCTTTGGTATGGCAAAAACAAGTAAATTCGTTTACAGGGACTAAACTTGACAAACTGCGAAAGTATGTCAATTTGAACTATAACGAACTTTCCGGAACATGACCATAAGTTAAACACACCATAAATATCCTTTACATAGCTTAGAAATAGGCTTTAATGGGTTCGGTGTGCTAAAATAAACTTTTGGGTCATTCAGGGACTAAAAGTGTCAAAAAGTGCACAAGTTTGCATTTCCGCGCATAACTTACGTTCTGAATACATCCGGACATCCAAAAATTTATGTGAACATGACTATATTATGTTTTAGTGTTCGCCATAAGAAAAATCCATTCGTCGCATCATTTGGATCGTTTTTCGCGCTTGTGCGCATTCCGTCGTAATTAAGCGAACATCGCGTTCGTACGGCCAAACGAACCGACATCCGTCATATTTTTTAACACATTTTAAGTTCCCTATACTTTAACTTCATTTTAGAGCTTTGAAATGGGGTTAACGGGCCTTAAACGTGTCGAAAATGGGCTGATTGCACTGCAGGGACCAAAACTGTAATTCTGCCAAAGTAAGCTTACGGACCTCAACACCAATGACCTTACGGTCCGTAAGGTAACCTGCAGAACATATTAGATTAAACAGTCAGCAGATTTCAGCTGATTAAACCTCATCCACACATTCTAAACTCGCCCTTTCAGCTCATAATAGGCCATTTTCAGTTACCATAACATTTGGACAAGTGTACGCACTAGATTAAATCACGTTATTCAAGAAACGATCTTAACGGTTACCCGAAATCTATAAATACCCAACACATTTCACTTCATTTCTCACAAGAATCTGATCATTTGTGCTCTAAGTTGAAACCTTTGTTTCATACCTGAGCTATTTTGATCTTGATTAGCATTCGGGGACCCTTCGTAAGTATTCTTTCGTTCTTTTATTGCTTTTCGAGTCCGAAAGTCAAACTTTGTTTGACTTTCTGCATTGACCAATTTATGGTCGATGCAAAGTTCGTTTGAACTTCATAACGTGAGTGTGATCACGATGGTTATAGTCCCTAGCGACTATACCTACTGATTACCACGTTATCTAGGCTCAGTGACGAGCCGTAGTTTCGGGCATAATACGTATTCTTACGTATTTTGTAACCAAACTACTCTTAGGTATCACAACCGTTTGTTGTGATACCAAACCTGTTTTCTAAACTTAGTTAAGCATGTTTTAACATGCTTAGCTCGTCACTTTTAGTTTAGTGCTTATATAGGGTCGTAGAGGTAAGCGATCTAATCAATCGCTTATACTTTCGAACCCGACCCGTTTGGTCGATCATTAGGATCTGACCAAACACATTAGGTGACCATAGTATATAGGGAATAACCTTATGAGGTTATACCTTATGGTCGCTTCGTTTAAGTAGTTGTATGATAGGTAGTTTATATGCCTTAGGTAAATTACCAAAATACCCCTTTGATGCCAAAATTCATTTTAAACATATGTAACGTAACTTTTGACATCTAAACTGATTTGACAACCATATTAGACATGTTAAGGCATATATTACTTGTCATAGGACTAGTTAGGCGGTCCAAACGCGTTTCACGCGAACGACGCGTTAAAGTAGCATAAGCTACCTAAACGGGTCGTAATGGGTCACAAGCACTTAGGATAGGTTTCATTTAGTATGTAGGCTTTGTTAAACCAAATGACACGAGTCTCTACACTCGTTTGGTTTACAAAACCTCATTCTATCAAATCATCCGATTAAGGTCCGGTTATTAACATAGTTACCTATATTAGGTGCCGTTTGATTTCCGAGATCTCTAGCATTATTTGGTGATTATCTTTAGACATCTGAGCAATCTCAAGTGAGTACATAGACCCCTCTTTTACTGTTTTCCAAACTGTTTTGGGGTGGAACACATGTGCCTACTTGTTACTTTCATGTTTTCCTGTTTTCACATCATATACATGCTATGTTCGTTAGTACATTATAGTACATGATTTCATTACATCTTATGCTAGGTGTGCCCATTGTGTGCATTACTTAGTACATTGTTTTACATTACATTTTATGCTAGGTGTGCCCATTGTGTGCATTACTTAGTACATTGTTTTACATGACATTTTACGCTATGTATGTTCATTTGATTACATACTTAGTGCATTGTTTTCACATGTTTACATTTTGGTATGACATTTGGTTTGTTTACATGGGACAATACATTCATTAACATTAGCTACGCCGTTCGTTAGTAGGTAGTGGTACCATAGGAATTGACAACTCCCGTTCCGGACATCCCAGGGAAAGGGGACAGAAAGGAATGACCGAATTCGATGATATAAGACAGATAGACCTTTAATTTGTTTAAAGGGTTTATCACCACAGTCACGAGGCTTGGATGTATGCATTTTTACAATACCGCATAAATGTTCATATTAAATAGTTGCATGCATTTACACAAAACATAGCTTTGATTTAAACCAAGTTTTACTTCAATATTTTGTTTTTGTGCATATGGTTTAGTTGAGACATTTCACTTGCCATACATGACATTTTGACATAGACATTATTCACATAAACATTTGACATGGATATTTAACATAGACATTTGACATGGATATTTGACATAGACATTTGACATGGATATTTGACATAGACATTTGACATGGATATTTGACATAGACATTTGACGTGATTTACATCTTGACATAAACACTTTGACATATTATTCAATACAATTGACAATTGGTTTAAACATAGATTTCTTACATTGGTTGGTTTGGTTTGATTAAGTGATTAAGTAACGATGCGTGTGTAATATATGATACAAGCATGGTGGATACGCCGCTGGTACTTCCTATATATAAGTGTTTGTATGGTATTACATGTCGTAACGTTATTTGAATCATTTCAATATTGAGACATAGAACATTTTATATAAATAACATACTTTTCACAAGACATTAATTTATAAACAACTTATCTTATACAAACACATTTTTACATGGTTATTTATTTAACCTGACAATTACTTATACATATCATCTGATCTTATTGTTTTCAAATGATTTACAAGACAAAGCAAACTACAAGGTTCATGACTAAACATTTTTCTTAAACATAAGTCATGAATCCTATTTTTACAAACCTATGTATCTCACAGGCATTTTTATGCTGACGTACCTATTTTCACATGTGTTTTCAGGAGCTTTTCCGTAGGATGTTGATCATGATACTAGGGCGGACCTGTGCCTTAGAGACTTTAAAAGAAGATAGACTATGTTTAATTATGTTATAAACTCTTTTGTTTACTGTTCAAGACAATGAAACACCCTTGTTTAATAAATAAATAAAACTTTGTATGCCATGGTTATGAGACAATTAATTCTGTTACAACACTCCCCGACGTTTCCGCCACGTTTTGTATGTTACACGTGGTCGGGGTGTGACACTATGTAACACTATATAACACTATATAACAAATATAACACTATATTTTGTCTGATAACATGTCTATGATAGATGTATAGTGTTATATATTGTTATATAGTGTTACACAGTGTTATATGGTGTTGTATGGTGTTACATAGTGTTATACAGTGTTTATATGGTGTTATATAGTGTTATAATACACTTCTTACACTTCTCCCACTTCTGAATTAATGTACACTATCCCTACCCTATATATATATATATATATATATATATATATATATTACTGATAGGGGTTCATCCAGTATTGCATGTTACACTCGTCATATTTTCAGACGAGTCTCTCCCCTATTTGTCTCATCCTTTCACTTCCATCTAATATCTCCTCACCAAAGGTGCGGAGTTCCTGTATGTTCTCGGTGCTCATGGGTGGTGCGAGTGCTGATATCGGGTCTGGGTACTGTGGCATTGGTTCTTCGTATGGGTATGGGTTTTCTAGGATTTCTTGAATATATTGGTCATTATCCCTATACGGATCTAGAGGGTCAAGGTCCGGGTAGGGTGCTACTGGGTTTTGCATTGGTTCGTCCTGAGGATATAGTGTAGAATATGACCTATTGTCACCAAACCATGGGTCACAGTCTGTGGGATGGGGTGCTGGGACTCTAGGGATTTCAGCTGGGTCGAAAGCAGGTGCTGGAATTTGGTTTCCTGGGTTAGGTTCGATTTCCATGGGTTGTGTTGGAAACAGTGGCAGTGGTTGTGGTGCTATGACTTGTTCTAGGTTTGGGTTTGCGACAGTGGTAGCTAGTATGTGGAAATTTGCCAATTGACTATTGAGTATGTCTTGAGTCTGGGCATTCATTTCCCTATTTGCGGCTGCTAAAGCTCGCTGCTGCTGTAACATCCTCATTCTTTTCCTACGCTCATGTGCTCCCCGACTGAACCATCCTCTCTTTTTGGTAGGGAATGGTTCTTCGGATTGCGCTCTGAATATGAAAATCACTTCCTCTATGTCAGCTGAATAACCCGAGTGGGTAGGCTGGGAAGAAGTTCCTTCATCTCTAGGAGAACTAGACAATTGACGATAGGCGTCCGATGGTCCTTGATCACTCATACTGTAAACTAACAGATTGTCAAATAATACACAACAATAATATACAGATTTGCTTGTAATCACGCAGATTATTTCCTAACACATTTGATAAAGTTTTGGTGTCAGCAGAACACTTTTGTGGCTGAAATCAGTGGCTGTAGCTTTGATACCACCTCCTGTCGTAACCCCTGGCCCCTATCTCCTGGGAACGGGCGGCCGCGAGCCAGTTTTGGTGGTATCGGTGATTATCAGTTTGGCAGCGAAAATTACATCAGGACCGTAGTTAGGAAATATTTTATCAGAGTAAACCACCATATTTTTATAAATATAAATACCATATCTTTATAAATAATATATGGGAAAAACCCAAGTTTTCATTACAATCTGTTTCTAGGGATAAACCCTATTTTATTTAAATAAAATATCTTCTTTATTTAGTTAACTTTTATAGCCACTTTTCCCAAGCCTTCAGTGCTCTCCAACTGGCTTCTATTTGGCTTTCACATTTTGTTACCTGAAACGCGTTTTAAAAACATTTGTCAGTGGGAAATACTGGTGAGTGAATCCCAGTTTAATCAAAACAGTTTTATTATTTCACAGTATTGAGAGCGACACAATGTTTATATCTACATAATTACTCATTCAGTACAGTCAATCCTGACTGGTGGGTCATAGTACTCATTGGCTATCTCATTGTCCAATGGTAATGTGTTCCACATTTTGTATACAAACCCCAACATACCGGTAGTAATTGCAGAATTACAAAGACTCAATCACTGCTAATTATATTTTAAAATATTAAAGGTTTTGTAAAAACAGTTTACAAAAAGGTTTACAAAAAGAGGATAACTCACATTACTAATTTAGGTACTTTCTTGTGACTTCCTGGTTATAATCTATTAGTTAAACAATGCACATGCGTTAGTATAATAACCCATTTTACATTAGTTATACTTATACCCTCCCCGAGACAGAAACTCCAACGACTACGTCGGGCAGAGCCTCAACAGCCGTAACGGAGCCCTAGATCAATCGGGCAGCGTATCTAATACGTAACAGAGGGTTAAAATACTTACAACGAGGCAAAGCTTCGCTATTTTAGTGGGTATAATGCCCGGGTATTACTTTAGCTATAGAGAATTTGAGAGAGAGTTGTGAGAATTGAACGACGAAAAAGTGAAACTGATCGATCTCATTTATAGGGCTGAACATTGACCCTGTCGCGCCCCGCGGCGCCCTAAGGCCTGCCCGTCGTGGGCCGTGACCACCTGGTAGCTAGGCCGTAGGTCTGTCGAGTCAAGGGGTAGACCTCACACGCGTTAGGACACGTGTCAAAATTGTGTGCCTGACAAGTAATAGCCGTCGCGCCCCGCGACACCCTTGGTCTCATCCGTCGCGGGCCCCCACAGTCTATATAATTTTGTTTTTATTTGATTTTTGTAAGTTCTAAGATATTTTGGTCCATTTTCCGTGTACGGGATGTATTTTTGAGCGTATAGGGAGGTTATAAATATTTTAGGATATATTTAGGAGTGTCGGAAATATTTTAGGAGAGTTGTTATATAGAGCGTTGGTAAGATACCGAGGTCGTCCAAGGACACAAGAGATTTTAGTACCGGTTTATCCTCAACGTCTAATCAAACTAAAATTTTGAAGGAAAGGTTTTAAACACGAAAAATAAAAACTAAAAATGCTGAAATAAAAATAAAATAAAAATATATAGACAAGATGAATCACATGGATCCGATTCGCCTTTAATGTATTCTTAAAAATTTCCGCACTTTTGCACTTTTTAAGAGATTATCTTAGTTATATTAGTAGGCCCCTCTTTTGAAGGTGACGTTACCCTCAACCCAGTGGTTTGAGTTAGCAAGGATACAATCTCAAAGGGTCGGAATATTGGAAGATAATTAATTAAATTGTTAATACGAAAAGTGGTACGCCCTCTTTTGAAGGTGACGTTACCCTCGGCTAAGTGGTTTGAGTCAGCAGGAATACAATCCCAAGTAGCCGGTTTAATGCATTAATAGTAGTTTACATATGAGGGGATCAAACCATTCGCACCCCGGCCACCCAATACCAGTGGGTATTGAAGGAGGTCCTAGTAAGCTTAACCTAGGTCTTTGGAGGATCTATACACTGAAAAAGGCAAGAACCTTACTAAACCATTCCCTTAACCCCCGGCCAGGTAGCCAACATATCTCTATATAGACCGTAAAGATATGAATGGTGAAAATCTTTTAGATTATATAGACAGTAAAGTAATGCCAAGACACCACGGACAAATGATAAAGAAGTTTCACCTTCAACATAAGAAACTAGTTATTAAAGTCATCAATACAAAACCAAATAAAAAGTGCGAAAAGATTAAAAATCAAAAGTAATACATTAAAAACTATCAGGAAGATGTTCAATTGCTGAAGAAAATGGTGTATGTTATGAATCAGATATAAATACATAATACTCCTTATGGGTTTATCTCCCACTAACCGTTTTGGCTTCATAATAAATGTTTGGCAGTTACATTGACTGTAATATAAATATACATGTACGCTTGATACAAATGTCTATGAGATATAGAGTGAATATGAAATATATTCTCTGAAGAGATTCTACAGAATTTTACCATTGTTTTATATCACGTTATCAGCACGAGTAGCTCTTATTTTATTGAAGATCCCTCAAGTTCTTGTTTGGTGTTTGCTGACCTTGACGCCACCATTTCCAACTTCCATTTAGTTTTTTTTTTCCAGATTCACCCATTCAGGTATGTAACAGCCCTCAATATCCTGTGTTTTTTGTTACTATTTGGGTGATATATGCTCTCTTACACACCCGAACACCTGATTAAAAGAAAGAAAAAAAATATGAAAATTGTTTTAGGCTTGGGTTGAATTCGTATTGCAAAAGGTCATATTAGAAACACACAAAATATGACTTCCGTTTTTTTTTTTTTGAGCTTTTAAAATTTAAAAAAAAAAAGTGTGTTTATATTTGGATTGTTAAATTAATCAAAACAACTTTTTAGATCTGAAATTTATCGGCTTCTAATCTCGATCTCTCCAAATACTTTTTTTTTGAATGCTTAAAATACTTTTATCAGAAATGATAAGCTTATCAGAAACAATCACTTCAGTATTTGTTGATTAAATGTATAGGTTATATAAGGCCATTTCTAATAAAGTGATTAGATATGTATATAGAATACATTTGTTAGAAGTTAGAACAAGCTTTCTTAGTAGATAGTAGTTTTATCTTTCCAAGACAAGGCTAACACATCCTCGGACACACCGCTAGCACTAGTAACTCAGTATGAGTGACCCTACCTCTGCTACTGAAACCCGTGGGCTATCCACTATCCACCCATGAACTTCTGTTAGTGCACAAAACCTGGACATATAATCATTTCGATTTCTTTAATATTTCTCTTTTATTATAATATATCAAAAAGGTGAAGGCTCGATCTAAATGATGGCTAACTTATGTTGTTTGCAGAATTAAATGTGTTTTTAGGCCCAGTAAGTTGGAGTTGCTATTGTTTCGGTTCTATCATAGATGTTTCTGTTTATTGTGTTAATTAAGATGACACTACTTTTAGAGATTTAACTTTTGGTTCACTGCTTATAAATAGTGGTGGGTCATGGTATATATCTTTTTCAATATCCAGAAAATGAAGTTTTAAAACCAAAACATATTTTTTTTTCTTGTTTGTTTGTTCAACGTCAATGTTATAAAGAGAATAAAGCATACGTAACTGACCAAATTAAAAGACATTAATTTTGACATAACTTTTTCAAATTAAAAGGCATTAATTTCTCATTAAATACGTAACTGACCAAATTAAAGCCTCATCAAAATGGCTCAGATTGCCTCATCAAATTAATGCCTTTTTAACTATCCAGACCCTTCTATCATTAGTAATATATTTTAAGTTTTATTTTCTGTGTTTTTTTAGCAATAGATATGTTTACATATATAGTATTATTATATTAAACAATAAACAATACTAGTTGAGTATGTATTTTTTTCTTCGGGAACGATCTTGTTATATGGACACAAAAAGTTTCGTAATTTCAATAGACTTTAATTATATTATTAGTATCTGGTATATGGTATAGGATATAATTTATATATATGGTTGATAAGTCATCACCAAACAAATTATATACCTTTTGTTAATTGGTATTTGAAATTTTTTTTTTTCAGATTCTTATTTTTAAACTTACGGATTCTTTTTATTTTTTTTTATCAATCATGTTTCATTATTTACTTGAATTTTTTTTTTCACTAAAAAAAAAAACATTCAAGAAAGATTTGACCACCTGATGTTGGTCCTACTCTCTAAAACTCGCTACAAGTGGGTTCATTTAAGGCTACGAGATCATAAGACTGTTAGTGGATTTTATTTCAACTCTATTGGTATTTTATGTTTTGAACTTTTGTTATGGTTTCACTTAAAATCTTTTGATGTTTGATTCATATTTGTGTGATGTGATGTGATGTGATGTGATGTGATGTGATGTGATGTTTTTTTTATCATAATCAAGCAAGTAGTTCGTTATTATCAGAGGAAATATGTTTACAAGCTCCAATAAAGCTATCATTGGTGATGAATGTCTCGTTGATAGTGGTACTACCAACACTATTCTCAAACATAAGAAATTTTTCTCTGAGTTGTCTCCTGCAGAGACACTTGTGGGTACTATTTCTGGTGTGTGTGATCTTATAGAAGGCTCTGGAAGAGCAAACATCATATTACCATCGGGTACTAAACTAATTATAAATGACGCATTATACTCTTGTAAATCAAGAAGAAATTTACTTAGTTTTAAAAGTATTCGACAAAATGGTTACCACCTCAAAACAACATCCAAAAATAATATTGAATAGTTACAAATTACTTCAAATGAAAATGGCAAAGATACCATTGTAGAAAAGCTAAAAGCTTTATCCTCTGGATTATATTGTACAAATATTACTCCTATTGAAGCATACATGGTGGTGAGTAACCATATGTTACTAGATAAAGACACATTCACAATATGGCATGACCTACTAGGTCACCCAGGTAACATAATGATGAGGCGAATAATTAAGAACGCAAATGGGCACCCTCTTAAAAATTTAAAAGTCTTACAATCAAAAGATTTATTATGTGCGACATGCTCTCTAGGCAAACTCATTACTCGACCCTCACCAACTAAATTGACACAAGAAAACCCCTCATTTTTGGAAAGCATCCAAGGGGACATCTGTGGGCCTATACATCCTCCTTGTGGTCCATTTCGCTATTTCTTAGTCTTAATTGATGCCTCATCGTGATGTTCACACGTGAGTCTTTAAGCTACCCGAAATGTAGCGTTTGCCTGACTATTAGCACAAATCATATAGTTGAGAGCTCATTTCCCTAAAAATCCAATTAAAACCATACGAGTGGATAATGCAGGAGAATTCACATCCCAAGCTTTTAACGATTATTGTATGTCGATTGGGATAAAGGTTGAACATCCAGTAGCTCATGTTCATACACAAAATGGTTTAGCTGAATCATTAATTAAACGATCACAAATAATTGCTAGACCTCTCCTGATGAGATGCAAATTGCCATCTTCTGCATGGGGACATGCTATTTTACACACTGCTGCACTAATCCGATTAAGAGCAACTGCCGATCATGAATATTCCCCATTACAACTGGTCTCCGGAAGAGAACCAAATCTGTCCCACCTCAAAATATTTGGTTGCGTGGTGTATGTACCTGTATCGCCACCACAACGTACCATAATGGGACAACAGAGAAGACTGGGCATTTACATTGGTTTTAATTCCCCTTCTATTATTAAATATTTAGAACCATTAACGGGTGACATGTTTACAGCACGCTTTGCTGACTGTCAGTTTAATGAGACAGTATTCCCAGTCTTATGAGGAAAGAAGACTAAAGAAAGACTGGTAACACAAGAGTTAACATGGAATGCATCATCGTTATCAAATCTCGACCCCCGAATTGGTCAATATGAATCTGAAGTCCAAAAGATTATACATTTGCAAGGAATCGCAAATGAATTACCAGATGCATTCACAGACACAAATAGGGTGACAAAGTCACATATACCAGCATCAAATGCACCTGCTCGAATTGAAGCAATTCCAGAAGCGATTACCATACAAAGAAAGCGTGGGAGACCAATAGGTTCCAAAGATAAGAACCCACGTAAACGGAAAGAGCATAATAAATCAGTTGGTGAAAACTTAGTAAATGAAACCCTAGAAGAGGTAAATGTCCCAGAAGAGACAAATATAATTCCAGAGAAAAATGAAAATCCAGAAGACGCACTGGTACCAAACGAAAACGAGATCTCTATCAATTATGTACAAAATAGTACAATATGGAACCGAAATGAAACACGTGTTAATGATATATTTGCATATGCTATAGCAACAGATGTAATCAATGAAAATGATTACATACCTAAAAACTCTAGAAGAGTGCATGCACATAATTGATTGGCCAAAGTGGCAAGAGGCCGTAAAGGCTGAGTTAGATTCGCTTGAAAAGCGAAATGTTTTCGGACCTATAGTCCGAACACCCATAGACGTCAAACCAGTAGGTTATAAATGGGTGTTTGCTATAAAAAGAAATGAAAAGAACGAGATTGTATGATACAAGGCATGTCTTGTAGCACAAGGGTTTTCCCAAATCCCAGGAGATGATTATGAGGAAACGTATTCCCCTGTAGTGGATGCGATAACCCTTAGATTTCTAATTGGCCTTGCAATCTCAGAAGGACTTCAAATGAGACTTATGGATGTCATCACTGCATACTTGTACGGGACACTTAAAAATGACATCTACATGAAAATACTTAAAGGGTTAAAAATGCCCGAAGCATTAAAATCAATACCTCGAGACATGTGTGCTATAAAGCTAAAAAGATCTTTATATGGTCTTAAACAATCTGGCCGCATGTGGTACAATCGGCTCAGTGAATATCTCGAAAAAGAAGGATACAAGTCTGATGTAATCAGTCCATGTGTTTTTATAAAAAGATCCCTCTCAAAATTCACTATTGTAGCAGTCTACGTTGATGATATAAACATCATCGGAGCTCCTGAAGAGATAGAAAAAACTGCTAATATATTAAAGAGAGAATTTGAGATGAAAGACCTTGGCATAACAAAATTATGTCTCGGCCTGCAGTTTGAGCATTTACGAAACGGCACATTCGTCCATCAGTCAAACTACATCCAGAAGATGTTAGTACGTTTTAATATGGACAAAGCTCATCTGTTAAGCATACCCATGGTTGTCCGACCGCTAGATCCTCAAAAGGATCCTTACCGCCCTCAAGAAGAAGGTGAAGAAGTACTTGGTCCAGAAGTACCGTACTTAAGTGCGATCGGTGCTCTTATGTATCTTGCAAATAACACGAGACCCGATATTGCATTCTCGGTACATGTACTAGCAAGATATTGTTCAAATCCAACACGTAGACACTGGAATGGAATAAAACACATATTCCGATATATTTGCGGGACACAAGACTTACGTCTTTTCTACCAGAAAGATCAAAAGTCCCAGCTTGTTGGGTATGCTGATGCTGGATATCTATCAGATCCACATAAAGCAAAATCTCAAACAGGTTATGTATTCACATATGGTGGCACAGCAATTTCTTGGAAGTCAACTAAGAAAACACTTACAGCAACATCATCAAATCATGCCGAACTAATTGCACTATATGAAGCTGGTCGAGAATGCATGTGGTTGAGATCAATGATTACTCACATACAAGAAGCATGTGGATTAGAACAGATCAAGAAGGAGCCGACGATTATTTATGAAGACAATGCTGCTTGCATAGCTCAGATCAAAGAAGGTTACTTCAAGGGTGATCGAACAAAGCACATTTCACCAAAATTCTTCTCAACATATGACTTGCAGAAAGAAGGGGAAATTGATGTTTGCCAAATCATGTCAAGTGAAAATTTAGCTAACCTATTCACAAAATCTTTATCAAGAAACAGTTTCGAGCAACTATCACACAAGATCGGTCTCCGTACATTGAAAGATGTTTGTTGAATTCAGGGGGAGAATTATACACGCTGTACTCTTTTCCTTGACTAAGTTTTGTCCCATTGGGTTTTCTTAGTAAGGTTTTTAACGAGGCAGCATAACTGGTCCTGCAGTATTAGTTTATCTCATAGGTCCTGAAGTATCGTTTTAACATCATCCTGAAGCATGATGTTAACAGTGTATAATGAACAAGTAATGTATATCTGAGGGGGAGTGTTATGAATCAGATATACATACATAATACTCCTTATGGGTTTATCTCCCACTAACCGTTTTGGCTTCACAATAAATGTTTGGCAGTTACATTGATTGTAATATAAATATACATGTACTCTTGATACACATGTCTATGAGATATAGAGTGAATATGAAATACATTCTCTGAAGAGATTCTACAGAATTTTACCATTGTTTTATATCAGTGTAAAGTATTTTAGATTCTCAATTTCTTGGTCCAGGATATTACCAGGTGAAATAAATAATTTAATATCTGATAAATTAGAGATCATTAAGTAGCTGGCTAAGATAATTGATCTTTAGAAAAAGAATAAAAAAAAGAAAGGTAAATCGACAAATGTATGTTGACAAAAATGTATAAAAAAAATAAGACGTGTACATTATTATTTTGTTTAATATTAAAAATTTTGTTGGAAACAATAGATGTGAACTGGCTTTTGTAAAATTGTAATCAAATTACAAAATATATTGAATAAAGTAAGTTTGTCAAATTACGAGTGCTCAAATTGTTTAATGACATGTATACTATCACCAATGAGGTGGGAGGTCTTGAGTTCAAATACCACACATAGCAGAAAATAAAAGAAATTTGCCGTTCAAAAAAAAAAAAAAAAAACATGTATACTATGGTTTGAACAGGTGGGAAAGTAAGTATGGGCAAGAATCTGGAAGGCATCAAGTACTACAACAGGTTAATAGATGAGTTGAAAGCCAATGACATTGAGCCATTTGTCACTCTTTTCCACTGGGGTCTTCCAAATGCTTTGGAGGAAGAATACATGGGTTTCTTAAGTTCTAAAATTGTGTAAGTGTTTATTGTTTATTTGTGTGCATATATAACTCATCAGATATATTATTAATCTATATTAAACTTAGTGACGACTTCGTGAATTATGCGGAAATCTGCTTTTGGGAGTTTGGGGATCGGGTGAAGAACTGGGTGACATTAAACGAGCCATACAGGTTCGCCTATGGTGGTAATGTACAAGGTATATTTGCTCTCGGTAGAGGTGGAAGTAAAGACGGTGACCCTGAAACCGAGCCGTATATTGTAGCATACAATCTACTCAATTGTCATGCTGCTGCTTATAGAAAGTATCAAGAAGATTTTAAGGTAGGAGTTAAAAAAAACCTTTTTACCAACAATTAAATTTTGTGCAGGTGATTTCATGAAACATTATTTGTTTAGGATGTTCAAAAAGGTCAAGTGGGAATCACTCTTGACACCAACTTTTTCAAGCCTTTTTGCGGTAAGGATAACACAGATGATGTCCAAGCTGTCGAGTACGCATATGGTTTTATGCTTGGATGGTAAGCATACATAACTTTTCACATGATGAGCTTCAATTCATTATTATCAATGTGCTAAAGTTAACTTGCATGAAAAACCGCATGTTATGATACTTCATATTTTAGGTTTTTGGAGCCGATAACAAGTGGTAATTGGCCTGTAAACGTTCAAAATTTTCCCACTGCTCCGTCTGTTCACCACCCGCAGGGTCGTTATTTGCCTGTATTCACAGACGACCAGAAAAATAAGTTGATACAATCGTATGATTTTTTGGGAATAAACTACTACACTGCAAATTACGCTCAAATATACAGTACTTCTAGTCTTTCTAGCGGATTTCTTGATGATTGCCATTACAAGGCATCAGGTGATTAAAAAACTTAAAGCGCCGTCAGTCTATGAACCTCTTTACAGAATTCTCTTAAGCAAATGATTCTAAAAACTAGGGGTGCTCATAAACTGACCAAACTAAAGAAATTTGGCTGGTTTCAAATATATACATTCAAACCACATAAATCGAACAATTTAAACCATAGAAATTCGCAGGTTTGCGATTTGAAACATGGAATCGGACAATCGGTTGTGTTTACCAGAACAGACCGGTACTGAGTTATTATTTTTTTTTTATTTTAGTAATATAAAAGTTATATATATATAAGGTTTTGTCTAAAACTGAATTAATTGTTCAAATTTATTCAACCCATTATTAGTAAAATACAACACGAGTATATGATTCGTGAAGTCCGATAATCAAGCGCAACCGAGTTCGTAGAAGAAGAAAAAAACGCAGCAGCTTTATTATGTTTTATTAGTCTAGTTAATGGGTCGAACATATTACGGTTTATTGTTTTAATTGTCTAGAATATTGGGCCTGATGCCATGTAAATATTGGGTCAAATGTTTATGTCTAGAGTCCACTAGGGCTGTTATGTTTGGGCCTATTTTTGAAGAGACGTGAGTGTATCTGTGATAACCGTATGAACGGTTACAAAGGGAATCGACACACCTCCTGGTGATCGACATACCCCTTCACTCGCACCCCTTCAACACATATAAATAGGGCTGCAAACATTCAGTTTATGTGGGTGTCTGTATGCAGTAATTATATGCAAGTTTCTGTTTATTCAAGTTCTGCAATTTCAAGTTCTGTTCGTTCAGTTTCGGTTAGTTTGTTTGATTCCTGTTTTACGATTCGATCATGTATTGGTGCGAGATATGTAGTGATTACGTAGTCGCTTGTTATCACGCGTCTACTCCGAAATCTTGGAACCGGGAATCCTGTGGTAATGATACCAACATTGGTATCAGAGCCGATGGTTCGACCAAGATCACGGAGGAGAAGGAAGACGGGTTCGGAGATCGTCTGAGGGTGAACAAGGGTAAATCGGTTGGTGCCGATTCTCGCGACACCGGGGTGAACAAGTGGAGATGTGGCCAGGGCAGCGTAAGGAAGGGCAAGTACGCGCAGGGGAAGCATTCCACTCGTTCATGGAAGTCGCCAATTAGCAAGTTCCCCAAGAAGACGATTCCGAAAGACTTCTTCAAGAATACAAGTTGAAAAAGTTCTCGACCAGTCGGAAGACCGAGGAAACCAGGAACTCGATGTTTTAAGTGCAAGGAATTCGGTCACATTGCATCTATATGCCCGAGTAAGTTCATTCGTTTGACTCCGTTGCCTATAGAAAGTGATTATATTATTAGCGATACTTGCGGAGGGGATTGGGATTCAATCTGGGTGGTTGATCCTAATTACAAGATGCATATGACCGGTAACAAGAGATTGTTTAAGCATTTCAAGAGACATTTCGGTTTGATTATGGATGAAAAGATAAAAGATTATTCGTTTGTTCACGGTGTTGGAGAAGTAAAAGTCCCGGTGGACGGGAAGAACAAAACGATTCCTTGTGTTGCATATGCTCCTAGACTCAAAAAGAATGTCTTGAGTTTAGAGCAATTGTTACTTCAAGGAATTGAAACTCTCACTGCTAGTGATACATGTGTGTTAAAGAAAATGTTTGGCAATAGAACAAAAGGTTTTGATATTTATGAAAACAAGTCTGAAGTGGATTTAGAAGAGGAGTATTTGGATAAGTTCTACGAGAACTTAGACGTTGAAAATAGTCATCTCTTTGAAAAAGAAAAATTGAAAGAGTATATTGAAGATTATTATGAAAAGGAGTTCGAAGTGGAAAGACAGAAAAATTCGGAGAAGGCACTTCGGGCACAAAAAATGTTGATGTTGAATACTCTAAGCGGGCGAAGTTGGGTTTGATAACCTACTTAGAAGGGATGGAAAAGAACCCGTTAGAATCACGCGAAGAGATGCGACGGAAGGCGGTGTCGAAAGCACAAGACGAAGAAGATGTAATCGAGAAAGATACCATAATCGAAAGTTGCCTAGACGTGCTCGATTTGATCATTCTACACGAAGAAGTGGCGGAACAAAAAAAATTCTTCAAGGCTAGTATGAAAGAAATCGTAACAGTGTTCATACCATGTTACTTTGGAATTTGCAAAACAAGCGAAATGCCACCTACACTCTTGAACGGTAAACCCGTTGATTTGGTTGCACTCTACGAAGTTGTTAAGGAGTATGGTGGATTCAAGAAGGTTATACAAGATAATGCATGGAACAAAGTGGCTGTACAATGCGGTTTCGATTGTGATGACGACTATGAAGTGAAGGTTGCTTATGTTCGTTACATCGAATTGGTAGAATGGTATTTTGAACTCATGAAGACCAAGCGCGAAAGGAATGAAGACAACACGCATGAAGCGGATTCTAGCGGAGCAAAGGTTGATGAAGAAAGCAAGACGGTCGGTGAAAAGAGCAATGGCTGGATCGACGATTCAAGCGACGATGATTTGGTGATCATAGTCGAGGTCACCGACACAAAAGACGAGTAGCATGGATTGGCGAACTACGGCTGCACTGATTAGGAGGGAAAATGAAGTCCGATAATCAAGCGCAACCGAGTTCATAGAAGAAGAAAAAAACGCAGCAGCTTTATTATTATGTTTTATTAGTCAAGTTAATGGGTCGAACATATTACTGTTTATTGTTTTATTTGTCAAGAATATTGGCCTGAGGCCATGTAAATATTGGGTCAAATGTTATTAGTCTAGTTAATGGGTCGAACATGTTACTTTTTTACAGCATTCGGTTATTGAGCTCCGAAAATTCAATAACGAAGCCCTTGGTTATGGGGTACTTTGCTTGGTCATTCACGGATAGCTTTGAATGGAATTCAGGGTATACTCTTAGATTTGGTATGAACTATGTTGATTTCAAGAACAATCTCCATAGGTACCCAAAAAAATCAGCAATTTGGTTTAAAAAGTTTCTCAACGAGAACAAATTACCGGAGACTCGGAAAAGAAGTCTAACCGACGTTGAACAAGAAGATGAAGTCAATGGTGCACCAACAAAAGCAGAACAAGCAGTTGAAGTAGTTCGGAAATTGAAGAAGGCAAAAACATGAAAGAAACAACCACCTCTAGATCAATCTCCTTGGTTTAATAATATGCATGTATGATTTGTGTGTTAAATATATCGGGATCATAATTAGGGGAACAACTATAACCTTAAATAAATCCCCTAGTTATAAATTCTGGTCCTTAATAAGTGTTTATTTTCTTAGATATTAATCTAGTGTGCAATTGTTTAAATAAAGATCACAAATATACAATCACAATAACGGAGGATTTTGACATTAAGCTTGGCTCGCTGGATTTTCTTTGTCTCGAGTTCATGTACTAGTTAAACGTTCACCCTTTTACATTCGGGTTCAAGTAGTACTTTAGTGAGATACCAAGTTCTCAATTTATAGAGGTTTTATATTCAGGTTCAAGTAGTACTTTAGTGAGATACCAAGTTCTCAATTTATAGAGAGGAGTTATCTCCTAAGCTTGTTGTTTGGGCAATGAGCGATGTGAGTTATGAACGAATGGGAAGGCTTTATCATTTAGGCAACATGGGATGGGTAAAGTGATACTTATGAGCTCTTGCATAACTATATTGTGTTTAAATCATAGATATAATAATTAAGTTACTAGTTTTAGGCCACGTGCGGTCGCCTACCTGGCAGTGGCACACCTCAAGGTTGGGGTTGGCACTGGGTGGTGGTGGTGGTTACGGTTAATCTTTGGTCGGAGGGAATGAAGTGATTTTGTTACAATGGTGCTCACGTGAAGCACTAATTGACATAAAGACTGTCTTTGTATTAATATGTAAAATAAAATTATACATTTTTCGGGTTAAAAATACCGTGTTTCTGTCAACTCGCGAATACACGTGCCACCAACCCAAACATGACCCGTTTAGCATCTGTAATACAAATTGATTGATAGATGGATACAATCTGCCCATCTAAATTTCTTTTTCTGTCATAAGAAGTAAGATTGCACAAAAGAATATCAAATTAGCTGCCATAGTTTTTAATCAAATTTCCAGCAATTTTTCAAAAGAAACTAAACTATAAACTCAGAAATATTTGTTAAAAAGTATACATTATATATTTTCAGTTTTATATTTTTATAAAGTAAGTTCTATTTTTATAATAAATAGTTACTAATGTTGGATGCATGTGTTTATGAGGTTTGGTTGAAATAAAGGAGTTGTGGGCCTAGACTAATGCTATACTGAGTTGGGGTTTCAGACTTATGGGCTAGGAAGCTGAGGCCTTTGAAGGTCTGCCTTTATATTACTTCATTAGCAGTGACTAATGATTAGAATTGTTACACCCTTATCAAACTAGAGATGGGCATAATACCCGGTTCCAAACCCGAACCCGTAGAACAGGCCCGGAACCGGTTCCAGTTTCTACCCGATACATAGGAGAACCGGGTCCAGGTTCAAAAAACCCGGAGGTTCTTACCCGGTTCCATTTTTTCTCAAAATAAATGGGTAGTACCCGGTTCCTAACCCGTACCCGGTTAATACCCGTACCCGGTTAATACCCGTACCCGGTTCCTCCCCTGTACCCGGTTCCTCCAGTACCCGGTTCCTCCAGTATACCCGATATGATGTTACCGTTAGAACCCGTTACTAAAGCTAAAACACACCGTTTATTTATTTCAAAGGAAGCGATTACATAACAAACCTAACTTAACTAAACATTACCAAACCTAACTTACTAAACATAACAAACCTAACTTAACTAAACATTACACAACAACAACCTAAACATTTGAAGAACCGGATCCTTCACCCTTCTCGTTTTGCGCCTTCGTCAAGGGGCAATGGCGTTCGGTGTGTTTCTTTAGAGTGGAGTTGGCGGCCGCTTTCATAAACTTTCCACAACCCTTGCACCTAGCCATTTCATGATTGTCGGTCATCAAACATAAGTCGAAGTGCTTCCAAATAGTCGGGTTTCGTTTGGTTTCCAAAACCATCACAACTTCTTCGTTGCATGCCATTCTCTCTTCGTTTGATGAATTTTTAGAGTAGTAAACTAGTAATTGAAGAAGTTGGGTAATAATGTGAGTGAAGGGTGAAAATTTGGGGTTTTATAGGAAAAACAATTTTTTTAATATAAAATCGGTTTCCAACGGTCATATATCTGTTGGAACCGGTTCCAAACAGTGTTCTGCAGCTTTTGATTTGAAAGTACCCGACAGAACCGGTTCCTATCAGTACCCGACGTACCCGGTTCCAAACTATACCCGAACCTGGTTCGACAATACCCGTAATCGGTTACATCGGTTACATTTTTTTTTACTTCTACCCGGGTTCAACCCGGACCCGGTTCCTCAGTGTACCCGGTTCTACTCAGTGATATCAGAACCCGGGTACGGGTAGTACCCGGTTCCGGGTATTAAAAATACCCGATTATGCCCATCTCTATATCAAACTATCATCGAGTGACTATATAACGACCACACATCAAAATTTCTTTATTACTATAATTAAAAAAACGTAACTAGAAAGTTTTATTAATAGTTAAGGTGGGTGAGGATTAAATAGGAAGTTTATTTTGGCTAAGAATGATAGGAAGCAATAGGATTATGACATGTGGCAAAATTTAAAATAAAGAGGAAAGGTATTTTAGTCAGTCAATGATATCCTTTCTTCTTCCTTCTTTTCCCCAGTAACTTCAAAACCCACCATTTTCAAAACCACCATCTTCAACCTTTTCTTCACTTACTATCACAATAATCACTGCATTATAGTGCGATTTTCGTCATCAATCAATGATTCAAACACCCGATGAACGTGTTCTTCAGCTTTTTTTTAAGAAAACCCAGTTTAATTTCATTCAAAATCTCATTTTTTCATGTGATTTTGAAGATAATCACTCGATCCGTTCGATTCGATCGATGATAAGTGTTTCTATCATTCAAATTTCGCGCAATCGTTGAAGAAATCGGCTTCGATCCATGTAAGAAATTCTTTAATTTCATTTCTACGATCTGGGTTTTTGATTTAGTCATTGCGTTTTACGATCTTGGCGGGGGTCCGGGGGCAGCGCCCCTGGTAGCAGGGTCCAAGGGGCGGCAGCCCCTGGGGCAGAGCCCCTGGCTGGAGTGGAGCTTTAATAAAAATGCATGAGAAAATTTAATTTTCTGTAAATTTGCCTCTGGAAAACTGCATTCGTAGACAGTTTTTGATCTCATACTTCCTGGTTCAGACAATTCACAGACAAAACTATTGTCCTGTTCAATGCGTTTTAGAAAGAACACTTTCTTTGATGTTTTTAGGTTATTGCGTTTTAGAACTAAGACATTTTTATGTGTTTTCTGGCCATTGCGTTTTAGAAAAACACATTTTTGAAGTGTTTTTAGTCGTTGTGTTTCAGAAAAACACATTTTTGAAGTGTTTTTAGTCATTGCGTTTTAGGTAAAACACATTTTTAGATTTTTTCAGTCCATTGCATTTTAGAGAGAACACTTTTTTTTTTGCCGTTGCGTTTTAGAAATGAGATATTTTTAAGTGTTTTCTGGCCATTGCGTTTTATAAATAAGACATTTTTTTGTGTTTTTGGTGCATTGCGTTTTAGGTAAAACACATTTTTATGTGTTTTCAGTCCATTGCGTTTTAGAAAACAGGCATTTTAAGTGTTTTCTGGCCATTGCATTTTAGAAATAAGACATTTGTTTGTGTTTTTTGGTGCATTGTGTTTTAGGTAAAACACATTTTTATGTGTTTTCAGTCCATTGTGTTTATAAAGTACACTTTCTTTTGTGTTTTTAGACTATTGCGTTTTAGAAATAAGACATTTCTTTTTGTTTTCTGGCTATTGCGTTTTACAAATAAGACATTTCTTTGTGTTTTTGGTGCATTGCGTTTTAGAAAAATGTCATTTTTTAGGTTTTTTTTTCCATTGCGTTTACTGGGTTTCGAAAATTTTTTTCAAAAATATAGCAATAGTATACTCGTTTTAAAGATTAAAAAAACGCTCGTTTTTTTGGTGCAATTTTTATAAAAAAATAATGTCGTATGAAAGAGTTATTAACGTTTAAAAAATGGGGGGGGGGGGGGGAATTGGAAGAGAGAGAAACTATTGTTTTGATTGACTAGAATGCCCTAAACAAACACACGCGCCTCCTTTTTTTTCCTTCATTTTCACTCATTTAATTTTAGCCATTGATTAAATAAATGGATGGTCAAGATTACTTCCTAGGCTTCTTACCCAAATAAACTTCCTATTATATCCTAACCCTAGTTAAGATATACCTGCTAAATTAAATGATTGTATTCAAAAGCTCATTATAAATAAAGTATATATCTCGATGATTGCTATTCTTTTTTTTTGAACGGCCAACAGAATTAATCCCGAGCACTCTCGGGGCACCCACTAGACCAAACGGAGTACTCCGAGAGTAACCCAAGTCCACCACCACTTCCGGGGAAAACCCGGTAACCCACCCGCCTGTAGGCATGACGGTGAAATTACCGGTAAAACCCATTTGGCTCAAGGATCCAACCCAGGTTTCCTTGGTTCTCCTATCATTGCCCACCAATGCCTCACTCTGCGCCAAGTGGGAGTTGAACTTGCATCTCTTAAGAGAAATGCAAACCTTCCATCACTTGATCTAGAGATCATTGGCACGATGATTGCTATTCTCATCCCAAAACATGGAACTCGTGTTTAGTGAACCTTTTGATTATTCTCGGCCCAAAACATATAATAATGCAAGAGCATCTATGTTCTAATAAGTGAACCTTTTGACTATTCTTTTCCCAAAACATATAATAATGCAAGTGCATCTATGCTCTAATACGTGGAGCTCATGTTTAGTGACCCTTTTGACTATTCCCGTCCCAAAACATATAATAAAGCAAGAGCATCTATGCGCTAATACATGGAGCTCAAGTGAACCTTTTGCTTCGTGTAATAAATCATTGGTTTGTTTTGGCTTGCATGGGAAGTTAATTGGGCCGAAGGGTAAAGAAAGATGAAGATCTAGAAGATTCATAATTATCTTCTAGTTTACACATTAAACTTTCATGTTTTTGAGTGATTGATATTTTGATTCATAATTATCTTTATGAATTTTATAGTTTACACATTAAACTTTCATGTTTTTGAGTGATTGATTTCATAATTATCTTTATGAATTTTATATGTATTATGACTTTCATGGGTTTTTAGGTAGTTGATGGTTTTGATTAAAAAATTTCAAGCTTTTATTTTCAAATCATTCTGTTAGAATTGTTTGAATACAATCTTTTGCATATTGAGTCATTTGAATATGCATATGCTTGCATTCGTTTAGATGCATTTGTTATACTAGCTAACCTATATTTTACATGAGTCAAATAAAAAAAATATTAAAAAACTGGGGAAAGGATCATATACAAGAGTGCTAATTCATAGAAAGTGTAGGAGACATTTTTTGGCCTTTGATCAAATAATCAAATGGTTGAGACTAGATGATATTCAAATGTAGAATCCACGTGAATAAAATAGGGGAAATAAGTGAGGAAATGGCAAAATAGGAAGATACAATATTGTTGACTCATAAATCCATTTCCCCTATGATTTTCAAACGATTATAATATTTTCATATGATAATATTTAAAAAAAATAACAACGTATTAACGAGCATTTGATTGTCTTTAATTTAAGCAGGCTATTGTTGTAGTCTCTTTTGTATATGGTATTGTAAACAAAAGTTCAATTTTCTTTTCTTAAAAGTTATAGAATTGTGTAATGCTATGTCCAAAGCATTGTAGCCATGTACAAGATATATAAGGAATATTTCAGATAATGATAACCAAGTTTTAATAGTATTCCAATCATATTACTCATAAAAGAATCATGTTCTAATTAAGTCATTGAACTTTTATTTAAGTTCTAATTCTATTTTGATGTAACTTGGCATTTCCTTCTGTTTTAATATAACTTGGCATGTTTTTTTTTACTGAAATGCAAAGTTTTATTCATCTCTTAAATTTTATTTACCTAGGGCCAGGATTTGGAGAAAACGACTATAAGTGTGAAAACGCTAAGAACGCCTCCCAGCCGTTAGATCAATACAATCTACAGACTACAATGAGGCGGTGGTGTTTATGTAAATTTCAGTAACTCTCATAAAGGCTTGGGGTTCATTGAGGGTGAAAAGGTAGTTGTGCATTTACATAAAGCATTCAAATAACACCAACACCAAAACCTATAACTTCCCACAAAAAAAAAACATCCCCAACTTATACGGAAAACGCGAAAAACCTAGGTTATGGCGTCTAAAGATCAAT
This sequence comes from Helianthus tuberosus, assembly GCA_030545235.1. NCBI lineage: Eukaryota > Viridiplantae > Streptophyta > Magnoliopsida > Asterales > Asteraceae > Helianthus > Helianthus tuberosus. The sequence continues at coordinate 154,676,487 of CM060427.1, read as the reverse complement.
CAAGCTCCAAGAGGAAAAATCAAAGTGAGTCGAATATGGTGTAATTTATCAAATAATTTGATGTTATTAGCATTTTAATTTCAATAATTTATGTACAGTTTCTGAAAGTAAGTCGCCTGAAAGTAAACACCATAAGACTAACAAAGAAATAAGGAAGAGAACAGCAAAACAAGGTTATAATCGTTAGATTTGGTGCGATTTAAATGTCGAAAACACTATTGTATGATTACTATGAACGTTGTACATGTATACATTGATTGTGTGTTTGTGAACGCCAAATAAAGTCCAAACTTTGAAATATCTATATACTGTGAAGGCCGACTAATGTTACGATGTATTGTGTAGATTTTGAACGCCAAATGTATTGTATAATGTGTTACTGAACACCAAAATGTATAATAACTATAGACCTTTTACATGTATACTTTGAATGTGTGTGAAAACGCAATATAAAAACTAACTTTGAAATATCTATACACTGTGAAGGCCAACTGAGGTTATTGAAGTATGTGTAAATGTTAGTGAAAACACGATTAGTTGTGAAAACTTTGAACGCCAAATGTGTTATAACATGTATCATATCTAATGAAGTTACTGAATGCCAAAATGTATAATAACTAGGGACCTTTTATATGTATACTTTGAATTTGTGTGAAAACGCAATATAGAGACTAATTGAAATTTGTAGAAGTAAACTCTTAAGGCCAATTGAGATTATTGATGTATGAGCAAATGTTAGTGAAAACGCGATTAGTTGTGAAAACTTTGAACGCCAAATATGTTATAACATGTATCATACCTACAGAAGTTACTGAACGCCATTGTGGTTGATGATGATGAGTCTGAGAAACGTGACGGGAACATCTCTGGTGTAATCCCATCCAATGAAGAGTATTGATTTGATCTGTTTTATTTCATTTCATTTTCGTAGTAGTGTTTGTTTGTTTGTTTGTTTGTTTGTTTTCTTTTGAATGAATTATGATGCTTGTAACAACGTCATGAACGCCAAGCTATTTAGCTTTACATCTTTTAGTGAATTCTTTTGTTTCTATGGTTTTTTCGTTCTTATGTTTGTGGGTTCTATGTTTTTATTCCTTTCATTTACTTAATTAGTGCTATTCACCATTCACGAACCGGTTTCCTTTGAAAATTTGCTATTCAAGGTTGTGGAAAGATATCCTTTGTGTTGTTGACAGGGATATTTTAAAAATAAATATATAAGCCTTGGGGAGTACATGGAAGTGGTGGTGGTAATGGCAACAAAGAAGTAGGGATGGATAAATAATGATGGAGATACCTTCTTTGTTGCTCATTTAAGAGTATGGGGTATGGGGCGGGGTTGGTACGGCGGATTGGTTTTAACGCTGGCTACACCACACCGGCTAAGTGTTGGGTATGGCGTCGCCCCTTTAGCGTGGGGATTGTGCCTGGCGTGGGGCGGGAGGCTAGGTGACATGACGGGCCATGGTTGGCTAGTTCAATGTAGCCGTTGGGGGTAGCGGGTATGCAAAACCAAATTTAAAAAAAAATACATTTTTTATCTATAAATACCCAACCCCAAACCATATTTTCCATTCTTCTTCACCCACACCAAAAAAAAAAGAAAAAAAAAACGAACATGGTGCATTGGACCAAAAGGAAAAAAACCGCACTTGTGACATCGATTGTCGATGCACAACGTACTCTACAACGCGGTCAAACCGCGTATTGGGGTTGAACGTTTCAACAATACCAACAACATGTGTCACAATTTAAACGCATCTCAACACAAATGGCGTGAGCTCAAACCGAAGCTGGATCGATTTAAAGTTTGCTTCGACCGTGTCCCTGTGGGCGACTTAACCCACGACGATCGAGTCGAAATCGCGAAGATCAAGTACAGACACGATGGGAATACGAATTTTAAGTGGGTTCCCCACTTAATATCTACCGTACTCTGTAGTTTTTTTAGGATTTAATAAGTAGATTTTTTTTTTTTTTTCGGATTGTCTTTTATGTAATTTTTTTTAAATTAATATAAATTATGTTTTTATATAATTGTCAACTAATAAAACAACAAAAATAACACATAGCACCCCACGTCGTCCTGGCCACGCCGCTTCCACACCCCACTTTTTTAGGGGTGGACTAGTGAAGCCCACATTTACCACGTGTCGAGTAATGTCCCAAACCCAAGCCCCTCCATAACCCATAGTCTAAGAAAATTCATTATGGAAAAGTGCAACAATGGCCCAAGTCAAGAGGTTTTCACTTGTAACAAGTGGATTTTTCGCTCGTAAAATTTATTTATTGAAAATTTTTGAATTTTTTAGTGTATAATATTGTATTTTTAAGAGTCCCGTCCTCACTGATTTCGTTTAAGCGATGTCACTGAGGTGCTAATGTGTGTGTGAAAACACGTTGTATTTCGTATACCTTGCGTCGGTTTTAAGGATGTTAATGTGTTTATTAGTAATGGTATACGTGCTTATTATATAAAGGGTTTTTCATGTAAAACGGGTGCAAAATATAGTAAAAAGAGTATACACGCAGGTAAATGAGATTGACGGATCAGAATAGGACCTATAGCAGGAAAAGTCAAAGAGAGAAGCCCCCGCGCCACGCGGGGGGTACCTTCATCATCTTCGCGACACGCTAGAGATGTTAACTGGTGAGTCAGTTTAAATAACCCACGCGCTACGCGAGAGAAGGCAAGGAGTCTCCCGCGACGCGCGGGAGAGGTCGTTTACGGGAGAGTATAAATATCGACCTAATTCGAGTTTTGAGGAGCTAATCTTATTCCCAGCCGTCAGAGACGAATTCAGAGCTGATTTTAGGCGATTCGGGCAGTATTCTTCTATCTTTCAAGTTGTTCTTTCATGTTCGATCAATTCCCGATGACAACTGATACTGTGATGACTTCCATGCGCGGCTAAACGCTTGTAACTTCTACCCGGATAAGAGATTGTTTGTTTTACATTGAAACTTTGTTTCCGGATTCTTTTTAACTCGTAAATCTTGACTACTTGTGTTGAATTTGTGCAACGTTTATTATATTTGAATTGTGTGTCATTCATCAAGCGTATTGACAATTTCCTTGCATTGCTAGCGAGTTGGTAAATTGGTGGGTAATTGGTATAATTGAACGGGTTATTAGGTTGTATGGTGAGTCTTAAAAGCTATCCCTAATAATTAATCAAATTCATTAATCCCAAGACCATGTCTATGTGGCGTTATAAATCTGAAAACGGGTTTTTGTGTTAAAACGAGCAATCAGAATTCCGGGTGGGGGTTGCTTTTCTCATCTTGATCATAACTTTCTTAATTAGTTTTCTTGTTTTTTGAAATCAATTAATCAAACCTCCAAATTAGATAATTTTGGTTTTTAGTTAAAATCTCTACACTGGCCACAAATTCCTCGTGGATACGATACCCTATTAAGCTATTTACTTAGTTTAAATAGGTTTTTGCATGACCCTTACGACAGTCATCAGGTGCTCCCAAAGATCAATTATGTACCGGAGGATACAGATCATTTGTTAGTCTCTTGCCTTTTTGCTAGATAGTTTGGTGGCATGTGTTGATCTGGGTCGAAATTCCAATTTCTACAGAGTTTGTCTCAGTCTACCAGATGAGGCGTTTGGGTTGGTCGAAAAAATCTGGATAAAGGTGGTTGAGGTTGTCATCTTTGTTTCTGCAAGATTTTAAAAATTTGCGCATTTTTTTAATTTTTTTCTTAATTTGTATATATTCTCTTGGCAATTTTTTTTCATAAAAAAATACAATTTTTTAATCTATGTTACCATTTATAAACCATGTCAACATATTCTTATAAAAGAAAAAAACCGAAATAAAACCCATATAGGATGTTTGACCTTTTATTTAGGTAAAATATCTAAGATTAGAACCTCAAGTAAATTTTAGTGACATGATTGGAACAAAAAAAATTTGAGTAATCCAGTTGAAACACTTCTAAAACTTGATTACTATTTAACCAGTTATTAAAAAAAACTATCTTATTAGATAAAGCTCTAAAACGATAAAATGGAAAACACAAACTTAGCCTACCACTTCGCAACACCTAAGTGGTCACCACTTTGCTCTTCATGCCTCTTGTAAGAGACCTAAATAAAATATATATGAAATTTGGTTATTGTTTAGTGATAACTTTTTTAATGTTTAATAAGAAATAAGAGATAATAGTAAAAAAAAATCATTTATTAATAAATAAGGTTCATAATTATTTCATTTAATTTAGACAAAATTGCAGAAATCAACCTTTATTTTATACTCAAACTATACTTCGTACATTTCACTATGAAATCGGCAAAAACCAACCTTTATCCTCATGTTTTGCTACAGGTTCAACCTTTACCACTAACCTCGTTCAAAAACTTAGTTAATTAACTTACGTCACATGCTTTGCATGTGAGGGTATTATGGTCTTTTCCCAAACCTTTTATTTAATATATTATTTTAAATCAAACAAAAAAAATATTTTATAATAGACAAAAGCTTCAAAACTTTGTGCCCTTCAACTTCATCAGAATACAATTTTTCTTTATTAATAGAAATAAACTAAGTGCACTTTACATCAATATCGCAGGTAAGCGAGCAACAAGCTGCGCCACTACCCCTTTCTGAATAGCAAATCCTAGCCTATTAAAGACAAACCCATGCCTCCCTGTTGATGAGCAACTGTTGTGGACAACCTTTTGGACCCTAGTCAACAAACAGATAGCTTCTGGAGCTAGGGAGCCAAAGGTGTCGAAGGCGAAGGGGACAAATCTATGTTGGTTATCAGCACATGCTTTAGTGTGTTTATCCACCTTTTTGATTCCGCTTTCCTTATAGCTTGTCCTGCTACAAACCCGTTTTCCCTTATACCAGCTAAGGGGGAGACTCCTGTGAGATCTACACAAGCATGTCTCCTTCCCGCCCAGCCAAAGACGAGCAGATCCGCTGGTCTCAATGTAGATCTCCCTTCCATGAGGTCTGTAAGGAAATTCACAGGGGTCTCCTTCTTGGCAGAAATCCCCGCTCTCCTCAAGATGTCCCCTAAAACATCCATCACCCAGTCATGCCGATATTTGAAACCAGGGAGCTCCTTACAATGAACAGCATGCTCCCCATATTTATCCATACAGGCTTTACGACAGATTGGGCAGGTTTCGTCTTCTGGATACATAGGGATCATCAACAGGTATTTGAGGATAGCCCTATACTCAACAGCCGACATGCATTGCCCCAGCCCCTCGATCGGGATCACACTCAAAATGTCTTGCGCATGGGGGCCTTTCAAGCAGTCAATCACCGCCTTCTGGCGGGGAGACATATCAAATGCTTCTCCCAGACTCCGAGCAATTTTGTCAAATAGGGCATTCGCTAAAGTTTTTTGTGGCTTTGGGGGGGCGGTGTCCATATTAGAGAAACCGCCAATATCAAAGTCTGGAAGAGAGACACTTAAGTACTCAAGGGCCTGTTGGTAGTCTAAGTCAAGCTTAACAACCCCACTGTTCCGAAGGATATGGTTTTGCAATACACACGATTGAGCTATAGACGCTACAAAAGCATAAACTCCAACATCCCGAGCTGAGAGGAGGCCCAACCCACCCAGACGCATCGGCAAAGATGCCAAACGCCACTGAAGGTCACCAAAGTAAGACCCTCCGCAAACAACAATGTCTTCGATAGCCTCTCGGAGACCATCGTCAAAACAAGATACCGCATTTTCCATCAAGTGGGGTTGGCAGGTCCGCAGCCCAAACAGTAACTTAGCTACCCCCATGCATGACCTTAAAAGAAGAAGCTCGCACTGGGGGTCCTGGAGGCAGGGCAAGAGTTTCATAAGGCCAACCGTTGTCGATGCCCGATGCCCAGCTAATTCCCCGATAAAAGAAGAATCTCGGCTAACCGCCCCCCCAAGGAGCTTAACCCCCCTCTCAGGTCTACCTATCCCTCTCGGGAAATGGCCGTTCTGAACCTTGAGACCATCACACGATGGCCAGAACACTTCCGTTTTCTTAATATTGAGATGGAGCCCTAGGGATGGTCCCTCCGTGTTGATGATGTCCAAGGCTTTAGCAACTTCCATTGCATTACCTATAATCGTGCCATCATCCAAATACCAAGCATGAAAGGGGAGGTTACAGTTCTCCTGGACACGGAGAATAAGGGGGTGTAAGGCTAGGGCAAAGAGAAGGGGCCCCAAGGGATCTCCCTGTTGCACTCCAGTGGTGGCCCCAATACACTCGCTGCCAACATACAACCTAGCGGGTTGAGCGTACAATTGCCATTGAAAAAGTAACATGGGCAGGTGTATCCGGTTTTGTACCGGATCGGACCAAAGAAGAGCGAATGAAATCTTAAAACTACCTCCAACCATCATCGTCCACCACTATCACCCCACACCACCTGCCACCGCCATAGCCACCACCTGCCACTGTTACCACCTAACGGCACCGCCGCCTTGATCTCTGTACGATTCTGATGCAGATGATGTTTGGATCAATGAACACTGGTGGTGTGTCTAAGAAAATCAAAACCCGTCTCACATATCTGGTATAAATCGAGATCCCCAATTTGTTATTCGATTTAGGGTTTGAAATCTCCACATTATTATTATTATTAGATGGATTTGTAGGTTATATATTGAGATAATTATGTGAGATTTGATGATTTAATTGTAAGATTTGAAGGAGATTAGGATCTCGTCGCTGTTTAATCATCCGAATCTGCTTCTGTTGCTTGATCATGCCATTTTTCCGGTAAAGGTAGTGCTGATCACCCTCCGACGATCATGGATCTGGACTGAGGATTTGGCATCTTCTTGCATCCTTGAGTCATTTTTCCTACCTGCATTCTGCATTTTTCGGTGATGTAGAGAGAGAGAGAGAGAGAGAGTGTGTTGGATCTGAGTTTCTTTTTGATTGTATTTTTGTTTGAAATAAAGATGGAAATGGAAGAGTTGTGCAGCGGAATTAAGATGAAAGCAAACTTTGCATACAATCAAACGAGAGTAATACTTTAATCAAACATCTTTACACAATGAATCGAAAGATTGAATTTGTTTCAACAACGATTACAATGATTGATGAATGGATGCAAACTCCCCCTCAGCCAGAGCTCAGTAGTTTGTTCGTGCAAAGAAGACGATGTGATGAAAGAGCTAATAGAACAGTACAAAGTACTGAACTATTTATAGGCACTTGCAAACCACTGAGCATCTTAGCTGACGTCACCATGAAAGTGACATCTAACCTCCTAACAAACTCTAACCTCTGATCTATAAACACTGATGTACTAAACTACTGCTATTACATTACATTATATAAAAGACACTTAAACAGCTGTTGCATCCTTCCACTGCTGTGAACCCAGCAGTGCTTGTCCGGATCAGCAGTACTTGACTCAAGGCAGTAGATTGAGTCAGCAGAGCTTTGGTCTTCTATCAGTCTTTGACTTTGGGTAGTAGATGCAAGGCAGCAGTTGTAGGTCAGTACTTAACAAGATCAGCAGATAGGAGGTCAGCAGATATGGAACCACTTTCAAGGGGAGAGATTTGCATGAACCAACTGTAAACGTCTGCTTATTCTGGATCCACTGCTCTGATCCAGTTTTGGCTTTAATTATCTGTTCCTCTGATAGGGTTCAATCCCAACAATCTCCCCCTGGAACAGATAATGCCAAAACTCTTCATTATTTGTGGAATTCTTTATTGCCTCATCAACAGCTCCCTTATCTGACCTTTAAATTGTAATTCAAAGTCTAGGGCATCTGTATCTTCATCATCCTTGCTAAGTGGAAGATCAAGGAGATCCTGCAAATCTTCAAGACTCAGGCCATGAGCTTGTTCCCTTGATATTTTCTCCACTACTCCACCAGACCTGAGCAAAGTCAATACGCAGGTCTGTTTGTCAGTTTCCCACTTTTGTATTTTTGAGTCTGGTGGGTTTCTTGGGAGATGTTTATTTGCAGAAGTATTTGGTGAGGCTGGCCTATTCATGACTGGCTGAGCAGTACTTGCAGTTTGATCCAAACCAAGAGTTTCCATGATCATTTTCTTTATACCCTCTTTTCCAAGGTCTTCACCTTCCATTAACTCTTTGATGGTTTCAGCAATCAGCTGTTTGTGTGGCCTTCTTTTGTAGATGGCAGCACCAACTGGAGCTGTGGATCTCCTGATTTGCAGCTTTGATGGTCTTTTTGAAACCGCTGCTTCAGGATAGTCAGGCTTTTGAGGAACTGTGGGATCTTTCTTTCTTAATTGTTCCAACTTTTTGTAAGTAGTCCTGACCATATCTTCTTTCCATCTAGCAACTTGTCTTTTGTTACCATAATCAGCTGCTACCAGTTCCTCTTTCATTCTCTTCAGCTCTTCCTGTTTGTCAGGAACATTCTTTCTAAACTTTGCCCAAATAGGAGGAGTGTGAGTGACTTTCCTGTTTATCATGTCTTGAATTCTTGCTGCTTCATTTTCAAGTTCAGGAACAGTCCACTCTTTGTACATGTATTTCTCTCCTTTGTACTTCTTGTGAGCCATAATGCTTTCAATGTAGTCTTTCTTCAGAGTTTCAGCAGCTCTTTCATAAATTTGTTGACTAACATTTTTTGCAAATTGCTCTAGGGATCTGACTTGTGTGAGCAAATATTGACTTCTCTGTGCAATTTCTTTATCAGATTTCCCTTGTGTGTTTTTCTTTGAGATATCCTCTGCTTGCTTGGCCTTGATTTCCAAATACTCATCAACATTTTTAGGCCAGGGATATCCTTTTATTGAAGGCAAACTCCTTTTGGCAGGGTCATCCTCAAAGTAAAAAGATTTTATTTCTTCTCTAACAGCTGCTAATTCAAGAGGAAATTGAACACCTGCAGGAGGTAAGGGCTTGTACATTTTAACTGAAGAGAGAGGAACATGTTTTGGAATTGTGACAAGTGCTAAAGATTTTGAAGATGTTTGTGGTGGTGAATTGTCATCATCTTTGAGAATTAGTCTTCTCCTTTTTGTAGGATGGACTGATGATGTTTTGGATGGAACAGTGGTGGTAGATGTAGTGGCAGTGGATTGTGATTGACTAACAGCTGTTGAAACAACTGGTGTTTCAACCACTGTTGTCATTACAATAGATGTTATAACATCTGCTGTCTTCTGTTGTGTGTCAGCAGGTGTTGTTTTTGGTGGTGATGATGGTAAAGCAGTGGATGTTGTGTGTGTTGAAGTTGTGTGTGTTGATGGAACAGCTGTTTGGCAAGCAGTAGTTTTTGTAACTCCTGTTGCATCAGCTGTTTTGTATGGTGGTTTTTGAGCAGACTTTGAACGTCTGGTTGGAATGGATTTGGGTTGCCTCACTTTTCTAGTAGGCTTCTTCTTTTCCTCAACAGGATTTTCATGATCCTTTGACCCAGAAGTACCCTGTTCTGGATGATCCATTCTGTCCACCCTGGCTTTCCTTTTGGCCTCTCTATCCCTTTTTACACTTGCAACTGCTTCTGCTAGTGCATTTGTTGTCACATCAATTTTCTTGCTGCCATCTGGCAAAGGGATCTTTTTGGTCATGTTTGAATTTTCTGGTTCAAGATAGAGACCATCCTCTATACCCTTCCTTTTCCACTCCTTAATTTTCTCCCCCTTTTTGGCATTATATTCTGGGAGTTGATAAATGTAGCAGACTTTTGGAGGAGCAGTGCCAGTGGTGTGCAAGATCTGAGTTCTGAGAGCCTTTAAATCAGCCTGTGTGGTTTTGAACCTTGACTCCATTGCATTTCTCAGCTGTTGTACATGTTTTTCATGTTGCTGATCTGCTAATTGTGCTTGTTGTTGGAGAGAAGATTGAAATAGATTCCAGAGCTCATTTGTAGCAGGTGCCCTTTGTGGAGCAGGTGCTTGAGGTGGAACAGCAGGTGATTGTACCTTATGAACTTGTAACACCTGTTGTAGCATATCTTTGAGTTCTGCAACAGAGTTATCAAGCTTTTCAATACGATCCGTCAATTTCTGGTACTTTAAACCATCACCCAAGTTAATGGGATCATCTGATTTCCCACTAGCAGTGGTTTTATAAGTGGTAGATGTAGGGAATATACTCCAAACATTAACCACTGATGCCCCTTTTTCTTGGTACTGGGGTCTTCTTCCTTCAACACTTGATAACCTTTTGATGTTGCCAGTAGGATAAATAAATCCACTGGTGGTTGGCAGAGGTGCTATCAAAGGAATTGCCTCCAAGGAAGTCTTATTAATGTAACCACTGTCCAAATGTAACCCAGTGGGTGTAACAAGTGTAGTGGCTTCTTCACTTGGATTACCACCAAGAGTTACTTGTAACTCAAGGGGTCTAACCTCCTCAGGTTGTGTTGGTGGGTTAGCAAAGATTGATACAGCAGACCCAGTCAGTTGTTGAGGTATATTCTCATTAGTAGGTGATTGAGAAGGACTGGATAATGCATGGTTCAAATCAATTGCATCCAACAGTGGTTTTATTGGTGAGGGAATTTTGGATGTGAAGAGTGGTGTAGAAATAGGATGTGTCCCGGGCATTGGACTGTGGATGATAGAAACGAGTGTTTCCAGAGCATCATGATGTGGAGACCCTATTTGTACAACCTGTTCTTTTTGTGAAGAAACAGGAGGAGTTTCGGTTATGGTTTGAGATATTTGTACCATCTGCTGTGAGGAAGTAGCAGCAGTGGTGTCTTGTGACTTTTGTGTTGTCACTGGCAGGAGCTCTGGTATCTCATCCTCCAGAGATGCCTTTTTGATGGGTTTTGTGGGTTTTTGAGGTTTTCTTTTTGGCTTTTTGGAGATAATAGGTGTGGGTTTCAAAGCAGTTGTGCTGCTGCTTTGATCACCTTGAGCAGTGGGCTCAGCAGCAGATACCTGAGGAGCAGTTGTAACTGCTAAAATCTGCTCAGGCATCTCTGCTTGTGTTTTGCAAGGTGTGGACATTCGTGTAAAAGTTTCAGCAGTTAAGCAATTTGTTTGAATGAAAGCACCTTGTTTTATTGCAACAGCATCCGTCTTTCCAAGTTTCATTTCAAAATAGTAACTTAAAAATCTTGGAAAAAGTAGGAATGCCTTTGTTTCAACATTTTTAACCAAATCATTAAAAATTTCCTGGGAGTAGTTAAAATTTTCATCTTGAAGAATTGCAAATCCCAGTTTCTGAATTTTTAATGGTATCTCATTGAAAGAAGTGGTTTTGTTTAAAACACATTTTAAGAGGGTGTGAAATAAAAATCTTGTTGCAGGAGGAAAGTAACCTTTTTCTAAGGTGTCCTTTTTGACCTCTGCATTGTACCCCCTTTCCAGAAAATCATTTTTTAACTCGTTTTTAGGGAAAGTAAGTTTACCTTCTTGATCGTCGAGTTGAAAGACCTCTGAAATTGTTTGTGGTGTAATCTTGACTTCTTTTCCCTTTAAAGTAGAGGTAATGGCTATTACAGCTTCTCCTTGTGTTTCAAGGAGTGCATTCTTCCAAAACTCCCTTTGGGTTGCCAAGTAAATTGGTGCATCCGCTGTCAACAAAGTTTTGTACTTTGAGGCGGTGATGATATCAATGATGGAATCGAACTCCTTTGTAGAACTTGGCTTTGTAAGAAGACCAAGAAGATTGTGAGATGGTTTGTGTGGAATTTCAGTGGAGATTGCCTTTTGAGAGGCTATTGTCGATGAAGATTTGGATGAGGGTTTTGTAGATTTCTTTGATTTAGTCATTTTGAGGATGATTGATCGAAGAAATTTTGTGGAAGATGAGATGAAAAACTGTTTTGAGAAGAGAATTTTTGAGAATTCAATTCGACAGTAAAACCCTGTTTTGGTGGTGAGTGGGGGATTTTATAGGGAAGAAAGTGAATGCTGAGGTGGCAGCCGTTACAAAAGGTCTGACCAAGATGTACTGCCCACGTGACAACCCCTGTTGAAAGTGAAGGACAGTACTTGTGTGAAAGGGACAGTTGAAGGCAGTGGTATGAAAGCAGTGAATGATTTTCACTATCAGTGGATAGCATATCAGTGGATAAGACACTGCTTTTGAACAACAGAGTTTATCAAAGAGAGAGCAGGGGTTGACTTTCAGCAGTGGACAGACTTTTGAAGTAGAGCAGACTTTTGAACAATCAGTGGTTAATGGCAGACTTTTAAGGATTTTAATGAAAAATTTCATTTTTAGCTATTTTTAAGGATGGAGTTTTGATTTTCTGAAAACATTTTGTTGCTTTTATTCATGGAAAAACAAGATGTTGCTTGTTATTCCATGTTCAGCATCCCAATTCTAGAGACCAAGCTTTCAAAAGTGGCTGTATCAAGTGCTTTTGTGAGCACATCAGCCAGCTGGTCTTTAGTTGGGACATGATGCAGAGAAATCAAACCTTTTTCATAGCAATCCCTCACAAAGTGATGTCTGATGTCGATGTGTTTGGTGGTTGAATGGGAAACTGGATTTTTGATGATATTTTCTGCTGCCTGACTGTCCAACATGAGTGGTGTCTTTAAGGCAGTGATACCAAAATCCAGCAGCTGATTTTGAAGCCACAGGAGTTGGGCTGTACAGCTTGCAGCAGCAATGTATTCAGCTTCAGCAGTGGATGTTGAAACAGCTGCTTGCTTTTTGCTTTGCCATGAAACTAAGCAATCACCTAGAAACTGGCACCCTCCTGATGTGGACTTCCTTGTGGTGTGACATCCAGCAAAGTCACTGTCTGAGAAACCTGAAAGCTTGATGTTCCCATTAGCTGGATACCAGATACCAAGTGTGGGAGCACCTTTTATGTATCTGAAGATCCTTTTTACAGCAATGAGATTTGATTTTCTGGGAGCTGATTGACTTCTTGCACAGACACATGTTGCAAACATGATGTCTGGTCTAGATGCAGTTAGGTACAATAAAGACTCAATCATGCTTCTATAAAGTGTTTGGTCAATCAGCTCATCCTTTTCATCAGACATGACTAGCTTATTTGTTGCCATGGGTGTGCTGCATGGTTTACAATCATTCATATCAAATTTGGTTAAAAGGTCTTTAGCATATTTGTTTTGATGAATGAAAGTTCCATTTTGCAATTGTTGTACTTGGAGACCAAGAAAGCATTGCAGCTCACCCATAGCACTCATTTCAAACTCAGCTGTCATGAGTTCTCTAAACTCTTCACACATTGAGTTACATGTGCTTCTAAAAATAATGTCATCCACATAAATCTGGACAATCATTAAATCCTTCCCTCTCCATTTTAAAAACAGTGTTTTATCAATGGTACCTCTTTTGAAACCATTTGAGAGTAGGAAATTGGAAAGAGTTTCATACCAGGCCCTTGGTGCTTGTTTCAAGCCATACAAGGCTTTGTTTAGCATGTAGACATGATCTGGATAAAATGGATCCTCAAAACCTGGAGGTTGACAAACATACACCTCTTCTTGAATTGTACCATAGAGGAAAGCACTTTTGATATCCATTTGAAACACCTTCATATTGTGGGTGACAGCAAAGGCCAGGAACAGTCTAATGGCTTCCAATCTTGCAACAGGGGCAAATGTTTCATCATAATCAATCCCCTCTTCCTGTCTGTAACCTTGAACCACAAGCCTGGCTTTATTCTTGACAACAATACCCCTTTCATCAGTTTTGTTCTTGAAGACCCACTTTGTGCCAATGGGACTAACCTCTTCTGGCAGTGGTACAAGCTCCCATACTTGTTGTCTTTTAAACTGTTGGAGCTCCTCTTGCATGGCTTCTACCCAGCTGTTGTCTTTCAGTGCCTCTTGGTACTTGACTGGCTGATGGAGTGATAGAAAACCAGCAAAAAGACAAATGTTTTGGGTTTGGCTTCTTGTGAGCACCCCTTCATTTATGTTGCCAATGATTTGATCAGGTGGATGAGATCTCAAGAAGATTAAATCTCCTTGGTATGGTATGATGGCATTTGTTGGTGAAGGCTGCAAATGTGTATCATCTGAGCTAACCACTACTGGGGACTTTGATGATCCAGCAGTGGCTTCAAAAGGTGGTGGTATAGGAGGTAATGAAGTGAACAACTGCTGACTTTTATCCACTGTTTGAGGACTTTTGTCAGCAGTGTTTGAAGATGTAGAAGCAGTGGTTGATGGGCTACTTTGGTCAACAACTGTTGAGGTAGCAGTGGTTGAGCTTTGACAACTGTTTTGAACAGCTGGTGCTTTTCCCTTTGTGGCAGACCTTTGAGGGATGATGATTTCATACCCATAGTCTGGTGTTGTATCCTCTGATGGACCTGCACTGTTAGTCTTGACAGCAGTATTTTCAAAAGTGAATTTTTCAAGATCAAACAGATCTGCAGGGTTTGCTGGGATTTTCATTGATGAAAGTTCATTGAATTTTACATTCAAAGTCTCCTCCACTGCCTTGGTCCGTGTATTGAACACTTTGTAGGCCTTGGCAGTGGTTGAGTATCCCAGATGATAACCACAATCAACTTTGGCTGCAAATTTTGAAATGGAATCTTTTAAGTTCAAGATAAAGCATGGGCAGCCAAATACTTTGAAATATGAGATCAGTGGTTTAATTTTGTACAGAATTTCATAGGCAGTCTTTTTGTGCCTGGGGTTTATTAAAACTCTGTTCTGAACATAGCAGGCAGTGTTAACTGCCTCTGCCCAGAAAGTTAATGGCAAACCTGAATCAGCAAGCATGGTTCTGGCAGCCTCAATCAGAGTTCTGTTCTTTCTTTCCACTACCCCATTCTGCTCTGGTGTTCTTGCGATGCTGTACTGCCTTACAATCCCTTTCTTCACACAGAAGGCATCCAACTCCCTATTTTTGAATTCTGTGCCATTGTCACTCCTGAAGCTTTTCACTGGAAGGTCAAATTGCTTTTCAACCTGTATTACAAAGTCTTGCAAAATGCCTGCAGTTTCATCTTTTGAGTGCAAAAAGAAAGTCCATGTGAACCTAGAAAAGTCATCAACAATAACCAAACAATATCTTTTCTTTTTAAGGCTCATGACTTGAACTGGACCAAACAAATCCATGTGTAGCATTTGCAAACACTGGGTTGTTTTGGACTCTTCAATGGACTTGTAAGAACTTTTATGCTGTTTTCATTTTAAACAGGAAATGCAATGTTCAGGACATGAAAACAATTTTTGTGGTAGGCCTCTCACCAAACCATTTTTTGAAATTTCTGTGATTGTCTTAAGATTTGTGTGTCCCAGCCTTCTGTGCCAAAGTTCTGTCTCTTTGTTAGAGGCAGCTGAGAACAGACAGGCATCAGCTCTGGGACACTCTTTTGACATGTCAACAACATAAACATTGCCACTTCTTTGAGCAACAAGTTTAGTTTGACCAGAGTTGATTATTGCTTCAATCTTTTTGACCATTTCTGGTCCAACAATCCTACAACAGTCTTTTGTGAAGAATGACCCAAATCCCTTGTCACTCATTTGGGACACGCTCAGAAGGTTGAATTTTAGATTGTCTATTAGATTGACATTTTCGAATTTTACATTTCCAGATTGTACTGTACCAGACCCCAGAACCTTCCCTTTACTATTATTCCCAAAGGATATATCACCCCCTCCATGGATTTTAAAGTCTTTGAGGAGGGCTTTACATCCTGTCATGTGCCTGGAGCCTCCACTATCTACATACCAAAGACTATCAAAGCATGCAGAAGCTCCCTGCACATGAAGTAAAAGGATTAGTTCATTAAGGTCTCCAAAGCCAACAAGGCTTTGGATGGGGTCTCAACAGTGTCTGGGATGGATGCAGAATGATGGACAGTGGTTAGGTCAGGGGTTTGAACTGTTTTAGGACAGTGTTTCTCTAACCACTGTTGTGGGTCCTGACCAATCATCTGCTGGTAACCAAAAGGATGTTTGTTCACTTTGGGTTTAGAGGGCCTTTTGTAGGCCTCATAAACGTGAGGAATCCTTTGGTAGGACTGTTTTTCTCTGCCTTTTCTGAACTGATTGGCAGGGGGTGCATCAGTAACCTGAACATCTCTTTTGACAGATGTTTGGTTTAGCTGTTTTGTAACAGCTGTTTGAACTGGCACGAACAGTGGTTGTTTCTTGGTGAATTTGACAGATGTTGATGATGAAGATGGACTCAAGGATGTTTTAGCAATGTACTCATTCTTTTTCACATCAAAGTTTTTGAGATACACACATGCTTGAGTTTTGTGGTTTGTTTTACCACAAACAATGCAACCTTCAGCTGAAACAATGACACTTGTTCTGTTTAAATCATAAGCTTTTAAGTGGAAACAATCTTTTGTTAGATGATTCATCTTTTCACAGAATTCACAAAACAAGTTATCAATTTTTTCTTTCTTCTTTCTCTTTTCAGACTCCTTTGCAGCAGAGGTTTTAACCACTGCTGGGATGTCCTTGAGAGGTATGACTTTAGCTTTTGGAGCCTTGACACCATTAATTGATGTAAAGTCCATTGGCTTGAAATTTTCAAGAATGTCACACTCATCAGACCATTTTGGTTTAAACTGGTATTCTTCAAGCTCCTCAAAAGTAGAGGTTTCCATTGGTCTGTCAAGTGTGATTTTGTTACCAAGTTTGTCAGTGATTTTCACTTCTTGGCCATTCTTGTTTGTGGGGATGAACTCAGTGGTTACATCAGTGGTTTGAACAGAGTTTTCAAAAGCAGTGTTTTCATCATCATGTTTTCTATAGCCAACCCCAAATTTCACATTGCTTTTTCTCTGTTTTTCAAGCATAACCTCATATCCTTTGCAGGATTCCACCCATCTTTCACAAGTAATCTGGGCGGACTCCAACTCCTTTTTGCAAACTTGGTATTTTTCTACCATAGTTTGAAGTTGGGTTTTGGTTATACTCTGCTCTTCTTTTAAACAGCTGTTCTCTTTTTCCTTTTCAGTCAATTTGTTTTTAAGTTCTTTTAAAGACCTTTCAAATTTGACCTCATCAGACAAGATTTTATCCCGAAGGTTTTCATTCACCTCTTTCATGTTAGCAAAAGCAATTATGCAATTGTCAGAACACAGTTTTTCAAGAACTTGAGGGGATACCTTGGCAGCTGCCATCATAGCACAATTACATTGATGATCTTCTTCATCATCAGCTTTCACCTTCTTTTCACCAGCCTTTTCTTCTTTCTCTTCTTCTTTGTCCTCTACAGACCATGGATCTGTCATTGGTTCAATCAGGGTACCTGAACTTTCTCCCAACAGTAGTTCACCAGCCACAGCAGTAACCACTGCTTCAGTCACCTCTTCCACTGTTTCAAAGCACTGCTGTTCCTCCTCAGTTTCAACCCCCTCCTGTATTGACTCTAATGCCATCAAACAAAACTCATCATGAGAAGAATCATTAGAAGCATAGAGTGCAAAATTTTCATCATTAAGATCTTCAGGCATACTGCTCCAGTCAACAAACCCTTGAGTGAAAAAACTTTGTTGATCTGGTTGTGCTGCTGCTGGAGCAGTGGTTTGAGGTGCAACAGGTTGCACTTGTACCTGTGGAGCAGGGGTTTGAACATATTGGATTTGTGGAACAGTAGTTTGGACATAATGAACTGGCACAGGGGCAGCAGCATAGTGAGCAGTGTTCAATTGAGCTGCTGGGGCATATTGGGCATAGTGCACAGTGTTTTGGTTTTGAGGTCTAGGATTTGAGCTAGGATGAGTAATTATGGGACCAGTAGTTTGACTCCTACATTCCCTAGCGAAATGTCCCAACCTATTACACTTGTAGCACTTGATTTTCGATTTATCCAACCCAACCCTTAGATTCCCATGCAAACCTGGGAATTTTCGCCCTGTTCTTTTGTAGAACTTGCTAGTTCTAACACTTAGCAAAGCCAGTTGGTGCAAGATGTCCATTTCCTCTAAATCAGTGGGATCAAAATGTTGCAAATCATTTAGTTCAAAACTTCAATTATCTGACATCTGGTTTTCATTTGCAGTGAATGCATAACTAACAGAGTGAGGATCAGGGTTGTTAAAATTTGCACCAGCAGTTATGTCAATGAAGTGATCAAAACCCTGATCCTTACTACTGCTCCCAGATTCTTCTTGACCCAGAAGAGCAGTATTACCAAAAGTGTAGTCATCGGTAACTTTTCCTGACTCTTGTAACCTCCTTTTCTGGTTCAACTCCCTTTCGTAGGTCAGGAGTCGACCATGGAGTTGGGTCAAGGTCAGATCCTTGAATTCAGGTGAGTTTCGGGTGACAAAAGCTATGGTGTCCCATTTTTCTGGCAGTGACCTGAGGAACCTGCTATTTTGAGTTGAGTTTGTAAAAGTGGTGTTAACAAGCCTCAGTTCACTGATGAGACAACTGAAACGCTCAAATTGTTGTGTTAGTGATTCACCTTTAACATAGCAAAATGTTTCATACTGTTGGTTCAGGATTTCCCTATTGTTTTCTATGACTTCCTCAGTTCCCCCAAACTGTTCTTTAAGTGCGTCCCATAACTCTTTGGCACTGTTACAGTGTAACAGTCCAGCATATATTTCATTGGGCAGCGCTGATGCTACGATGCTAAACGCTTTAGCATCTAGTTCGATCTTTTGAAAGTCGGTTTCGGTATAATTTTCAACTGGTTTTGGAACGAACTTTTTAGCATCTTCAGCACTTGGCACTGAATGAACATGGGGACCATAAATGACAGATTTCCAACAACCTGTGCTTTGTTGAGCGAGGATGTGACCCATCCTCCTCTGCCAGATGTTGTACTCATTTCTTTTTAGCATAGGTGGTTTAAAAAGTGAGCCGATGTTGTTTTTATCATCCTGAGATTGTGACGTCATTCTTGTTGTTTTACAGACACTGAGAAATCAACTTTAATGGTGATTAATCCTTGCTCTGTTTTTCAACGGACGAACAAACGATCAGTATCAACTGTTATGAGCTGAACTATTTACGTCAAAATGATTGTTAAATCAAATTTGACTGTCCAAGCTCTGATACCAATTGTTGGATCTGAGTTTCTTTTTGATTGTATTTTTGTTTGAAATAAAGATGGAAATGAAAGAGTTGTGCAGCGGAATTAAGATGAAAGCAAACTTTGCATACAATCAAACGAGAGTAATACTTTAATCAAACATCTTTACACAATGAATCGAAAGATTGAATTTGTTTCAACAACGATTACAATGATTGATGAATGAATGCAAACTCCCCCTCAGCCAGAGCTCAGTAGTTTGTTCGTGCAAAGAAGACGATGTGATGAAAGAGCTAATAGAACAGTACAAAGTACTGAACTATTTATAGGCACTTGCAAACCACTGAGCATCTTAGCTGACGTCACCATGAAAGTGACATCTAACCTCCTAACAAACTCTAACCTCTGATCTATAAACACTGATGTACTAAACTACTGCTATTACATTACATTATATAAAAGACACTTAAACAGCTGCTGCATCCTTCCACTGCTGTGAACCCAGCAGTGCTTGTCCGGATCAGCAGTACTTGACTCAAGGCAGTAGATTGAGTCTGCAGAGCTTTGGTCTTCTATCAGTCTTTGACTTTGGGCAGTAGATGCAAGGCAGCAGTTGTAGGTCAGTACTTAACAAGATCAGCAGATAGGAGGTCAGCAGATATGGAACCACTTTCAAGGGGAGAGATTTGCATGAACCAACTGTAAACGTCTGCTTATTCTGGATCCACTGCTCTGATCCAGTTTTGGCTTTAATTATCTGTTCCTCTGATAGGGTTCAATCCCAACAGAGAGAGAGTGAGACTGTAGAGAGAGATAAAGAGCTAGAGAGAGAAGGGTATTGTGATTGGTTGATGGTGGCGGAGTGACGGTGGTTCCTCCGATCAGTGGGTTGAATCATGCATTTGAGAGAGAGAGGGTTATATTGCCGGCAATGGTTGTTTCCGGCGAGATAATACAACTTTTTGCAAACGGTGAAAGTTTGGCCGGCCATTTGATGTGAAGAAAAAGGGAAGTTGAAGTAAAAGATTTAAGGCTGTGATGATCCGATTCAAATAAATGAAAAGATAAGGTGCTGGTGGTTATTGGTTGAATCATAGGGCTGGCATATCGTGTATACCCGTACACGATAAGACACGACACGATACACAAAATCCCATACACGAACACGACACGATAACTTATCGTGTCCTTTTTTTTCAAAGACGAACACGACACGATATACACGAAAATTACCTGTTAATACCTGTTAACATGACTGTTCGACTGTTATACACGAAAATTACCTGTTAATACATGTTAACGCGAACAAAAACACGAACACGACATGCTATCTGAGAGTTACAGAGGGAGTTTAGGGTTTTATTTTTTTAATTGAATGAGGAATGAAAATAGAAAGAAATTAAGGAACCCACACGCACATGGCTGATGAGTTTTATTTAATTTAATTTCTTATCGTGTACTAACGGGTATTAACAGATAAACAGGTATTTAACCTGTTTATACACGAAAATTAGCAGGTAATCTCGTGTCTATCTGTTTGGTACACGAAACCTGTTAAGGCCATACACGATATCTGTTAACTTCGTGTAGGTTCGTGTCGTGTATTCGTGTAAAATTGTCAGCCCTAGTTGAAGATGAGAGAAGGCATTGATTTATAGTTTATTAAAAAATAACTTTTATTAAAATAAGGATTTAAAAAGACCAAAATATCCTCACATGCTTTGCCTGTGAGGTGACTTAACCAAGAAATCTAACAGTGTTAGTGTTAAAGGTTGATCCCTGTATCAAAATATGAACATAAAGGTTGGTTTTTGCCGATTTCATAGTGAAATGTACGAAGTACAGTTTAGGTATAACATAAAGGTTGATTTCTGCAATTTTGTCTTTAATTTAGACAAGTAAAAAAATGCACAACAAAATAATATTTAAATTTTGATTATTTTACGATTTTATCCCTTTACTATACACCGGTTCAAATATTTAAAACACATGGCATGGGCCGGTTGTTTCTAACAGTTTATCTAGCTTCAAGACCAATAGCGATTCGTTACTGATGCTCTTACTTAAGCATACAACTTAATGCAGTCTCTTTTGTATATGATACGGTAAAGAAAAGCATCAAATTCCCTAATCCAATTGAAAAGTTGAAGATAGCTAAAGTTCTTTTTCTTTTCTTAAAAGTTATAGAATTGTTTATTACTATGTCCAAAGCATTATAGATGAGAAATATATATATAAAAAAGGGAAATTGGATTTAAATAATCCGAACTTTCACCTGTTGGCCAATAACACTCCGAACTTTCAGTTTGGACAGGAACACTCTCAACTTTCATCCTATTTTCCCAAAACACTCCCAAACTAACATATCACACATAAGACATGGCTGAAAGTTGAGTTTGGGAGTGTTTTGGGAGTGTTTTGGGAAAATAGGATGAAAGTTGAGAGTGCTGCTGGCCAAACTGAAAGTTCGGAGTGTTATTGGCCAACAGGTGAAAGTTCGGATTATTTAAATCCAATTTCCCTATAAAAAACAATAGCTATTGGGTTTTGTTTGGAATGGGCAATAGAATGTACGAGTTAATGGAATAGACAAAATATTGAAATAGATTATTACTATTCTAAAGTCTTGTTTGGTTATCATGTTAGAATGAAATGAATTATTATCATATGTTGTTTGGTAAGCAGGAAAAGATGAAGGAATAAAATCGGCGATACGCGGTGGTAGTGGGTGTCGCAGCCCCCGACCCCCTGCCCTGGGAGGCGGGCGGCCGCGAGAGCACGCAGAGCGGGTTGTATCGGTGTTTCATTAATTTGGCAGCGGAAATGAGACATCAGGACCGTAGTTAGGAAATATTTTATCAGAGTTAAAACACCAAACTTTTTATAACAAATAAATTGGATAAACCTAAGTTTCCATTACTATACAATTTATAGGGATAAACCCTAGTTTATTGAAAACAAAACTCCTTTTTATTTAGGTAACTTTTATAGCCACTTTTCCAAGCCTTCAGTGCTCTACAGCTGGCTTTTATTAGCTTCACATTAATTTACCTGAAACGCGTTTTAAAAAAAAGTTTTATCACCAAGAAATACTGGCGAGTGCATCCCGGTTTAATCAAAACAGTTTTACAACTTTACAGTATTGAGGGCATCCGCAATTACATTTGTTTATATCTACTCAATTACTCATTCAGTACTGTCAACACCTGACTTGTGGGTCATATTACTCATTGGCTAACTTTTTGTCCAATGGTAACGTCTTTCAATCATGTATACAAAACCCTAACATAACGGCAGTAATTGTAGAATCACAAATACTCAATTACTGTTAAGTGTTTATTTAAAACATTTGAGATGTTGGTAAAACATTTTGACTCACAAAGTAATTTACAAAAAGGTGGCAAAAAGCAGATGTACTCATATTGTTTACTTAGGTAAAACAAAAGCTTCCCGGTGAATCTTCTGGGAATTATCTATTAAAATTAAACAAAACACACGTGTTGGTAAAATAACCCAAATCATATTAACCGTACAACTCGAGACAGAACTCCAATGACTGAGTCAGGTAGAGCCTTGACATGCATTACGGAGTCCTAGATCAATCGGGTGTAACACAGGACAGAACTCCAACGACTGAGTCAGGCAGAGCCTTGACATGCGGTACGGAGCCCTATCGATCGTGTAGGGTAACAAGCAGGGTTATAATACTTACAACGAGACAGAGCTTCGCCTTATAAGGGTATTATATCCCGAGTATTTTAGCTATTATAGATTGAGAGAGAATCAGAATTTTGAACTGTGAACAATTGAGCTCTCGTTCTCAATTTATAGGCTGGTTGGACATCGGGTCGCGCCCGCGAAGCCTTTCTCGAACATTCTCGCGGCCCGCGAGGACCTTAGGGTCGGCTGTAGCTTAGACGACTCACCTAGTAGGCTTGACACGAGGCAGGGACACGTGGCACAAGGGGTGCACGTCAAGTAACTGGGCTCGCGCCCCGCGAGGATCATAGGGGGTCCGGGTTGCGGGCCGCGACTGCCCTTTAATTTTGGTTTTATTTGTTTTTTTTATAAATATAAAGGTATTATGGTCCGTTTATCGTATACGTGGTATATTTTAGGACGTTTAGGGTCACGTTAAGGGGGTCTTATGAGGGTTGTTATAGTGGGTGGCGGCAACGGTGGTTGGTGGTGGTGGCGGCGGTATTGGGTGGCGAGTGGTGGCGCCTCCGATGGGTGGCGGGGTTCGGTGGCGGCGGTGGTTGATGGCGACAATGGTTGGCAGCAGCGGCGGTCGAAGGTGGTGGAGGTCGGTGATGGCGGGTGGCGACAGCGATGGTCAGTGGCGGCGACGCTGGTTGAGGGTGGTGGGTAGCGGGCAACGACGACCGGTGGTGGGGATAGGTGGCGGCGACGGTGGTCGGCGATGGCGGGTGGCGATGAAGGTGGTGGGTGGCGGCGGTGATGGCGGTGTGTGGCGGTGGTCGATGTTGGTGGCGAGTAGTGGTAGTGGTCAATGGAATAGTGTGGCGGTGGGTGGCGGTTGGCGTTGGCGGTCAGGGTGGCGGTGGTGGCCGACGACGACGGAGGGTGACGATGGTGGTGGTCGTTGACAATGTTGATAATAAAACCTGAGAGAGAGAATGGTATGAAAAAAGGGTGGATAGAATGAATTTGAGGGAATGTAATTTCTTATGTAATAGTGATTCCATTATCTTGACTAACCAAACACATTTTTTTCATTCCCTTGCAATAATCCATTCCATTCCGCCTTCCATTCTACCTATCAAAGACTACATTGGAGTCAAAATTTGTTTAAACAAACTCTCTTGTTACATAAAACTTTAAAGATATAATGGAAAACACAAACTTAGCCCACCACTTGGCAACACCTAAGTGGTACCACATTACTCTTCATGCCTTTAATAACATGTTGGTAGATATGCCGATGAGTTTCTTGCGTATTGGTAGCCCCATTAACTTTCAAAGCGAAGATTATGGGTTCAAATTTTGTCTAGAGCAAAATTGCTCTAGGGTCAACCAAGGGTTTTATCACAGTGAGTCTTTGGCAGTGGGTTCCCTTTAGAATGGTGGCAGGACGAGTCACCAGCGCCGTCTACGTTTGCAGACATGGGTGGCTTTTTGTCATTGGTTTTACCCGGGTGATCGGGCTTTTGTTGGTCATTAAAAACATGTTGGTGGATCTAAGTTTGTTTGTGTGTGTATATATATTAAAGATAGTTTAAAAACTCATGTGAGTCATGAAAACTTAAAAACCAATCAATTTGAATTTTTTTCCTAATATGGACAGCAATACTGTGTTGGTATAAGTTTGGTAGTAGCACCCATGCCCAAAACAATCTCTATTTTAAAATAAAACTTCGTTTTCAACAAAATTTACGTGTGAAACGTTCGAGAAATAAATACAACTACGTATTTATTGTTTTTTTTTTCGGAAAACTTAGCGAACACAAGCCACTGGAGAAAAAAACTAAATATTAAAAGTATAATGGGTTAAAGACATATATATTATTTACAATACAAGGGTGAAACTCAAACTTAAAAAAAGAATTGACTATTCATTGAATTATGAATGTAATAAAATGGTCATATGCCCAAAAGAATATGAACACTTGTTTTATATCAAACAAAGACCATAAAACAAATATTGGTACCGGTGACAATGTTGATATCGGTTGTAGCTTAGGATGCCAAAATATACTTTATTTGGAATAAAACTTCGCTTTCAACATATTATATGCCTAAATGTTGTGAACACAAGTTATTAGAAAAAAAAATATTAAAAGTTACAAGGCTAAAGATATATATTATTTATGGTATAATGGTTGAAAATGAAACTTAAAAGAAGACATCACACTATTCATCTGATTATAAAATTTAATATATACTAGTGAAATTCCCCCGCGCTACGCGGCGGGAATTCAGTTTGTATCGGCTCGAATTGGTACGATACCGTCACTCGTTATACCAAACTAAAGAGAAAAACCAAAAAATAATGTCATGGGATGACCATAAGGATATCGTAACATCTTTTACATAAATCGAAAACCATAAAACCAAACACTGGTTCTTATTTTGATAATACACATACATGTACCGATGTTGTTGAGTCATAATCGGTTCGCTTCGTCACAATACCTATCTATACCAAAGAAATATTATATTTGAATACAACACCGTTTTCAAAAAAATAAAAAATAAAAACTTATACCAGAATGTCGAGAAAAAAAAAAGTTTGAATAGGACTTATTCAACTTTTTTTTTTGAAAAGCTTAAAGAATAGAAGTTGATAAAAAATACAATCGTTTATCAATATTAATAAAATAATATCAATAAGTGTTCATAACTTAATACAATAATAAAAAAAATTTGTAGCTCGAATTCAATTGGTATCGGCTCGACTTGGTACGGTATAGTCACTCGTTATACCAAACGAAAGAGAAAAACAAAAAAAAAGTCGTGGAATAACCAAAAGGATATCGTCGCATGTTTTACATAAATCAAAAATCATAAAGCCAAATATAGGTACCGATTATGATAATACACATACATGTACCGATGTTGGTTCATAATTTGTTCACTTTAACACAATACCTATACCAAGGAAATATTCTATTTGAATACAAAACCGTTTTAAAAAAAAGTTATAAAAAAATTATATTAGAAAGCCATGAAAAAAAAAGTTTAAATACAACTACTTATTCAACTTTTATGAAAAAACTTAAAAGAACAAAAGTTGATAAAAAATACAACTATTTATCAATATTAAAAAATAATATAAAGAATTAATTTAATTTAATATACTAAGGGGCTGTTTGTTTACCTTATAAAGGCTCTTAATGGTTCAGACATGTTACTGGTTTAGCACTTAATGGTTCGGACTGTTTGTTTCGCAAGCTAATGTCTGAATGGTTCGGACATTTGCCTCTGAATGATTAAGCATTATACTGAGTCTGAATGGTTAAGACCTCTAATCTGAATTGGTCAGACATTTGTCTCTGAACAGTTAAACATTATACTGGTTCTTAATGGTTCAGTACCTAACCATTCAGAAGTTGCCAAACAACCCCTAAATATTCATCACCTATGATTTTAATAACAATTATTACAAAACACTGTTCATGAGCAATTCATATTAATATGTATAATAATAGTAGAACTTCTCATGCCTTGCGTCCGACATTCAGATGGTATCGGTTCGGTTCGTTATAATAATGATACGATATCAGCACTCGATATAGCAACTGAAAGTAATATTTCCAAGAGGATATCGACACGTGTTTTACAGTAATCGAAATCATAAAAACGAATATTGGTACTTCGGATAATACCGATACCGTCACCGATGTTATTCTGTTCGAATCAGTTAGGTTTGTCCTAACATAGAAACGTTGAGAAAACCATAAAAATGAATATGCTGTTTGGATGGTATCAGGTCAAT
Organism: Helianthus tuberosus; assembly: GCA_030545235.1. NCBI lineage: Eukaryota > Viridiplantae > Streptophyta > Magnoliopsida > Asterales > Asteraceae > Helianthus > Helianthus tuberosus. The sequence goes on along the minus strand of CM060427.1, from coordinate 154,650,162 downwards.
TCGTCACGAGCATAAAGTTCATTTATATTTGACCCTCGATTCGAACAAAAGTTTTATCGAAAAGAAAAGCAGGTTAAAATAAGAACCATAAAAAAGTTCATTTTAACTTGAAGTATTCGAATTTGAGCGAAATCTTTATGGAATTGTATATAATAATAAGCACGTCACAACGTATATTTGGAATTTTATAAATAGTTACATTATATTATTAGAGTACTGAATTGGAATTTTATATATACTTACATTATATTATTAGAGTACTGAAAAGCGTAAACGACATCATTTTATACAAAAATTATACTAAACCATGAGGTAGATTTGATAACATGTAAATTTGTGGTTCGATTACATGTACATTTCATACTATTTCAAATAATTGTACATTACTACTCACAACACGCTTTCAATAAAAACTTTTATGGAGACGTAGATAAAAATATATACATCAGAACGTATACTCAGAATTTCATAAAACATCGTATCTTAAAAGTTATATAAGAAAACTAAAATAAGCTCAAAATTATTCATAGTAATATCATAACAGAGATACAAAAATGAAAAATAACAAATATGTCAACAACTCGTGAAATAATTATAAAAAAATCAATTAAAACAAATTTAGACACCATTCACTAGCCATGGAAATTATATATAAAGTAACTAGGTTATAGATCCTGTATTATAGGTTGTTGTACAATATAAACGATATACGTATATCATCAATAAAAAAACTTTTATAATTGACATATTTTTATCACCATATGATAGTTAATTAAACTAACTTGAACTTATTATAAAAACCGGTCTATGTTAATTAGTGACATTGAAATAACATAATAGCATGTGTCTTATATATGTTTAATACTAAACAAATATGCAATACACAAATATATATATATATATATATATATATATATATATTATTCATCTAACTCACCTATGTATTACATTATGTATAATAATGTATATAAATAATATTATTTGTATTATTTTGTATCTTTTATATATAAATTTTATTTAAAGTAAATAAAAATAATTTTATTGGTATGCCGGTATGCCAAAAATTAAATTTGATATTCTTAAATTACTGTTATACGGATTTTATTAATATTTAGTTATTATAAAATTATGATCTGTTATCGACTTTATATGACGAATAAAATATTTTTATAATTATTGGTTAATTTATTATGTCACATATCAATAAAAAAGAAATTAAGAATATTAAAATATTGATTAAATTACTTTTTCATGTTTATATATGAAACATTTGTTTATTTAGTGCAATGGAGAGATTTGGATGGATAAAATAAATACGGTGAAATATGGTACTGACAAGTATCAAAACTTTGAATTAATTTATTAGGTAGTAGAAGTGGACAACACATAATTATATATTAGATATAATCGCCAATGAACTCTAAATCAAGTGGTGGAGGACTTGCATTTCTCGTGAGAGATGCAGGTTCGACTCCCACTTGGTGCAGAGTGAGACACTGTTGGGCAGTGATAGAAGACCCAGGGAAACATGGGTTGGATCTTTGAGCCAAACGGGTTTTACCGGTAATTTCACCGTCGTGCCTACAGTCGGGTGGGTTACCGGGTTTTCCCCGGAATTGGTGGTGGACTTGGGTTACTCTCGGAGTACTCCGTTTGTCCAGTGGGTCCCCCGAGAGTGCTCGGGATTGAGTTTGTTGGCCGTTCAAAAAAAAGATATTAGATATAATCAGTGGCGGGTATGATGGTGTGCAAGGAGGACCTCCGATGAACTCTCTCTCTCTCTAGTAATGGTGCATTTTGTGCCTCAAAAAAGTTAAAGTATATTAGAAAAATAAAAAAAATCAGAAAGTTGTTGATAAAGCAACTGTGCCTTACATCATAAAGTTTATATTGGAAAAATAAAAATATCAGAAAGTTGTTGATAAAGCAACTGTGCCTTACAATCTCGGGCCCCACAATTCTTGAAAACTACAAATATTAAATTTTCTAAAATCTCATTTGAAGAATAAATAAAAATAATACTTTTGTTTCACATCTCTCTCCACCTGACATACATTATACAGGGATCAGATCAATGCGTACAAAATGCTTACGTATCGTCCCCCTGACCTTAATGTAACCCCATATGTTCAAGATGTATGTTAAATGTGTTTAATAATAATCACGTTAATTCTTTTACAATCCAAGAGTACGTTTGTGTTTGTTCAATATATGCGTTACATCACGTTAAAAACCGAATGTCACTGACACGACCCAATCAGATTCAATACGCACTTGTATGACCCAAAATGACAATATACATCATAATACTACAATTAATGAAAAAATACGTCATGTACATGTACGGTAGGCGGCTAATACACATAACACTACTCATAGGAGTACTTGTGCTTTCAAAACAAAATGATACGATATAATGGAATACGACATCACACGTAACCGATTTGATCCGGAACTTGCAGTATAGTCCATATATATTAAAAAATAATGTATAATGGAAAAAGCGTAAAATTTAGACTATTATCGACGCGTTTGTGAATTAAAAACAATTTTAAAAATTTTAAAAAGGCCCATAGCGCTGCGCTTTGACCTAAGAGGGGCGTTTTGCCCGAAAATTTAAAAATGTAAAAAAAAAAAAAAAAAACCTCAAAGCGCCCCTCTTTGGCCATAGCGGGGCGCTTTGATGTAAAGCAACAGACAAGGTCTGGCCGCGTCAGTCCTTGTCGGTTGACTTTACACCAAAGCGTCCGGCTTTGGCCATAGCGCGGCGCTTTGGGGTATGAAAATAATTTTCTTCGTGTGTAAATAGCATGACCCTTATTAATAATCATTTTTATTTTTAAATTAGACACATTTTTTCAAGTTCGAACATGGTATGTAATTCTTAAGGACGCCTCTGGATATAATATATAATGGTATCTTAAAGTAAATAAATTAAGGAATATCGTTTCTCTTTTTTTCCCGGTTCGAAGACGAGTGTATCCCGATGTGGTGAATTTAGTTCTCGTGCTTTTCTGTAGGTTTGAAAAGATATTGTAATCTCAAACATGGATGGCTATAAATATCGGACCATATAATGCAAATTCTCACCACTCTTCACCATTACGATTTGAACTCGTTATACATTTTCTCTAAAAGACTTGTTTGATTCATAATGGCGGAAGAAAAGATTTCCGTTTATCCTGATTACGACCATGATCCCAATATCAAACGTCATGACTTTCCTTCTGATTTCATGTTTGGAGTAGGAACATCTTCTTATCAAGTAAGTATTAGATCATCTAATCTAAGCCACATTCATGCATATTGTAACAACTAACAAAATGGTTTTATTAGTAACGTAGATTATGTTTTAACATGTTGACTTTATCTTTAAACAAGACCTAAAGTTGTTAGTTTTGGAGTTCTAGATTGAAGGTGCTTGGAATGCAGACGGTAAAGGGTTAAATATTTGGGATTGTCATGCTCTAAGACACCCTGGTACGTGTATTTTTATATCGCGTTACTTGAAAACTGGATAAATGTGATCGGTCGTAGAACATAATTAGTGACTGAAAAGGTGGTCACAATTTCCCAGTTTTCTAGCAGTGAGATCTCTCCATGTCAGTGTTACATGACTAATTATTTAATCAAGTGGATTGCAAACATTGATTGCAGAAAACATTGTTGATGGTTCAAATGCATGTGTCACTATTGATAGTTATCATAGAATGAAGGTAAGTTGTGTGGTCTATATGAAGAAATATTTGTATGTTTCAAATTGATTCTTATAGTACATTTGTCTCTTTTGGAAACTTATCAGGAAGATGTTCAATTGTTGAAGAAAATGGGTGTAAAGTATTATAGATTCTCGATTTCATGGTCCAGGATATTACCAGGTGAAACTAATAAACTAATATTAAATAACTTATCTATGTAGCTAAATAAGTTGATCCATCTTTATCAGAAAAGAAAAAAAAAAGACAAATAAAACCACTTGTCTCCTATTTTATACGTATATATTTAATATTTAATATTTAATAATAAGACTTACACATGTTGATTATTTTGTTGGATATTAAAAGATTTTGATCGAGACGACTTATGTACCGGGCTATTTTTAAATCAAATTACAGCATATTGAAAATAATAAATAATGAAAGTCAACTGTTAGATATTAAAGGATTTTGGCCTAGACGACGGTCATTTAACTCAGTTTGTAAATCAAATTACAAACAAATATTGAATAATGAAAGTTTTGATTATTAGATATTAAAAAATAGGAGTGAGCACCACTAAGAAAGATTCGGAACTTACTGGGAAGATCCTAGATTCAATCCCTACTATGTGTGAATTGTTGTAAATATGAGCGAGCACCACTAAGAAAAATTCGGAACTTTGGGAAGGGTTTACTGTTTAAGAGCTTGTTGGGGGGGGGGGGGGGGGGGGGGGGGGGGGGGGGGGATATTGCACGGTCCTCCCAACCGCTGGAGTGATCTCACTCCACAAGCTAGCTTAGCCTCATAGCTGCCTGGCGGTGACTACCCACGGTGAAGAGCCCCAACACCCCATTGTTCTTGCCCTCTGAAGTAAGATCAATACCAGCCAATCTTGTTTAAACATGTTTAAATACTTTGGTTGTAATAGGTGGAAAAGTAAGTATGGGCAAAAACTTGGAAGGCATCAATTACTACAACAAGTTAATTGATGAGTTAAAAGCTAATGACATTGAGCCATTTGTCACTCTTTACCACTGGGATCTTCCAAATGCATTGGAAGAAGAATATATGGGTTTCTTAAGCTCTAAAATTGTGTAAGTGTTTATTGTTTATTTGTGTATCAATCTTAGGCAAACATACAATAAAGAAACAATGCATTTTAACCATTTGCTTTTATATTTGAACATTGAAAAAACAAATGATTTATTTTGTTAATCCTCCCTATATGATTAATTTGTTTTTAACTTAGCGACGACTTTGTGAATTATGCGGAAATATGCTTTTGGGAGTTTGGAGATCGGGTGAAGAATTGGGTGACGATAAATGAGCCATACAGAATCATCTATGGTGGTTATGTAATAGGTAATTATGCACCCGGTAGGGGTGGAAAGAACCAAGATGGAGACCGCGAAACTGAGCCGTATATTGTAGCATACAATCTACTCAACTGTCATGCAGCTGCTTATAGAAAGTATGAAGAAGATTTCAAGGTATACGAGTTTAGTTATAACACTTTACCTATGTATATAACTATATATGGTGTGGGTGACTAATTATATAAAAGCATATTATTTGTTTAGGATGCTCAAAAAGGTAAAGTGGGAATCACTCTTGACACCAGCTTTTTCAAGCCTTTTCGTGGTAATGGTAACAAAGATGATGTCAAAGCTGTGGAGTATGCATATGACTTTATGCTTGGATGGTAACATACATAAATTTTCAAATAATGAACTTAATATTGTAATTGTGCTATAGTTAACTAAGGCATGTTATGATGCTCACATTTTAGGTTTATGGAGCCATTAACAAGCGGTAATTGGCCGAAAAACATGCAAAAGTTCGCCACTACTCCATCACGTCATCACCCGCAAGGTCGTTGTTTGCCTGTATTCACCGACGACCAGAAAAACAAGTTGATACAATCATATGATTTTCTGGGATTAAACTACTACACTGCAGATTACGCTCAAATCCACAATTCTTCTAGTCTTTCTGAAGGATTTCTTGATGATTGTCACTATAAAGCATCAGGTGAAAAAAACTAAAAGCATCATCAGTCTATAACATTTTTTTTCAAGATCATCACCATTTTTGGATCCTACAATCTTCTATACATTGAGGCTATTTTTCGTAAAAGAAAACGTCTTTTGCTTAGGATCACGTGGAAATATGATAACACACATTATTGGTATATGATTTCTATAAGGCACACACTCACATAATTTAGATTTTGGGTAGGTCTTAGTGGATTTAAACATAAAACTTGGGGGACCCTTAAATATGAGGCCCACAAGTTTCAGCTTATTTTTTGTACAGTCGAGTCGCCGCTGCCTATGCTTATGGTTTGTGGGAACAATTTACATATGATGCTAAAGATTCGTGTTTTTCATAATCTGAATTCATATTTTTCTCATGTTTTAGGAACTGATCCCAACGGACACGATATAGGAGAAGCAGTAAGATCGAAAACTTTAGCACTTGAACTTAACAAAAGAAACATAAATTCAGATTTGGATTACTTAACCAAGTCTAACACGACTTAATTTGCAGGCTTTTAAAGGATCATGGGTGTATCTTTGTGCCAATGAGCTCTTTCTTCTCTTGGAACACATTAAGAAAACGTACAAACTTGAAAAACATATCATAGTAACTGAGAATGGTAAAAGAAATTCATAAATTTCTTATAATTTCAAGCATCACCAATCCTCATAAATTTCTTATACCTTGTGACAGGAGCTCCTCAGCAAAACGATAACCAAAAAACTAACTATGAAGAAGCTCGAGATGATGCATTTCGACTCAAATACATCAAATGGCATCTTGAGGCCATCAGAAGGGCTAATAATACGTTAGTGTCAATTCATTTATAGTAGTTAGTTTAATTTTATCATCAAGTATCACCATCACATGATGATCTTAATTTCATTATAAAAGAAAAAAACATGTTAATATATATATAGTCATAACTAGTCTACTCATTTTTTGTCTCATGAAAATATAAAAAACACTTTACTATTTTATTTAATTTTATTAATTAGATGATTTTTTGTACAGTTCTCGGCTGTTGACCTCCGAAAGGACGAAGCCCTTAGTTATGGGGTACTTCGTGTGGTCATTCACGGATAGCTTTGAATGGGGTTCAGGGTATACTCTTCGGTTCGGTATGAACTATGTTGATTTCAAGAACAATCTCCATAGGTACCCCAAAAAGTCAGCACTTTGGTTCAAAAAGTTTCTTTCCGAAAACAAATGGATCGAACCCCGCAAAAGAAGTCTAACCAACGTCGAGCAAGAAGACGAAGATGTCAATGGTGCACTAGTCAAACCAGAACAAGAAATTGAAGTGGTTCAAAAACTTAAAAAAGCAAAAACATGAAAACAACTTTGAATGAATCCCAAGTTAATTGTGCTCCTTAAATTTGTTTTTCTTAGCCATTGATCGTCAAAATAAGATCACAAATATGTGATCATAATAATTGTCTACTTGACATCAGAACAAATTACTCTTGGATGTTTCTGAGCTAATCTATAATTTCCTTTTTTGGTAATCTTGATTCTGGATTATTAGTAATTTGTCATTAAATTTAGGTTTCTTTGGATTTTGTCATTTTGATATATGTTAAATTTCAATATTAAAAATTTTGCAAATACAAACTTTTTAAAATTGTTGGTTCTGCTGCCCAATGGACTTAGAGCTAAAGCAAATTCTTTAGGCCCATAGTTCTTTTAGGGCCCCATTAATACTTCTAATTTATGGAGCCAGTTATTGGACTGACTTCCATTATCAATAGCATCCGAAGCATAAAGTGGATATTGAGGAACAAATGAACTATGGATGCTTGATCTTCATTGTTTCAACTTCCAATCATCAAAAGCTCAAAATTTGTCAAAAACACAAAGAATCTTACTGATTTGAAACATCAGATTCTTTATTAGGTGTATATAAAGATCTATCAATAATAATAATTCTTCGTCTTGATGATATAAGTTAGGTGTATATAAAGATCTATCAATAATAATACGTTAAGTTCTTCGTCTTGATGATAAATGTTAGGTGTATATACAGATCTATCAATAGTAATATGTTAAGTTCTTCGTCTTGATGATAAAAGTTTCCTAGTGGCCTTTGTTGGTAATCAAAGATTGAATCACAGGTTTGTATAAAGAATTTAGAATTGAAAAAACAATAAACTTGCTTGTATTGATCAATAGGTTACAATTGTTCAATACATCAACCCTACTTAGACTATCCACTATCACAAGTTCACAACCCAACCCAACCCAAATCTTTCAATAAAATACTAATTTCTCTCTCTTCCACCTACACAACCCAACCCAATTCAATTTTTCACACACATTCACAACCCAACCCAACCCAACCTAAACTAATATTTTATTATATAAATATGATTTGTAATTATTATTTATTATAAAAATTTATATTGATAACATAGAAAAGAAAAAATATATATTATAATATTTAGCAACCGTTTGCAACCTTTGGTTGTCCCACCAAACCGTTTGAAGCATAAATTAATTTTTACATTTTTAAATTGCAAATGTTTTTTTGTCTTTTTGTAAATGTGGCAACCGGTTGGTGAAACCGATCACCGTAGTGGGTAGTCTTATATACATGATGAATAGTGTAACACAATAAAATTTAAAAGATTTATAACTTAATTTAAATGTGGAAATTCGGTCCGGGAAAATTCCTTCTAATTTTTAACATTATATAAAATTAGTTTCATCAATAGAAGTCCTCCACAACATTTGTAATAAAAATATTATCTTATAAGTTTAGATTTTAGAATCATTACTAAACGAACGACCATTAGAAACAATACAACTTGTGACTTCAATTCTACGACGTGTTATTCATGTTCCATCTCGAGTACTTGATCTTCAAATCCAAGATACACATCAGTTACAATACCTAAGGCATTACAACACCATAAGTTAGTTTTATATCATATAAGAACTGTACAAAGGCTTAAGTCAAATTAATTTAAATACGCAACAAAATGGGCCAAAAAGACAAAGCAAGCGTAGGTTATACAAGGTTGGGCGTAACCCAAGGGATTTTGTTGTAAAATGCCCATCTGGGCATAGTCTACATTGGGGGGGGGGGGGGGGGGGGGGGGGGGGGGGGTATGCCCTTGCAACTCCAATTCATCATTTTTCTTTTTTAAATGATTTGTTTTGGATTCCGTATCTAATCATTAGCAACCCTAAGCATTATTATAAGGTTCTAATACTTTTTAATCAAGAATATAATACCTTAATTAATAAAATATCTTCTTAAATCATAACGGGTTAAACCTTGTTATAACATTTCAATCACACACCCCATTTACTTATTACTTTTCGTCCCCATTTAAGTATCCAATATTCAACATAACACACTAACTAGAACTAAAAAGATTATTTATCCACTCTCTTGACCCGCTAACATTTGGTTAGTATTGCACACACTTTTGACCCGCTACAAACTTATCAAACACTTTACTGCCAACAATATTTTATTAACAAACTAACCACAACAAATAATTTCAGAAAAATCTATAAAGATACATAAAATAAATTATGATATTAGCTAACTTCTGACCAAAAATCACGCTAAAATAAAATGGTTAAGCCCTTGAAACATCCTCTATACGTAGCTAACTTGTTTGCTGTCAACAACTATTTTATTGACAAATAGCCAACAAAAACCGCATTAAACAATTTCATAACAATCTATAGAAATTACATAAAATCATTAATGATATTAAGTGACTTCTGACTAAAAATCATGCTAAAATAAAATGGTTAAATTCTCGAAACAATGTCTACAATAGGGCTAACCTGCTATTGACAACAAATAAAAATCAGTGTTGCGAACATATTATGACCTCTTAACTATGCACGTTTTAACTTGAAACCTTTTCTAGAACTTATAAAAATGTGTTGCCATTGTTGATGCAAAATTTCATATGGAAACAAATCAGTTTAGTACCCGAAATACAACTAGATGTGTACAACAACATAATCTTCAACCAAACTGATCATACGACTTATAAAAATATATGTACGAACGAATTTGTAACACCTCGTAAAATCACGACCAATATTATGAAGACACGTGTCATGGACTTTAAACGTGTAAGGAACTATTTCCGAAGGACTAAAATTGTCAAACAATGTAAATATGTGAATAAAGGGATCCAAAGTGTCAACATGCCATTCTTGTGCCTCTGATTGACCTCACACGACGTTCGTATTCTTTAACGAATAAATTGTCGAACACTGGAAGTCGTTGTGCTTAAAATAAGGATCTTATAAAACATAGGGGTTAAAAGTGTCAACATGTTGAAAGTAACCTCTGAGTGACCTTTTGACGATCCCAAAAACATTGTAATGTTTATATATTTTTATCTCAAGAATGTCGGATATTAATTTTGTGGAGTTTCGAAGAAAACAAGACTTTTCGGGTGATCGTACAACTAACCGGGAGCTTAACGGAGTTAGTTAATGACCCAAGGTCCTTAAAAGTTAACTATGGGGGTCCAAAAGGTAATAAATGAAAGTTATATAAAGATTTTATGGACCAGGGACCGAAATGGCAAAGTTTAAAAAAGTTTTTCCCGGTTTACCAGGTTGTCGCGGGCCTCGTAAGCCAAGGCCTAGGCTTACGCGGGCCGCGTAAAACTACCAGATGCAGAAAAATGTTGACAGCTGCGAGTCCAGCCAGTTCCACCGCCTTAGAAAGCTGGTTTTCCAATTCAGGGACTGAACCAATGGTATTTCATGCATAGGGGACACCTGGGGTTATCAGGAAACATTTGTAGACTTGTGTGGATTGATCTTGTGAGTTTTGAATTCCTATATAAGAGTTCTTGTTTGCTAGTTCACATGCTCACTCACAAAAATCATTCTCAACTCATCTCTGGAACTTCCTAGAGCTCAAGCAAGTTTCCTCAAGTTCCTAATTCGTGCTAAGAGCCTTTGTAAGCATTCTTAGCTTCTCTAGTTCAAGTTTCATTAGCTTAATGACCAAAAGTCAAAGCCGTCGTAATTAAGCTTTGACTTAGTGATTAATCACTAATGGTCCAACCATTATTCGAATTGAAAGTGGCTATGAGTTGGTAATTATGTGGGTAATAAGTCCTAAAAAGGGCACCCCCTGATTATCACTCTAACTTGATCAATTGTCGGGTCAAACTTTATATTAAAAAGTCAACAGAAAGCTATTTTTGCAAATAAACTCATAACTGATAATGTAGAGGTTATGGAACATGTTTTAACACTAAAATAACTTGGTAATTAATGTAAGAACATGTCTAAGCATGTTCAACCCGATAATTCTGAGTTTAGGCTCGGTTCGGAACCGAAAGTCGCAAAAGAAGACTTTTGCTTTGACTTTCAGTTCTGACCTGATTTAGCTTGTTTTAGTTATTCCTTAAGGTTTCTTTAGGACCATATTATAAGTGAGTAAAACCCTCTGAGGTTATACTACATGGTTCCTTATTTATCAGAAATGTTGACCATTATGCCCTTTTGACCTTAAAACAAGATTTTTGAAAATGTGAGAGGATAAAAACCTTTATTACTGATTTATAAACATGTCCTAAAAATTTGACATCAGTTTGAGGTCTAAATTAGGAGTTATGCTCAATATCGTAATTTGAAAGCTTTTTATTAATTAAACGGCATTTTTAGCATAAAGCATATTTAAACCCAAATTTTGACACCAAATCTTTTACCCACTGATGTAATATAATATTTTGGGATTTTTGAAGATTTTTATTAATTTTTAAACTAATCATAACATGGGGTTCTTGCTTTGATTCGGTAATTGACGGTTATACCCTTTTCTTGAATAAAATGAGTTTTACATAACATTTTGATACCAAACCTTTTGCTACTGATTTTATATGATAAATAAAATATTTTGAACCGTATAAACTGATCAAAAACTCATATTTCCTTAAATAACCTGAAAATCGCCTAAAACCGACTTTTTACGCGTTTTAAACGCATAGTATGGATTAAAACTATTTTTGACACATAAGACTTAATACCTACTAATGTTTTAAGTACATTTTTATACTTTAACAGTAAGTAAAAGTTTTGAACTCAGATTTCCAAATTTGACCTTTAAAGCTTATGTGAAATGACCAAAATGCCCCTACGGCGCATAGTTTGGTTATAAATGATAAATTTCACATATATGCAATACCCTACTGATATAACTTGCAAAAATAATTATTTTTACTGATCATTTTAGACCAGAACATCATATTAATATTTAACCTCTTTTATAACCTTTTAAATGACCAAAATACCCCTACGGGGCTTAAATTGATTTTAAATTCGTTTTGGGCATAATGGAAGGTATCCTACTGATATTACAACATATTTAAAGCATATTAACTTGTGAAACCTATTCATGACTCAATTGGTTACCCGTTATGCATTTTTCGCGTTCGGTACGGTTTATGTGACTAGTTTGCATAAATTGACCGAAACGGGTCAAACCTTATCATTTTTACCTCAAAATCCAGAATGTGTTTAGTTTACCCATATTATACAAGTCTTAATACTTGTCGGGTCTAAATCACATTCTAATCCGGTCTTCGCTTAATTTTGCGTTTTGAACCTTAAACCTTTCTTTAAAACTAACCGGTCTAAGTTTAAACTTAAGTAAAACCCGTTAGGAATCTAATAGGTTATTAAAAACCTTTGTTCCAGATTTAGGAGCCCAATAAAAGATATTTGCACTTGCTGATTGTATACAGCTGGGATAAATTTGTATAATTTGCTCAGGTAAATACTTTTAACTTATTTTCCGTTATACGGGCTTGGGATACGGTATTATAATAATACCGCTTGGTCGGGTGTGTTGTTATTTAAATCGGATTGTGATTAATATATTTACATAACCCGTTTTAATCTGTTTTGTTTGGTATATGGCCTTTGGGGGGTTAATGACCATGTCCTGGATATCCTCGGCTCATTCATTGAAATGGCCACGACTTAAGCACGGGGTGTAGGCATACACCTGACAGTTGCGTATGTATAAAAAGTATCCCACAATAAGGTATTCCTTGTGGGCATTATACTTGTGGTGTGTCAATTAATTCTTTTCCGGCTCTTCTAACCGGCCCTGACGGACGACAAACATGTAAAAACTGTATACAAGATTATTTTTATAATAATTGTCCCAAGTTATAAAAGATTGTTTGTGCCTTGTGCATTTAAATCAAATTTTCATAAATGTTTTCAAAAAGAGTCGGTTAATTGTATTTACCAGTGTAAACTGACGTATTTTCCAAAAGGTTAAGTGCAGGTACTATGCGAAATAGGCTGGCAACTCCCGAGTGAATAAATAAAGAGTCTTGCAAGCTTTGTCACTTAAAAATTTGTTGAACAATATTTCCTATGTTTTGATCCGCTTGTGGATCCTTTTACATTCCGTTTGTAATACTTATGTTACTTTCATTCGGTTTGTAATATTATTACTTTTAGACTTCCGCTGTGCATTGAACTGTGATAAATTGACTATGATGATATCAACTACGTCACGATACTCCCCACCGGGCCCACCGGTAATACGTTGAAATATCGGGGGTGTGACAGGTTGGTATCAGAGCCAACATTGAGTGAATTAAACACTATCTTTTTTGTGTTTAATCTCAATGACACAGTTGCACATTCCTTGACTTCCGAGTCTAGGCAAAGGACTTAGGACTAATCCTAATCTTTTATTTTGTCCTTTATTGTTTTTCCTTGTTGTTTCCTTTGGTTGTTTTGACAGGGAGGAAAAGATGCCGGCACGATTCCGACGAGGAGGACGAGGCAAGGCGCCCTTCACTGCCCCTAACGATTATGAGGCCGGGCCTTCACACCGGCGAACTCCTTCTGCAACAATGAGCATAAGTCCTCAAGAGGACTGGAGGACCTACTTAGAGCCTGCGAGGCGTTCAGTCTCGCTTAGCTCCTCGCCTTCCTACCACGACTCTTTCGGGCTCCATCAAGGCAACGAGTCCGACCATTCACGCCATTCCTACTTGCCGTTGCAGCGGTCGGGTTCTCATGGGCCTTCCAGGACCCGACCCCGTATTTCCAGAGCCGGTTTAACCCGGCAAATCAGATTGAATAATCAATGGGTCATAACCCATTGGGCCCCGAAGACCATTTTCCTGAAGCTCAGGACATGGATATGGATGATGACCCCGATCCTGCCGAACCACCATCTGGGACGCCCACGCATCCCATATAGATATCTGATGGGTCATCTTTTCATGAATCACCTTATCAAAGTCCAGACAGCTATGAAGCAAGGTTTGCCTCATACCCTTGGGAGTTCACTCCTTTCTTCAACCAACAACAACAACAGCAGCAGGATCCCTCTGAGGATTCGCGTTTGGTGGCGGTCATGCCACCGCCACCACCACCACCACCGCTTGAGCAGCAGCTGCCTCTGGAGCCACCGAGGCGAAGAAGAACAGGTGCACGGATGTCCGTGCGAGGAGGGGATTTCCATTTCAGCACCCCTCAACACTCCAGTGGCAGCCACTACCCGTCACTCTATGAAGACCCGCAGCAGGGTGGGCCTTCAAACCCAGTATCTGAGGTGGACTCTGCACCAGTCGCACCACCACCACCACACATGGGTTATGATAACTCAATTCCTTCATACGCTGGTACAACGGCGTATAACCCTTTTGAGCAGCCAGCTTACCCTGGCTACAACTACTACAATGCCCCTGATGTTGACCCGTATCTCGTAGCGGCAAACTACAATGTTCTTCACCCTGAAGGGCCCTATGCAGCTTCATACCAATCTGGGTACCAAGCATATGGGTACCAATACCCGCCACCTGCTCAACCTCCGCAACAACAGCTGCCTCAGCCGCCGCTGATACCGCCACCGCAATAATAGGAGATTCTTCAAAGGCTGAGCCAGGTGGAACGGGAGGTTCAAGAGAAGCGTAGGAGCCACCGAGGATTTCTTAAGGGTTTGGCGAATCTGATCAAGGGGAAGAAGAAGTGGGATTTTTGAAGATTCCTTATTTATTTGTCTTTGTAATTTTCAATTAAGTCCCTGTATGGACATCTATTTATGTATTCAGTCCCTGCGAGGACTTGTATTTTCATTTTAGCCCCTGCGTGGGTAAGTTATTTATGTAAAAGTCCCGTTTAGGGCACCTATGTACTCTTTCTTAAATTAGTGGAATGTTTTAGTTCAAATTTCATTTTGTCATTATATGTATAAATATATTGTATAAAATAAATTAACATAAAACATTTCATTTTATGATTGATCTGCCAATAAATATTAAACAAAATCTTAAAGGCAAAACCTAGCCCATGTGTCATTTTAAGACAAGGCCATGATGGCAGATCCTTGTTAAGATTCAATCCTTGTTAACATCTGAAAACATGTTAACACTCCTGGCAAATGTGATTCGTTAAAATCACACATGTCATCCTTATATTGGATTCTTCCAATTCCTTACCTTTCCTTATTAATTAAACATCCATTAGTGATGTGACGCCTACGGGCCGTGTTAATTGTCAAATAAGGCAAAACACAGATGTAGTCTACGACTCCCTGTCAATAAAAGGTAATGAGCTACGTTCAAACCTTAATGCCTCGATTCTCCGAAATCATGGCTTAAAAATTGTCCTTGTGACTAGGCCTTTTGAATGCCACCCTATTATCCTAAATAGTTTATAACTGGGATAAAATATAATAAAATTTTAAATAAATTAAAATTAACCAGTATGGCTTAAATTTTACATTGGTTAATGGATTGTCATAAAAGACGATTCCATAATAGACTTCTGAATAAATCATTATCATTATTTTATGTAGCAATCAAGCTACATGGCAGAATCTGAAGAAGTCAACAGTCACCATCTAGCAAATCATGATACTGCCAGGATCAGCATAACTGGTGCGGAACTTCGAGCATTGATTGACAACGCTGTTTCTAAAGCCGTGGACATGCAATTTAAAGAATCTAGTGATACACACTCTAAGACTCACTATGTGGCTCATAGTAAGCCACTTTCTAAATCTCACGAGTCAAAGAAGGACGATGCCCAACACTCATCAAATCAGCATAGTGTTCAGTCTAAGAAGATTGTATTCAATCAAGAGCCACGTGCAAAGACCTGTTCATATAAGTATTCGTCTCCTGCAAGCCCAGGGATTTCACTGGGGAAAAAGAAGCCATTGATTGCATGACGTGGCTAGATGAGATGGATACGGTAGTTGATATTAGTGGATGTGCAGAGCAAGATATTGTGAAGTATGTATCACAATCGTTCAAGGGAGAAGCTCTAGCTTGGTGGAGGTCCTTAATCCAAGCTACTGGAAAGATTTCGTTATACAACTTGACATGGGCTCAGTTTGTTGCATTAATCATGGAGAATTACTGTCCTCAACATGAAGTTGAGAAAATCGAGACCGACTTCTTAATATTGGTTATGAAAAACTTGGACTGTCAGGCATACCTTACGAGCTTCAACACTATGTCTCGATTGGTTCCATACCTGGTTACCCCGGAACCAAAACGTATAGCCCGTTTTATTGGGGGCTTAGCCCCGGAGATCAAAGCTAGTGTGAAAGCGTCTCGACCTACTACTTTCAGGTCAGTAGCTGATCTGTCATTATCCCTTACCCTCGACGCGGTCAGGCAGAGATCGCTTAGGAATTCTAAAGAGGGAAAAAGAAAGCGTGAAGATGAGAACTCACGTCATTCTGACAAGAAGCATAGGGGGAATTCAGACCACAAGAAGAATTCTGGGTCTATCAAGGGTAACCAGCAATCAGATGAAAAGCCTAAATGCAAAACCTGCCAGAAGCGTCATTTTGGGAAATGCAAGTTTGAATCAAAGTCGCAGTCGCAATCAAAGCCGATTGGATGTGGGATCTGCAAGTCCAAAGAACATAAGACTTTGGATTGCAAGAAGTTGAAGGATGCAACCTGTTATGGTTGCAACAAGAAGGGGATAATAAGACAAACTGCCCAAAATATGCAAAGAAACCTGAAGAAGGGGCATATTAAGACAATGCTAGGGTCTTTCAGATGAATGCACAGGAAGCGATTCAGAATGACAACGTGATAACAGATACCTTTCTCATCAATGATGTTTATGCAAGGGTATTATTTGATTCGGGTGCAGATAAGTCATTTGTGGATGATAAATTTTGTAAGTTATTAAATCTGCCTGTTAAAACCCAAAGCATAAAATATGAAGTAGAATTGGCCGATGGTACCTGATGCGTGTGTGGTGTGATATATATTTAAGTATATTTTAACCCCTTTTTACACGTTAGTCAAGTTTTAAATTTATAAAACACGATATTTTACTAACACCAAACACACATATGGGCAAGTGCACCCATCGTGAGCGTAGTATAGTGTTGGCAAGATACCGAGGTCGTCCAAGGACACAAGAGCTTTTAATACCGGTTTATCCTCAACGTCTAATCAAATCAAAAATTTAGAAAAAAGGTTTTAAACAAGAAAAATAAAACTAACTAAAATGCTGAAAAATAAAATAAAAGTAAAAACAGATAGACAAGATGAATCACTTGGCTCCGACTCGTGTTTAGTGTAACCTTTGATTATTTCCGCACTTTTGCACTTTTTAAGAGATTATCTTAGTTATTGTAGTAGGCCCCTCTTTTGAAGGTGACGTTACCCTCAACCCAGTAGTTTGAGTCAGCAAGGATACAATCCTAAAGGGTCGGATTATTGAAAGATAATTAATTAAGTTATTAATGCATATTATGGTAGGCCCCTCTTTTGAAGGTGACGTTACCCTCGGCTAAGTAGTCTGATTCAGCAGGGATACAGTCCTAAGTAGCCGGGTTAAATTATTAATAGTAGCTTACATATGAGGGGATCAAAGAGTTTGGACCCCCGCCATCCATTACCGGTGGGTATTGAAGGAGGTCCTACTAAATTTGACCCAGGTCCTTGCAGGATCTATACACTGAACAAGGCAAGACTCTTACCAAACCGTTCCCTTAACCCCCGACCAGGTAGCCAACATATCTCCATATAGACCGTGACGATATGAATGGTGAAAATCTTTTATTTTATATAGACAGTAAAATAATGCCAAGACACCACGGACAAACGATAAGGAAGAATCACCTTCAACATAAGAAACTAGTTATTAAAGTCATTAATACATAACTAAATAAAAAGTGCGAAAAGATTAGAAATAAAAAGTATTACACTAGACACTTGTCTTCACCAAGTGATGTTAGAGACTTAGGCAAACATGGCCTTTGATTGTCAAGAACTCTTACAATCAATCTTGGATCCCGAGATGACTCACACACTCTATGATGGACAATGGATGATGGTGGTGGATGATGGTGTTGTGATGGTGGTGGGTGAAGTGTGAGAGAGGTGGTGTGCCAAGGGATGGTTTGCAAATGAGCCAAACACCCCTATTTATAGGCTGAACAGAGACTCGAGCACGGCCCCGTGTCCATTGGGCACGTCCCCGTGTCCATCCTCCTCTCTTTCTTCATTAATTGCAGTTTATCTGCATTAGTTGACCATGCCCCCGTGTCCGCTGGGCATGACCCCGTGTGCAGAAGCGTATCTGTATTATCAAGATTTCCTCAGATTCTGTGAATCTTAGAGTTGACCACGGCCCCGTGTCCGCTGGGCACGCCCCCGTGGTGGGTGATAGAAGCTTCTACAGCTTTGTCTTTTCTGCTGACACTTGGGCACGTCCCTGTGCTCACTGAGCACGGGGCGTGTTCAGCCTTCTGTTCTCTTGTTTTTGCTTGGGAAGATTCTGTCGGGGGGTCGGGCATGCCACGTTTGTTCCTTTTCTTGTATTTATGTTAGATTTAGTTGCCTTTTTGCTTCTTTTTTTCATTTGAGCTCATTTAATCCTGAAAATACAAAAGGAAGACAAAAACACACTTTTTCCAACATTAGTACTAAAAAGGGTTAGTTTTATGCCACATTTGATGTAATTTATATGTTGCATTTTGCACACATCAAATACCCCCACACTTGAATCTTTGCTTGTCCTCAAGCAAAACTCTTTATAACGTGGCTTTACACTCCCAAATGGAATGGGTAGAAGAGAAGGTTTTGGGCTTGTCATAGAGTGTCGGGATTTCCAAGATTCTTTATTAAGTTTTATTTTTATTTATTTACAATCCTATTCGTCATGATTTATTTAAAACGTTACATAAGATAAATTACTTATTAGGGCATAAAATGCCTTTTTAAAATTCCATTTATATACAAGTTCACATACCTCACGGGGGATCACTCAACACTCGGCTGAAGATGTATTTTAGTGAATCACTCGAGAGCGGCATGGAACTTACTCCTACCATAGGCCTGCCAAGCAATCAATCCTCATCCTTTTTAACTATATACAATTGTAAATATCAAGAGGACTTTTGGGGTGAAGGGTTAGGCTTGGGCTAATGGTGGGTGGTTGGGTTAGTGGTTAGTAAAAAGGCGAAAGGCGTAAAAAGCATCGGTTTTCGTAAGACTTTTTATTTTTAAAATTTTTATTTTGATGAAGCCATTATTCAAACAAAGTTATTTTTGATAAACTTGTTTGTTTATTTATCTTTTGCTTCATCATCATTTTTTTTCAGGAAAGTAATAAGAAAAACCGAGCTTGTTACTAAAACAAAGGGTTTAAAATGAAAAAGGGTTTTAGTGGGTAAAAGGATTTTTGTTTTGGGTTAAGAAATGAAAAAGTTTAGGCTCAAAGGGGTTAACTAAGGGGATTTTTGGTAGGTGGTAAAAAAAAAAGAAAAATAATGGTGTAGAAAGAAAAAGGGTTAGTCCTAATTCCTCCGTCATTTACTTACTCGGGTTTAAGTTGGTAAGGACCGGGAATATATCGTCGTGGCAAGTTCTAGAGTTGTAAGAACCAAGCGGCTATTCACACAAGAAACGAAAAATGAGCATTTAGTTTAAAGATATGTATTTGTATGCTCAATAAAGGCTCAACACTCACTTTTTGTGGGAATGGGTTTTTATGTGATCAAGTATATATAATCAAATTTTAAATAAACTTGTCATGCCGTTTCATAATTTTCTTATGTTGTTTCTTTTTATCACGACGCTATCGGTTGTAAATTTGTAAAAATATAACATTTTTAGAACTTGAAATTCCCAAATTAAACCTAGACAAGTAAAAAATGAAAATTTTTGAAAAAAATTGGGGTGATTAGCAGTTCCAATAGAGTTTTGTGTAAGGCTTGTATTTAGGACTTGCAAGATTCAAGTAGCATCCCCCCATACTTAAATTACACTTTGTCCTCATTGTGTCCCGAAAATAAGTTTTTAGGTTGATTGAATGTGTAAAAAAGTGTGAAAAAGCAAAATTTTATGTTACTAGGCGTCTGGACACGGCCCCGTGGTGTCCGGGCACGGCCCCGTGTTCAGATCGCCAGTAACAAAAGTTTGTAAAAAGAAATAGAAGCCTGGGCACGGGGGCGTGTTCAATGAGCACGCCCCGTGTCCAGTTACCTGAACTGGGCATTTCCTGCATATTGTGCAGCATGGGGCCGTGTTGGGCGGGCACGGCCCGTGCTGAACTTGCTGTAATGAAGAAAAATTTGTCGTATGGCCCTGTTTTCGTGCATGGGGTGCTGGTTCAAGTTTCCCTTGTTATCCTTCACCATCCCGAGTGTGTTTTATCCATTACAACATCATCCAAACACCAAATTAGCTAAAACCATCATTCATTAAAACATAGAGAGAATTACATAATAATTCTAATAAAGTTAAAATTCTAGATAAATAGGTCAAAAAGCACAAGAAGTCCAAACCAAGAAGTTCTAGCCTAAAGTTTATTCTATTAGCAAAATTTCTGAAAAGATAATTCTCTCGGTTCGATGTGGCTTGAAGAACTTCTTCCTCCGGTCATGGGTCCCTTACACGTCGGCGACCCATTCCTCTATCTCCCTAGGGAGAAGAAAGGCAGGCTCATTGGCATTAGTTTGAGGGGGTGCAACCTCCCACGAGATTAAAATGGACTTTTAGATATAACGGGTCCAATGGTGAAGATATCACCATTTGGCGATATTGACTAACGAAGTGTTTGTCTAGTATTATGAATTCACAGAATGATTAGCGAAAGGACATGCATTGCTATTAATTAGCGATTTAATGGATGAAGTATTACAATGGGTCATAGCTTTGATCCGAGCCAAGTATGTGCGATTAGAGTTGTAGTTAAGTCGTGGGATTGGGTAAATGTGTAAGGAAGTCATTTGTTGTAAGGGATGGAACAAAGTTGACGAAAACGCCCTTGATGGGTAAAACGGGCAAATGATCTTAAAAGTTGATCACAAACAAGCTATTTGATTAAATGAATGTTTTGAAAAAGTAAGAAAGCAAGAAGTATGATTTTCGTAAGCTAAGGACCTTTTTATGCGCATTTGCCCTTAACGGGTCAAAATAAGCTTTTGAGCGAAAATTGTGTGGAATAAGGTGTAAAGTATCCATAAATGAATCTTTTATGATAGATGACCTTGAAATTATTAGGTTCATATGAAGTTAATGTCAAACAAACAAGTTATGTTGATAAATGCATGAATGAGTCAAGGTTTGGTAAAAGGGTAACGAGCCGAGGGCTTAATAGTCATAAATTTATGTAGTCCAAATATTGGATTTTTACTCCATGTGATGGAGAATTAAATTACGATCATGTAGGAAAAAGAATCGGGTAAAACGGATCAAAAACGAGAAAGTTATGCTCGTTTCCGTGAAATCCGGTTGTGCTGGAAATCTGCAGATCAGCAGCATCAACAATCTGTCAAAATGTAGGCAGTAGCGTAGCGCGACTGCCAAGGCCCTAGGCAGTAGCGCTACGCGACTGTGGTCAGTTTCGCGAAAACCGTTTATTTCAACTGTTTATGCATTGCGAACCCGTCTGGACCGTTTTTAAACGCGTATAAGCTAAGAATGATTAGTTATTTCCTTATTTTAGGGAAAGTAGATATGTATAAAGGTATGTATGTATGTACGTATGAATATATGTGGCGTGAATGAATGAATGTATGTGTGTATGCATGCAATTAGGTATATAAGAGCATATACACGTATGAAAGCATGCGTGAAGATAAGGAATGTATGTATGTATGTATGTAGGTAGTATGTGTATGTATATATATCCAAGTGAGTATGTATGAATGTATGCACGTATGTAGGGTTGTGTGAAGGCATGTAATAGGTATGTAAGTAGGCATGTACGCATGTATGTATGTAGGTATGCACGTATGTGGGCACGTACGTATGAATGTAGGTACGTATGTATGTAAGTAGTTATGTGTGAACGGATGCATATATGTAAGTATGTATGAAAGTGTATACGCATGTATTCAATGAAATTGAGTATTGACGTTAATAATAGCGTGCCTTGTGAACGAAGTGTAACGCAGGTACAACAAGAAAGTCTCGCTACAGATTGTATGATCAGATGGAAAGCTGAGATGTAAAGAGTTAACGGAATGAAAAGTAAACGTGAATAAATCGTGTATGTTTATAATGCGTACTAATGTTATGAATTTTATGTGGTAAGCGCAGGTAGTACGAATCATGAAGATAAGGAATAAAGATCGAGGATCGAGTCACTAGAGAGATTGTACGGGAACGTTGATGTATATAATGTAGTAAACATAAGCTATGTTTTTACTTAGTAAATAAGTCGAATGATGGATTTATGTGAAAGAGTTATGTTAAAGTTAAATTTTAAATAAGTTAAGGTATTTATAATGAAAGAAATTTTATGGTTAGTGTTTCCGTTGCGACTTTTTGTCAAATACGTTTTAGGGTCTAACATTTTAGTTATGCCTTAAGGTTTCTTTAGGACCATATTATAAGTTAGTAAAACCCTCTGAGGTTATACTACATGGTTCCTTATTTATCCGATTCATTTGCATGTTACCGCTAATTGCTTAAATGTTGACCATTATGCCCTTTTGACCATAAAACGAGATTTTTGAAAATGTGAGAGGATAAAAACCTTTATTACTGATTTATAAACATGTCCTAAAAATTTGACATCAGTTTGAGGTCTAAATTAGGAGTTATGCTCAATATCGTAATTTGAAAGCTTTTTATTAATTAAACGGCATTTTTAGCATAAAGCTTATTTAAACCCAAATTTTGACACCAAATCTTTTACCCACTGATGTAATATAATATTTTGGGATTTGTGAAGATTTTTATTAATTTTCAAACTAATCATAACATGGGGTTCTTGCTTTGATTCGATAATTGACATTTATACCCCTTTTCTTGAATAAAATGAGTTTTACATAACATTTTGATACCAAACCTTTTGCTACTGATTTTATATGATAAATAAAATATTTTGAACCTTATAAACTGATCAAAAACTCAGATTTCTTTAAATAACCTGAAAATCGCCTAAAACCGACTTTTTACGCTTTTTAAACGCATAGTATGGATTAAAACTATTTTTGACACATAAGACTTAATACCTACTGATGTTTTAAGTAAATTTTTATACTTTAACAGTAAGTAAAAGTTTTGAACTCAGATTTCCAAATTTGACCTTTAAAGCTTATGTGAAATGACCAAAATGCCCCTACGGCGCATAGTTTGGTTATAAATGATAAATTTCACATATATGCAATACCCTACTGATATGACTTGCAAAAATAATTATTTTTACTGATCATTTTAGACCAGAACCTCAGATTAATATTTATGTGACTAGTTTGCATAAATTGACCGAAACGGGTCAAACCTTATCATTTTTACCTCAAAATCCAGAATGTGTTTAGTTTACCCATATTATACAAGTCTTAATACTTGTCAGGTCTAAATCACATTCTAATCAGGTCTTCGCTTAATTTTGCGTTTTGAACCGTAAACCTTTCTTTAAAACTAACCGGTCTAAGTTTAAACTTAAGTAAGACCCATTAGGAATCTAATAGGTTATTAAAAACCTTCGTTCCAGATTTAGGAGCCCGGTAAAAGATATTTGCACTTGCTGATTGTATACGGCTGGGATAAATTTGTATAATTTGCTCAGGTAAATACTTTTAACTTATTTTCCGTTATACGGGCTTGGGATACGGTATTATAATAATACCGCTTGGTCGGGTGTGTAGTTATTTAAATCGGATTATGATTAATATATTTACATAACCCGTTTTAATCTGTTTTGTTTGGTATATGGCCTTTGGGGGGTTAATGATCATGTCCTGGATATCCTCGGCTCATTCATTGAAATGGCCACGACTTAAGCACGGGGTGTAGGCATACACCTGACAATTGCGTATGTATAAAAAGTATCCCACAATAAGGTATTCCTTGTGGGCATAATACTTGTGGTGTGTCAATTAATTCTTGTCCGGCTCTTCTAACCGGCCCTGACGGACGACAAACATGTAAAAACTGTATACAAGATTATTTTTATAATAATTGTCCCAAGTTATAAAAGATTGTTTGTGCCTTGTGCATTTAAATCAAATTTTCATAAATGTTTTCAAAAAGAGTCGGTTAATTGTATTTACCAGTGTAAACTGACGTATTTTCCAAAAGGTTAAGTGCAGGTACTATGCGAAATAGGCTGGCAACTCCCGAGTGAATAAATAAAGAGTCTTGCAAGCTTTGTCACTTAAAAATTTGTTGAACAATATTTCCTATGTTTTGATCCGCCTGTGGATCCTTTTACATTCCGTTTGTAATACTTATGTTACTTTCATTCGGTTTGTAATATTATTACTTTTAGACTTCCGCTGTGCATTGAACTGTGATAAATTTACTATGATGATATCAACTACGTCACGATACTCCCCACCGGGCCCACCGGTAATACGTGGAAATATCGAGGTGTGACAGAATTCTACTGTGACATAACAACATAAAATGGTTAAGTCCCATATTTAAGTCATGGATGACTTACCTCCTAGCTCGTCCTCGTAGGTCTCATCTCTTTGATCTCGTCTTCTAGTTCCATATGCAATACTTGTCCCTTGTCGTCAATCAAGAGTCCAATGACATTAACCATTTTGTATTCATGTCAAGCACATATATTAACATTTATAATAACCCAATTGCCTCCAAATTTGTTTAGGCTCATTCAGGTATACATCGTATTCAACATACAAACACGAATATCACACACTACTTATTTTGACCCGTTATCTCTTTCCTTAGTTTGTGTTCATGTATATAGCCATTTATTTTGCTATAATTTTAAGTCTAACATGCTTAGTATTATCAGAATTCCTTCCAGTTAAATAATCAAAGTGATACTTACCATAATTCATAGCCTAACTTGGTACAAACATTTAATCTAATACTTGGTGGGCATTAAATATTTAATCACATAATTACACATATATAATACTTCTAACCATGTACATACAATGTATAATATAAAATAATGATTCAAAGCATTTTAGAATCATTTGCTTATTAAATCTCAGTTTATGGTCACGTTAATGTATGTAGTAAAATGTCTAACATTCAACATACATATTCACCCATGGCAGTGGCGGATGCATGATTTTATTCTAATTGTTAGTGCATTTATGTCTATCGTCTTCGTCAATCCGAGCCGTAGCGAGAAACTGAAGATAACAAGCTTATATTGTAATAACTAGTCAAAAGGCAAGGTGGCAATCTTGTAATTAATGAGAAATCTCATTAAAAGCCTTGACCTATAAATAGGGATGTTATGTCATAGTTATAGAACTTTTGCTCATTTGAAGTTTTGGAGAGCTCTAGATCTAGAGAGAGATTCTAGAGAGAGAAAGTGATTCAGGTGCTGTACAATTTCATAGGTTTCTAATAGAATCATGTTTATATTACGTCTTGTGTGTTAGGACATGTTCGTGTACGGTTTCCACACGTCACACGTTCGTTCGCAATCGTTTCGGAGTCATAACCGGTCCTACAAGTGGTATCAGAGCAGGAGCTCGATTGCACTGATCAAACGCACAGATTCAGATCCGAATTGCATCAGATTTCATCGATTTCTTCATCTTCTACACTTCTTTCACGTTTTTTTTTTATTTTTCAAAATTGAACAGGTTTTTACGGTCCAAATTAGCTGATTTTTTGATATGTTGTGCGAAAATACCTGATCTATAACCCTACAAAGTTTCAGATCCTAATTCCTAGCCGTTTGAGAGAAATCTGAGATTTTGTGTTTGATACCGCGTGACGTCAGCTTAATTTCGCACGAAATTAGCTATTTCGTTTGAAAACATGTCATTTCGTACCAAATGACTTCATTTCGTACGAAATCAGAGCTATTTCGTTTGAAAGTTCACCTATTTCGCTTGAAAACACCCTATTTCGCTTGAAAACATGTTATTTCGTACGAAATAAAGTTCATTTCGTGTGAAGGAATTTAATTTCGTTTGAAAATAAGTTTCATTTCATGCGAAATCATTCTATTTCGTTTGAAGGTGCTTATTTCGTGTGAATACATGATTTCGTGTGAAGTGTTTCGTTTGAAAGTTAGTTGAGTCATATCGTTTGAAAGAAGTCTGTATCAGCAGTCCACGTGAATTCTTAAATACATTCAACACATTTAAAAAGTTGGCCCAATAGGATTGTGATTAGCATTAATATTGTTGGCTTAGTGGGTTTTGTTGGCTCAATCAAATCGTTAACAGAAATATTGAAAACAAGTGAGGTCCAATTAAAATTGTTGACTTTAAAAATTGTCGGATATTAGATTGCATGTGAAGAATCAAACGTGTTGGACTTTGATTACATATAGTCATTGATTACATTGAATAGCGGTCCAATCAGTTTTTTGAACAATTAAAATTGTCGGCAAATTTAATAAAAATCAAGTTGATATGATCAATATATCTCGATCCATGTGATTCATTAAGTCAAAAGTTAATTGTATGTCGGGCACTTTAAATAGAAGGTCCAATAGAATTGAAGTGGTGACAGTCCACTTAATTGTTCATATTCATTTTGTTCACGTGATATTGAAGTTCTTAATTGTTCATTACCAAGAATTTTGTCGTGTAGTGTGACTCGATTGAAAAATCAACTCACAAGGTTTGATCATTCAAAGGTCCAGTCCACTTGAACTTTGAACCAGGTCGTTTGGAATTGTACTCATTTTGCAAGTAGTGGGTCAGGTCGGTTGATTTTGATCCGGGTCATAGCAGTTCGTACGGTTTGACAACTTAGATCTCAGTTCGCATCAAACTCAGTCCGCACAAAATATTCACCAGTCCGAGTATCAGTTTGATTCAGTTGTTTGATAGTGTTTAAAATAATAAGTGTTTGTTTGTTTGTTTGATTCAGGTAATTCAAGAAGTTCACATCATGGCTGAAGAATTTTACAATACGTTTTACAACGTGTTTACATCCGAGACTTCCGAAACCTCAATTGTTACACTAAAAGCCACAACTAAAGCGATCAATGAAATTATTAAACATGATAATTTCTACGGAACAAATTCAAAACCACCAACCCTTGAAAGTATTGAAGATTACACTTGGTGGAAAGAATGTTTTATCAACTGGGCAAAAGCTTACGCGCATGAAAGCTGGTTTTGTTTGGAGTTTGGTTATAGTAGGCCAGTCAATGATAAAGGAGAAGATCTCCCACTCAAAAGTTTACCTAAAGAAGACAAATCTGAATTCGCAGCTGAATAGAGAATGATTGCATTAATTCAATCTTCAATTAGACATGATCTGTTTGCTTTACTACAACATGATGGGTCATCAAAATCTATCTGGGAAGCTTTACGGATTAAAGCTGAGGGGGGTAAACAAATCAAGAAAAACAAAATTTCATTATTAAAAAAGGAATTTGATTTGTTCGATAGTTTGAAAGGAGAGACTGTGAGACAAATGATAGAGAGATTTGGTCATTTAAAAATTGAACTTGATCGTTTTGGAATTATTAAAACTAGAGAAGAAATAATTGATAAGATCATAGAAGCTTTACCACGAGCTGATCAGTGGCAAACATTTGTGTTCATATTGAAAAATGATGCTTTATATGATACAATTTCTCTTGATGTCTTGATTGAAAAGATAGAAAGTCGTGAATTGGAGTTACAGAAGCAGAGTAAGATGAGCAGTTCTTCATATCAACAAAATGTTGGTCTCTATTACAAAGGTGTAATACCTTCGGTGAAAGTTTGTGAATCACCAAAGACAGCATTTAGTGGTATAAAGATAAAAGAATCTCCGACAAGCTCATCAAGCTACAATCCGGGATATCATTCGTCTTTATCAAAAGCAAGTGTTGAAGAATCTGAAGAAGTTCTCTGCAACATTGCTCTCAAATTGAAGAATTCTCCGTCTATGAGTATCAATGAAGCCAAACAACAAATGAGTTTTCTTGCATCTGTTTTGGAATCATATGAAGGTCTAGTAGCTGGAAAAATTGGAAATTCTGAATTGACCAAAGAAGACTATGACCAGATTGATCCGGAAGAAATGGAACTCATAGATATACGCTGGTGTTTGGCTAGTTGCATCAGAAGAGCTCAGAGATATATGGAGATTACTAGGAAACAGTCAATCGGTGGTCCATCAACTAAGCTGGGATTTGATAAATCCAAAGTGACTTGTTTCAAATGCAAGCAAAGAGGTCATTTCAAGAGAGAGTGTCATAATTCTGCAGTTGATGGAAATGAAAATCCTTTCAATGATGATTATTATAGAAAGGCGATTTACCACCGAAGCAAAGAAGAGCCGAAAATGATTGAAAGCAAGAAGAAAGCCTTACTTATCCATCAAGATGATGAAAAAGTGGCAGAAGGTTTCAGTTGGGACAAATACATTCCACCTGATTCAGGATTGGCTGCTGAGATCAAGAAAAGAAATGAAGAAGATTGTGTTGATGATAAAGTCACTGCTCATGGCAGAAAAATATCACAAGGCAAACATTATGTTTTTGTTGCTGAAATCAAAGAGAAAACAAGAGAAGAGATTCTGAGTGAAAAAAGATACCGAGAAAGAAACATTGCTTGGAACAGAATGGATGAAATGCAAGAAGAGTATGAGAGTGCTGTCAACAATAAGAGATGGGATAAGAAGCGAGAGTGCTATGTCAACAGAAATGGTGAACCTGTTGTTCCCAAAAAGGACATAGTTTTTGATGATATTCTTTTAGTAATCCCTCGATCCATTTAGTACTATACAAATGTTGGAAAGGATAAAACATATGTGAAAAAGTTTGAAAAAATTCTTAGAGATGTTATGACTTCAAGTCTGAAGAAGAGGGATGAAGAGAGAATGAAGAAGAATGTTGATGAGATGGTGAACAATTTGAAGAAAGTTGCTGAAGAAGCTAAAGACGAAGCTGTGAAAGTGGAGGATGTGAAGATAGAAGAGGAAGATAAGGTAGAAAAAAGAGTTGTTGAAAAAGAAGCTGTTACAGAAGAACAGCAAGTTAAAGAAGCTGTTATAGAAGAACAACAAGTTGAAGAAGCTGAGGAGAAGCTAGAAAGTTCGGGTGAAGTGAAGAGTGATACTGGTGTTGGTGTAGAAGAAAAGAAAGAAGATGCTGATCAGAAGCAAACACCGAGGTGCCAATCACTGAGGTAAATTCTGATTCTGAAGTTTTAAATGAAACTGTTGAACAGTGCAAGAAATGCGTGGAAATGTGCAGTGCTTGTACTGAAAAAGACGAAAAGTTCAGAACAAGAGATCTTGAATTTACAAAAATCGAAGAGGTTTTTAAAAATAAATACAAAGAAATGTTTGAAAATGAAAAGGTTTTAAAAGAAAATGATGAAAAGATTTCAGAAATATGTAAAAATTTAGAAAAAGAAAATGAAAGTTTGAAAGAAAAAGTTTTGAAAATGACAGAAGAATGTTTTCAAAAGGAAAATGAGTGTCAAGAAATGAAAAAAGAATATGATTCAATAAAATTGGCTTATCACATTACAAAAGAGTCATATGAAAAAGTGAAGAGTCAAATGAAACTTGTTCAGTCAAGACTAAATTACTGTTCTGAAACAACTAATATGTTTAATCGACAGTATGAAATAAAGCAACAAGTTGTAAATTCTTACATTGAGGATGTTGCTAAGCTTAAACGTTAGATTGCTGATTTAGAACAGGATAACAACAAGTTAAAAAGTTATCATGTGTCATCATATGTGCTTGAACGTATTTTCAATATAAAACCGAGAGATGGTGATTCAGAGAAAAACAAAAAGGGCATTGGTTCAGAATTTCATCAAGTTCCACCACCGGAAAAGTTTGCATTTTATGATGATGAAAAGGTCGAAAAAGCTTTCAACATGGTAGATCAATTGTCAGATAACATTGACGTAACCTATTCCAAATCTGATGATTCTAGTGATTCAGAGGTGGTAGGTAAGGTCGTTGAAAGTGTTTTGTAAGAAGAGTCGGTTGATAAAGGTAAATCTGAATCACATAATGAAAATGAAGGTAGTTTTCATGAAGAATATCTGAAAAACTCAAAATCTGAGAAAAAATTGAATGATGATTCAAAAGTATTGGTTTATACCATGATTGGATCGGACAAATTATTCTTAGATGTTGTATTCCCGATTCAGAATGCGATTTCAAAAAAGATTGATAAAGTGTTCAAAATGGTTGAGATTGAAAAATCTGAAATTTCAAAGTTTGCTGGAAATGGTCACAAAACTTTTTATAACAAACCTGGTTACAAGAAGAAAAACATGAAGGCTGGGTTGGGTTATAAGAAGAAACAAAATTGGAAAAGAAATGAAACTCCAAATTATCAGACAAAGATGAATTTTGTTCATGGAACAAGTTCAGAAGAAGAGAAAGAACTCCAATTTAGACGACAGTGTAATGAAGAGTTCTATGCTCAAAAGAAAACGCAACAACCACAGGTCAAAGATGTTTCAAAGAGAACATGTTTTAAGTGTGATCAAATTGGACATCTTGCACACAAGTGTCCGAATCTGAAACCTATTGATGTTGAGTCGAAAAAGAAGTCTGATAATGTTGAGAAACAGAAATCTGAGGATGTGAAACAAAGGTCAACCAAATTTGATTCAAAACAAACTTGGAGGTACAACACAAACAAGTTTGTTTTGAACCAAACTTGGAAATCAAACCCGAATAGGTTCGATTCTAGACAGACCTGGAATTCTCACACACCCAGATTAAGAACAACACAGAATTGGAAAACAACGGTTGACGCAACAAAACCTCAACAATTTTGGAAACCAAATGTTGTTCAAAGTCAAAATATGCAAAAAGAGTCACATTTGTACAAACGAGGGACTCCAAAAGGTCAAACATGGTCTGCTAAGAAACAAATTGCTTCGGTAAATGATAAAAAAGTTGAAGTTAAAATTGAAAAAGTCTTTGTACAAAATGACAAAGATTTTCCGAAGTTGAATGAAGCATATTGTGTTGAAATACCTAAGGTCAAACAGACCTCGGCTAAATTGTTCAAGTGATTAAATAGTTTGAATGTGCAGGTGCTCAAGAAAACTGAAGATTGTGAAAATGGAATTCGGAGCAGCCTGGCACAACGGGAAGAGGAGGCTGCTGAACCCTGGTTTGGTTGAAACAGGGAGTTTGTTTGATTTCTGTACATAAATAAACAATATTTCAAAAACCCTAAAAATTGAAAAATTTAAAAACCAAAAATATGTTTTTATTTTGTCAAAATTTTGAAAAACAAAAATATGGTTGTTTTTAAATTTGTCAAATATTCAAAAATTCAAAAAGATGTTGATTGAATATGCCGAAACCCTCACGGCGGAACAAACATGATTAATTTCACAAGATTGAAAAACGGTTTTCAAACTGAAAAAAATCAATGTGTTGTAAATCATGGGGGTACGTTATTTTTTTCAAAACAGAGCACGAAAAGCAGAAAATGGATGGCGAGACAAAGCTATCAGCATCGGTTATCAAATTTTCTTTAGAATGGTTTTGAATTTTAGGGGGAGTAATATTGTCAGAAAATCCAAAAACATTAGAAAATTGGAAAAAGTAAAAAACATGATAAAATTCAAAAAATGAGTTTTTGTGTTAAAAGAGGAAATGATAGTACATCAGTAGACAATTACAGTACGCTAAAGAAATGGAAAGTTAAAAAGCAATAAACAATCTCACTAAAGATGTGACAATAGGCTCAGCTAGACTAGTAGATTTGCGATAATGAAACAAACTTAAATGAAAAAGCCTAGTTCTAGTGGGAAACGCGGTTGAAAGCATAGTACTTAGTTTTATCCTTCGTGACTGTGTACCTACTCAGTAATTGCTGAATGCTGAAAGAGCATAAAAACCGGTCAGTTTGTGAACTTTCATAACTTGCTGAAAAAGTCACTGTGATTGTGTATTTCATTTTGCAAAGATTTAAACTTGTTTTATTTCTTTATTTTGTTTAAGCATTGGACATCCTCTGCGTATACGTGAGTATCGAACCGGATGTTATTGCCTAAACGTTCTGCTTTATTTTCTTTGGTGTTTTGTTTAAGCTTTGGATCACCTCTGCGTATACGGGAGTATCGAACTGGTGGTTAAAGCCTAAACAATTTCAACTTATTTTTATTTCTTATTTTGTTTAAACATTGGACTTTCTTTGCGTATCGAAAGATCGACCTGATTGTTAATGTTTAAACATTCTGCGTTGTTTTTACACATATCACAGTTGATGAAAGTTTAAAAGCATTACTTGAGTTAGTGTATTGCATGATGAGGGGATATGCTGAGATCGTGGGGTCCATAAGAATTTAGTGCAAATTAATATACCTTAACGTATCGGTAAGCATTTTGAAAGTTTTTAGATTGAGTTTAAGTGGACAACAATATTGTCAATCAATGTGAATTGTTTAGAACTTAAAGTGTTTAAAGCTCAACGGTGCTAGTGATTTGTCATAAACTGATATGATCCTCTAACACGAACTCAAACAAAAATATTGTCTGTAAATATGTTTGTGAATATTTCTTTACTGCTTTATGTTTCAGAAAAATACAAAAAGATTTTGATTTCACTTTATTTTTGACTACCGATGTCTGGGATGCTAAGTTTCAAAATCTTAGTATGCTGATTGTGTTTCTGAAAAATAAACAAGTTCATTAATTTGAAACTTGAAGTTTTAAAATCAAAAATCAAAAACAGTTTGTGATATCTCCAAGGTCATTAATTTGGACTTGGATGATTAACTATGAGGAATTTGGATGCTCATATTGTTAAAATCTGTAAAAGAGCCAGTTTCGGATTATGTTCGCTAAAACTGCCAAATCTTTGAAGTTTATTGATAGGGGGAGTATCAAGTATTTCTGGATATATTCATATTATTATATCTTAAAGCCAGGATCTTGATTTAGAAAGTTTAAAAGAACCAGGTCACAATTCCTAGATAATCGAATGTTCAAAATGTTTGTACTTATAAATGTTTGAGAGTTGCAGATACTAATCCAGACTACGATCCCGATAGCCGAGTCTAAGGGGGAGTCTGAAGACGAGCTCAACGCAAGAGGAAGCTTGGATTCAAGGAGCCATGAAACTATTCTGAAGGAGTTTGTATACGAAAAGCAAGGTGTCGATCCCAAAAGCACGGAAGCTTGACGAAAGGGGGAGCCTGATGAAGAAAAGAGTCTACAGAAAGGGGGAGCTGGAGCTGAAGCTGAAGACAGATCCACGGGGATTCTGTTCTAGCAAGAGGGAGTCTACGTTGATGAAAACGTGTTAAAGCTTCAAGAAGACTCAAAGAGAGAAAGAAAGACAAGACGCTACGAGATTGACTACGGCAATATCCAAGGGGGAGTCTGTTAGTGCATTTATGTCTATCGCCTTCGTTAATCCGAGCCGTAGCGAGAAACTGAAGATAACAAGCTTATATTGTAATAACTAGTCAAAAGGCAAGGTGGCAATCTTGTAATTAATGAGAAATCTCATTAAAAGCCTTGACCTATAAATAGGGATGTTATGTCATAGTTATAGAACTTTTGCTCATTTGAAGTTTTGGAGAGCTCTAGATCTAGAGAGAGATTCTAGAGAGAGAAAGTGATTCAGGTGCTGTACAATTTCATAGGTTTCTAATAGAATCAAGTTTATATTACGTCTTGTGTGTTAGGTCACGTTCGTGTACGGTTTCCGCACGTCACACGTTCGTTCGCAATCGTTTCGGAGTCATAACCGGTCCTACACTAATGTGTTCCTTTTGATAAATTCTCTTTAATTCTCACTGTTTTTTTCTAAATTCTACAAAGTTCTCACTAATTTTTTCCGTTTTTTTTTTTCAAACGCACTGGGTTTCGGGGAACCTACAAATGTGGGCTGGATCCGCCCCTGACCTATGGTGGGGATTCTTGGATGATTATAACTAATATTGTATATATAATAGGATACAACTACATCACTTCATTCTAAAAAATCAAGTATTACTATTAACCTGCAAATTTCATGTCATACATAAAGAGTCATATATTTTTTCTGATTTCACACACATAACACATACCCATGACTAGAAGATGAAGATGGAAATTTTACTTAAACCAACACTTACACATGATGAGATGTTGAACTCATATTCTTTTATTTGTTGAATGCTTCAATCGCCCCTTTCATTATACATACAAATATGTGTATTTGATAGAATGAAGAACGTGGTTAACCCCCCTTTAAATCTGATTTTAGACAGTTATTTGGTAATTTACCCTTCTAATTCTCCAACTATTTAAGTAGGTAAGCTTTAAATCCATAAAATCTTTGGAAATAATAATCCAACTTGATTTATTTAAGTTTTCATCTAAAATAAGTAGGTAAACTTTAAATCTTTAAAATCTTTGGAAATAATAATCCAAACTTGATATATTTATGTTTTCATCTAAATTTATAAACCATATATATCTCCTATACTAAAAAATATATCTTTGCCACATGTCAGGATCTTAGTCAATCATTTTCATTTTGATGAGTTGTCATAGCTCATAAGGCAGAGAATTGGTTTTGAGCAACAATAGTAGGAATGACAATGAGCTGGGTTCGGGTTGGGTATTCGTATACCAAGCCCGTACCTGGTTGTAATTCTTTGTCCCATACTTGGCCTGTTACCCATCTGGTATTTTTTGGGTAATTACCCATCGAGTATCGGGTATGCCCGTTAATTTGTTAAAAATACCATTGAGACTCGCATGTGCATTTTTTACTCTAATGTTTATATAATTTACTATTTTAATAACTACAACAAAGGAAATATTACCAATAACATACATACATATCATATTCAAATGCATATTTGAAAAATATATCTACATAATTAATTTATTAACGTACTGCTACTTTGGAACACATAATATCAATTTATGTATTTTGCATTTAAATGAACACCAGACATGAAAATAGTAACATTAATCAGGTTCCAAGTAATCTCCCTAATAACTTGAAATGTATTTAGAAAATCCCAAAACCAACACACATTTTTAATATGCATATAAACAACACAACTAAACATAAAATCTTGTATTTGTATGTTAAAGTCTCGAAGACAAACAATAGAGCAAAATCTATGAATAATGAATATGTTTATGTACTAAAGTTTATATAAATGGAAAATTCAATTTAAAATAATATACTTTTCGGGTATTATGCGGGTAAACGAGCCGGGTATCCGGCTAAATCCCATATCCTTACCCGATTTTTTTATATTTTTAATCTCATACCCGTCGGGCTTCAGGTATACCGCACCCGCCGTATATGCAGGTTTTGGGTAGACCCATCGGGCTCGGGCTTTTTTGCCATCCCTAGGCAATAGTTTCTCCTCTTTACCTTCCCTCCGTCCTCTCCCTTCAATCAATTCAAGCTTTCCAAATATATGAAATCGTTTCATTCTTGAATTATATTTCAATTGAAAAATCCTAGATGTTACGCATTCTTCTACAATCGAGAATACAAGTATCCAGATTCCTCTCTGTCGTATCGTTTCTGCAATTTCTTCTTCAATTCGGTAATTGTTTCAACAAAATACATCATATATTCTAGGAGGTTGCTGGAGCTGTATCCACGATTCTGGACGGCTAGGGTTTCCTCCACAACTGGCGGTGGTGGTTGATGATAACAGAGATGACGGTGGTGGTGGTGGTTCTGGCTACGATTACGGTGACCAGCAGTGCAATGTTACAGGTTAGAATGTTTGGTGATTCATAAAAACCCACAGGTTGTACCCAATTGCATCTTATTTCCCTTCTCCCTTCTATGATGAAACGTCTTTCTTTGATTCTTTTCAAATCATCATCATTACCTACATTTTCTCCATTTCTTTTCATTTAACAGTAATTTTAGATTCAAATAAACCTTCAATTGCTATAGCTAGAACAGGTGGTAGGTTTTAAGTTAAGAATTTAACATATTCTCCAATTCTTATAACACGGACCTGCTATATGCTTTTAATTAACGATTTATTTTCTTGAGTTTAGTAAACTATATGGTTGGGTTTTGATGACAATGAGGAGCTGTTTCGCAACTTTTGAATAGGTAAGTGCTGAACCAGTATGAGGTCTGGACCATTAAGGGCTGAACCAGTAAGAGGTCTGGACCATTAAGGGCTGAACCAGTAAAAGGTCTGAACCATTAAGAGTCTGTATAATGCTTAACCGTTCAGAGGAAAATGTCTGACCAATATAAATAAGAGCTCTTAACCGTTCAAACTCAGTATAATGATTAACCATTCAGAGACAAATGTCTGAATGAAATGTCTGAATCATTCAGACATTTGCTCGTGAAACAAACAGTCTGAGCCATTAAGTATTGAACCAGTAAGAGGTATGAATCGCTAAGAGCCACATTAAAAACTAAACAAACAGCCCCTGAGTTTAATAAATGTTTGGAATGCTTGATGAACAGTTTATTATATTGAGTTCATATTTGGAATGCTTGATGTCATGAGTTGATAGAACCTGCTATGTGCATGTCATTAATTATGATGCCAATGTGGCAATCGTTGCGATACATGTAGCTGGGATGCAGAAGTTGTCTGACCGTCTATTGATAATGTGGGACACGAATGGCCGATTTTTCCAGTTAGGATGATTGAACCAGTTGTAGGAAACTTGTGTGGTTTTTGGATCACGGGCTACTTCAAAGCTTAAGGGCATCAATTGTGACTGATTAGCGCTAACGAACGTAGAGTGTAATGAGTTTTACAAATAAATAATTATGACCGTAACTATTGAAGTTAAAGGGCATCAATTGTAGTCCATTACAAACATAAAGGACGAAAAGTATAATTTACCCTTATATCAATGTTTTTATTTACATTTAACTGATTTTTTTTATAAATATTAAATATAAAATAATAATAATAATAATAATAATAATAAAAAGTGTGTGTCACTTGTCAAATAACGCCGCTCTTCCACGCTGAAGAAACACGGAACTAATTATGAGGTTAATCGGTTTGGTAAGTTCCTATCATAGTGGTTAATCTTCTTATGGCTTTCTTAGCTTCGTAATGATCTTCTAATCCTGCAAAACAGAACACCGTTACTCGTTAAGAGGGGAATATGGGGGTTTCCCTCTTAACCGGGCTCCGGCGTGAGAATAAGCGACTGCTTTGTGGAGATAATTAAGTATTAAGAGTGAGAGTAGAGGGAGTAGAATGTTTAACCTGTGGACTGAGGTTTCTATTTATAGCCGGAGATGTGTAAGAGGATGTGGGCTGATAGGCCTTAGGCCGGAAGGCGACAATATAGAGGATATGCTCTTTGTCTCACTGGTGTCGACCGTTAGTTGCTTCTGGAAGCTCCTTGGTGCTGGCGCACCGTGATTGGAGCCACGTGTCATGGTTGTCGGCCTGGCCGCCCCTCTGCCATCAGCAGGTAAGTGGAGATCGTGGGGCAGGTGTCTCTGCTGTTGGTGCATTACGTCTGTCGACTTCGTCTTGTACCGAGTCTAGTATTAGAATTGTTAGATCAGGGCGCGTTGTACGAGAAATAGGGTAGGATTTATGTGTGTTTGAGCTAATTTCGTTTGACCTATATATACCGGTCAAACGATATCAGTTGTAACCTTCTTGTTTCCGACGCCGAGGTGCTGTCGAAGTGTCTACGTGATGTAAATTGTTACCAGATCAATAAACGAGACAGTTAATAATGAATACAAGCTAAACAAAGACAGAATCAATGAATTTCGCCTCTGATTCTGTCTGAGCACTCTTCTGATCGACTCATTTGGTCGTTTCACGATCCTACATCTGCCCTGTGATTGGTGCCACGTAGGCGTCCTTAAGTACTTTCTGTCTCCTGCATGTCAGACGATCGTGGAGCACGATTGAGCAGGACCAGAAGGACACCAATTGGCCCTTTCATTCTGCCACTTGTACCTTGTGTACTATCTGAAACAGCCTTGCGCCGTAGTCACGCGTG
The DNA here is from genome assembly GCA_030545235.1 of Helianthus tuberosus. NCBI lineage: Eukaryota > Viridiplantae > Streptophyta > Magnoliopsida > Asterales > Asteraceae > Helianthus > Helianthus tuberosus. The sequence goes on along the minus strand of CM060427.1, from coordinate 154,612,115 downwards.
ATTCTTGCTGAACACGTAACTACCCCGCGCAGGGTATGGGTTACTGAATGCTCTTTCAGAATGCTAAGTGTTGAAAGTGGAGCTTCCTATTGCTCAGACCTCGCGCCGGATCAAAGAATAACGAAGTAGCCCGCGCGAGGTTGGCAATAAGAAATGTGTTGAATAAGGAGTATGGTCCTTCGCGCGACCTGAATAAAGGTTTGCGCGGCTTTTTTGGGACCATACCCCTTCAAGTCCCCCCAGTCCAGTGCGGCACCATGCGCGAGGCAAGTGGTTGGAGCGCTGGACTTAGAAAAAGAAAGTTTCCGAAAATGCTTGTTTTTTGTTTGATAGGCGTGCGCGTGCAAATGTTTTGACAGTTGTTACGGCGCGACTATCATATCTGGCAGCTGATGATCCTTTGCTTTGCATTGATAACGCGCGGGTTCCTTGGGTAACCATGGATACGATGCGGCTTGAGTAACTTATGCATTAAGTTTCTTGAAATTTGAGCGGGAAAATCCTCGATATTTGAATTCTGACAGTTTGGTGAGGATTTTCGTTGATGGTGACGTTTGAGTTGACCGCTGACACGGCTGTCATCAAGTTGTCTCTGACGGTTCCACTTTCCGTCAGGAGAGTGAGGTCCACGCGCGCGTGGTAACTGCTGCTCCGGGATTTGCGATCGACGTGGCAGTCGCTAATTGGATACGCGCGCGGTGAATCCGGCACGTCTACTCATCGCATTAAATGCGATGAGTAAATATACTTCGTGGATATGAGGAAAATTATCACTTCCTCTTGCACTGTTGCTGTTTCCTCTCTTGAGTTCTTCGAATCTTCAAATCTTCAAGTGAGTTATTTGCAGATCTTCGTGATCTTCATCAAATCTTCATATTTTCTGCATTTTCAAAGTTTCTTCATCGAGTATCCATGGCTGAAGAACAAGAAGCAAATCCCGGTGAAGGCCCTGTTCCTATCCTAAAGTGGGACTTAGGGTTGTTTGATCAGATCACTCGAGGGTTTCGATTCCCACCGGAATGGGATGCCCGGTACCCCGGCCAGAACCAGACGGCCGCCGATGCACCCCCGGGGTATATTACCCTTTATGAAGACTTTTTCCTTCAGGGCAACTTTCGGTTGCCGGTGACGAGGTTCGTGTCTAATATCCTTCAGCACTATGGTTTCCATATCTCGCAACTATGTCCACCCGGGATGGTGAGGGTGCGACATTTCGAGTTCTTGTGTCGATCCCATGGCATAGAGCCGACGGTGGATAAGTTCAGGGTCTTCTATCAACTAATCAGGAACATAGGGTTTTACTCGTTCGACAATCGTGGGTCTGCCAAGAAGATTTTGTTGAACCCTCCCAAGAGTTTCCATGATTGGAAACAAAAGTTTTTCTTCATTAGAGAGGAGGTTATCCCCTTCGTGATGCTCTTTCGTGCGCCTGATGTGATAGAGAAGGAAGAGTTGGCGGTTCCGAAGAACGCCGATTGGTACTTGAAGTTGACCGCGGCGCCAAATCATATATTTGGTGAGAGCGTCCTGGTTGATGCGCAGATGAGCGACCAGTGGCCTGAGGATAGTACAGTGGTGCCAATTCTGAAGCTCGAGGATAGAGGTCAGTGATTTCCTTGATTGCTATTTCTCTTTTAATCTTGCTCTTAGATGTACGGTTTTTGTTTTCGCAGAGGTGCAACTTTACCAGGCTGCTTTCCCCACTTATGATGGATCTATGGGTGTTCACCCGCTAGAAGCTGGGGAAACTTACTGGTATGAACACATCCGAGGCAACTTCCTTTATCCTCCTGCCGGGATTTTCGCCGATCCTCCGACTTCAACCGAAGGTGCGCATGTACCCAATCCCAGGCCTTTGCGAGCTATTACCTCCGCTGGGAAAGAGATTCTTTATCTTTCCAGCAAAGAGTCTGTAGGGTCTTCGAATGGGGAGCTAAGTTCGTGGTTTGACATCTTTGCAGGTGTGTTGCGCAACCTGGGGATTGACCCGGAAGAGAAAAAGAAGAAAGCCCCTAATAGGAAGAAGGTGATCACCCTTGACGCTGAGGTGACCAGCAAGAAAGGCGGGAGTAGCCGCGCCACTGTTGTTGCTGTTGAAAAAGGTACGCTACGCTTTCGTCAGAGTTAACTTGGAAGATTACGTTATTATCAGTGATTCATTCGAAGGCTTGTCGCGTATAGGCGAGAAGAAGTCAGGAGGAGCTGGTTCAAAGAGCTCGGGGAGCGCGGGTTCTCGCAACCCAGATGTTGGGGCGACTCCGTCCTCTGTTGCGCATGATGAAGAGGAGGAAGAAGAAGAAGAAGATGAGGAGGAGCCTGCTGCCAAGTTGGTAAGCAGGAAAAGAAGTAGGACTGAGACCACTGATGGTGGGTCTGTTGCTCCGAAGGCTGCTGCGGTTCCCTTGATTGGGAAGCAGAGCAACTTGCGCTCCCTTTACAGATTTTCTCCTGGTTAGTTTTCCTTAGCTTCTTGCTCTTTGTTGCTTCCTCTTTTTAACACTTAGCTTCTGCAGAGGCCAAGAGGAAGACCCCTGAGAAGAAGGGTGTCGCGTTTACAGAGCCCTCTGAGCCGGCGCAGAAAAGGCCCAAGGTTACCATCAAACCTTTCAAGACTACTGGTGTAGAGTCTGAGAAGGATAAACAGGCTGCTGGAGGGGAGAAGGCAAAAGCTGCTGAGGAAGAGAAGAGGAAGAAGGTTGCGGAAGATAAGAAAAAGAGAGCTGAGGATGAGAAGAGGAAGAAAGCCGCTGAAAGAGAGAAGGAGAGAGAGAAAAATAAAGAAAAGGAGAAGGATAAAACGGCTGTCGACACGCCTGTCGGAGGTGAGCCGAAGGATACCGGGGGCGCCGCTCTAATTACTCGTGATAAGGCGTAGGGTCTGGAGGTTGTTCAAACTACGGGGCTTGACCAGCCCCATCATGAGAAAAGGAAAGAGCCCGAGGCTGTGAAAACTACCCAGACTGCTGCGGGTGGCGCGAGTTCTGGTGGTGCTGGAGGGTTTGTGCCTCATTCTACCATCGGTCCTAAGGATACTTTGGGAGATCTTTATTACAAGACTTATACTGAGGAGGCGCGTGGTAATGCTCCTCATCAAGCTCCCTAGGGTCTGAAGCAAAAGGATACATTTATGGACTTTGCGTCCTGTCGTGATTGGTTCTTAAGTGTGGCTCTTGTGCGAGTGTAACTGCCCGGTCTCGCGCTATGTTCGCGGAGGACCTTGGAGGCATAACTCAAGAGCTTGTAATTCACTGAAGTGTTTTCGTGCTAATCAAAAGTTTTAACATGCATTTGTAACGTAAGAGTCTTCACGATAAAGGAAAACATGTCGTATGCTTTCATTAATTGAGAAACAGGCGCTTAGGCCAACATACATCGCATATAAGTAACATTAGGGGCGTTTAGCCAACATAGGAAATTAGGAAGGGCACGTGGCCTAGAATAATTACATATAGCACTTGCGCAGTTGTTGCGCATTCCACGTGCGCGGGATGATGTGTCCATCCAGGGTGCGCAATTTGTATGCCCCTTTTCCTAACACTTCGTGAACCAAGTATGGGCCTTCCCATTTGGGTGCTAGTTTTCCAGGGCGTTCAGCGTTTGAAGCTTCATTGTCTCTGAAGACATACTCTCCTGGAGTGAAGGTGCAAATGCGTACTCTAGCATTGTAATACATTTCCAGCCGCGTCTTGTACTTGGCTTCTTTAATTCGCGCAATTTCGCGCCTTTCTTCTATCAAATCCAAGTCAAGACGACGTTCTGCCTCGTTATCGATTGTGCTGACTACTGTCAAGCGCGGAGAGGGCATGCCAATTTCTGCCGGGATAACCGCTTCTGAGCCATAGACTAGGCTAAAAGGGGTTTCGCCGGTACTTGTCTTAGGCATGGTTCAGTGAGCCCACAGGATACTCGGGAGCTCATCTACCCAGCCTCTTCGCTTTGTGCCCAGTCGGGCCTTTATCCCATCGACAATACCTTTGTTCACACTTTCAACTTGGTCGTTGCCTTGGGGGTGCGCAACGGAAGAGAAAGTGTGTTCGATTTTCATCTCTTTCATCCACTTTTGGAGGTCGTCTGACGCGAAGTTGGTGTCGTTGTCAGTTACAATCTTGAGTGGCAGGCCAAACCTGCAGATGATGTGTTCCCAAATAAACTTGTGCACCATCATTGCAGTAGTTGAGGCGAGGGCTTTGGCCTCCACCCATTTCGTAAAGTAGTCGACGGCCACGATTATGAACTTGACGGCGCCAGGAGCTTCTGGGAAAGGTCCCACCATATCAATCCCCCACTGCTGAAAAGGCCAAGCAGTGGATACAGGGATAAGATCGTTCTTTGGGCGCAGGGTTTTTGGAGAATGTCGCTGACAGGAGTCGCATTAGCGCAGCTCCTTCAGGGCGTCAACATGCATCCCTGGCCAGTAATATCCAGCGTTCATAATCTTCGCGACAACCATGCGTGGTCCTGCATGGATGCCACAGATCCCTTCGTGAATTTCCCTGATCAAGTAATTCGCGTCCTGGGGGTCCACGCAGCGCAGAAGTGGCCCCAAGTAGGATTTCCGGTATAAGATACCTCCATTCATCTCATAATGCAAGGCCTTGTTCTGAATCTTCCTTGCCTCTGCTTTTCTCGGTTATCATCCCTGACTGCTTTTCGATACCCGATTCTATCAATTGTTTCGCGCGCATCTTCTCTATAGCGCGGCCTCTCTTCAAGGCCCCTTGATCTTCCGGATTTCCAATCGTTACTTTTGTGCTTGTTGCGCTTGTTGTTATCGCGCGAGTTTCCCTTGGAAAATCGATCTTCAGTATAAGAGTTCTTGTTACCGGCCAGTGTCTCTTCAGTTTGCGCGACTATTTTCGCGGCTTCCATGAGCTTATCCCATTCTTTGGGCATTCCATCTTTCCCAGTGATAGTTCTAATGAGACTATCACAGCGAATGGCCTTCTTGAAGTTGGCGCGTATGAGTTGTTCACTTACGCCACCAATTTCCAAACACTCCTTGTTGAAGCGAGTCATGAAATCTTCTAAACCCTCGTTCTCTCTGCGCCAGATATCTGTTACCTCAGTTGTGTCTCGCGTTGAAAGTGGAGCTTCCTATTGCTCAGACCTCGCGCCGGATCAAAGAATAGCGAAGTAGCCCGCGCGAGGTTGGTAATAAGAAATGTGTTGAATAAGGAGTATGGTCCTTCGCGCGACCTGAATAAAGGTTTGCGCGACTTTTTTGGGACCATACCCCTTCACACGCCCTGTCCCACACCTTCCGTTTTTGCACCACGCCCCATTTCTGATGCGTGCTTACGTGTCGTCTACGTAGAGTGTAATGAGTTTGACAAATAAAGGATTTTTACTGTAATTATTGAAGTTAAAGGGCATCAGTTGTAGTCCATTACAAACATAAATGATGAAAAGTGTAATTTACCATTATATTATTGTTTTTATTTAAATTTAACAGATTTTTTTATGAATATTAATTATAAAATAATTTGTGCCGCTTGTCGAATAACGCCGCTCTTCCACGCCCCGTCCCACACCTTCCGTTTTTGCACCACACCCCATTTTTTATGTGTGCTTACGTGTCGTTCACATGTCGTATAACGCCCCATTTTCAAGTCTCTTCACACCGTATAATCCTAGAACAAAGGCCCTCGAGTAATCATTATATTAAATGGAACATTGCAACTAAAATAATGGTGTTAATGAGTTCTGTTGAAAGACAATAGTTGAAAGAAACTTTTAACTGGATGTATAGACACATCATGAAACTTCATAATTTAAATTGCGACTTTAATAATACAATTTATCGTGATGTAGACGTGATGTATTTTAGGTGTCTCATAACTAAATTTGCTAACCATAATTTACAACATGTAGTGTATTGTGTGGTTTAATAATTTATGAAACATTTCTACAACATGATCAATCTCAAATTAACGCCATATGAGGGTTTTATACAGGGGTGTTAAACAGGTCGTGTTCGTTGGTTGACGGGTTCAACCCGAATCTAAAAAGTTTAGACGAACCCGAACCCAAAAAAATTCTCATACGTATGAATCCGAACACAACCCGAATATGGTAGGTTGACCAAACATGACCCGTTTAACCCGAATTTTTCAACTTTTTAATCTTTTTCCACAAATTAATATATAAAATTAAATTTTGAGTGAACTTTCATTTTGCTCTCTGTGGTTTGGTCACTTTAACGGTTTTGCCCTAAATCTTTAAAAATAGCAATTTTCCTCCAATAGTTTGCTATGGTTTTTCCATTTTGCTCCCTGCCTTTAACTCCAACCAAATCGTCTGTTTTTCCATTTTGCTCCCCGCATGGAGCAAAATGAAAAAACCATAGCAAACTATTGGAGGAAAATTGCTATTTTAAAGGTTTGGGGCAAAACCATTAAAGTGACCAAACCACAGGGAGCAAAACGGAAGTTTACTCTTAAATTTTACTAAAAAAAACATACAAATGTTTATAATACAATAACATTAAATTATAAAGAGTTAACTGTCATTTTCGTCCTTGTGTTATGTCCATTTATGCCGGTCCAACCCAAATTTCAAATTTATATCATTGTCGTCCCTAACATTCTTGAAACATGTCAATCCCATCCAAAAAGCAAGGTTGAATCGGATAATTAGACAAATCACATGGATGAAATTGGCAGTTAACTCGTGTTTATTTGGACGGAACTGGCATGCTTAAAGAATGTCAGGGACGGAAATAGTATAAATTTGAAATTTGGCCTGAACTGGCATTGGACAAACTACTGTGATTAAATGACAGTTTACTCAATTATAAAATTTTATGTCAAATTATCTTTTTAAGTTTTAATTAAGGCGTAAGATACACACCCAATTTAATTTATAACATAAAATAAATTGTAAAAAATATAAGATAATATAAACGGGTTAAACGGGCCAACCCGTCAACCCGGCCGGGTTAACTCGAACCTGACCCGTTTAGTTAAACAGGTTAACCTGAAACTGACCTAAACCCGTTTAAAGTAAACCTAAACCCACGAATTTCGTGTTAGGTATATTTCATGTTTTCGGGTGTGTCAGAAATTCACACCCCTAGTTTTATAGATATAAGAGTAAACCGCCAAAATGGTTTTTGCGTTTTGATCACTTTAGTCCAAAACTCAAACCTTTTGAATCTGAGTCTCTGTGGTTTCAATTTTGTTGTCACTTTCATCTAAAATCAAAATCTGATCAGATTTTTCAGTTAACATCCAGTTTTTGTCTTTTTATTCCCTTTTAATGAAGGGCAAAATGGTCTTTTAACTTTTTATTATAACAAATTAAAAAATCTGACTATTTTGCCCTTCATTAAAAGGGAGAAAAAAAAACTAGATATTAACTGAAAAATTTAACCAGATTTTGCTTTTTAATGAAAATGACAACATAATTGAAACCATAGAGATCCAGATTCAAAAGTTTTAAGTTTTAGAATAAAGTGATAAAAACTCAAAAACTATTTTAACAGTTTACTCTAGATATAAATATCAAAGAGAAGAGAAAGGATTTGTTTATTTTTTCTTATTCCTAAAGTATCATGCATTGCACGTTTTTTTTTTCTTTACACCAACTCTTGTTAATGTTTTCAATCAGTACTAGGTAAAATGACCAAATTGCCCTCGGCTTCATCGATTGCATTCCAAGTCTGTGTTGTTGAACTCAAACCAACCATCGGCCAACCCTTGGACGTTCTCTCTCCTGAAATTAAATTTAGGGAGTTTCCACTGTGAGTGAATCTAAAATTTGAACCAAAATTCACGAGGAAACAGTAAAGAAATTGGAGTCAAATCACCAAATAACATTGACTGAATCAAACAAATTAGAAGGAAAATAGGCTAAAATCAATTGATCCCTTTGTCACTTTAACCACCGCCCACGATTCTGAAACAAGGGTAGACGGTGCTAATCGGAGACAGAGATCGTTAGACGGTGGGTGTAGGGAGGCTTGAATTGAGGGTATTGCTCGACACATGACATGTGTGGGATCCACAAGGTGTGATGTGGCGTGGCTTCGGCTGGGTGTGGTGTGGCATGGCCATCCATGCGTATTTTGTTTTTTTCTTTAACTATTTAAAATTTTTAAAAACTACACTAATTAAAATAGAAGATTACATATAAATATTTTTAAAACCACAAATAAAATTTAAAAAAAAACTACATATAATCTAAAATTTGGGTCGTATCTACGGTTAAAAGGATGCATTGTAGAGGATTAAGTGGGTTGATTTTATAAAATACATAGATATATGATAGAAGAAGCAGGGGAATGGTAAAAAAATGTAAAAAAATGGGTGGGTATTTATATAGTGTAAAAGGGAAATAATTTTTTTATATATATATAACGTAGCCGTTTGGCAACCGTTAGCCCCAACGGCTACATCAATCCAGCTAATTATAGCCAGCTAAGTCACACTGCCCCCTCCCCCCCCCCCCCTCGCCCCACGCCAGGGGGTAACGCGAACCCGATGTGGTCTAGCCAGCGTTTTGGGCAATCCACCGCCCCAACCCACGCCCTACACCCCGTAGCCCTTAGACCATGTGTAGTGGTTAACACCCCACCCTTGGGCGTTTTGCGTCATGTGGCAGCCCAGTCAGCAATGGGGCATTATAGGGCGTTTTCTGAAATCGATGAAGAATAGATGTGGGCATTGTGGGTGTTATGTTTGTAATAAAATTAAATAAAAAAACATCAAAAAATCTGATTGGTTTTACAAAAAGGAAAATGAAGATGATTGGACACAGGGGCGGATCTAGTATAGAAAGACCGGGTTCCCAGGAACCCAGTCTTTTCGGAAAAAAACGTTTTTTTGTAGTGTAAATCTTGTATGATTTGTAAAAAAACGGTTTTTTGTAGTGTAAACCTTGTATGATTTTGAAAAAGGAACCCAGTGATTTCTCCGGCTGGATCCGCCACTGATTGGACACAAGAAATGAAGCTGGGCGTGGAAAATAAAACAACTAAAATGAAGATGTCGGGCATGGTTCGGCATTATTAGGCAAAAAAACGCTCATTTTTTACCACTACGCATGGTCTTAATATTTGAGCGCTTCAGAGGTTTTTTTTTTAATATTTGAACTGTTTCATTAACGCCCCTTAAGTTTAATAATTTACACTGTTGCTTAAACATTTGTTACCTCTTTTTCCGTAGGTTTTTAAATTCTTTTGAGAGTTTCTTTTCTTTTTTGTTGCTGTGTTATTTTAACTTTAAATGTTTTCTTTTTGAGATTTAATTATTTTTTATTTGATTTCTATATCTATTTTTTGCGAGATGTATAACTGAACGTTACAAATGTGAACACCATCGTTGTATCTATATTTTGAATACACAGCAGAGAGTGGTTGTCACCCATTAGTTTTTTTTTTTTTTTTTTTTTTTTTTTTTTTTTTTTTTATAGAAAACGTATATGTTATAAGTTGTAGGAATATGAGAGAGACTGAAGACAAATAAAAGAAAAGAAAAGAAATGTGTAGAATAACTTTGTATTTTATAGAGAAAAGATAAAAATATGTGAAACTACTGATGTTGGGCGTTTAAAAAAAATAAGAAAAACGTAATTGAATATAATATAGAAATTTCCTTTTTGTTTCCCACTTTTCACATCTAGCTACTCCTACGTCTGAAAGGTACATGCTAAGAAAAATTAATACGGTAGCCATGTATGTGATTGTGAACATGATATACGTAGTACAACGCGATTTATTGAAGAAAACTAAACAAAATACATGAAAAGTATTGATGTTGCTAGCAACACTTTCCATCACTTACCACCTAAACCATCAATTATTTTTGTTTTTTCCAGCGACTTTCATTAAAATAGGCTAGCAAGAAGTTTGAAAAAAAAAAAAAAAAAACAATCCACTTGCAAATTAAAAACATACCAATTTTTCTACTAAAGATTTTTAAAGGTAGACCTATTTGTGATCCACAAAAACGCTAAGGATTTCATCTCTTCCAACACTTTAGCAATGTCAGCCTTCTTGTTTTCAAAATAAACGTGGTTCCCCTTGTGATAAGGAAATTCTCTATATTGATATTTTGAGATTACATTGTATTATATACAGATTTACAGAACAATGAAATAGGAAAGTCGATAACAAAAAATAACTACTCTTGAATACACATAATCACAGGAACTAATTTAGGAGAGATTGTTGAGGTTTCCATATCATCTTTTATCCCCCTGCAAGCGAAACGGCGGCGGACAAACTCGAAACAATTCCCGAAAGTGCTCAAACTGAGGTCGTGGTAAGCTTTTGGTGAATATGTCCGCAAGTTGCAGCTTGGTAGGAACAAATTGAGTATGTAATCTGCCTGACATGACCAATTCACGAACAAAATGATAGTCCAAATCTATGTGTTTGGCTCGTTTGTGAGACACCGGATTTTGGCTCATGAACAGGGCACTTCGGTTGTCACACAAAAAAGTCGGACGTGAGGGAGGAAGAGCATGAAGTTCCCTTAAGAGATGAGTGATCCAGACGATCTCAGCTGCTGCATTTGCCATGGCCCGATACTCCGACTCACAACTAGACCAGGCCACCGTTGGTTGTTTCTTGGCGCTCCAAGACACTAAGTTACTACCTAGAAAAATCGAATAACTGCGGGGGTGCGAAAATTGGCCGAATTTACTCATTTTTTTTTATAGGCGAATAATTGATGGAATTCCAAATGGAGTTGGGTTTATGAGTTTCTTTGTAGCGGAGGTTATTAAATCGGTAGAGGGTGGACGCATTTCTTCTTATTTGTTCTTTTATTTTTCTTATGTATCAATATTTTATTTCTTATACATCATAAGTGTTTTCTATCGCACACTACGGTCTAATATATAGCATATACTTTTGCTCATCGGGATGAACTCTTATTTATGCGCAATCACTGAGTCATTGTAAATTACTCACTTTGCACGTTTAGTAAGTTAATTGTAGTTGTACCGGATACCACCTCTACATGCAGTGACAAAACTTGAACAAATATATAGAGGGGCCGAGCTCAAGAAAATCAGGGAGCCGAAAATTTTTAGTCAAAATGAATTCAGAGTTGCCATACTCAATACTTCTATAAAATTTTCGGACGAAATACGCGTAAATTTACACCACTGAGACAAAAACAGGAGGGGGGGGGGGGGGCTAGTACCTTAAAAGCTTTGCCCATGCCTATTACATTCTTTAAAAAAATTGTCTATAATTACATGTATAAACATATACAACACTTACGGTTGTATTTCATGGCTAAATAGAATTGCATGCTTAAGCTAGAGTTGAAGGAGGAGGTGAGGCCTGTTTGGTCTGCCATACAGGACTCGGCCGAAGGGATGGAGAGCAGACACACAAACCATTTTTTTAACGTGTGAGTTTATATAAAAGTGGAATGTGATGTGAAAGTTTGTGTAGGTTTGTGCGTTGGAGGAAAAAAAAAGTAATTTTTAAGGTTGAGGTCTAAAATGATATAGTGCCATGGGGTGGTGGATCTGAAAAAGCATTGGAGATACTGTTAGGTGTTATTCGTTTAGCTCTCAGTGAGACTCTGCTCTTAGTGAGACTCTGCTCTTAATGAGACTCTTGATGGTTCAGACCTCTTACTGATTTAGTTCTTTTAATGGTTCAGATTGTTTCTTTTGCGAGCAGATGTTTGAATGGTTCAGACATTTGTCTCTAAATGGTTAAGCATTATACTAAGTCTGAATGGTTAAGAGTTAAGACCTCTAATCTGAATTGCTCAGACATTTGCCTCTATTAGTATGTATAGTTAGTTTCTATGTATAGAGTTGATTAGTTGAGGAGGTTAGGTGGTTAAGTTAGTTAGTCTCCTCTATATATACATGTATTGCTCATTTACAAGTTTAGTGAAATGATAATGATTTGTGCCTGATCCATTTCTTTATGGTATCAGAGCCACACATCATCAGTTCTGTTATAACTGCCACTAGTTAGTTAGATATCCGGCAACTTTTTTCGGCCAAACTCATCCCTCCGATCATCTTCTTCGTTTCTCCGATCAACTTTCTGGCTTCTTTTCATCTTATTTCTTCTGTCTTCATAATCTCTTTGTTGTCTTAATCCATGGCAACCTCTTCAAATTCGAATTCCTCTTCAAACATGACCGATTTCACTTCAAATTCTACACAAACCTTACCAAATATCACTAGTTTCATGCCGGTAAAACTTGATAATGATAATTTTCTCAACTGGCAACATTAAGCTCTCAATATCCTGAGAACTTTAGGTCTTCTTCACTTTCTAAATAGAGAGATTGCTCCTCCTGAAGAAACTGATGCAAGAGAGATCTGGAACAGATCTGATGGATATGTCTCTGCATTTTTAACAACAAGTTTATCACCAAATCTTCTTCATCTTGCGAGAGGAACAACATCAGCCACAGATCTATGGCACAAACTTGAAGAATCATTTACTCAACAAGTATTTTCAAAACAAAACCTTCTTCGTACTCAATTTCATCTTCTAAAATAGGAAGATAAGTCAATTTCTGAATATTGTGATTCTGCTCGTACTGTATATGATTCACTTATTGCGATTGGTGATTCAATTTCTGAACACTCTCTTATACTTCAAATCCTAAACGGATTACATGCTGATTACCAGATGTTTGTAACAAACATCGAGAATTCTGATGTTAAACCGAATTACTCACAACTTAGAGCTAAATTGTTAACTCATGAAGCACGTTTGAAACAACAAAATGCTCATATTTCATCTGCTGCTCCAATAACTGCTATGGCCGTGATGAATTTAAATTCATCAAATCCACCACATTCAAATCCCCAATAGACGATAATATGTCAAATATGTGATAAAATCGGACACCAAGCTTCAAACTGTTATTATAGGTTTACTCCGGTGACGCAAAACTCTCCAAATTCCGGCAACAATGGTGGTAGATCTTGTAATAATGGTGTGTTAAGATCGGAGGCTCTCATGATAGTGTTTGTTTGTTTACAATGAATAATCAATGAATATGAAAACATGTTAGGTGCAGCGGAAGTGAAAACAAACTCTGTAAACACAATCAAAGGAGAAAATAGTTTGATAAACGATTGCTTCTCATAGAGTCAAACGATTTACAAATCAAAGCAAAAGATTACAGATATGCTTACAAACTATACTCCCCCTCAGCCTGATGCCCCAAGGTTGGTTGCACACAAGATGAAAGGATTAGACATGAGGAGAAGAACCCGCTCAGTCAATCAAATGTAACAGTACAGGGTACTGTTACATTTATAGGCAAACCAAACCACTGAGGTATCTCAGCTGACGTCACCATGAAAGCGACGTCTAACAGCCTAACAACCTGTATCTACTGTCCTTACACAAACACTGATGTCTAACAACTGATTGTAAATAAACTACAAAACATGAGAAAACAACTGCTTCACGTTCCACTGTTGTAGCCTAAACACTGATGCTTAACAACAACATCAGTGCTTTCTTCAAAGGTGATCAGTCCTTGAATGAGCAGTGTTTGTGTCTTTAGCAGCACTTAAGAGACAGCAGTAGATAGAGCGAACAGAGTTTGTCTTCAGCAGTCTTTAGGATTATATCAGCATTTGGATCATCATTTGTTCTTTTGAGCAGTACTTAAGGTTCATCAGCTGATAGATAACCATTGTCAAGGGGAGAGCAAAGTGAAAACTGCTGCTTATTGTGAATCCTCTGTTGTGACCTGGTTTTGGCTTTACATTATCTGTTCCTCTGGTAGGGTTCAATCCCAACAATCTCCCCCTGGAACAGATAATGCCAAAACCTTTCATTATTCAGGACCTTTATTACTCATCAAGAGTGCCTTAGCTTGTTCTTTGAATTCAGCTTCAAATTCCTTTGCACTCTGGTCATCCTCATCCCTACACAGTGAAAGCCCAAGGAGATCCTGCAAATCTTGAACACTAAGGCCTAGTGCTTCTTTCCTTGATATGTGCTTCACATCGCCATTGGCTCTGACCAAGGTCAATACGTGAGTCTTTTGATCAGACATCCACTTTAGTATTTTTAAGCCAAGTGGGTTTCTTGGGAGAGACTTATTTGCTGATGAGTTTGGAGATGAAGGCCTGGTAAAGACTGCTTGGGCAGGGATTGCAGCCTTTGATAATTCAGGATTTTCAGCCAGCATTTGTTGAAGAACCATTTTTATAATGTAATCTTCTGCTGCATTATCCTGTGCTGTCTCTTCATCCATTTGCTTTTGTTTCCTTCTTTGATAAAGGATGGTAGCAGATGGAGTTTGGGTTGGTGGTGATGTAGTTGAAGTGATGGTGGTTGATTTTGTGGAGATGGCAGTGGTTTGGATAGTGGGTGACTGACTAACAGTTGTTGAAACAACTGGTGTTTCAATCACTGTTGCCATTACACAAGATGTTGTAACATCTGATGTCTTCTGCTTTTTGGCAGGAGGTGATGGTAATGATGAGGTGATTTTTGGTGGTGATGGAAGTGTGTGTTGAAGTAGTGGTGGCAGTTGTTTGGGTGACAGATGTTGTTAATGGTGGAGGTGTAAGTGATTTTGTGGGAACAGAAGTTGTGGTTGGAGTAGTAACTGGCTTAGTTTTAGAAGTTGTGGTGGTTGATTGCCTTGTTTTTCTAACAGGACTCTTCTTTAATGAAGTACCAACCTCTTCTTTTCTTTTTGCAGAACTATCCTTTTCACAACCAAAGCTCTGCTCTCATCCCTTACCCTTTTAATATCAGCAGTGGTTTTGAGACCAGCTGAATTGACTTGACTTTGAACGATCCTCATTTGTGTATCTTCATCATCTGCTTGAATTTTCAGAGTTTCATCACCTCCCTTTTCCTTTTCTTTGACAGATGTTTCAGCAGAAGTTACTGAAAGATTTTCCTCAGAGTCATTTTTCTCCCCCTTTTTGGCATCATCAACTCTTTCGAAGATAGTGCAGGGGTTGAAACAAATTCCACAGCTCATCTGGAGTAGGAGCAGATTATGAAGTAGCTGTTGAAGGTGGTGTAGCAGTGGTTGGTACCCTTTGTGCTTTCAACAACTGTTGCAGCATGTCTTTGATTTCTGCAACAGATGTATCCAGTTTATCAATTCTAGCCGTCAATTCTTGGTACATTAAATCATCACCCAACTTAATGGGGTCATCTGATTTCCCACCAGCAGTGGTTGTAACAGTGGTTGATTGAGGAAGTGTATCCCAAAAATCATCCACTGTTGCCCCTTTGTCTTGGTACTGGGGACTTCTTTCTTCATAATGAGAAACACTTTTTAGTGAACCAGTCAAGACTGGATACACAAGAGTTTCTAGTGAAGAAATTTCCTTCAAGGAAGTCTTATTGATGAAACTACTGTCCAAGTGCAAACCAGTGGGTTCAGCACTTGTAGCAGCTGCTTCACTTGAACTACCACCAAGAGTTACTTGTAACTCAAGGGGTGTAACCTCCTCAGTTGTTGCTGGGATAGCAGAGGTATAAGCATCAGACTCAGTCACTTGTTGGAGTGTACTCTCAGTGATAGGTGGTTGAGAGGAACTGATTTATGTCTGAGTTACATCCAAAGCATGCAACAAGGTCATTATTGATGGTGGTATATTTGTGAAGTGAGGATATGGGATGAAAGAGAGTTTGCCCCGGGAGGAGGGCTGTGGAAGTTAGATTCAAGTGAATCCATTGCTTCATAAGATGGCGTCCCTGTGCTTACAACCTGTTCTTTTTGTGAAGAAGCAAGAGGAGTTTTAGGCATGGGTTGAGACCGCTCTACCATCTGCTGTGAGGAAGTAGCAGCAGTGGTTTCTAGTGACTTTTGTGTTGTCACTGGCAGTTGCTCTGGGATCTCATCTTCCAGAGTTGCCTTTATTGTAGGTTTGGTGGGCTTTTTGGATTATCTTTTGTTTTGATCTTTTGGTGGATTTAGGTGTGGGTTTCACAGTAGTTGTGTTACTGCTGTGATCACCTTGAGCAGTGGGCTCAGCAGCAGGTGCATGAGGAGCAGTGATAGCTGCCAAAATCTGCTCAAGAACCTCTGCTTTTGTTTTGGAAATTTTTGATAGCCTTGTTAATGTTTCGGGTGTAAGGCCATTTATTTGAAAAAGTGATCATGGCATCTGATGCACACAACTGTTGAATAACATCTGTCCACGTGTAACCTCTGTTGTAAATCAGTGTTTTGCACAATCAGAGGGTACACTTTGTCAGTGGATAGATTTTACTATTTAACAGAGTTTTAATGCCATCAGTGCTTTGAACAGACTTTGAGGATTTATTGAAAAATTCAATTTTAAACTATTTTTAAGGTTATTTTTGATTTTTCTAAAAACATTTTTATGCTATTTACACATGGAACACAAGAAAGCTTGCTTTAATCCATGTTTAGCACTCCAAACATAGGGATCAAGTTTTAACAATAGATGAATCCAATTTTCAAGTTTGTACCTCTACCGACTGATCTTTAGGATGGACATGTTAAAGATGAAATCAACCCTTTTTATAGCAATCCCTCACAAAGTGAAGTCTGATAATGAATGATGGTGAATTAATGAGATATTGAATTTTTGATGATATATTTCAGCTACTTGACTGCCCTGCATAAAAACAAACTTTTGAGCATTTTATATCAAAATCCAATAACATATTGTGAGATGATGGATATTTGGGCTGTTCAGCATGTAGTATTTTCATAGTAATCTTCAGAGCAGTGGTTCTGCAACAATTGCCTGCTTATGCCCTTTTTGAGTATCACACATCTTGACAACAATGCTCCAACATATGCAATGTTTTTTTTAGGACCCACTTTTCGCCAAAAAGATTCTCATCCTTTGGCTTGTGGCACAAGATTTTCAAACTTGTTGTCACTGAACTGTTGAAGCTCCTCTTCCTTGTCAATTACCCAACTTTCTGTCTTTAAGTGCCCCAAAGGTACATGACATGTTGATGGAATGGTAGATAGTCAAGAAGAAGACAATGGTTTTGGGATAAACTTTTTATAAGAATCCCTTTCAATTGATGTTGTCAAGAGAATGGAAACATGAATGAATTTTAAAATGGCATTGGTGTTCAAAAGGTGAGGCTGCAGATGTGAGTTATCTGAGCTAACAACTGTTGGTGACTTTAATGATCCAACAGCTGTTTGAAGGTGAAAGTGGAGGAATAAAAAGAATTGGTGCTAACCAGTGTTGACTTTTATCCACTGTTAGCAGATTTTTATCAACAGTGGTTGAGGATGTGGAATCAAGGGTGGAGAGCTACTTTGGTCAACAGCTGTTGAGGTAGCAAACAAGTGATATTTATCCATTTTTGATGGATTTTTATCAGCAGTGGTTAGAGGAGTGTTAATGGTAAGGATTAGAAGGTTAATTTTGGTCAGCAACTGTTGGTATATCAGTGGGTGAGCTATAACAGCTGTTTTGTACATCTGCTGCTCAGATGAAGTAAATGATTTTGTCCTGAACTTCCCTGAATCATTGAGTGCACACAATTGCTTGATGACCTTTGTTAACCAAATTTGTGGACCCTTAAGTGTTTTATATTTATACTCTTTTCTTTTGAACTTCAAAAGTTTTGAGATAAACACACTTATGAGTTTTTGTAATTTATCTTCTTCCCTTTTTACCCTTTCCATTTATAAGCTTTGAAATACTTACTAGAAGGCTTTTAAGGAAGGAATACTCAAATCCAACATCATTTCTCAGCAATGTTTTAAGAGATTTGGACATTTTTGCACATGCTTATGCCAAATGTCACATTACTCATGATTTAGATATTTTGACTACTGATTTTCTTAATGTATTTTTAACACAATTGATTTGGTCCTTTTAGAGGATTCTCAACCTGTTTTTCAATACATAAGATCTAAGACTAAAGTTTTAATTTCCCTCTTTCAATGTTAACAGAAACACTAATGCTTCTATTTGAGCATAGATCTCTGTTGACATGAGGTAAATACCTTAGCAGCAGTCATGTTGGAAACAACACAAACTTTAAAACAACAATTGAAATCAATTTTCGTAACTAATTATACCACAGTTATCAGATATGTTTTCAGATCTGAAAACTATAGGTGATTTATGCATGACGTCACTTGTTATATGAAATTTATGTGTCATATGACATCTTGGTTGCTTTTCAGAGTTTTTGAATAGCCACTTTGAACATGACATACTCGTTACTCTGTTTTTCAACAAAATACAATCAACCTTAGTATCAATGAATTTTGAGCTGAACTGTTATGTCAAATTGACTGTTAGATCGAATTTGACTGTCCAAGCTCTGATACCAATTGTTAAGATCGGAGGCTCTCATGATAGTGTTTGTTTGTTTACAATGAATAATCAATGAATGTGAAAACATGTTAGGTGCAGCGGAAGTGAAAACAAACTCTGTAAACACAATCAAAGGAGAAAATAGTTTGATAAACGATTGCTTCTCATAGAGTCAAACGATTTACAAATCAAAGCAAAAGATTACAGATATGCTTACAAACTATACTCCCCCTCAGCCTGATGCCCCAAGGTTGGTTGCACACAAGATGAAAGGATTAGACATGAGGAGAAGAACCCGCTCAGTCAATCAAATGTAACAGTACAGGGTACTGTTACATTTATAGGCAAACCAAACCACTGAGGTATCTCAGCTGACGTCACCATGAAAGCGACGTCTAACAGCCTAACAACCTGTATCTACTGTCCTTACACAAACACTGATGTCTAACAACTGATTGTAAATAAACTACAAAACATGAGAAAACAACTGCTCTACGTTCCACTGTTGTAGCCTAAACACTGATGCTTAACAACAACATCAGTGCTTTCTTCAAAGGTGATCAGTCCTTGAATGAGCAGTGTTTGTGTCTTTAGCAGCACTTAAGAGACAGCAGTAGATAGAGCGAACAGAGTTTGTCTTCAGCAGTCTTTAGGATTATATCAGCATTTGGATCATCAGTTGTTCTTTTGAGCAGTACTTAAGGTTCATCAGCTGATAGATAACCACTGTCAAGGGGAGAGCAAACTGAAAACTGCTGCTTATTGTGAATCCTCTGTTGTGACCTGGTTTTGGCTTTACATTATCTGTTCCTCTGGTAGGGTTCAATCCCAACATGGTGGTCGATATGGTGGTTGGAGAGGTAATAGAGGTAGATCTGGTGGTGGTTATGGTCGATATGGTGGTGGCAGAATCGGTGGACGATGGTCAAATGGCGGTGATAATCAGCGATCTTTCTCAGCAAATTTAGCTAATGTTGACTGGTCAAAGGTTCAGTTATATGGAGATAATGGTATAACATTGACTGGACGTGGTACTTTTGACCCTAGAATTCTTGGACCTGAATTAAATGGGTATGGCCCACGTACATCTTTTCTAACTAATGTTACTGGGCTTAATAATCAAAATCAGGTTGGCTTGTTGGGCCAAAGTCCATTTTCTGCCACAAGCAATCAGTCTCAGTTTCCTTGTACATTTGGGCAGCAATCTGGGTCGACTGACCAGCAAATTTTTGGCCCTCATTTTGGGCCTGATCATTTTGCTCAAGTGGCTTCTCATACCGGATCACCTCACTTTGGCTTATCAGCGGATCTTTCTAGCATTTGTGAGCGTGTTGACTCGTGGGTTCCCGATTCGGGGGCTACTGCGCATATGACATATGATCACTCACTTATGTTCGGATCAGTTCCCTATACCGGTTCCGAACGCGTCGTTGTTGGAAATGGTACGCCACTAGTCATTTCTCATATTGGTTTTGCTTATCTTCGTTTATCTAGCTGTACTATTGTGCTTAGACATGTTCTAGTAGTTCCTGGTATTGCCAAGAACTTACTATCTATCACACAGCTTGTTATTGAGCATCCTATTACTGTCACATTCTCACATTTTGGTTTGACTATCCAAACTCTAGCTGGACAGCTGCTCAACCACATGCGAGCTAGTCCACATCAGTTGTTCTCTCTCTTTGCTGCTCCGACAGTGTCACGAGATACATGGCATTCCCGTCTAGGTCATCCATGCGATGATGTGATGTCTAGACTTTCGTTTTTACATTTAGCAAATAAAAATGTTGATAAACATTGTACTGCCTGTAGTGTTTCTAAATCAACATGTTTGCCTTTTCATGCTAATGTATCGCACTCTACTGTTCCTTTACATGTTATACATTGTGATATTTGGGGACCTTCTCCTGTTGTATCTCGTTCTGGATATAGATATTTTATCACGTTTATTGATGATTTTAGTCGTTTTACGTGGATTTATCCACTGACTCATCGTTCTCAGGCTATTGATTCCTTTCGTCATTTCAAGCCTCTAGTTGAGAACATCTTCTCTTGCACTATCAAATATCTTCAGTGTGATGGTGCTCCTGAGCTTATTCATGGGCCTATGGCCAAGTTTCTCTTTGATGCTGGTATTGCTTATCGCATTTCATGTCCTTATACACCTCAACAGAATGGGGTTGCTGAGCGAAAAAATCGTCATCTTTCAGAGATTGCTCGTGCCTTACTATTCCATGCACATCTACCAAAGAAATTTTGGTATGATGCATATGCTACTGCAGCCTTTCTCATCAACCAGTTGCCTTCACAGGTGCTTCATCACTCTTCTCCTTATGAGGTGATATTTGGTTCCCGACCTGATTACTTGATTCTTCGTACTTTTGGGTGTTTATGTTATCCATTTCTTGGAGATACTCGTGAGGATAAACTTTCACCCAAGTCTATTCCTTGCATCTTTGTTGGATATGCTCCTTCTCATCTTGGATATCTTTGCTATGATCCTCAGTCATCTCGCACTTACACATCTCGACATGTTCGTTTTCATGAGACTATATTTGACATTCCAGCGGGCTCTTCCTCTTCTGCTTCTTCTTCATTTGATCCTCCTTTTTGTATTCCTCCTCCTTCTTCAGTTTCTACTTCTTCTCCTATTCCTTCAGTTTCTCCTATTTCTCATGTTTTTCAGTCTTTATCTCCTTCTCCTCCTCCGCCTCCTCCTATTCCCGTTCCTTCTCATCCGATGGTTACTCGTTCACATGATCATACTATTAAGCCTAAACAGTTACCTGGCCATGTTTTATATCAGGCTTCTACTGTTCCTACTACTGAGCCTTCTACTTTTCGTCAGGCTCAGCAGTGGTCTGTTTGGTGGGATGCGATGCGATCAGAGATGTCTGCATTACACTCAAACAAGACATTGGTTCTTGTTCCCGCACCCATTGATGCTAACATTGTTGGCTGTAAGTGGGTTTATAGCATTAAGCATAGTCCTGATGGTTCAGTTAGTCGATACAAAGCCCGGCTTATTGCCAAGGGCTTTCATCAGACAGAGGGTATTGACTACACCGAGACTTTTAGTCTCATAGTCAAACCGACCACTATTCGACTCGTTTTATCTGTTGCTTTCACTCGTAGTTGGACCATTCGGCAGGTTGATGTCAACAATGCCTTTCTTCATGGAGATTTATCTGAGACTGTGTACATGTCACAGCCTCCAGGTTTCGTTAACACTGCTCATCCACATCATGTTTGTTTACTGCATAAGGCTCTTTATGGTCTGAAGCAGGCTCCTCGTGCTTGGTTTTCCAAGCTATCCGCTGCTCTTGTCAGTGATGGTTTTACACAGTGTTTGTCTGATACATCATTGTTTGTTTATAGCAGAGATTTTGTTATTTGTTATGTCTTGGTATATGTTGATGATATTATCATCACTGGGAGTTCTTCTGATTATGTTACACGATTGATTGAGCGTTTACAGTCCAAGTTTGCACTCAAGGATTTAGGTGCTTTATCATATTTTTTGGGTGTTCAGGCTACTTTTCATGAGGATACTTTACATTTATCACAGCAGCACTACTTGAGTGATTTGTTACAGCGTACTGGTATGGCTGATTGTCGACATTTATCTACTCCTGTCACTTCGGGTCATCAGCTGTCTCGACATTCAGGAGATCCTCTACCTGATCCTACTTTGTATCGGAGTACCGTTGGTGCTTTACAGTATCTTGTCTTGACTCGCCCTGAGATTGCTTATGCTGTCAGTAAGGTGTCTCAGTTTCTTCAGACACCTATTGATCGTCATTGGGTGGCAGTCAAGCGTATATTGCGGTATCTCAGAGGTACTATGTGTCACACCCCGATTTCCACGTGTCACCGGTGGGCCCGGTGGGGGAGTATCGTGACGTGGTTGGCAACATAATAGTCAAACAACACAATAATTAATATGCACAGCGGAAGCAAAGTTAAAAATATGATACAACCGAATTTAACATTTTAATATCAAATGTCTCAATATTCGGAAGTTTTATCCACAGATGGATCGAAATAAAATAGTATTAATAGTTCAACAGACTTCAGGCATCTTAAGCTTGCGAGACTCTTTATTGATGCTAAGGAGACAATCCAGCCAATTACGTTTAGTACCTGCATTTAGTCTTTTTGGGAAAATACGTCAGTTTACACTGGTAAATACAATCAACTGACTCATTTTGGAAAATGATTTAAAAATTGGTTTGGATGCACGTGGCATAAATGTTTTATAATTTGATTAAAATGCACAGAGGCAAGATTAATCTTTTTAACTTGGGAGAATTATTTAATATTATAATCTTGTGAACGAATTACATGTTCCTTGTGCGTTCAGTAGCCCGGATCTTGTCCGGGTTAAAGCTCAATAGACACACCACAATGTTCTTTTGTGCACTGACGGGTGTACGCCTACACCCCGCGCTTAAGTCGTGGCCATTTCGTAAAATGATGCCATGGATATCCGGGACATGGTCATTAACCCCCCAAAGGCTTTAAGTAACAAGACTGTTTAAACGAGCCGATCAAATTTATTCAATTACCCACTCTACGGTGGAGAATTTGATGCTCGATCAAGCGGTATGCTATATACCGTAACCCAAGCCCGTATAGGGAAAATAAGTTAAAAGTATTTACCTGAGCAAAGTATAATTCACAATTAGCAAAATGCACGTAGCTTTTACTGGTCCTCCTAATCTGGAACGAAGGTTTTATAATAACCTATTAGAATCCTAACGGGTCTTTAATTAGGCTTAAGCTTAGACCGGCTAGTTTCAAAGATACGGTTCGTACGCACGATTAAGCGAAGACCGGATAGAATGTGATTTAGACCTGACAAGTTTGAAGACTTGTTTAATATGGGTTTATTATTCACATTCTGGATTTTGAGATAAAACCGTTAAGGTTTGACCCGTTTCTGCTAATTTATGTAAACTTGTTACATAAACCGAACCGTACGCGTAATAAGCGTGACGGGTATTCATGAGAGCTATATACAGGTTTCCTAAGTTAATTATGCCTCAAATATGTTGTGACATCAGCAAGATGTCTTTCATTATGCCCGAAACGTGTTTAAACACAAACTAGGCCCCGTAGGGGTAGTTTGGTCATTTAAAAATTTATAAAAGAGTTTGAGTAACAACCTGAGTTACAGGTCTGATGTAATCAGAAATAATACATAATTTTCTAAGTTATATCAGTAGGTTAAAGCATATATGTGAAATTTATCAAATTTAACCAAACTATGCCCCGTAGGGGTATTTTGGTAATTTCACATAAGCCGAAAAGCTCAAAACTGGAGTTTGAGTTTATCAACCTTTGCTTACTGTTAAAATATTATAATTTGCCTCTTATATCAGTAGGTATCAACCCGGGTATGTCCAATATAATTTTGATACATACTTTGCGTTAAAAACGCTTAATAAGGCGATTAAAGGCCATTTCCGGGTTTGATACTTAAATCTGATATTTTTATATTTCCAGAAGGCTAAAAATAATTTATTTATCATATGTGATCAGTAGCAAAAGGTTTGGAGTCGTTTAGATGTGTAAAACTCACTTTATGGACCGTAAGGGCAAAACCGACAATTACCGGATTAAGCCTACGACTACTAGTTATGCTCAGCCTAAAATTCATTAAAAATCTTTAAAAATCCCAAAATAATATATTGTATCAGTGGGTAAAAGATTTGATATCAAAAAGTAGGCTTAACTAGGCTATACGCTAATTACGCCGTTTTATTAACATAAAGCATTCATTTTGCGATAATGAGCATAACTCTTAATCTACAATTCAAACTTATGTCAACTTTGCATACAAGTTTATATATCAGTAATTAAAGTTTCTACTCTTTTACATTTCCAAAAATCACGTTTTAAAGTAATAAGGGCATAATGGTCAACATACGAGCAATTAACGGAAACATGCATATTAATTGGATAACTAATGAACCAAGGTGTATAATCACAGAGGGTGGTACTAACATGTAACCTAGTCCAATTAAAGCTCTGAGGCATTTCTAAAACATGCCTAAACGGGTCAGAACTGAAAGTCAAAGTGAAAGTCAAACTATGTGACTTTCGGTTCCGAACCGGGTATTTACAGGAATTTGTCGGGTTGAACATGTTTAGACATGTCCTTACATTAATTACCAAGTTATATTAATGATCAAACAGGTTATAAGTGCTCTACATTGCTAATCATGCATAAATCACATTTTAAACTTTCTGTTGACTTTTTAAGTACACGTTTGACCCGACTTTTGACCTGGTTAGAGTGGTAATCAGGGGGAACCCTTTTGAGGGTTTATTACCCACATAAATACCAACTTATACCTACTTTTAATTCGAGATATGACTGAGCCATTGTTGACTAATCTCGAAGTCAAACCGTAATTACGACGATTTGACTTTTAGCTAATTAAACAAGCTAAACTCAATTAAAGAAGGACTAGCAGACTTACAAGAGTCCTATGCACGAGATATGATCAGTTGGACCTGCTTGAGAGCTCCAGAATTGATCAGATAAGGCAGAGAATGGTGTGAAGAACAACATTGCACACAATGGCCTTTTATAGTTAAATTATCACCACAATATGTTGACACATAACTCTATGATCGACCACAACCATCCAACATGTGTCTCTAGTGCCCTAGTACAGTTTAGGGGTCGCCCACCATGTTAAAATGTCATTTAAGATCGATTTTGCGCGTTTCCAGGGGTCTGTCCCCGTTTTCTGCATCTGGCAGCCTGACGCGGCCCGCCTCCCGTTTAGCAGAACACAACGCGGGGCGCCTGGGCCTGCGAATCAGATTTTTTAATTTTCTTTTGTTTTGCAACTTGACCTTTGGCTTCACGAAGGGGCAATCAAGGTTATTTCTTGCATTTTGATCCCCTTATATTTACCCACAAGGGCTTTAGGACTTATACCCACTTTGCCATGTCCCTGGACACTTCCGGTTAACCCGAAAGTCTTAACTTTCAACGTTTGCACTTTAACCCATCGCACACGAATTTGATCATAACTTTCTCATACGATAACGAAACTTTATGAAATTTATATCGTGCATTCTAGTGAGCATAATTAACATTTACAAAGCTTCGGGTTTGTCAAAAGGTCACTCAGAGGTATATCTTTAAACATGTTGACACATTTAACCCCTGTAGTTTGTAATCTATCACTTTTAGCTTCGTATGATCCATGATTTATTCGTTTGATGTTATAAACATCATGTAGGGTTATTATGAAGTATATTTATTCACTTTTGACATTTAGAACCCGTATAATCACATACTTTCCATGTTTGTCAACTTTAGTCCTTTTATAACATTCTTTCACACGTTCGAACGTTATGACACGTGTCAACACATTATAGGATGTGAATTTTCGAGGTGTTACATCCTCACCCCCTTAAAATAAATCTCGACCCAAGATTTACTGAAATAAGTAAGGGTACTTTTCTTTCATCGTGGATTCAACTTCCCACGTGAATTCGGGACCTCTACGGGCATCCCATTTGACCTTTACAATAGGTACATGCTTCCTCCGAAGCTTCTTTACCTGTCGATCTTCAATCGGCAAAGGTTTTTCCACAAATTTTAAGCTCTCATCTATATGCACATATGTATGTGGTATAACCAGTGATTCGTCAGCGAAGCACTTCTTCAGATTGCAGATGTGGAACACATTGTGAATTCCACTGAGCTCTTCTGGTAAGTTTAACTTATAGGCAACTGACCCGACACGTTCGATAACCTCGAAAGGTCCTATGTATCTCGGGCTTAGCTTGCCTTTCTTAGCAAACCGCATCACTCCTTTCCAGGGTGACACTTCAAGTAGGACTTTGTCACCTACTTCGAAGTGAAAATCCTTACGCTTTGGATCAGCATAACTTTTCTGCCTATCTCGGGCAGCTTTGAGACGGTCACGAATCTGGACAATCTTATCCGCTGTTTCGAACACTATCTCTAGTCCTGATAATTGGAAATCTCCAACTTCCGCCCAACAATTAGGAGATCTACTCTTTCTACCGTATAATGCCTCGAAAGGCGCAGCCTTAATGCTGGTATGGTAGCTATTGTTGTAGGAGAATTCGATTAATGGTAGGTTCTTATCCCAACTACCACCCAAATCGATCGCACATGCACGTAGCATGTCTTCTAACGTTTGAATAGTACGCTTACTCTGACCGTCAGTCTGAGGATGATAAGCCGTACTAAAATTCAAACGTGTGCCCAAAGATTGTTGGAAACTCTTCCAAAAATGCGACGTGTACCTAGTATCTCTATCAGAGATAATAGCCACAGGTATGCCATGTAAGGCTACAATCTTATCAACGTATAACTAGGCTAACATGTCGGAGCTATAAGTCTCCTTGATGGGTAAGAAATGTGCTGACTTAGTCAGTCTATCAACTATAACCCATATTGTATCATTGCCTTTCCTTGTCTTTGGCAACTTGGTGATAAAATCCATCGTCACCATTTCCCACTTCCACGTAGGAAGTTCAGGCTGTTGTAGCAGACATGACGGTTTTTGATGCTCGGCTTTGACTTGCGCACATGTCAAGCATTTAGCTACAAGGGTGGCTACAGGCTTTTTCAAGCCTATCCACCAATAATTTGCCTTTAGATCCTGGGTAGTTGATGGCAAATTCTTAATCGTTGCCTAATTAGGGTTGCGGCCATTAATGCGTAAGCAAAATGAACCGTCTTTCTTATTTAACAATATCAAACTTCCGGAATATCGAGTTAGGCTATATGAGCCTATGTCTTAAACCTACTTAATCAAGATTTCGATTATTCCATAATCAATATGGAGTTTTCACAATACTCCAGCCCACAGCGGGATGCTAATCTTAATTCTACCTGCCTTCCAGGAGGTAAGCAGGGAAAACTTATGAGAAGATAATCAAGATGCAAGGAGGCTACAGAGATTTTTCCATATCTCAGGCTCCAGTTCACCCATCATTGCTCGTGTCAAATAAGTGACACATTTATGTTATAAGTCCACGAATTCCTTAATCGGGAACATTTACTTAGACAGTTCCATTCTGGATATCTTCCTTGAATACTACTAGTCGACTTTAGTACAATATGATCATTGGGATATCTTAGGGGTTCCATGTATTAAACCTCCATACTGATCAGGCATGGAAGTAATCTATGGGACACACTAGGATACGCCAATCCTCATATGGCACTTTTATCAAACATAGTTTGGCATTCACAGGCGATAGAAAAACAATGAGAAAATAATTAAAATAATATATGTTGTCGTACTCTATGCGAAGAAAGAGTACTCTTAGATTTTTCGGAAGGATTTCTTGCCGATACTAAAAGAATCGGTTACTACGGTTTCCTTGGTAAGTTATACCTTGTGAAAAATATAAAAGTTTGCTAAGCTTATGGTTTATGAAGATTTATTATTGCCTGTATTAAAAACAGGACACGTAGCAGAAATTATCATTGGTAAATGATAAGGAATGTATTTGATGACATCGTGAACTGCCTCTTGGCATTCATTCACCAGGAGGGTTAAGCGCCTCCATTCTTAATCCTTTCAAGCTTAGCTGCAAAATCTATGACAATTTAGGGCAGTCTCAGCTTTGACTGGTCGTTTCTTAATCTATATAACGTGAGTAGCTGAGGTAGATCCATAATGGATTTATAATGAGTAGGTTTTGAAACCTTAGTGTGCCCTCTTATTGCCAATGCTAACCACTAATAATTATGTGCTTATATTTAATCAAAATGGAAATTTCACAAACTAGGCACCTAGCTCGGTTGGCTAGGCGCGCGAAAGGGTGTGGCCTAGACCCAAGTTCGATTCCGGGGACGGCCGGTTCCACCATTTTTAATGTTTAATATTAATTAATCGTACTGATACATATAATTATGAGGGTTGCTCATAAGGAGTCTTGATAATTAATTGCTTCTTATCACCCACAATATGGGCTTGATTTTTAAGACAACCCATCGATTTTTATAACTATATTGTGTCTTTATATTTTAACGGAAACTAGGACATCGTGAACTGCCCATCTCATCCAAGTTTTTCCATACTCAAAACT
Source organism: Helianthus tuberosus (assembly GCA_030545235.1). Taxonomy (NCBI): domain Eukaryota; kingdom Viridiplantae; phylum Streptophyta; class Magnoliopsida; order Asterales; family Asteraceae; genus Helianthus; species Helianthus tuberosus. Next base: position 154,583,780 of record CM060427.1, on the reverse strand, counting down.
TGGTACTAATCACCAAGATTTAACAATTATTAGTCATCATCCTGATGACCTGACTTAGATTAGCCACGGCATTCATAAACCGTATGGGCTATTCTGTTCTGAACATTCTTAATGAATGCTATTGGAATGTATATCTATTACATTTAGTTTAGGTCACAAAAGGACTATCAATGGCATTTAAGGTTTGGAGCGAGTCCAATACCTGCTTGACAGGGGACCATAATGTCACGACTGTCTTTGTCACAAGGACGATTATAAATAGCTCAAAGGTTTGCCTTACAAGACTTTTATTATATGTATACATATATGGCATAGAAGCCTGTCTCGATGGACGTAGAAAGATATGGCATAAAGCCCAGTCATGAAGGACTTTTATTATATGTACACATATATGGCTCAGTCATGAAGGACATAAATGATTATATGGCACGAAGGCCTTGCCGCAAAGGTCATTTAGATATGGCACAAACGGCCTTGTCATAAGGACATTTATCAAATCTGGCACAAGGCATGTCACCAAGAATGTTAACATTTAATATGTTAGCTTGTCACGAATGACAATTTATAGCACATAGGCTTGTCATGAATGACTTTAGAAACATAACTCGATGATCTATCATCAAGGACCTTAATTTATTAGCCGCAATCTTATTAGATCAGGGCTTCAAGGTTTGAACGTGGTTCTTCACCTTTGGACAGGGAGTCATAGACTACAGCTGTCATCGTCTTGAAAGACGATTCATTTGGCAGAAAAGTAAGCCAATCAACATCACTAATGGATGTTTATATTTATAACCATCGTATCTAATGATATTAGTCATGATCACATCGATCATATTGACTATTAGGTTTGGGTATAATCACACCATTTTAAACAGGGGATCATAAAGATCGCTACTATCTTTGTCTTACCGACACTAAAATAAGGTATAGCCCGTAGGCATTTCATCACGGGGGATATTAATATCATGATCATCATACTGATGATACTAGTCAGGATCGCCATGATAGTATAGACTATGGGATTTGAGTATAGCTCACCCCATTGGGCAAAGAATCACAAAAGATTACAATTGCCCTGTCTCAATTGGACAAGATAATATAGCCCTTAGGCAAAACATCATTAAGGATGTTAAAATCTTTAATCATCATATTGACGATCCTTGTCATGATTGCATTGATCATATAGACTATCAGACTTGAGCATAGCTCACTACCTGGGACAGGGAATCGTAAAGATCACAATGTCTTTGTCACACATGGACAATATAATATGGCCCATAGGCGAAACATCACTAATGGATGGTTATAATAGGTTCATCCTATTAGAAGATATAAGTCATGATTGCATTAATCATATTGACTATTTTGGCTTGAGCATAGCTCACCACCTCAGACAAGGAATCATAAAGATAACAATGTCAATGTCTCAAATGGACAATATATTATAGCCCGTAGGCAAAACATCACTAAATGATGTCAAATAATATTATCATCGTATTAGATGATATTAGTCATGATCGCATTGATCATATAGACTATGATGTTTGGATATAGTCCAATATTTTAGGCAGGAGGTCAAAGACCATCACTGTCGTTGTCTTATCGGACAACAAGTTTAGCCCGTAGGCACTTCATCACTAACGGATGTTTATAATATGATCATCTTATAGGATGATATAAGCCATTATTCCTAAATCACTAGGTTAGATAAGGGAATTGGAAGAATCCAATATAAGTATGACTGTTGTGATTTTCTCGAATCACATTTGTCAAGAGTGCTAACACGTTCTTAGGTGTTAACAAGGATCTGAATCCCTTGAGTAGGTTTCACCATCTTAGCCGCGTGGGCTAGGTTTCACCTTTAAGATTCCCTTTAAAATGCATACTGACAGGGAAGGAAGGATATTTATTTTATTCAGGATTTTTATCATAAATCCTAATTCATAAGTTAATAATAGCACAAATGGCCTAGTCGCGTAGACAAGTTGAATTTATAAGCCATGATTTCAGAGAATCGCGGCATTAAGGTTTGAATCAAAGTTCGTTACCTTTTCCTAACAGGGAGCGATAGGCTACCACTGTCTTTAGTCTCAGAGGACATCAACTATAGCCCGTAGGCACTTCCCTTCTAAGGGATGTTTATTACGGAATTTCCCCTTAGGGAAATTCATTAACCATGGTAAGCAGAGACCATATTTGGTTAATTTATTAATCATATTTATTTAGGATTTCTATTATAATTTATCCTAATTATAAAACATTAACAGTTTTATTAGTGGCACCAAATGGCCTGGTCACTTGGACATTTATAAATTATAAGCTTATGATTTCAGAGAATCAAAGCAACAATAACAGTTTTATTTAATAGCACCAAAGGCCTAGTCACAAGGACAATTTTTAAATTATAAGCCATGATTTCAGAGAATCAAGGCCTTTAAGTATATTAGCACAACAGGCTTAGTCACAAGGACATATATAAATTATAAGCTAGGATTTCAGAGAATCAAAGCCTTGAGGTTTGAACCTAGTTCATTACCTTTTTCTGACAGGGAGTCATAGCTACCACTGTATTTTGGCTCATGTAGAAATGAGCAAGACCCGTAGGCACTATATTACCACGTATGGTTAAAATATGATCATCTTATTTGATGATGTAAACCCAGGATTCAAAGATCATTAAACTGGGTTAGGAATCTTTAGAAAGATCCTTATATAATAATAACGTGTGTGATTTTAAATGAATCACATCTGCCAGGAGTGTTAACATGTTTTAAGATGTTAACAGGGATTTGAATCTTTTAAACAGGTCTTACCATCTTGGCCCGGTCTTATAATTGACCCGAAGGCTAGGTTTCACTCTTAAGATTCTTAGTTAATGGTTTGAATCTTTTTAACAGGTCTTACCATCTTGGCCCGGTCTTATAATTGACCCGAAGGCTAGGTTTCACACTTAAGATTCTTAATTTAATTAACGCAGAACATTTTTTTTTAAATTGAGGTGTTAATATGGATCTGAATCTAATTATGGAACTACCATCTTGGTCGGGTCTTAATATGACACGAGGCTAGGTCTTGCCCTTTTTTAGATTTCGCCATTTTATTATAATGGTAGATCTTATAAAAGAAATGTTATTTTTTCATTTATTTCATTTTTCATGTTTAGGATGAAAATTTTAAATTTAGTCAATCCATTATATGAAAATAAAAATACAGAGTTGCCCTAAGCGGGACTTGAAAGGAATAATATGTCCTCGGAGGGACTGAAAGATAATTATGTCCTTATAAGGACTATTAAGGAAACGATCTTCAACAAAAGGAGTTTCTTCTTCATTCTATCTCTAAATGTTTTTTCCATGGATGCTCGTTTCATTCTAGCCGCGGTACGAAGCTCAGCATCTCAGGGCTCCGGGTGTGGAGAACTCCTATTACGCCTTCTTCGCTTGGCGACGTATCCAATAAAATTTGGAAGTAAAAATTTCTAGATTAGGATTGAGAATATTCCTAGGTTAAGTCTAGACTCAGAAGGTCAAGGAATGTGCTACTGTGTCATTGAGATTAAACACTAAGGGCTAGTGTCTAATTCACTCAATGTTGGCTCTGATACCAACCTGTCACACCCCGATTTCCACGTGTCACCGGTGGGCCCGGTGGGGGAGTATCGTGACGTGGTTGGCAACATAATAGTCAAACAACACAATAATTAATATGCGCAGCGGAAGCAATGTTAAAAATATGATACAACCGAATTTAACATTGTAATATCAAATGTCTCAATATTCGGAAGTTTTATCCACAGATGGATCGAAATAAAATAGTATTAATAGTTCAACAGACTTAAGGCATCTTAAGCTTGCGAGACTCTTTATTGATGCTAAGGAGACAATCCAGCCAATTATGTTTAGTACCTGCATTTAGTCTGTTTGGGAAAATACGTCAGTTTACACTGGTAAATACAATCAACTGAATCATTTTGGAAAATGATTTAAAAATTGGTTTGGATGCACGTGGCATAAATGTTTTATAATTTGATTAAAATGCACAGAGGCAAGATTAATCTTTTTAACTTGGGAGAATTATTTAATATTATAATCTTGTGAACGAATTACATGTTCCTTGTGCGTTCAGTAGCCCGGATCTTGTCCGGGTTAAAGCTCAATAGACACACCACAATGTTCTTTTGTGCACTGACGGGTGTACGCCTACACCCCGCGCTTAAGTCGTGGCCATTTCGTTAAATGATGCCATGGATATCCGGGACATGGTCATTAACCCCCCAAAGGCTTTAAGTAACAAGACTGTTTAAACGAGCCGATCAAATTTATTCAATTACCCACTCTACGGTGGAGAATTTGATGCTCGATCAAGCGGTATGCTATATACCGTAACCCAAGCCCGTATAGGGAAAATAAGTTAAAATTATTTACCTGAGCAAAGTATAATTCACAATTAGCAAAATGCACGTAGCTTTTACTGGTCCTCCTAATCTGGAACGAAGGTTTTATAATAACCTATTAGAATCCTAACGGGTCTTTAATTAGGCTTAAGCTTAGACCGGCTAGTTTCAAAGATACGGTTCGTACGCACGATTAAGCGAAGACCGGATAGAATGTGATTTAGACCCGACAAGTTTGAAGACTTGTTTAATATGGGTTTATTATTCACATTCTGGATTTTGAGATAAAACCGTTAAGGTTTGACCCGTTTCGGCTAATTTATGTAAACTTGTTACATAAACCGAACCGTACGCGTAATAAGCGTGACGGGTATTCATGAGAGCTATATACAGGTTTCCTAAGTTAATTATGCCTCAAATATGTTGTGACATCAGCAAGATGTCTTTCATTATGCCCGAAACGTGTCTAAACACAAACTAGGCCCCGTAGGGGTAGTTTGGTCATTTAAAAATTTATAAAAGAGTTTAAGTAACAACCTGAGTTACAGGTCTGATGTAATCAGCAATAATACATAATTTGCTAAGTTATATCAGTAGGTTAAAGCATATATGTGAAATTTATCAAATTTAACCAAACTATGCCCCGTAGGGGTTTTTTGGTAATTTCACATAAGCCGAAAAGCTCAAAACTGGAGTCTGAGTTTATCAACCTTTGCTTACTGTTAAAATATTATAATTTTCCTCTTATATCAGTAGGTATCAACCCGGGTATGTCCAATATAATTTTGATACATACTTTGCGTTAAAAACGCTTAATAAGGCGATTAAAGGCCATTTCCGGGTTCGATACTTAAATCTGATATTTTTATATTTCCAGAAGGCTAAAAATAATTTATTTATCATATGTGATCAGTAGCAAAAGGTTTGGAGTCGTTTAGATGTGTAAAACTCACTTTATGGCCCGTAAGGGCAAAACCGACAATTACCGGATTAAGCCTACGACTACTAGTTATGCTCAGCCTAAAATTCATTAAAAATCTTTAAAAATCCCAATATAATATATTGTATCAGTGGGTAAAAGATTTGATATCAAAAAGTAGGCTTAACTAGGCTATACGCTAATTACGCCGTTTTATTAACATAAAGCATTCATTTTGCGATAATGGGCATAACTCTTAATCTACAATTCAAACTGATGTCAACTTTGCATACAAGTTTATATATCAGTAATTAAAGTTTCTACTCTTTCACATTTCCAAAAATCACGTTTTAAAGTAATAAGGGCATAATGGTCAACATACGAGCAATTAACGGAAACATGCATATTAATTGGATAACTAATGAACCAAGGTGTATAATCATAGAGGGTGGTACTAACATGTAACCTAGTCCAATTAAAGCTCTGAGGCATTTCTAAAACATGCCTAAACGGGTCAGAACTGAAAGTTAAAGTGAAAGTCAAACTATGTGACTTTCGGTTTCGAACCGGGTATTTACAGGAATTTGTCGGGTTGAACATGTTTAGACATGTCCTTACATTAATTACCAAGTTATATTAATGATCAAACAGGTTATAAGTGCTCTACATTGCTAATCATGCATAAATCACATTTTAAACTTTCTGTTGACTTTTTAAGTACAAGTTTGACCCGACTTTTGACCTGGTTAGAGTGGTAATCAGGGGGAACCCTTTTGAGGGTTTATTACCCACATAAATACCAACTTATACCTACTTTTAATTCGAGATATGACTGAGCCATTGTTGACTAATCTCGAAGTCAAACCGTAATTACGACGGTTTGACTTTTAGCTAATTAAACAAGCTAAACTCAATTAAAGAAGGACTAGCAGACTTACAAGAGTCCTATGCACGAGATATGATCAGTTGGACCTGCTTGAGAGCTCCAGAATTGATCAGATAAGGCAGAGAATGGTGTGAAGAACAACATTGCACACAATGGCCTTTTATAGTGAAATTATCACCACAATATGTTGACACATAACTCTATGATCGACCACAACCATCCAACATGTGTCTCTAGTGCCCTAGTACAGTTTAGGGGTCGCCCACCATGTTAAAATGTCGTTTAAGATCGATTTTGCGCGTTTCCAGGGGTTTGTCCCCGTTTTCTGCATCTGGCGGCCTGACGCGGCCCGCCTCCCGTTTAGCAGAACCCAACGCGGGCCGCCTGGGCCTGCGAATCAGATTTTTAAATTTTCTTTTGTTTTGCAACTTGACCTTTGGCTTCACGAAGGGGCAATCAAGGTTATTTCTTGCATTTTGACCCCCTTATATTTACCCACAAGGGCTTTAGGACTTATACCCACTTTGCCAAGTCCCTGGACACTTCCGGTTAACCCGAAAGTCTTAACTTTCAACGTTTGCACTTTAACCCCTCGCACACGAATTTGATCATAACTTTCTCATACGATAACGAAACTTTATGAAATTTATATCGTTCATTCTAGTGAGCATAATTAACATTTACAAAGCTTCGGGTTTGTCAAAAGGTCACTCAGAGGTATATCTTTAAACATGTTGACACATTTAACCCCTGTAGTTTGTAATCTATCACTTTTAGCTTCGTATGATCCATGATTTATTCGTTTGATGTTATAAACATCATGTAGGGTTATTATGAAGTATATTTATTCACTGTTGACATTTAGAACCCGTATAATCACATACTTTCCATGTTTGTCAACTTTAGTCCTTTTATAACATTCTTTCACACGTTCGAACGTTATGACACGTGTCAACACATTATAGGACATGAATTTTCGAGGTGTTACACTATGTCTCATGGTTTATGCATTCGTCGATCCGATGTATTTGATTTACATGCTTATTTTGATGCTGACTGGGCGGGTTGCCCTGATGACCGACGTTCGACTACTGGTTATTGTATATTTCTTGGACCCAACCTCATCAGTTGGAGTTCCAAGAAACAACATACTGTCGCTCGGTCGAGTACCGAGACTGAGTATTGTGCTCTAGCTCATTCTGCTGCAGAGATTCGTTGGGTTACGTCTGTATTACAGGAGCTACATGTTACATTATCTTGTCCACCAACTATTTGGTGTGACAACATTGGTGCGACTTACCTTGCAGTCAACCCGGTGTTTCATCAGCGTACAAAACATCTTGAGATTGATTTGCATTTTATTCGTGATATGGTATTGGCTCAGACTTTACGTGTTCGTTATGTGCCTACTACACTCAAGCTTGCAGATTTATTAACCAAGGGTTTGTCTTCAGTCCGTTTTGATACCTTGCGGTCCAAGCTTCACGTAGATGCGCCCCGTTCAGCTTGAGGGGGTATATTAGTGTGTATAGTTAGTTTCTATGTATAGAGTTGATTAGTTGAGGAGGTTAGGTGGTTATGTTAGTTAGTCTCCTCTATATATACATGTATTGCTCATTTACAAGTTTAGTGAAATGATAATGATTTGTGCCTGATCCATTTCTTTAGCATCTGAACGGTTAAGCATTATACTAGTTTTTAATTGTTCAGCAATTAATGGTTCACATATTTTACTGGTTCAGCACTTAATAGTTCATACCTCTTACTGGTTCAGAATCTAACCATTCAAAAGTTTCCAAACAACCCCTAATTGTTGTTTAACTAGTTGTTGAGCGTCCATGGCTTTATAGCCTACTGACATCTTGGGGGGTAGAATAAGACTTTGGGACCAATAGGTCCTGGATTCGATTCTCACAAGGGGGTTTTTCCCATATTTATTGGGTTTCCTCCTGAATTGGTGTATATGCATTATGCCTAGTGGAGATGGATATGATCGGGTGGTTCCGCTGATGGCACGATCATATTCCAGTGGTCCGTCAGTGATCTAAATTTGCCGTTCAAAAAAAAAAATTAGTTGTTGAGCGTAATCCAAGTAGCCAAAGGTGAAACTACAATTGTTTGATCGCTAGCGACGGAAACACTAAATGCAGCGACAATGATGGCCTAACTACCATTGTTTTTTCCACTGATCCATTTAATGAGTTTTAACTTCCCTTTTTTGTCTGTTAAGTCAATCAATCGATTAAGAAATATAAGGAAAGCTATTTCTTTTAAATATCGTACTATGTTAAATGATTAGTTATAAGCATTATATGTGAATCGTACAAAACCGGCACCTCTGTTCATATATACTATTTTAACCCATGCAAACCAAACTGGTTAGATGCAGTGGCGAAGCTAGTCCAAAAATTCAGGAGTATCCTAGTTTTTTTTTTTTTTTTTTAACTTGGGGATCAGAGGTATCATTTGTATAAAACGATAAAAATTTTACACAACATAGACGGAATTGAATGGTATTTTACACTACAAAGACGGAGTTGAGGGGTAGCCCGTGCTACCCCTCCTTATACATTCCCTCCGCCACTGGTTAGAGGTTTCCGGTTTAACTAGTCGATGAACCGATCCAATTTTAAGAACAATGATTACCAAGAAACATGGACTCACTTCTTATTTCTTGTCCTATCGATTTTGTTGTAAAATTTATACCATGGTAAACAAGTGGTTGGCCATAACTCCCGTCACGGTCCCATTACCACCTTATTGTCTTTATGTACATGCACTTTAGTCTTTCTTGTTTAAATGATTACACATGCCTCTATTACAATTTATGTTTTTAGGCTTGAGAAGTTACACTTTTTGGTCTTTATTGTTCCCTCTATATTTACACATTTGGTTTTTAGAACCAACATAAGTTAAGAATCCGTTAAGCTTTATATTTCTTCTTAATGTATGTTAGTGCTAAAAACAAATGTGTTAATATAGAAGAAACAATATATACCAAATGTGTAAGTGTAACTTCTCAAGCCTAAAAACTAAATAAACATCAATGAGATAGTGGTCCATTAGCAAAGGCAAAGTCTTTAAACGTCTTGAGAGGGGAAAATCTTGAGTTCAAGTTTCACAGATAGCAAGGAATAAAAAAATTTGTTGGTAAAAAAATAATAACTAAAAAAACATTGTTATTAATTTTTTTAATAGATTAAATACTTTATAAATCACAAAAAAAATCAAAATCCACCTCTCTTCTGCGACCCACCTCTCTTCGACAACACAAGCAGAAATAGAAATCATGTGTAAGTGACGATTTACTCCTTTGCTCGATTGCAGATCTACCTCTCTCCCTCTACTAATATTCATTTTTCGGACAACTCGGGTGACTAGGGAACCCACAAAAAAACACAAACAAAATTACGCGAGGTACGCTAAGAGTAGGTTAGCTTTTCTTTCGTGAAACAAAAAACCTCAACTTGTCCACTTTCTAGTTTAATTGAGGCGTTTAGTGTGCACCAATATTGCATTAAACATTGTGGTCTAGGGTGAGCTTAATATCACCGGCTTGTTTGGTTACATAATAAATGTCAATCTTTCGGGCACAATGATTTTTAAATTACTTATTACTCAATCAAGTGAAATCAGGCATATGAAAAAAAGTGAAATCATTTTGAAGTTCACATTTTTTTTAACAGTTCAAATTATTTTGAACTGAACTAGATGGAAGCCGCGCCGCGATGCGGCCGGGGGCTTAGAAATTAAGACATCACATGCTCAAATAAAGCATAAACGCTAGGTTCAAAACATCCATAAAGTGTTATTCAGCGGTACGACGTTTGTGTGCATGGGCGTAGCTTTGAAGGGGCCGGGAGGGGCGCCCGACCCCCCGAACTTTTCGCTTAGTAGTGTTATGTATGTACGTTTCGTATAGAATTTTTTAGATATATACGCTTTCGACCCCCCGGTTTTATAATTTTTAAGGTATAATTTTAGGTCCGGTGACTTCCGACCCCTCGGTCGGAAATCTCAAGCTTCGCCACTGTTTGTGTGTATAAACGAACTCCTTAATTTATGACAGGTCGAATATACCATCTGTATGAAATATGACAAAAGAACACAATTGGGAAGTCGAATTTGGCTAAGCATCACTATCATGCGAATCAGAAAGCTGAGCTTCATTTGATGATTATGAAGCGGAGTATGACTTGTAACGTGATCTTGTGGAGGCGCCTAAGGCAATATCGTTTCTCTCGCCTATCAAGTTCCTCCCTGTTGTTATGCATAGATCAAACACATTCGAGTGCATATTCTTCGCTACATACTCCGCAGCCTTACTACCACCGTGTCCATCATACCCCAAAGAAGCCCTAATATCATAGCTAAAGAATCATTAGGCGGGTCGTACGAACCCAACACATTTTATCAAGTGTTAATGCTGTTCAAGAAAGAAAAAAATAAAGTGTTAATGACGAAAAAAGATTGTAATGGCCACATGAACCCAATCATATAAGATGAAAAAAATAAAAATCCATTGGGAATAGCCCAATGGTGTTGATGAGTTAAATAAGGTGTAAAATAGATGGAGGTTATGGGTTCAATCCCCATTGCATTCAAGTTTAGCCATTAAAAAAAAAATATATATATATTTATAAGATGAAAAAAAATAAGAATCATGTGTCTATACACTTGCCATTAGTAAGTGCAGGTGTTCTCATGGGAATCATGTGTCCATGATGGGACATAACTTGCTTTCCAAAGTATGATCTCAACCTTTCTTGCTTAAACAAACACAAACCCCACATATCTTATCCTCAAAAAACAAACACCCATCTCAAAAAACGTATCTTATCCAATGGTCCTTACCTTCAACCTTCATGTTCACCACCCTCTGGTGGATTTAGGGAAATGGTGCGCCGACAAATCTAATCAAACGAAAATAATAACTAGAGTAAAATACGTTTTTTGCCCTTGTGGTTATATCACGTTTACTATATTAGCCCAAAATAAGAATTTTTAACATATCTGCCCTCATGGTCTCTATAACTAACCATTTTAGCCCCTAAGTTGCAATGCCAATGAGTGATTAAAAGGAAAAAACCTTTGTTATGCAGTTGTTTATATTTATGTACGGTTCAAGTATACACTTTTCATAAACTAAAAAGTGTACAAAGCAATGAGAAATCGACATGTGAGGCTTTAGATTATTATGAGAAAGGGTTGTTAAGTCATTTTATTAGGGGGTGAGGGTGGTCATCACTCATCACTCACAACATCAAATCAAGTTCCGCCATGTCATCAACCATTTTTCCTTCACTCATAACATTTTTTAATGACAATGGTGAATGGTCATCACTCACAACACCCAACAATAAACCCTACACCCCCTCACATGTTCCATCACTCAAACCTATGTCACGCGTGAAAAACTTCACGGAAACCATATTATAACGTGATGAACCATTTGGTGGCGGTGGTAAAAGGCAAACCACCACGCGTGGAACTTTTCATCACGGTAGAAAAAAACCAACCACCTCGCCTCCCCTTAGTTCCACAATTTCTTTTAACTCAAAGAACTTTTATATACTTAACTATTTTTAAAATATAACATAAAATCGAGCAATTTTTTCTCTATAAAATATGTATAATATTGGTATATGCTTTTATAAAAATAACAAGTTTTCTTTAAGTGTGACCCACTATGCGTATAAGTGTGATTCTATGCCATATATAAGATGCTAATATACGCTCAGGTCTGAAATAGTTTTTTAATTTGAAAAAACTAAGGTATTCTCTACCTACACAAATACAAGTGAAGGGAATAGTGTCACGCAGCTATACAAATACAAGTGAGGGGAATAGTGCCACGCAGCTGCGTGACACTTTTCTATTAGACCAAACATTTTAATATTTTATATTCGTTTTAAAATTACGGTTTCGTTCTTTATTTAAAATAAGATTACGTTTTTGCCCTCACTTCAAAATAAAATTATGCTTTTGTCCCTCGCTCAAAATTACGATTTTGCCATCGGTTCAAAATTATGATTTTATCCCCATATTACAATTACAATTTTGGCCCCAGTTAAAAAAAATTTGTTTTTGCCCCAAACTAAAAATGACGATTTCGCATTTTCGCCCCGTTTCAAAAATTATGATTTCGTCTTCAGTTTAAAATTATGTTTTTGCCCGATTCCAAATAAAAGTATGCTTTTGCCCCCAATTCAAAATTACGATTTTGCCCTCAGTTCAAAATTTTGATTTTGCCCCGGTTCAAATTAAAAATATTTTTTGTCCCTAGCTTAAAATTACGATTTTGTCCTTAGTGCAAAGTTATATTACGATTTTGTCTCTGGTTCAAATTTATAGTATTGCCATCACTTTAACTTTTGGCAAATTACGATTTTACCCAAGTCAACAAATACAACTTTGCCCTCAGTTTAAATTACAGTATTGCTATCGTTTTAATTTTTTTTAGCAAAATTATAAAAATGTTTTTTTAATTGTTTGATTTGATTTAATTTTTTCCATGTCAAGGAGCTGCCTAACACTCGCTCATTAATCCTAACAAACTACAGTTTTGCTCTGAGCTCAGAACTACGGTCTTGTCATCGTTTTAGTTTTTTTTCCTAACAAAACTATTATAATGTTTTCTTAATTAATTGAGAATTATTCGGCCATCACCACGCAACGCGGGCGGAGCATCAACTAGTTGCAAAACAAAGCTGTTGGTATTCAACAACATAGTTATTTGTGCAATAATCCAAACATAGATACATATAAACAATGTGTGAATGGTATAACAACACAATTATATACGTAGTTATCTAGACCCGAGCACATATCAACACCGTATTAATGTATAACAATACAATTATACGCATGATGTGATTAAACTTTTTTTTATCTTTTTTTTAAATATAAAACGTATATCAATAATATACACATATTCAATTGAAAAAATGCTCTATTTTATGGTATATTTAAAAATAAACTAGGTTTATTACTATGGCCGCGTTGCGGCGAACTTCTTTTGTCATTTAGTCTGTGTTTACATGTGTTTTGAAATCACTACGAGCGCGTTAAACCGAACCGTGCCGTATCGAACCGAACCGTTTCGAGCTGAACCGTTTCAAATCGAACCGTTTCGAGCTGAACCGTTTCGACGCGAACCGTCTCGACCCGTACCGTTTCAACCCGAACCGTTTCGAGCCAGCCGAACCGTTTCGAAACGGTTCGGGTTCGAAACGGTACGGGTCGAAACGGTTAGCGTCGAAACGGTTCGCGTCGAAACGGTTCGCGTCGAAACGGTTCGGGTCGAAACGGTTCGGCTTCGAAACGGTACGGGTCAAAACGGTTCGGGTCGAAACGGTTCGGGTTCGAAACGGTACGGGTCGAAACGGTTCGGTTCGAAACGGTTCGCATCTTAACGGTACGGTTCGAAACGGTACGGGTCGAAACGGTTCAGCTCGAAACGGTTCGGGTCGAAACGGTACGGGTCGAAACGGTTCGCGTCGAAACGGTTCAGCTCGAAACGGTTCGCGTCGAAACGGTTCAGCTCGAAACGGTTCGGCTCGAAACGGTTCGGTTCAATACGGCACGGTTCGGTTCGAAACGGTACAGGTCGAAACGGTTCGGCTTGAAACGGTACGGCCTCGAACTGTTTCGGGTGGGTATTGCAAAAATTCCACTTTATTATTCATTAACTTTGTCACGTGTCTATATGTTATATGTATATGTTACTAGGTTTTTACCCGGGATTGCTTCCCGGGCTCGAGAAAGTTATTTAGATTAATTAATTACTATTTGTTATTAATACGACCGCATTATATCATGAACTCATATTAGAGGACAAACAAAAGCACAACAGGACCATAAGAATAACATCATTTCCACTTTTAAATCAATGCACTTACATGATAGGGTGATTTGAGATTTTGAAAAAAATCTTTGTTTTTGTACCTCTTTTACAAAATAAGATGTTGACCAAATTTGAAACAGATGTTAACCAAAAGTCAATAAGATATTGACAAATAGTCAAACAGATGTTGAGCTTAAACAAATGTTTGGTTTAAGACCAAACATCTGTTTATGGCGAAACATCTGTTTAAGGTCAAACATCTGTTTAAGTCCAAATATCTGATATAGAAGAAGAACATCTGTTTAAGGCAAAACATCTGTTTAAGGTTCAAACATGTGTTTAAGGTCAAACAACTGTTAAAGTCCAGACATTTGATATAAAAGGCCAAACATCTGTTAAAGGGCAAACATCTGTTTAAGCCTTAACAGATGTTTAACTTGTTAAGATCTACTATTTTCTAACACAGTTTTCCTCTTCAAAACATTGTTGAACCTAACATAGGTTTCCATTAACTATTGACCAAAAGGCAAACAAATGTTCAAACCACTATTTGTTATTGAAGTTCTTTAAAAAATTAGATAGAATTCAAGAAAATGGAACAATGACTTAAAGAACTATAATTTAACACATAATCTAATTGGTCAAATATAAAACATAAAGTGCTAATAACAGTGTTTTATCATCTTAGCCATACATAGCAACAAAAACATCAAGTTAATAATTTAAGAAAAAAACCTACAACATCACCATCAAAAAATTCATAATTAGTATCTGATATCAGAACAGACTTAAAATGTGTTTGTTAAACTGATGTAACTTGATTTAATACTATCTTCTGTTGCGAAGACACGTATGTGAAATGCAACATATCACCAAACCTCAAGTTATTGTCAGTCATAAACTTTCGCCAACCTTCCAACGCATAACGTGGCTTCAATTCATTTAACTCCAACTTAACATCATAAACCTGCACAACTCCAACCATGTTTTGAACTTTCAAAGGATGAAGATCAAGAAAAAGACCTGCTCGTCTCGCAACTTCAGCAGGAAGACGCTACATGTATTATGTGGAAAAAAATAATAGTCAGACAAATAAACGTAAATCATTAGTTTATTATAAAAAATGGTATACCAGCCTATAGTCTCCTTTGCGATCAAAATGAAAGAACTCAGGGTCAAGAGGATGTCCAGAATGTTTTTTTGCAGTCTTTGCAATCTTATTTCTACGGTTAAGCTTTTTTTGAACGTTGGCAGCTCTCTTCCCCTTGATGAAAAAGTAAACATATACATGTGAATTAAAGGAATGATCAATATATGCACAAAAAAAAAAAAAAAAACAGTTTATATAACATATACTAATTAACTGGCAAGTATAGATACCTTAACTTTATGAACAGACGAAGAACATCCAGTATGATCACTTGTGTCGACAGGTAAGGCAGCATTTCCCTTAGTCCTATTCTTGACGACCTGCTTTCTCACAGAAGTAACTTTAGCTTTCTTCTTAACCTGTTGTCATAGAGTAAATTTAATAACAATAGTAATATAACAATCTTTAAGATGGTAAACTTACATCTTGGGTTTGGTTCAATCGTGAAGACATGCGTCTCTTGGACGTGCATTCGGCATTGGTTGGTAAGTTCTTGTAAATAATACATTATTGAATAAATATAACATCAGTAAACAACATTACTAATAGTTGTAAAAACATTAAATTCTTATATGTGTTAAATTAAAAATAAATAATTTTAATAATTTAGCAAGTACCTGAGTAACGGTTGTACCTTCACCTACAGAAACAACTTCTTCATCCTCATAGATTTCCTGGTCAACATTAATAAAATAATTAATATAAAGCTAAAAAATTAAAACTTTTATTGCTAATGCTAAATACTTACGTACCTTGAATGCATTTTTAACATAATCAGCCTTCAATATCTCAACTACACTATCATCATCAGATTCAGGTTTCTTCAAAAAGCAAATCTCAATCTCATCTCTATAAACTACTACTTCAAAAACAAAATCATCAATCCTGCTAAACACAAGCAAATCATCCTCAAGTATCCCAACATCGTTGCACATTTCCGGCCATCCTCTAGAAAATACAAAGTGGGTATCAACTTTAGACACCTCAACATTCCAGTACGAACCTTTGTAACAGATTTGAAATTTCCCACTCGGTGGACTGTTTACGTAAAATTGTTCAATGAAGCAGTCTTCAATTACCTGCTTAAAATAAAAAATAATGAATACTAAACGTGAAGTATGTATCTTATGAGAATAAGTGTTAACACGTTAAAGATGCAAAAGAATTGAAGTTAAGATCAATACTCATACCGTAAAACCAAATCTTGCATAACGATTAAAGGTGAAATAAGATTCCCCACACATGCCATTAACATAACATGAAAGTTCAAGTCCAAAATCACCTAACGGTTTGAAAACCAACAAAGTATCCCTCGGCAAATTGAGATCTTTAACAACAATGTCCCAACCGTCAGTTATTATCGGCGTTGAATTTTCTGTTCTGACCCTAACAACCCATTTTTTACCAGACTCATGATATACTTGCAACCTACTTTTTTGCCAACAATCTCCCCACTTTTGATTAGCAAAGAATATAGGTACATCCTGTATATAATTTTTAAATAGTGTAAGAAAATATAAACCATAAAAGAACTGTTAAATATATATCTCAATACAAATAAATTATGTATGTAAAAACATGTCATACCAGTTTCAAAGATTCTGGGTTACGAAGAAACTTAACAAATGTAGTATACATCATAAAACCTGAATCAGTAAAGATGTTAAAAGACTGTAATTAAAAAGCTGGCTTCGAAAATGAACATTAACTTTTTGTATTAACAGAGTATATAGTGAAATTAATCATAGAAACAGAGTATGAGTTAAAATTATTCTGCAAATAATAATTATTTTAACATGTTCTCAACAAATGATTCAAACACATAAGTAAACCCTTCTTGAATCTTGAATGTATAGCAATAAACATTTAAAATCGTATTAGTAGCAAGATAGGATTTAAATTAACATAGATTAAACAATATAAAGTTCATTACAATAGGAATGTACATACCAGTTGCTGAAGAAAAAATAATCAAACCTCAGGTGATTGAAGAGTAGAAGACGGAGGAAAATAAAATTGAAACCCTAAAAAATGACTGGGGAGAAGAGATTTTTGAAAGAAGAGATGATAGATGTTTGATGTGTAATGATGATGAAGAAATAGTGACGGTTGTGTTTTTCTCTTCCCATATTTTCAACTGTTGAAAAATATTTACACATACACCCCTTTTTAAATTTGTTATTTACATTTACATTGACATACAAGAGTAAAGTACATGATTAATTGAATTGATTTGGTATTCAAATTAACAAAGAAAAATAATTTTTCATATAGCAAAACCATTAACATAACATAAAATTTGAATACTTTGAATCATGTATTAATAGTAATTAGGTTTTAACATAAGTAAGTTTCATGACCTCAAGAAGCAATGCCGAGGGAAAATTTAGTTTTATCTATTATATGTACCTTTTAACATAAGTAGTTTGACTTTGGTCAAACAGGCTTTGGTCAAACAGTGTTTTATCAAGTAGCTTTTAACAAAAGTAGTTTGACTTTGGTCAAACAGACTTTAGTTAAACAACGTTTTAACATTGCTCAAATAGTGTTTTATCTATTATAATTAGCTTTTAACATTAGTTTTTAAAAACCTTCTTTGTCTATCAACATCAAACAAAAATAATAACACTTAGAAAAGACTTTTAAAAAACTCAGCATGTAGAGTACTTCTAAGAAAATACACACCGTTGATATGGTTCCCAGGAAACCAATAAGCATGAAATCAGGGTTATTAAGAAACTCATCTTCAACACTTGAGATGACGTTTGAACCAACATGATCATTTGATGAAGATGAAGCAGAAATTTTCTCTACATATCTAAACAGATTCATGTGATCAAATTAAAACGTAAAAAATAAATGTAGGTACAAAATAATACTGTTCAATGTTTATATGCATACTAACTATACCTCTTTCTAAAAGATGATATCTCTTCAATGTCAGTGTCAATAAAAAGTCTGCTTAGCTCAAAGCCGTTTGCAACGCCACGCTTGCCTGAATTTAAAATTAAAACCAAATGTAGATCAATATAAATAGTGTCAAATTTAAAACATATAAGTTAATCTAATTAAGTTAAAATTGTACCTTTGTAAAGGTTGACCATACCAAAATGACAAAGGATAACAACATATTTCTCTCGTTTCTTATCATTCATGTAAGCAAACATGTCAATAGCAAAACCATCCCACAAAGTAACCGGACACTTTTGGCCTCTAAAATATTAACATAAAACATAATAACATCAAGCAACCTTATAATGGTTTAAACGTCAAAATGCAACAACTTAATAAAAAGAACGCACTCAAGGTCTTCAAGTCTAAGATTAAGTCTCTTGCCCTTGCTCCCATCCTTCTTTGACGTATCCTCTAGATTGAAACATACATCCACATAACCAATCCAATCTATAAACAAAAATATATTGTGAAAAGAAAACAGCATTAAGAAGTGATAAGAATAAAAAAAACAATAAGACAAAACAATAGATATATATCATGTAGTGATTTACATACCAATAACTGTATTAACTTCAAATTTATTTTTAACAACATCCTTGAGGTTAACGAAATTAAAACGGTATTTCGGTCCAGACCAGTCAAAGCATTTCTCAACAGAAGTATAGAAATAAAGTGATATTTTGTCGTTTCTCTTGGTATACTTAGCAGAGGACTTATTAGTAGCAAGAGAAGGTTTGGTGATAAGAAGACATTCATCCAACTGAAGAAAGTGTTTGAATTTTCCTAGCATCTTATGCAAACAGCTGGCTTGTATCATAGTTCCCTAAGAATATGAAACATCCGATTAAATAAAAAAGATGTTATATTCATTTGGATATTCATATGTCCAAAAAAATTATAACACAACTATATACGGTACCATCTCATCCATGAAGATCATATCAAGACGATATATTTCATTTTTGATATCATTCATCATCTTCTTCGAAATGCTAACAATCTTCACTCTAATCGAATAGTTGTTTGAGAATGTATAAAGATCGTTAAGCATGCTAACCTTTGCAACCTCCATTTGAAGACTGTACATAAAAAAAAATAATAAGCAAAATATAAGTATTGCTAAACGTAATATGATAATACAATAAGCATGGATGTTCTTAAAAAAAATATCAAGGTTGAAATTCAAGCTTACCGATTATCCAATAAAAATTTTAACTGAATGCAGTGGCAAATGTAATTTCAAATGCAGGGAGTGTATATCTTTATATGCTGCTTTATTAAAGTAATAAAATATTAGAAATGATATGCAAAGTAGGCAAAAAAAGAGAAAGAACGTCAATTTTAAATTACCATTTTGTATATTAAGAATTTCAATATTTCAAAATTACTGACTTGATTTCAAAGCAATTTTCATAATGACTTTTCTATATTTTATTTTAAATTTAATTAAGAAACAATAACCGTCAATTTGAAATTCACATTTTGCTTAACTCAAATGTCCAAAGCTCAAGAAATTAGCATTAATTACTAATTTGATTTGCAACAAATAGTCATTAACAATCAAATGTTTGAACCACTTTCAATAATACAATACCCAAACAATCAAGATGAGGAACTTAATAATCATCCAAGTGTATTTTGTGTTACCTTATTTATTAGTATAAAGATGAAACTGTTCAATTAATAGTACAGATCAAACCACTGAAGTGATGTGATAAATACGCTTACATATAAACCACTGTGGTGATAAACACTGTTACATATAAACAATGATGCCATAAAACCGGTTACATATAAAACACTGAGGTGATCACATCTAACAACCTAACAGACTATAAACACTGATGCGAAAAACACTGTTAAATATAAACACTTAAACACTCTTAACATCCAAGTGTATAGGAATTTTATTTTATTAAAATAAAGATGAAACAACTGTTCAATTAATAGTAGAGATCAAACCACTGAAGTGATGTGAAATACAAAACTGTTCCTAAACACTGTTACATATAAACACTGATGCCATAAAAATGGTTACATATAAAACACTGAGGTGATGACATCTAACAACCTAACAGTCTATAAAACACTGATGCGGAAAACACTGTTACATATAAACACTGTTAACATAAACAAATAAAAAGAAACATAGAATAACTAAAGTTGATGCTGAACCACTGTTATGGTTTGACACTGTTATTAGACGTCATAAATTTCAGATTTAATTTCAAAGGTAAAAGTAGTGTAATAAGCTGCTTTAATAAAATAATTAAATATTAGAACTGATATGCACTGTAGGAAAAAATAAAAAAAAATAAAAAAAGAGAGAGAGATAACGAAAAATTTAACTTACCATTTTGCATATTTTGAGTTTCAAAATTACTGATATTGTCAGTAACTACTGACTTGATATGAAAGCAAATGCCATAATGACTTTTTTAAATTTTATTTTAACTTTAATCAACATATAATAACCGTCAATTTGAAATTCAAAATTTGGTTAATCAAATGTCCAAAGCTCAAGAAATCAGCATTAATTACTGATTTGATTTGAAACAAATAGTCATCAAGAATTTTATTTTTATTTTTTAATTTAACTTTAAATTTTATCATGAAAATAATGTTGGTGGAACTCTTATGTAATTGGAATGTAAAGATTAGGTAAAATGGTAATTTGATTGTAATTCTAGTTTTCATTTGATAATTTCAATGTATCACTAATTAAGAACATCAAAAATAAAAACGTGAGCACTGACTATTTTTTAGGGAAACGGCTGATGGTCAATATCAGTGAATGTCAACAATGTAAAAGTGAGCAGTGGCTATTTTTTCCGATCAGTAGATACCAACCAGTTTTCGAAACACTGATGTTCGGTCAATCAGTGGTCAACATGGAGATTGAAGAAACACAGGTTGTGTATCCGCAGTGGAATACTTGAACAATCAAATGTTTGAACCAATTTCAAGAATACTATACCCAAACAATCAAGATGAGAAGCTTAATATTCATCAAAGTTTATATGAATTTTATTAGTATAAAGATGAAACAACTGTTCAATTAATAATACAGATCAAACCACTAAATTGAAGTGATAAATAGTGTTACATATAAACACAGTCTTTTAAATTACCATTTTGCATATTTTGAATTTCAAAATTACTGATATTGTCAGTAACTACTGACTTGATTTGAAAGCAAATGCAATAATGACTTTTTTAAATTTTATTTTAACTTTAATCAACATATAATAACCGTCAATTTGTAATTCAAAATTTGCTTAATCAAATGTCCAAAGCTCAAGAATTCAGCATTAATTACTGATTTGATTTGAAACAAATAGTCATCAAGAATTTATTTTTATTTTTTAATTTAACTTTAAATTTTATGATGAAAATAATGTTGGTGGAACTCTTATGTAATTGGTTGTCAACAATGTAAAAGTGAGCAGCGGCTATTTTTTCCGATCAGTGGATACCAACCAGTTTTCGAAACACTGATGTTCGGTCAATCAGTGGTCAACATGGAGATTGAAGAAACAGAGGTTGTATTTCAACAGTGGAATATTTTGAACAATCAAATGTTTGAACCAATTTCAAGAATACTATACCCAAACAATCAAGATGAGAAGCTTAATATTCATCAAAGTGTATATGAATTTTATTAGTATAAAGATGAAACAACTGTTCAATTAATAATACAGATTAAACCACTGAACTGATGTGATAAATAGTGTTACATATAAACAAAAGTACTAAACCCTGTTACATATAAACACCGATGCCATAAAAATGGTTTCATATAAAACACTGAGGTGATGACATCTAACAACCTAACAGTCTTTAAAACATTGATGCGGAAAACACTGTTATATATAAACAAAGTCTTTTAAATTACCATTTTACATATTTTGAATTTCAAAATTACTGATATTGTCAGTAACTACTGACTTGATTTGATAGCAAATGCCATAATGAGTTTTTTAAATTTTCTTTTAACTTTAATCAACATATAATAACCGTCAAATTGAAATACAAAATTTGCTTAATCAAATGTCAAAAGATCAAGAAATCAGCATTAAAATAGTGATTTGTTTGAAACAAATTGTCATCAAGAATTTTTTTTAATCTAACTTTAAATTTTTTGATGAGAATAAAGTTGGTGGATTTTTTCCGATCAGTGGATACCAACCAGTTTTCAAAAAACTGATGTTTGGTCAATCAGTGGTCAACATGGAGATTGAAGAAACAGTGGTTGTATTTCAGCAGTGGAATATTTTGAACAATCAAATGTTTGAACCAATTTCAAGAATACTATACTCAAACAATCAAGATGAGGTGCTTAATATTCATCCAAGTGTATAGGAATTTTATTAGTACAAAGATGAAACAACTGTTCAATTAATAGTACAGATCAAAACACTGAAGTGATAGTATAAATTCTGTTACATATAAACACTATTAACATAAACAAAGATAGAATAAACACTTTTAACATAAACAAACATAGAAGATGTTTTGTTGATGAGGAACCACTGTTGTTGGAGAGTGTTTCACATTTAGTTGATCGGTGCTTGTCTGGACTTTGGTCTTGATCAGTGGTTCTTCATAATTGAATAGTGGATGATGTTCATCAAACTTTATGTACAACCATCCTTATATCCAACACTTGTTAGGCAGATCAGTGATGTGCCATATTAACTTGTTATAACCACTGTCATTGTAGGAAACTTAGCTGGGCAGTGCCTATTGGTGGAAACTTCAGTTTACCTACAAAAACTGATGAATTTAGAATAAATAACGCAAACTATTGTTAAGTCAAATAGCTGATGGAAAACTTTTTAACCACTGCTAGTAATTAAAACACCGATAGTGATTAACAAAACTACGTTTAATTGCTCAAATTGAGACGACGGGAGATCTGCAAAGGATTACAAATGAATCAATGCACCAATAAACAGTAAATCAAAACGTTAGAAAAACCCAAAAAAATAAATCACACCAATTTAAGTTACCTTGGTGATGTCCTAAACTTTTGCACTGGTATCACCTATCAACACACCTGGTATAACCTTTCCCATTTCCATCTCCTCAACAACCGTCCGGCAGAGGTTGCTTCTAATCAACAAACTCTATAATCCAACAAAAAAGGTCTGGAAAGACAAAGTACAAAACATATCAAAATAAATCTGCTCGTAATCACATGATACAACAAACCAAACATACCAGAGTCACCGATTAAGAGGAGGTTGTACAAAAGCGTTCATCGAGTACGATAAGGAGATCTGTTTCTTCTTCTGAGGATAGAAAAGGGTTCATCATGTTCAGTATGACAAAATAGATAAAACGAAATAAAATTTCTAGATAAAAAAGTAGATCTTACATGATTATTCTCTTCTTCAACCACTGGACGGTACATGATTTAGGGTTTCAAACGAAGATGTATCCAATAGAAGTAACCTCTGCCGTACGTTGTTGAGGAGATGAATATGAGAAGAAGAAGAAGAAGGATAAACATGACAGAGGATAAACATCGATCGGAAATAGAGCAGAGCAGAGAGAGAAAGAAAGCAAAAAGCCCTGAATGAGTAAATGAAGGAGGATATAAATAGAAGAGGGCAGTGGCACTGTTTGTCACACCCCGAAAATATCAGAGCTGGCGTGACTGGACTGGTATCTTCATTGCACAGCGGAAGTATTTGAGCTAAGACTTTTAGAAATTGAACGCCCGCTAAGTACTCGAAATCCCGTGGGTTCTCCTATTCCAACCGTTCCATAGCTTTGAAAATGCAACCTGAGAAAGAACATGCGAAAAAGTCAACATAATGTTGAGCGAGTTCATAGTTTGTTTTGTATCAAATGCGTTTTAAAACACTTGAAATCTTGCATTTGAAAAACCGGTTTGTGAGATCTTAATATCTCAAAGCATTTGAAATGTCGTCTTTGTATATCGGTAACGAAATGTTTTATGTTATGTTTAATAACCGATATATGTAACTGTTGAGTTCGTAAACCAGTAATGATATGTTTTCTGTCGTATCTGTAAACTGGTATTGAAATGATTCTTGTTATCCTTGTAAACCGGTATTGAAATGTTTTCTGGTATCTTGTAATCCTGGTATGTTCTGATTTAAAATCATGGAGTCTGTTTAAAGATCTATCAGTGGGTAGCTAGCCCCCTGACATAATGCGCCATAAGCAGAATAACCAAACCGAGGACACTTAGTTCGCATTGGGATCAACAAAAGCACTCCACGGTTAACAACTAGGAGTGGGGCGTGCCTCAAGCCCAATAGATCTACACCTTTTGCACCTTGGTCACTACGTGATTAATGGTTATTAATGTGAATTCCCTACTTATGCACATTGATCATGCCTCCTACTCCGTAATTAACATACCAATAGCTTAACATGTATTTCCCCTCGATGTTTTTGAAAACAAAACATTGAAAACAGTGAAAGGAGGGACATGAACTCACTGGGTTGTCTTGTTTTTCGTACGCTAGTGGACTATCCAGCCCTAGTGACATTGGGACTTTGCCCACGTCATTAAACTCATGCATGTTTCGAAAACCTTGTATTGTTGTAAGAACCGGTAAGTTTAGCTTAAACCTTTTCGAAAACCATTTGAGTTCGTTGAAATCCTGTTGCGAAATGGTTTGTAAACATATGATTTTTGTTTCTCGAAACATTGTGTTTTTGCAAAACTTGCATGTCTTTCCACCCCCGAAAACATTTATAAAAATGTAAAACAGTAAAAAGTGGGGGTTATGAACTCACCTTGACATTCCTGTGCAAAGCTAGCCTAGCGTGATTCCGTAGTGTCGTTCCAAGAACGTGAACTTGCTAGCGTAGCGTGCAACTATGACATTCCTACGAAGGAATACTTATGAGTTTTCTGATAAAACAACGTAGTTAAACTACGTGTCCGAGCTCTACCGAATCGTTAACTAAACGATTCTAAGGTAGTGTTATCTTGGCTTAGAATTACCATTCTATAGTTATTTGATCCCGCTTATAATCGGGATAAAACTAAGTTTCGAGATCGACTTAGTTTTCGAGTGATTTTGGAATTTATATCTATAAATATAAAATATATTTACGTAGCTGTGTTAGTTGTCGCGAATAGAAGGCGTAGATGGATGGTAGTACGCCTATTCGTAGATTTCGTAAGACGTAAGTAAATAAGATATATATATATATATATCTATATATATATATATATATATATATCTACATATATATTTTTGAAACCATTAACATTTGCAATAAAAATTTCTATGTTTGAAATAAATATAACTCGTTATATTTATTTGATAGAAAATGTATGTCGTCGTGGTGTGAAATAAATATTCGAAAAGTGTTTGAAATAGGTATACATGTTATATCTATCGTATAAAAGTGTTCAAAATATCGATATTGGAAATATATATAAGCATATTTATTTTAACTAGGTATCGGTTTCAAAATCTCATAATGTCGTCAAAATAAATATACTTCTATATTTATTTTTATAAGAAACTTGTATCTCGATAAGTGTTGTCTTTATAACAATGTAAGTTTAGTAAACCGTGTTTTTAACGAAAATCGGGCAGAGTTTCCTCTGTTTTTCGAATTACCCGACAATGAGAGTTGTCGTATTTTGTCAAAATTCAACAAATGTCAACAAACAAAATATATATATACTAATTGTCAAGCGCCAAAACGTAAATAATCACTAGTGTATAAACGTTGTTTAATCGGGTCGAGCTCGGTTCGCGTAAACTATCTAAACTAACGTGTATATATGAAAGTTCAACGCGTTGTTAAACTTTACCGGGTCTTGCATTGACTGAGTTTGACCCAACAGTTGACCATCTTTGACCAGGTTGACCAGCGTTGACTTATTGACCCGAAACCCGCACTTGAATCTGACCAAGTTGCACCATATCAAGACCCGAGCCACAAATCTGAACCCGAACAATTCCGTTGACTGTTGTTGACTGGTTTGACTGTGTTGAACCGAGTTGACCCGGGTTTGACCGAGTTGACCTGCCCCGAAATCTGACCGTGAACCGTACCCGTTCTGAACCGAAGGTGAACCGATCCAAATCTCGAGCCAACGTAACCACCACCACAACTGCCGCCAGCCGGCCCCACCGTCGCACACCACCACAATCATCATCATCATCATCGACGACCCTAAATGAAATAGCAGAAGCCTTTGTTGAGAGAGAATCTAAACAGATTTTGGTTTAAGAGATGATCGAGATGAACTTACCCGAATTTTAACTCGAGACGCACGGTTACCGACACTCAAAACATCACCACTGTTCCAACGTGAAGACCACGCATCACTGCCGCATAATACGACGTTTTTTTTTTTTGGCCGTCGGTTTGACGGCTCCGCCGTCGGGTCACCGCCGTGCCGCCGAAGAGGGACGCCGACCTCCTCTTTCTCTCGTTTCTCTGATGTCGCGCTGCTGTGCGCCACCACCAAGCAATGGTGGTGGCCGGCCGTTGAATCGTGTAACAGGGGGTGTTGGGTGACGAGTGGGTTACCGGAGAACGGCCGGAGCCGCTGCCTGAGTCCGTCGACTGAACCGAAGAAAGAGAGGAGACTGATGATGGTCTTGAGTGGGTGTGAGCTAGGGTTTTAGATGTAGAAGATAGAGAGATCCAGTGGTGTGCGTGCTCTGATTTGAGTTTTCAAATGGGAATTTGATATATCACTTCACTTATATAACTAGGGTTTCTCTAATGGGCTTGGGCTTGGGCCCAAGGCCCACAAGCCCAATCTCGTGCTTTAAGTAGCCCGAACCGTTTTTAGAGCCCGTCTTTGCAACCGAGTGACATAAATTTTTGTAGGAGAGTGTTTTAGGGTCAAATGCCCTTAATTTTACGTCGTAAGTCGTTAATAGACGCATATACTAGTCAGTCGCGTTAAATCGCGTAAAATGCATCGTTGTTGTTTGTGATGTTTTGAAAGTACGAAAAATTCGAAAACTAAATTTATAAGTATAAAATACTCGCATAAAATTCGTACTTGTCGGCGTTGTCAGTATTTTGTACGGTATCAGTCCGTTGTTGCGTAATATTCAACAGATTTCCAGTAAATCACCACACGCGCACTGTATAATCAAATAAACGTTCCTGGGCTCTCCAAGGGCCTAATTAAGTTAATTTGTGCTGTAAACACTACTTATTATCGCCTTTAACGTTTGTTAATTGCGTAATTAGAAGCCGTTAATTACCGGTTGTCACACTGTTGGGCGGGAAAAAGGGCATTTAGGGGCTCTCTGGTGTTGACACGTGGCCCAAATAACTTTCATTTATTATATATAATAGATATGTGAGTGGATGTAGTGAACCAATAAGAAAAGTTTACTATTACTATGATTTGACAAGTACTATTCATTAGGTTGGTTTATTAATACATAGGATAATGTTGTATAAAAAGGTTATATACAACTAAATAAAATAGAGAAGAGTAAACTGCCATTTTGGTCCCTGTGGTTTGGCCAGTTTTGCCACTTTAGTCCAAATCTCAAACTTATTACATCCAGGGCCCTGTGGTTTGCATTTTGTTGCCATTTTAGTCCAAAATCCAAATTTGACCAGATTTCCCATTAATGACCTGCTATTTTGTCTTTACCCTCAGGGGCATTTTGGTCATTTTAGATTTATTATCTCTTTGTTATAACCCATTTATAATAAAACCCTTGATCATCATCATCTTCAACCTCATCTCAGACCCTCATCTCAGACATCTCTCTCTCTCTCTCAACATACATCTTCATCCCCACCAACATCCCACCGCCGCCATCATCTTCATCCCCACCACCATCCCACCGCCGCCAACTCTGTTCTCTCTCTAAAATACCGCAACGCTCGAAAACACATGGTAAATCGAAGCTCAAACGCTCGAAATCGAAGCTCAAACGCTGCTGGTGCTCAAATCGAAGCTCAAACGCTCGAAATCAGAGGACGGTGATGGCGATGGCGGAGGAGAGGTAGCAGTGGGTTGATTTTGGGGGTCATTTGGGGGTTTTTGAGGGTTGTTTGAAACAGGGTAGAGAGAGACAGAGGAGGTTTTGAGAGTGCAGAGGCGGTGGGTGGCGGTGAACGATGTAGTGGCGGTAGGGTGGGTGTTGATGGTGGCGGTGGTAAGAAGGGGGATGAGGTGGCGGTGGTGGTGGTGCTTGTGGCGGTGGTGAATTTGGGGAAGGAGATGCCTTTTCTTGAAGATGATGTTCTTGATGATGAAGTTTGATGGTTGTTGTTTGTATTTTTAAGATGATGTTCTTGATTTGTCGTTGAAGATGATGTTCTTGATTTGTTGTTGAAGATGATGTTCTTGATGATGAACTTTGATTTGTTGTTGTCTGTATTTTGAAGATGATGTTCTTGATGATGAAGTTTGATTTGTTGTTGTCGGAGAGAGATAGGTGGTGTTATCAGATTCAATCGGAGGAGAGTAATCGGAGTTTAGGGGGTGTCGTGTCGCGGCAGACGGTGATGGTGGTTTGTGGCGGCAGGAGGAGAGAGTAATCGATTAACAGTGTTTGGGATTTATAATCTGGGTTTGAAGATAAAGAGGTGGCGTTTGGGATTTATAATCAGAGTTTAGGGGGTGTTTGGGATTTATAATCAGTTTAGGGGGTGTTTGGATTAATAATCATTTACAATAAAACCAAAATGACAAAAATACCCCTGGAGATAAGGACAAAACAGGGGGGGTTGAAATTGGGAATTCTAGTCAAATTTCACTTTTGGACCAAAATGGCAACAAAATGCAAACCACAGGGCCCTGGATGTAATAAGTTTGAGATTTGGACTAAAGTGGCAAAACTGGCCAAACCACAGGGACCAAAATGGCAGTTTACTCTATTATATATATATAGCGGAGAATTCAAATGAGAAGAACTAAAAATTAAGAATAAAAAGAATAAATGATACAAATGTAATTTGAACAAATCATTTAATGAGTCTATTATTTATTTTTACTATTCAAATTAATGAACTCTAATCGCCTATCTTATAAATTAGTTGTTCACCTTACACAATAAAAACAATCCTGCACATCATCTTACATTTTCACAATGTTTCCTACACCATTGAAACAATATTTTGGTGTAGGATATAGAATGTGTAAACACTTTTAAATAATTTTGCGACTCATAATAAAATATGTGTAGAACACAAAATTTTTAAATAATTTTGTCACTTCTAATAAAATTTGTGTAGGAGTCAATACATTAATGATGGTGAAGGAGGAATTTATGGTTGCATCAATAAGACTTGAGTAACTCTTTAAATTTCTTATTAATATTCTACAGCCAATGATCTCTAGATCAAGTGGTGGAGGACTTGCATTTCTCTTGAGAGATGCAGGTTCGACTCTTACTTGGTGCAGAGTGAGGCACTGGTGGGCAATGATAGGAGACCTAGGGAAACCTGGGTCGGATCCTTGAGCCAAACGGGTTTTACCGGCAATTTCACCGTCGTGCCTACGGGCGTGTGGCTTACCGGGTTTTCCCCGGAATTGGTGGTGGGCTCGGGTTACTCTCGAAGTACTCCGTTTGTCTAGTGGGTGCCCTGAGAGTGCTCGGGATTGAGTTTGTTAGCCGTTCAAAAAAAATATTATACATCAAAATGTCTATAATACACTTAGTAATTAAAGCATTAATTGAAAGTGGACAAAAATGATATCTTCATTCACAACCATTGATCAAAAAAAAATATAGGGTCTAGATTAATTCATTTTTCTTCTTTTAAGAAGATTCTTCTCAAATGAACCCCTATATATATATATATATATATATATATATATATGAAGAGGTTAATTTCAAAAGAATGATTAAGTGCGAGAAGAAAAATTCAATCAATCATAGTTTTACATTTATATACTATTAATTCGAAACATTTGTGTGCATGTTTGATTGTAAGTTATGCTTAAATACTTGTACCTTAATCAAATATAGGTTGTAAGTTGTGCTTAAGTGGTTATACCTTAATCAAATAATAATGGTTTCATTACCTTACCAAATTCAATATGTTTTGTATGCATGTATGGTTGTAAATTGTGCTTAAGTGGTTGTACCTTAATCAAATAATGGTTTTATTATCTTACCATATTCAATCGGTTTGATACATTCAAAGTTGTGTTGTTTTATTTGTAAATTATTACTAGGTTATAACCCAGAAATTTTCCGGGTAGGAAAATTTAATTTACAACAAATGAAAGTATAAAAATAACACTTTTAACATCTAAAGTATAATCTTTCCCTTTTCTCCACCATAAATTTTTAATTCGGTTTCTTAAACTTTTTTTTGTTGTAAAGAGCCATAAAAATATACAAAAGCAAGAATGTAAAGTACATATCTATATTTAGAGCATTTACATTGGAGCCTATATTCTATATTATATAGAGAAAATAATAGAGGAAGCAACAAAAATACCATCACATTTGAATCTCTATAATAAAAAAAAATTAAAGAATGTAAAGTACACCTCTATATTTAACTTATTGCAATGAATATGTGCCACTTTAGTTTGGATTCCAGCCGGAGGATATTCTAGCAAAAGTTAATCGGATGCTCATCATCATATCTCCAGTGGCACGCCTAATGATAAGATAAAACATACAAAAATATGTTATTTAGACCGAAGCAACTTAAGACATCTAGTTAGATACGAACCTGAAACAATTTTGGCAAGGTCTGACTCGTTTCCTGTTAAATTTAGTTTTTTTATTTACCCATTTGGTCCTCAACATGATATCTTAAAACAACAAAAACGGATATGAATGCAATTTGGCTATTAGCAACAAAAAGTAACCTGTAGTTTGACCCATTACGAAATGAAAGCTAGAATTTGACTATTAGCAGCAAAATACACAAAACGCAAACTGAAATCAACAAAAATCCACCTGCAGTATCCTCATTACTTTTTGCTTACTTTATGATTTTGATCTGTCACTATTAATCTTCAAATAATTAAGATAATTATACTACTCAAATTAATATTTTTCTTATTTTATGGTTTTATTATTTATTTTCATGTCAAGTTCATATTAGGGATAAGATCGGTACCATACCGGTACCGAAAACACGAGTACCGATTTTCATAAAAACTTGGTCCCGAATAGTCGAATACCGTACCAAATGTCACACCCCGACCGCGTAAAACAACAAATCGCGGCGGAAACATCGGGGCGTGTTGCAACAGAATTAATGTTTCATAACCATGGATATCAAAAGTGTTTCGTTTTATTAAACATAGAGTAATTACATCGTCTGGAAATCTAAATACACTATTTAAACATAGTCTATCATTGTTATTGAGTCACTAAGGCCTTGTCCAGTCCTATGTGAGCATGCATCTTATCAATCGATATCATTCAACAATACCTGAAACATATGTGAAAACGAGGTCAGCAAAGAAATGCTGGCGAATACATTAGTTTTGTTGAAAATAAGTTTCATGACTTCTGTTTGAGAAAATGTTTAGTCATGAACCTTGTAATTTGCTTTGTCTTTGTAAATCATTTGAAAAAAAATAATAAGTTCGGATGATAAGTATAAATAAGAGAATAATGCATGATTAAATGAATAACCATGTAAAAATGAGTTTGTGTAAGATAAGTTGTTTGTAAATAAATGTCTTGTGAAAAGTATGTTACTTGTATAAAATGTTCTATGTCTCAAACTGAAATGATTCAAATAACGCTACAATATGTAATACCATACAAACACTTATATATAGGAAGTACCAGCGGCGTATCCACCATGTTTGTATCATATTACACACGCATCGTTACTTAATCACTTAATCAAACCAAACCAAACAATGTAAAATGTCTATGTTTAAATCAATTGTCAAATGTATTGAATAATATGTCAAAGTATTCATGTCAAGATGTAATTCATGTCAAAATGTCTATGTCAAATATCCATGTCAAATGTCTATGTCAAATATCCATGTATGGCAAGTGAAATGTCTCAACTAAACCATATGCACAACAACAAAGTATTGAAGTAAAACTTGGTTTAAACCAATACTATGTTTCGTGTAAATGCATGATCAAATGTAAATCATGTACAAATGTTTACCCAATCGTTACCCATTCGTTCAAATCGTTCTTGTTTTAATCGTGAACTACTTTATGATCGATTCTCTAATAACATTCAAACCTTCTTGACGCGTTCCTCGTTCCAACTCGCTCTCGTTCTTAACAAACCCTTACCAAAGGATAAGTTAATAATTACAGATTCAGTCGCTACCCACAACACCCACACATAACAATGGGTGCAGTAAATAACGGGATTTGTCAGATCCTATGGTACCATAACCTAATACTGGTCGGCTTAATCATAGCTAATGAATGTCATCGGTCATGTAAACTACAACCAACAAGTTTGTTCACTTCTTGAAATTTGTTATTAGTTTTTGAAATCATTGTATTCGTTCTTGAAATCATTGTTAGCGTTCTTGAAATAATTGTAATTGTTCTTGAAACCACATTGTAATTGTTCTTGAAACCATATTGTAATTGTTCTTGAAACCATTGATAAAACATTTAGCACATATGAGTCACCCCAAAACAGTTGAAAACAGTAAAAGAGGGGAATAATGTACTCGCCTGGGAGTGCTTAGGAGTCTTGAACAACTACCAAGAAAGCTAGAGGAGTCCCGGAAATCAAACGGTACCTAATATAGGTAATTACATAATTAACCCGGACCTAAATCGGAAGACTGGGTAGCAGGAGGGTTTGTAAACCAAATGAGTGTAGGAACTCATATGATATGGTTTAACAAAGCCTACATACTAAATGAAACTTAACCTAAGTATTATCGACCCATCGCGACCCATTAAGGTAACTTATGCTACTTTAACGCGTCGTGTGTGTGAAACGCGTTCGGACCGTCTAACTAGTCCTATGACAAGTGTTATATGCCTAAACATGTTACATAATCAGTTATGTGACAAAAGTTTAGGTTACATATGCTTAATTACCAATTATACATGAAAAGGGTATTCTGGTAATTTACTTAAGGCATATAAACTACCTATCATACAACTACTTAAACGATGTGACCATAGGGTATAACCTCGGAAGGTTATGCCCTATACTAGGGTCACCTAATGTATTTGGTCGGATCCTAATGATCGACCAAACTGGGTCGGGCTCGAAGGTATAGGCGATTTATTAGATCGCCTACCCTACGACCCTAGACAACGTGGTAATCAGTGGGCATAGTCCCAAGGGACTATGACCAACGTGATTACACTCACGTTGCGAAGTTCAAACGAACTTCGCATTGACCATTACTGGTCAACGCTGAAAGTCAAACAAAGTTTGACTTTCTGACTCGAAAAGCAATAAAATAAGGAAAAGAACGAAAGAATACTTACGAAGGGTCCCCGAATGCTAACCTCGATTCAAAAATCTCAGGTATGAAACAATAGTTTCAACTTAGAGTTTCTCAAATCAAAGTTCTAGTGATTTTAGCAATGGGGGTGGATGGGTATTTATAGGAATACCCGAACCGTTAAGATCGTTTCATGGAAAACGTGCCTTAATCCCATCCGTACATGTGTTGAAATGTCATGGTGTTTAGGTGTTTAAATTCCATCCATACATGTGTTGAAATGTCATGGTGTTTAGGTGTTTAAATTCCATCCATACATGTGTTGAAATGTCATGGTGTTTAGGTGTTTAAATTCCATCCATACATGTGTTGAAAGGTCATGGTGTTTAGGTGTTTAAATTCCATCCATACATGTGTTGAAATGTCATGGTGCCTAAATTCCATCCTTATCCGCTGACTAAGCAAGTTAGAATGTGTGGTTGTGAATTAAACAACGGCTAATACATCGAATCTGGTCCTGAATGCGAAAAACGATCCAAATGACGTGAAGAATGGATTTTTCTTATGGCGAACACTAAAATAAAATATTTTAGTGCTAACATAAATTTTTTGATGTCCGGATGTATTCAGAACGTAAGTTATGCGCGAAAATGCAAACTTGTGCACTTTTTGACACTTTTAGTCCCTGAATGACCCAAAAGTTTATTTTAGCACACCGAACCCCTCAAAGCCTATTTCTAAGCTATGTAAAGGATATTTATGGTATGTTTAACTTATGGTCATGTTCCGGAAGGTCTGTTACAGTTCAAATTGGCATACTTTCGCAGTTTGTCAAATTTAGTCCCTGTAAGCGATTAAACTTTGATTTCACCACACCAAACCTTCCAAAACTTATATCTAAGTTATGTAAAGGTTATTTAAGGTTTTTTAAGCCTATGTCACTATTCCGGAGTGTTTGTTGCATTAAACTGGTTATATTTACGCATCAGTGCGCGTATAACCTTCCAGAAAGCGATTTAGAGTTTGAAATCGAACAAAAATTGATATGTGCAAATGATACACATATTTTTACAAATCCCAAGTATGAAATACAATATTTCATTGGTTTGGTATTTGTTTGATGGCCGTGGAGGCACAGGTGTTACAGTCTCCCCTACTTTAGGAAATTTCGTCCCGAAATTTATTTAGAGGAAACTTGTGAGAGCTTGAAAACATGAAATTGAAAAGATCGAATAACATTGGTTAGGGTTCTGAACTTCTAGTAACCTTTAATAACATCATGATTACAATGTAAGAGGGATACTTATATACAAGTATATGAAGCGTCATTGGTGCGTCCACCGTACCTCCATTACATCGTTCTCATTTCGTTATTGTTGTCACTATCGGCTCTTACACATAATAAATCTTACTGGGTTTCTGTGCACTAAATTTCATAATTATGTACGCGTCCATAATCAGACAATTCCTTGCACAGTTCACACAGTCTATTTTATAGTGTGTAGGGGAAAACCAAATGAACAATCCTGTGATGAGTGTGACTAGACCGCCTTAGAATCCTTTTAATTAAATCAATAAATGATCTAAATAGACTATCAAGGAGTCTGTCCAGCTACATCACTAGATGTCGTTCTTTAACCAAATCGTGAATCAATCTTTTTTGACTAGACCACTAAAAGGGTCTCTTATCGAACCATGGAGTGGTACCATATAGCCCAAGGGTCTTAACTACAACGTAGAAGCCCATAAAGATTTAGGTAGTACCTTTTGAATATCCTACTATGAATCCCTCATATGAAGATAT
This sequence comes from Helianthus tuberosus, assembly GCA_030545235.1. Taxonomy (NCBI): domain Eukaryota; kingdom Viridiplantae; phylum Streptophyta; class Magnoliopsida; order Asterales; family Asteraceae; genus Helianthus; species Helianthus tuberosus. The sequence goes on along the minus strand of CM060427.1, from coordinate 154,548,472 downwards.
GAAAGATTCTATGAGGATTTGAAAATCGTATCACACAAAAACATAGAGGAGAACACACAAACACATAGTCACCTAATTGTATACTCGTTCAATCGCATAATCGTTCAATTTGACCTATAATTTGTTATCTTTGGACACGGGTATTTAAAGCATACCAGAAACCCAATCCGTGGATTTCCTTTGGCACTTTAAATATTTTCAAGAATCTAACTATGAAGATAGGAAGATCTTAAAAGGCATTTGGTTTGTCCTAATTGAGTTGTTTTGTACATTTTAAAGTGTACAAGGAATTCAATCAGGGCTCCGATGTCAACGAAGGTGTTGATCGTGATCGGCTCAGGACATGAATAGATCAAGGTGTCATCAATAATAACAATGACGATCTGATCCAAATAAGGCTTGCAGACTCTATTTATTTAGTTCTTGAAGATGGCTGGAGTATTTGTCAACCTAAAAGGCATGACTGTAAACTCGCAATGGCCATCCTTCATGCAGAAAACCGTTTTGGGAATATCTTCTTCGAGAATACAAAGTTGATGATACCCAAAATGCAAATCGATCTTGGAAAAGCATGAACGCTATGCAGTTGATCGGAGAAATCGTTGATTTAAGGTAGGGGGATATCGATTCTTGATGGTAAGCTTACTAGGCTTACGTTAATCGATACACATTCGAAAAGATCCATTTTTTTTTCTTTTCGCAAGGAGAACAGGAGTTTCTCCAAGGTGAAAAGTTCAGACGGATGAATCCTTTATCAGACAACTCTTGAAGCTGTTTTGATAATTCTTGCATCTCGAACGGTGCAAGACGATAAAATACTTTAGATTTAAAAGAAACCAGTGTTTGAGGTTCTTAGGGAGATCTCAAGTGATCGTAAAAATGACAGAACCACACGAGTAGTTTTGTCTTTGTGTTGACATCACAAGGTTGAATCAAACATTCATACAATTGCATTAGTTAGAAAATAAAACCACAAATTTTTATTTATATAACAACCGCATTGTCTTTAAATGTTACAAGATACCAACCAGAGGAAAAACAAAATACTAATTGTTCAGTCCTTCATCATTGAGTGCCTCATTGATGTTAAACACTCGACCGCGTGCTGGATTCACATTGACGTTGGCGTTCGCATTCGGGTTTGCGTTATCATTTGCATTCACCAATCTTGGGCAGTTGTGGCGGAAGTGACCAATCTCTCCGCAGTTGAAACATGAACCCAGTGGGAATCTCGCAGCATTCCCTTGAACCGGAGCTTGAACCTGAGCAGCCTGATTTTGTCCCAAACGACAAACCTTGGCCAAATGCCCAAGTTTACCACACGTCGTGCATTGCCAGCAAGCTTGTTGTACTGCGTGATGACCGTTGCAGCGTGCACAATAAGGTGCGGTACCGGCATATGCTTTCTTTGCAGGTGGCTGAGCTGGTTGGTTCTGCGGGTTCTGTGCAGTCTGTGCTGTAACAGCAAAATTTTGGGCACCCTTTCGCTTCTTTGATTTCTTTGACGTCTCACCTTCCTTACCCTTCTTGTTTTGGCCTTTCTTGCTATCCTCCTTGTCAGCTGACTGTTTCTTGCCCTTGTCACCCTTCCTGTGTAACTTGTTCTTCCGAATCTGCGACTCAGTCAATGTCGCTGATAACTCGATCGCCTGACGGAGTGTGGCAGGGTTACTACCAGTAAGGATGTCTTGTACCGAGTCAGGTAGGCCGTCGATGTACCTTTCGATAGCTATGTCAAGTGGGGTAACCATTGTAGGGCAAAGCAGACTCAGCTCCTCAAACCTATCAGTATATGCCCTGTGCTCACCACTATCTTGCTTCAACTCATCAAATTCCTTCTCCAAAGCTCGCTGCTCATGACGAGGACAGAATTCCCTCATCATCAGAGCCCTAAGTTCAGCCCATGTCTGTGCGAGAGCAACTTCTGCACCTCGGTCTCTCATTACCCCGTTCCACCATGTAAGAGCCATCTTCTGAAACACGCTCGAGGAGAACTCGACCCTGCGATTATCCGGGCACTGCACGTGGCGAAAAGTATTCTCAATGCTTTCGAACCACTGAAGAAGCCCAGTTGCTCCTTCAGAACCACTAAACTTGAGTGGTTTATCCTGGTTGAAATCCTTGTATTTGCATAGCACATTGTTGTTGTTGTTGGCTTGGTTCCATTGAGCAAAGAGGTTTGGGAATTGAGCAGCCATTTGCTGCGCAATGATTTCTGCCAGCTCGGCAGTCTCTATCTGGCTTTCGCGTCGAGGAGGCATTGTCTAAAAGAGGAAACATGAAAGGAAACGAGTGAGAGAATTTAGACGAAATAATGAGATGAAACAAATCTGATGAAAGCAAGGATAGTGGTCATTTGTTTGTTACTACAAAGCAACAAACGACCTTGGTGATTAGTCAAAGTAAATAGGTTAAAAATAATGTATCGCGAAGACATGCTCGCCTATAAGTGAACACTCATCCCAAGAATTCCCAGGTAAGCACAACTGGTCTCGCGTCTGATGAGATGTATACGAAGTGCTTGCCTAGACAGAAAACCCAGAATACAGGCATTCACCCTTCCAGTTTGCACGTGTTCACATTATTTAAAACCCAAAACCTTGACGAGATTTTGAAAATTCAAAGGGGTTCAAAACCTTACAATAGAGGGTTCAAAACCTAGAAATTAATCATCCTAGAACAGATGATTAGTTTTCAAAGCGGTTTTGAAATTTATGTTCTTGTTGTGGTCGTCACCTAAGGATAGGTGACGGTATTGTTTTATGACTAAACGCAAGTAAACTCGCGTTAGGGTCCTAAGAAGGTTATAGACTAGGTCAAAGCATTACTAATTACTAATAACCTAATTCCCTATAACCATTGGCTCTGATACCATCTTTCTGTCACACCCCGACCGCGTAAAACAACAAATCGCGGCGGAAACATCGGGGCGTGTTGCAACAGAATTAATGTTTCATAACCATGGGTATCAAAAGTGTTTCGTTTTATTAAACATAGAGTAATTACATCGTCTGGAAATCTAAATACACTATTTAAACATAGTCTATCATTGTTATTGAGTCACTAAGGCCTTGTCCAGTCCTATGTGAGCATGCATCTTATCAATCGATATCATTCAACAATACCTGAAACATATGTGAAAACGAGGTCAGCAAAGAAATGCTGGCGAATACATTAGTTTTGTTGAAAATAAGTTTCATGACTTCTGTTTGAGAAAATGTTTAGTCATGAACCTTGTAATTTGCTTTGTCTTTGTAAATCATTTGAAAAAAAATAATAAGTTCGGATGATAAGTATAAATAAGAGAATAATGCATGATTAAATGAATAACCATGTAAAAATGAGTTTGTGTAAGATAAGTTGTTTGTAAATAAATGTCTTGTGAAAAGTATGTTACTTGTATAAAATGTTCTATGTCTCAAACTGAAATGATTCAAATAACGCTACAATATGTAATACCATACAAACACTTATATATAGGAAGTCCCAGCGGCGTATCCACCATGTTAGTATCATATTACACACGCATCGTTACTTAATCACTTAATCAAACCAAACCAAACAATGTAAAATGTCTATGTTTAAATCAATTGTCAAATGTATTGAATAATATGTCAAAGTATTCATGTCAAGATGTAATTCATGTCAAAATGTCTATGTCAAATATCCATGTCAAATGTCTATGTCAAATATCCATGTATGGCAAGTGAAATGTCTCAACTAAACCATATGCACAACAACAAAGTATTGAAGTAAAACTTGGTTTAAACCAATACTATGTTTCGTGTAAATGCATGATCAAATGTAAATCATGTACAAATGTTTACCCAATCGTTACCCATTCGTTCAAATCGTTCTTGTTTTAATCGTGAACTACTTTATGATCGATTCTCTAATAACATTCAAACCTTCTTGACGCGTTCCTCGTTCCAACTCGCTCTCGTTCTTAACAAACCCTTACCAAAGGATAAGTTAATAATTACAGATTCAGTCGCTACCCACAACACCCACACATAACAATGGGTGCAGTAAATAACGGGATTTGTCAGATCCTATGGTACCATAACCTAATACTGGTCGGCTTAATCATAGCTAATGAATGTCATCGGTCATGTAAACTACAACCAACAAGTTTGTTCACTTCTTGAAATTTGTTATTAGTTTTTGAAATCATTGTATTCGTTCTTGAAATCATTGTTAGCGTTCTTGAAATAATTGTAATTGTTCTTGAAACCACATTGTAATTGTTCTTGAAACCATATTGTAATTGTTCTTGAAACCATTGATAAAACATTTAGCACATATGAGTCACCCCAAAACAGTTGAAAACAGTAAAAGAGGGGAATAATGTACTCGCCTGGGAGTGCTTAGGAGTCTTGAACAACTACCAAGAAAGCTAGAGGAGTCCCGGAAATCAAACGGTACCTAATATAGGTAATTACATAATTAACCCGGACCTAAATCGGAAGACTGGGTAGCAGGAGGGTTTGTAAACCAAATGAGTGTAGGAACTCATATGATATGGTTTAACAAAGCCTACATACTAAATGAAACTTAACCTAAGTATTATCGACCCATCGCGACCCATTAAGGTAACTTATGCTACTTTAACGCGTCGTGTGTGTGAAACGCGTTCGGACCGTCTAACTAGTCCTATGACAAGTTTTATATGCCTAAACATGTTACATAATCAGTTATGTGACAAAAGTTTAGGTTACATATGCTTAATTACCAATTATACATGAAAAGGGTATTCTGGTAATTTACTTAAGGCATATAAACTACCTATCATACAACTACTTAAACGATGTGACCATAGGGTATAACCTCGGAAGGTTATGCCCTATACTAGGGTCACCTAATGTATTTGGTCGGATCCTAATGATCGACCAAACTGGGTCGGGCTCGAAGGTATAGGCGATTTATTAGATCGCCTACCCTACGACCCTAGACAACGTGGTAATCAGTGGGCATAGTCCCAAGGGACTATGACCAACGTGATTACACTCACGTTGCGAAGTTCAAACGAACTTCGCATTGACCATTACTGGTCAACGCTGAAAGTCAAACAAAGTTTGACTTTCTGACTCGAAAAGCAATAAAATAAGGAAAAGAACGAAAGAATACTTACGAAGGGTCCCCGAATGCTAACCTCGATTCAAAAATCTCAGGTATGAAACAATAGTTTCAACTTAGAGTTTCTCAAATCAAAGTTCTAGTGATTTTAGCAATGGGGGTGGATGGGTATTTATAGGAATACCCGAACCGTTAAGATCGTTTCATGGAAAACGTGCCTTAATCCCATCCGTACATGTGTTGAAATGTCATGGTGTTTAGGTGTTTAAATTCCATCCATACATGTGTTGAAATGTCATGGTGTTTAGGTGTTTAAATTCCATCCATACATGTGTTGAAATGTCATGGTGTTTAGGTGTTTAAATTCCATCCATACATGTGTTGAAATGTCATGGTGTTTAGGTGTTTAAATTCCATCCATACATGTGTTGAAAGGTCATGGTGTTTAGGTGTTTAAATTCCATCCATACATGTGTTGAAATGTCATGGTGCCTAAATTCCATCCTTATCCGCTGACTAAGCAAGTTAGAATGTGTGGTTGTGAATTAAACAACGGCTAATACATCGAATCTGGTCCTGAATGCGAAAAACGATCCAAATGACGTGACGAATGGATTTTTCTTATGGCGAACACTAAAATAAAATATTTTAGTGCTAACATAAATTTTTTGATGTCCGGATGTATTCAGAACGTAAGTTATGCGCGAAAATGCAAACTTGTGCACTTTTTGACACTTTTAGTCCCTGAATGACCCAAAAGTTTATTTTAGCACACCGAACCCCTCAAAGCCTATTTCTAAGCTATGTAAAGGATATTTATGGTATGTTTAACTTATGGTCATGTTCCGGAAGGTCTGTTACAGTTCAAATTGGCATACTTTCGCAGTTTGTCAAATTTAGTCCCTGTAAGCGATTAAACTTTGATTTCACCACACCAAACCTTCCAAAACTTATATCTAAGTTATGTAAAGGTTATTTAAGGTTTGTTAAGCCTATGTCACTATTCCGGAGTGTTTGTTGCATTAAACTGGTTATATTTACGCATCAGTGCGCGTATAACCTTCCAGAAAGCGATTTAGAGTTTGAAATCGAACAAAAATTGATATGTGCAAATGATACACATATTTTTACAAATCCCAAGTATGAAATACAATATTTCATTGGTTTGGTATTTGTTTGATGGCCGTGGAGGCACAGGTGTTACACCAAAAATATCGATTTTTTTCCAGTACCGATTTTTGGTTATGGTACCGATTTAATATTACCTTATGTGCATGTTTAAAAGAAATAAAATGGAAAAAAAAAACTCACCAAAAGAGAGTCCATGGTTCCCAAAAACAACATGACAAAAGAAATATGTTGTATTGTAATATACTAATTATTTACACAAAAAACGGTCTGGTGGTTGTAAAAAAAATAACAATCCCCATTCATTTTCACTAAAAATAACAATTAGTTTTCCAAGTATTGAAATTAACTTATTATAGAAAGATACCTTGATTGATAATTCCGTCAAAAGAAATGACTTCAAAAGATTTCATATCACGAACATCCACTTCAATATATGTTCATCTAGAACTTGTACCGCTTGCATGGAGTTCCAACCAGCATACCCTCGCAAAAATATGTCTGACTACATCATTTAAAGTTGAAAAGAGATTTACCTATTAAATAACATATACATTCAAATTCACTGTGTTACCCTCTTTAGAAAAGTCCAGTGCATACATAACAAAGGACATACATATTCTAATAGCATATCCCCATGAACTCTACAACATCACACAAATAAATAATCCATGGTGAATCCTTACATAAATAAACCCTTACAATATTTGTTTTCCTCATAGGATTGTAAATAACGTAACTTCTTGATGTGATGCAACTACTGTTACCAACTAAACACTCACACTAATTAAACTGAAACATGGTGTCATTAAATACTGGACAAACTCCAAAACTCTAAAATTCAGCATGATTACATATTCTAACCAATTACGCACATTATGTAAAAAGATCATTAATTACTAAGAAATACCTAAAGTATAATGCCATCCAAATCCATTGTATTACTGGACTCCTCAACGGATCATCTCCACAAAAGCAAACTTCTTTTAATAATTAATATATACTTTGGCAAAAAAAATCACTTGACCATGTTTATGAAACCAAATCTTTAGAATGCGAAGTTAAAAGACTGCGGCTGCTTTATTTTACACCAACATGTAATGCTCGAACCTGGACCATCAATATTTCTACATATTGCAGGCATAACATGGCTAAAAAGGTGCCACAGTCTGCAACGAAGACAATGAATTAGAATCCGTTGTGTACAATGAATTATTATACCCAAAACTAATCAAACAGTTAAAGATGGAATAAAAACATACCGAATCCTATCAGACTATCGTGAAAGCTGGGCTTTTTAGTATTTTTGTTTCCTTCAATCAAAAGATAGGGTTTTTTACTATTGTTGTTGTTCTCTTTTCTGGTTCATACCTATATTAACCAAACAACATCGACATCATTCTAAGGATTTAATCAGTCTTTTTTTGTGATCACGAAATTTTACATAAATTTGTCTTCATTTATGATGCAGGCGTCGATAATCCAACACCAGAAGTGTATTGAAGGTTGAAACCCTAACGTCCAATTTCTTTTTTCATTTGATTTGACCTGCATCTTGCAGATCTGTGATGAAAACAGTAATCAAATAACGAAAATCCAAAGATATATAAACTAAATTAAAGGTTTAATCGGCTCAAATACACAATCCCTAAACAGTAAACACAATAAACCTTTTATCAAAAATCAAATCCTAAAAACTTGTATACCTGCTGAGAGGTTAGATTCTTCGTTGATTTGGTGAAATATTCACCAATCGACTTGAATCGCCTTCGTCTTTTTGAATCGCCAGGAAGAAAGAGAGAAAGAAAGCACATGGGATCGAAAAGAATTTTGAGTTTGTGATGAGACCAAGAAACCCTAATCAGTTATCCAAATAAAATGGATGGATCGAGTATGGTATGACCCGAACTAAACTGATTAACCAGCGTTTGTAAACATGGAGCATTTAGGGTTTACACAATCAAAAACAAAAAAAACATGATTATTATGGTTGGAATCACATAAAAAAAACATAAAAGATCAGAAGGAATAAACATACCTATGTTATTGATTGATGAATATGAGAATGAAGAACAGGAACTTGCACTCATTTGATCTAGGGTTTTGAGAGAGAAAGGAAAGAGAGAAACTGAAAGCAATAATTGAGATCCAAAATCATATAGTAGATCCGATATTGTTTATTGGGTTACCCGAAGTAATCCGGATCCCGCGTCCAAATAGAGAAAGGAACAATGAGATTGCTTCCCACCTAAATGTTTGACCATAACATGCCATGTCAGCCTATAGCTCCACCATAACATGCCACATGGCCCAAATCCTTTTCATTTATTAATATATATATAGATTATTTATAATAATCTAATTAATTTAGCCAAAATCTTGTATAAATATAATTTGCAACATATTGATGCAATGGTTGTTGTAATGTATGCATTATGGTTTGTATAGTGGTAATGATATATATTATATATAAATTACGATGAACCTGTCAAACGGAAAAAAATAGACGCGGGTACATCGTAACGCGCGAGTCCTAGATCAACTTAGTTATTTTATTCTATGTTTTACGTTTTGGTTTAGTTTCTTCGCATTAACACCGCAACTTCAGTGTCGGTGGTCGCTGACAGTAGTGTGGCATTAGTGCTCGCCCCCGCCGTAACGCGGGGGTGCTTAATACTAGTTTAATATATTTAGTATCTTGGATCGACCCATTACGGAACCATCACATTCAATCTGAAATCTTTATACATACTTATCACAAACAACCCCATCTTCGTTCTTCCCTTGCTTAGATTCACAAAGAATCACCATAAATCACACAAACATAGATTCTTCTTCACCTTTTTTCAGGCAGAACACACATAAGCCTTCTTCTCATGACTTCTTGTTCACCTAGAACGCATCGTATGGCTCACTCAGATCCGATCGGTTCACCCAGACCTCTTTTCAAGTCTCATTTTCGTCTCCATACGGCTCACTTAGAACCATGTACGGTTCACACGGAACTTCTTCTTGCTCGTCTTATTGGTTCACACAGAACCTACTATTGTCTTGTTCTTTCTATCTTCTCGGTTGTAATCACCATCACAAAACATGCCAATCTTCTATTAAATACCTTGATGCCAACCTTTTTTCGTTCATTTTTCTCATCTTCAACAATGATTTTTACCTTTCTTCTCAAGCCCTACAATTTATAGGGACTGTTCCCATCTCCTCGAAAGACAACTCTCAAACTAGCGAACACCGTCTTCACCCGCTCTCTTTTCTCGACCCTTGCTCTGATACCAAATGTTGTTTCAGGCCCCTTGAGTAACACACACTAACACACACAAATTTACATAAAAGGAAAAGTGTACGAAAGGAAAATCAAAAGTGTTAGGAACTGATTTTTTTGTAACTTGTGAAATAACCAAACAATTACATAAACAATTTATACAACTGTAAATTCAAGTAAGATAGAACACAAGCTGGGAATCCATTTATCAAAGACTGATTTATATTGAACTCAAAAGGTTACAAATACAGCACAATTGATTTTACATAAACTCCCCCTCGGCCGATCATTTACAATTGGTTCGTGTAACACCCCTAAAATATTAAAAGACATATATGTATGTATAAGTTATAATATTAATAATAAAATGGTGAGAATAAAACTAGGAACAATTAACTTAGATAAAATCTTGTCATAAAAGAAGGGAAATCAAAGCAATTTAACCCTTTTATAAAATTTAGAGACTTGAGGGGCCAATTGTGTCATAATTAAAAGTTATTTTACTACACCGGATAAGTTCAAAACACACAGAATGTGTGTAATTCCCTGTAGTTCGACCAAAACCCAGGAAACAAAGAACTCAATTCTTCAAACCCTAATTTCATCCAAAACTCTCAAAATCAAAGAAGGAAAATGATTTGGAATCAATTCTAAGCTAAATTCTTGATCACTATAGTTAGAGGATCAAAAGGTATGTTTAATTTTTATCTTTGATGAAGTTTTGTTTCTTCTTGAATAATCATAACTGAAATTATGGAAGAATTAATTGATGTTATGGTAATTTTAGGATGATTAAAGGTCTAGGACATAAGTCTTAGATAAGAAATTGATGAATTCATGTCATAACCTAGTGATTTCAAGATTTTCATATATGTGCTATATGGGTTTTGAGAATGGAATGATGGTTGATGTTATTTGATTATTATGATGCAAGTTTTAGTGTCATTTAGTACATACTATACATATGAGTAGGAAAATGATGAATTAACATGGTTAAGTTATCAACCATGAACTTGGTTATAGGGTAGGGTTCCAGCGTGAACAACCTCCCAAGAGTGAACTGCGTGAACAAATCTGGACCCTTGATTTCCTTTTTAGTTGTTAAGGGTAGGATTGTAATTATATAAAAAATTAGATTTAAATCATTATTTTAATAATTGAATTAAGTTACACCTTTCCTATTTTAAATTCATTATCCACATTATGATTTATTTATTAATAAGATAATTATCAAAACAAACAACAAATCATCAGATTTCAATTTTAATTTTTATTTCAGATTTCATCACCAGAATTCAAATTTTGATTTTTAAGATCCACGTAACCTTCATATTTCAACGGTATACACATGTGTACTTGGATATAAATAGAACAGTACACATGTGTACTCAGCATCGTACATATGTGTAATTAGCTACATAATACATATATAGAAACAATACCTGTAAAACTATTTTATATTTAACAAATTACAAGTTCCATAATGTTTTCCAAACCAAACAAAAAAACATAGAATTACAAGTTCCAGTTTCGTAAAAACAATAAACCCAACATAATCGAAAAAACAAAAAACATAATCTTTTACAACTATTCGCCACGTTGTATGCTGAATCATCCTTATCGACCAAGCAAACAAACATATGTGAAATCATCCTTATCGACCTCATACGTGAATCATCCTTATCGACCTTCCATCTCCACTGTTCTCGTTAACGACATCTCCTATAATAGCACAAAAAAACTCAGCAACTAATACTTTGCATAATTCACAAGTGTACATCAACAACCTTAAAATCAGAATACACATGTGTACATCGCAATACACATGTGTACATCGCGTTAAAATCAGAATACACATGTGTACATCGCATTAAAAACAGAGCAAAATCAGAATACACATGTGTATATCACAGTAAAACCAGAGCAAAATCAAAATACACATGTGTACATCGCATTAAAAAAAGAGCAAAATCAAAAAATTGAACAAAAAACTCAGCAACTGATACTTTGCATAATTCACAGGTATACACCCAATCACGTGCCAACCCAATCCAGTTGCCCATCTTCGAACATACAACGCATTCCACGTACATGTAAACAGTTAGCAACTTTATGCAGTTAAATAAGTTAGAAACCAACATTCACCTTTCATACGTAACAAATACAGATCAAATCAATAAGTTAGAAACCAATAAGTTAGAAGCATCCGTACACTTGCACATATCAAGATCAATTTCATACGTAACAAATACAGATCAAATCAATCCAAATAAAACGAAATGTCACAACGAATTTGCAAACAGTTTAATCCAAAAAAAAGACAACTCAATGGAAAACTGCAGAACCCTAGGCTACTCAACAATTCGCAAACTAACACCTAATTTTGTACAACTGCTACTGCTAAACACTCAAGTTCATAAAGCAACAATTCTTTCACCAGCTATGTAAACCTAGTATCCGTACACTTGGATATATTAAGATCAATTCCATACATAACAAACACAGATGAAATCAATCCAAATAAAACAAAATGTCACAACGAATTTGCAAACAGTTTAATCGAAATAGATAACTCAATGTAAGACTCCATAACCCTAGGCTGCTCAACAATTTGCAACCTAACACCTAATTCTGTACATCTGCTACTGCTAAATAATCAAGTTCACAAAGCAACAGTTCTTTCACCAGCTATGTAGCCCTAGCATTGCACGTATCAAGATCAGTTTCATATATAACAAATACAGATCAAATAAAACGAAATGTAATATCAAATTGGAACAAACAGAAGACGGTTAACGTGAAATTAACCTTCAAAATTGGTGGTCCCATTTCATCACATCGGTCACCATCTTCATTGATTTTTGTGGGATTTTGAAACCTAAATGTGGAGATAAACGAGATTTATGCAATCAAGTTAAAAAGTAAATTACACATATACCCTTATTCACTTAATTAAATAGTAACAAATAACCAAATAATTACTATCTTGCCATTCACTAAAAATCTCAAGATCATAAAAATCAAGTGTAACGCCCGGCTCTTTTGTACTTTCCATTTATAGAAAGTTTTGTTCGTATTTCTATTTTTGGAAACTTTGCATTCTTGTAATCATTCCTTCGTTGTAATCGTTATAAAACCGAGACTTGGATCATTAATGAAACTCGTATTTTGTTACAAATGTGTTATACACACTTTATATATGCTCGTATGTTCGAATTGGTGAATCAATTGATGTTTAATCGTCATTCTTGGAAACTATGTGCTAAACTTGTAATTAAGCTAAACTTATGCCCAAAACGTGTTTTGAACGAGAACGACACTTGATTATGATACTTATACGCTTAATTATACTTGGTTTATACTCCTCGTACTTGAACTTATCTTAAAATATACTTATATGGCAAGAATGGCCCTTAAAAGTCCTAAAAACACCAAATTTAACAAGTCTGGGGGCTAAAGTGCAATTTTTGAAACTTATATGGAAATCAGAAGTGGCGGGCGGCCCGCTTTAACTTACCAGAAACCTAATGCGGGCCGCATTAGCCTTGCATTCGTAGAAAACACAACCAGCTTCGATCAGACGCGATTTTTGCACGAAATCCAACTTCTAAACACTCCCCAATCACCTTAATTCCACCTCTAATCACCTCCAATCACCTCCAAGCTCTTCCACTATAAATACAACCCTTCTCCACACCATTTTACACTTTCACAACACTCAAATCTCTCCAAAATACTCTCTAGTTCTTGCAAGAATCTGAAATTCGGACAGATTCATAACCTTGTACAAAAGTGAGTGTAACTTGCTCATTTCTTAACGAAATTGCTTGATTCTTCTTCCTACTTGCTTGGATAATCATAGGGTATGATTCCTTGACTTCTCCTTGGAGAAATCAGACCTGGAAATCCCCTGAAATGATCCAAAAACTTTCTGTTTTGATTTATGTTCTTACAAACTTATTTAATCTTCATACAACTTGTGTCTAACACATCTCACACCAATGTCCTAATGCTTACAACCCCTCTTATGGTTGGTTAAGCTTAAAAACATGGTTGAGACACTATAAATCAGAGGTTAAAACCTCAAATACTTTCTGTTTTGTTAGGGTGTTTTGACCCACAAGTCATGTTCGAGCTAGTTCTTGATATAGAGTGATTATGGAACAACTTGGGTTGTTCCCAACATACAATCCTCACATGATTTGATGATTTATCTTAGTTAGATTGTATATATTATACTAATCCTAGTTCGTGACCCTCCTTGGTTGTTTTTACATCAAGAGAAGTGGTGAACATTCAAGGGGTTCCTAAATGGAAGCTTGTCTTCCTACCCCATACATGACATCTATGAACAACTTGAGGTGCCTAAATGGAGATTTAATCTCCTACCTCCTACTTGAACCATTGGACCTAATAATATACTAACCTAATTATTATTTACATATACTTATTCGAACCTTTGATAATAAACTTGTGTTTATATATTGAAGTAGTAGGATACCATCTAAGACCTAGAACTTTAAGTATGATTCTAATAGGCATACCACCCATGAAAACATTATAAACTCCTTGGTTACATAGTTTCATACGTAAGTTACTAAGTCAAGGATGATTATTTTCATATTATGATACTTTATGATACATTTACAATCCGAATCTTTAATCTACCGTGTACGCCAAACTCACACACCTATGTTTCCTCGTGTAGAAGGACTAGGTGCTCCAAAGTAATCCATCACCAACTCACTCGTGGGATTTCAAGTAGGAAGGCTTGCAACCACCGTGAGTATACTCGATCCCTTTTTCCCCTTTACACTTTGGGATGCAACATGTATAATTATGTAAACAACTTTTGAACTAAACATACTCATCCTTTGAACGAATGCATGAAACTAATGTGATTTACTTGCTATTCTTGTATGCTCTATGAACGATTTGGAACGTTATATGCTCATTGATTTGTTCGCCCACCTTAACAATTATAGCGCTATAGGATTTACGCCCCGCCTGCTGAACTATTGGGTATTGTTAAGTTTACCATCCCGCTGAACTATTGGGATTTTATGCGTTGTGTTCTAGGGTTTGATCATATTGTACACCAAAATTGCATACTAGCAAGCACATATTATGAATCATGTTGGATTGAGTTTTATTCTATTATGCTATGTAAACAAACTTGTATACTCGCTCATTGCCTTTGCATTTAAACTCTATTTTAATACATGTTGCAGGTTGAATTATGAAGTATGGATGATTGATGAAACAAGTGTAGGGTGGACTAGATACACACCTTAATTATCTATCTTCTCATGTTATGTGATTTGTTGAACTATGTTGTATTTCTTTTTGGGGATTTGTATGACAATTTGGTATTGAAATGAAATTTGGATTTAATTAAATATTGTCACATAGTGTTATGAAGTCTCTAGCAATCTATACACACTTCGTCTCATCCCGATGTTTCCGCCATCGGTTGGGGTGTGACAGATTGGTATCAGAGACATAACTATAGGGAATTAGGAAAATTGCCATGCTTTTGCCCTAATCTATAGTTTTAGGAATTATGCCTCTTATGTGTTGTTTAAAACTTTTGTACTCTACCATGCATGCTTCCTAGCTACACTTCTTGTTGATTAAATTTATATGCCTTTCCTAAGGTTAACATGAATACACTTTGTTATTTGTATACTCTTGTAACACAAACGAGACAACTTTACCAAAATAGGCGTGAAACCCACAATTTGGTAAACGACTCTCATTCTACCTTGAACTATTTCTTTTGCACGAAATTACACCATTAAGCTAGGAGTGAAATCCACAACTTAATGGTAATTTCCATTTCAACTCTAGTGGACCCTTGTCATAGTGTCGAAATTTTATTTTTGACCCGACGAGTACCAACCACATCTAGGGTACGAAATCGTCAAGTTAGGGGTGAAACCCGCATCTCGTCGATTAGGTCCCATTCCTCGATTTTCAATCTCGCCAAAGTCCCGATTGTTTCAATCAATTAGAGATGTGTAGTAACCGGAAGGGTAAGATACCGTTAATCGCTTCTCGACGCGAGTATCTTACTTATAGGCCAAAGCACGTTTTCTCTAATTCGAAAGAACTTTCGACCCACTTTGGAATAGTCGACGTTTCTCTACCCGAAACAATCCGATGTTTTATTGAGCCTCTCTTTTATATATCTCAATTTATATGTGATTTTATGCTTGAACGTTCGTTCATTTCAAGATTTCGTTTTAATCATTTCGCACGTTATCGCAATCACAAACAATAATAATCCCTCGTGAACAAACTAAATTTACAATGTTTTCATTTATCCATGTTATGCTATGTTGGACTCATGACTATGCTATATGTGACGTCTAAACTCTTTATGTTATGTGACTCAATTTGAAACTTTAATGCTATGTGACACTTTATGCTATGTGAATCAATTTATGCAAACGATTTTTTTTTCTTAAACAAACATTATGATCAAGTCTCACCTATTCGTTCTTTTGAATCTTAGATGTCTTCTCGTCACTCCAACTCGTCTAAGAAGTCAAAGTCCCGTGCTACGAAGAAAATGATGGCTTTCATGGCCGATCAATTTGCGCGCGTCGTTCCAAAGGTCATTTCCGAAATTCGAGCTTCTGAAACTCCGAACTCTTCCGTCGACTCCAAGGTCGAAATACGCAAGCCCGCTTCGTTCAACTTCAAGCACTTTTCATCGTGCAATCCCAAGCCATTCACCGGCAATGATGGGGTGACCGCCATGCTCGAATGGTTTGATAGCATGGAGGTCACGTTCATCAACAGTGATTGCCCCAATGAGCTCAGGACGCGTAGTGCGACTGGGGTATTCCAAGCCCGAGCTCTCGAATGGTGGACGAACGAAAGGAACATTCGTTCGAACGAACTGGCATATGCGTTGGAGTGGGAAGAAGTCAAGGCCCTGATGATGGACGAGTTTTGTCCTCCGCATGAGCAACAAAGGTTGGAGGAAGAATTTTGGGCGCTAAAGCAAGTGGGAGACGAAAACCTAGCCTACACCACCCGTTTCAAACAACTTAGCTTCATAGTTCCTCACCTTGTTATGACCACCGACCGCAAGATACGGAAGTATATCAATGGGTTACCCTCTGCTATGCGCGATACGATCGAGGCTGCCAAACTTGACACCATCGAAGCTGTTTATCGTTTGGCCGCTTCCCTGAACAACAATCGTGTTCGTGATAAACAAGCCTCAAACCCCGCTTCTTTCAAGCCAGCCAACCAAATCACCCAACAGTCGAGTGGCAATAGGGGGAAGAAGCGAAAGCAATCGAACCCTGTTTGCAATGCGATTGTACCACCTGTTAACCCAAACCCTGTTGCTCCTGATAACACCCAAAGATCGTACACTGGGATTCACCCCAAGTGTGACACTTGTAACCGCCACCATCCCGTCAATGCCAGGTGTCGTCTTTGTGGCAATTGTAACCGTTATGGACATGACACCGCCTTTTGTCGCTACCAACCACAACAAGCCCCACCAGCCCAGCAAGCACAACAAGCTCCACCAGCTCAACAAGCACAACAAGCTCCACCTCCTCCTCAAAATGCAAGACCCGCTAGAGCTTGTTTCAAATGTGGAGACGCCAATCATCTTCGTCCTCAATGCCCACTATGGAATCAAGAGCAACTACAACCTCCTCGTGGACGCTGTTTCAATCTGAACGCGAACCAAGCGCGCAACGACAATAATGTCGTTAACGGTACATTCCTTGTTAACCATCTTTATGCTTCGATACTATTTGATACTGGTGCGGACAAAAGCTTTGTGTCCTTAGAATTCGAACCATTGTTAAATTGCACGCGCTCTAAACTACCTAAGTCGTTTTCCGTTGAAGTCGCCAATGGCAAGTCCATCTTAGTCGATTCCGTTCTTCGTGATTGTCGTCTTACACTTAACGAACACGTCTTCCCTATTGATCTCATACCTATGCAACTGGGTAGTTTCGACGTCATCATAGGCATGGATTGGCTTCAAAAGAACCATGCTGAAATCGCTTGTCACGAGAAATACGTTCGTTTACCCCTCCCATCTGGTGATGTCTTACACGTCTATGGAGATCGACCTTCAAAGGGACTGAAGTTGATGTCCTGCACACAAGCGAACAAGTACTTACACAAAAAGTACCTTGCCTTTTTAGCCCACGTTGTGGAAGAAAAGGGCAAGGGAAAAAGTGTAAGTGATGTTCCAGTGGTGCGCGACTTCCCTGACGTCTTTCCTGAAGATTTACCCGGTCCTCCTCCACCTCGATCTGTTGACTTTCGCATCGACCTCATACCTGGTGCGACTCCTGTTGCCAAGGCTCCTTATCGTCTTGCACCTTCTGAGATGCAAGAATTATCTACGCAGCTTCAAGAACTCCTCGATAAAGGCTTCATTCGTCCAAGTACCTCACCTTGGGGTGCACCTGTGCTTTTCGTTAAAAAGAAAGACGGCTCTTTCCGTATGTGTATCGATTATCGCGAGCTCAACAAACTCACTGTCAAGAATCGCTACCCTCTTCCGCGTATCGACGATCTCTTTGACCAACTTCAAGGCGCTACTTGTTTCTCCAAGATCGATCTTCGTTCTGGTTATCACCAACTTCGGGTCCTCGAAGAGGACGTACCCAAAACCGCTTTTCGCACTCGCTATGGACATTACGAGTTCGTGGTTATGCCTTTTGGATTGACCAACGCACCCGCTGTGTTCATGGATCTAATGAATCGTGTTTGTAAGCCCTATTTGGATCGTTTCGTAATCGTCTTCATTGATGATATCCTCATTTATTCTAAAACTCAAGCCGATCACGAACGTCATCTTCGTCTTATACTCGAGCTCTTACGTATGGAACGATTATACGCTAAATTCTCTAAATGCGAGTTTTGGATTAAAGAAGTCCAATTCCTTGGACACGTTGTTAGTGAAAAAGGAATCCACGTTGACCCTGCAAAGATCGAAGCCGTAAAGAATTGGACCGCGCCTAAATCTCCTTCCGAAATCCGTTCTTTCTTAGGATTGGCGGGTTACTACCGTCGA
Organism: Helianthus tuberosus; assembly: GCA_030545235.1. Lineage (NCBI taxonomy): Eukaryota > Viridiplantae > Streptophyta > Magnoliopsida > Asterales > Asteraceae > Helianthus > Helianthus tuberosus. The sequence continues at coordinate 154,529,933 of CM060427.1, read as the reverse complement.
TTCATCTCGAATTTTTCAAAAATCGCCGTTCCTCTCACTTCGTTGACTCAAAAAGAGAACCTTTTTGTTTGGGGTCCTGAGCAAGAGAAATCCTTTCAAACTCTCAAGGACATGCTTTGCAACGCTCCTATTCTTACTCTTCCTGATGGGAATGATGATTTCGTGGTGTATTGTGATGCCTCAAACCGTGGTCTTGGTTGCGTCCTCATGCAACGAGGCAAGGTCATCGCTTACGCCTCTCGTCAACTCAAAATACATGAGAGAAACTATACTACCCATGACCTTGAACTTGGCGCAGTTGTTTTTGCGTTGAAGATTTGGCGACACTACCTTTATGGTACTAAGTGTGTGGTTTTCACTGACCACAAGAGCCTTCAACACATCTTCGACCAAAAGGAACTAAACATGCGTCAGCGTCGTTGGGTGGAACTGTTAAACGACTACGACTGTGAAATAAAATACCATCCAGGAAAAGCAAATGTCGTGGCCGATGCGCTTAGTCGTAAAACTCATGTAGATTATATGCGTTGTTTTCATATCTCAAGCGACCTTCCTCAGCGCATTCGTGACGCTCAGTACGCCTCTATTAACGAAGGTAACTTCCATGTCGAAATACGAGGCGCCAAAGAACACGATCTCGCCTCCAAGGCCGATGGTATCCTATACCTCAACAATCGTGCCTGGATCCCTGATCGCGAAGCACTTCGAGACTTCATTATGAACGAGGCACACAAATCCAAGTACTCAATTCATCCTGGTGCCGACAAGATGTATCATAATCTACGTACATCCTATTGGTGGCCTGGGATGAAGAAAGACATTGCCACTTACGTCTCTAAGTGTCTTACGTGTTCAAAAGTCAAAGCCGAGCATCAACGACCTTCTGGTCTACTCGAACAACCTGAAATCCCCGTTTGGAAATGGGATAGTATTGCAATGGACTTCATAACTAAACTCCCTCGTACATCTTCTGGTCACGATAGCATTTGGGTGATCATCGATCGTCTGACCAAGTCCGCTCAATTCATTCCTATTCGTGAAGATTTCAAGGTTGAACGACTTGCTCGCATCTATACCAATGAAGTCATACGACATCATGGTATTCCTCTCGACATCATTTCTGATCGCGATGGTCGATTTACTTCACGTCTCTGGCAAACCTTTCAGTCCGCTATGGGTACTCATTTGAATCTCAGTACGGCTTTTCATCCTCAAACGGATGGACAGACTGAACGTACTATCCAAACCCTAGAGGACATGCTCCGTTCTTGTGTCATCGACTTTGGTGGTAGCTGGGATGTGCATTTACCTTTGGTCGAGTTCTCGTATAACAATAGCTACCACTCCTGTATTAAAATGGCTCCATTCGAGGCATTGTATGGTCGCAAATGCCGATCTCCTTTAAACTGGCACGAGATTGGTGATAAACACTTTACTGGCCCTGAAATCATACAAGAAGCGACGGATAAGATTCACCAAATCCGTGATAACCTACTCAAAGCTCGTGAACGCCAAAAGGTTTATGCTGATAAGGGACGCAAACATATGGAACTCAATGTTGGGGATCACGTTTTACTCAAAGTGTCTCCTTGGAAAGGAGTGGTTCGTTTTGGTAAAAAGGGAAAGCTTTCCCCTCGCTATGTTGGTCCTTTCAAGGTACTCGAAAGGGTTGGCGCGGTGGCTTATCGACTCGATTTACCTCCAGAACTCAACAACGTACATCCAACGTTCCATGTTTCCAATCTAAAGAAGTGTCACGCTGAAGAAAGACTTCACGTTCCTCTCGAAGATCTCCAAATAAACGACACTTTGCATTTCGTGGAGAAACCCGTCGAGATCATGGATCAAAAAGTCAAGTTATTGAGGCGCAGCAAGATTCCTATCGTCAAGGTTCGATGGGAAGGCAAACGAGGCGCCGAATTTACTTGGGAACTCGAGAGCGAGATGAAAAAGAAGTATCCTCATCTCTTCCCTACATCGTCCTAAATTTCGGGACGAAATTTCCTAAAGGAGGGGAGACTGTAACGCCCGGCTCTTTTGTACTTTCCATTTATAGAAAGTTTTGTTCGTATTTCTATTTTTGGAAACTTTGCATTCTTGTAATCATTCCTTCGTTGTAATCGTTATAAAACCGAGACTTGGATCATTAATGAAACTCGTATTTTGTTACAAATGTGTTATACACACTTTATATATGCTCGTATGTTCGAATTGGTGAATCAATTGATGTTTAATCGTCATTCTTGGAAACTATGTGCTAAACTTGTAATTAAGCTAAACTTATGCCCAAAACGTGTTTTGAACGAGAACGACACTTGATTATGATACTTATACGCTTAATTATACTTGGTTTATACTCCTCGTACTTGAACTTATCTTAAAATATACTTATATGGCAAGAATGGCCATTAAAAGTCCTAAAAACACCAAATTTAACAAGTCTGGGGGCTAAAGTGCAATTTTTGAAACTTATATGGAAATCAGAAGTGGCGGGCGGCCCGCTTTAACTTACCAGAAACCTAATGCGGGCCGCATTAGCCTTGCATTCGTAGAAAACACAACCAGCTTCGATCAGACGCGATTTTTGCACGAAATCCAACTTCTAAACACTCCCCAATCACCTTAATTCCACCTCTAATCACCTCCAATCACCTCCAATCACCTCCAAGCTCTTCCACTATAAATACAACCCTTCTCCACACCATTTTACACTTTCACAACACTCAAATCTCTCCAAAATACTCTCTAGTTCTTGCAAGAATCTGAAATTCGGACAGATTCATAACCTTGTACAAAAGTGAGTGTAACTTGCTCATTTCTTAACGAAATTGCTTGATTCTTCTTCCTACTTGCTTGGATAATCATAGGGTATGATTCCTTGACTTCTCCTTGGAGAAATCAGACCTGGAAATCCCCTGAAATGATCCAAAAACTTTCTGTTTTGATTTATGTTCTTACAAACTTATTTAAACTTCATACAACTTGTGTCTAACACATCTCACACCAATGTCCTAATGCTTACAACCCCTCTTATGGTTGGTTAAGCTTAAAAACATGGTTGAGACACTATAAATCAGAGGTTAAAACCTCAAATACTTTCTGTTTTGTTAGGGTGTTTTGACCCACAAGTCATGTTCGAGCTAGTTCTTGATATAGAGTGATTATGGAACAACTTGGGTTGTTCCCAACATACAATCCTCACATGATTTGATGATTTATCTTAGTTAGATTGTATATATTATACTAATCCTAGTTCGTGACCCTCCTTGGTTGTTTTTACATCAAGAGAAGTGGTGAACATTCAAGGGGTTCCTAAATGGAAGCTTGTCTTCCTACCCCATACATGACATCTATGAACAACTTGAGGTGCCTAAATGGAGATTTAATCTCCTACCTCCTACTTGAACCATTGGACCTAATAATATACTAACCTAATTATTATTTACATATACTTATTCGAACCTTTGATAATAAACTTGTGTTTATATATTGAAGTAGTAGGATACCATCTAAGACCTAGAACTTTAAGTATGATTCTAATGGGCATACCACCCATGAAAACATTATAACCTCCTTGGTTACATAGTGTCATACGTAAGTTACTAAGTCAAGGATGATTATTTTCATATTATGATACTTTATGATACATTTACAATCCGAATCTTTAATCTACCGTGTACGCCAAACTCACACACCTATGTTTCCTCGTGTAGAAGGACTAGGTGCTCCAAAGTAATCCATCACCAACTCACTCGTGGGATTTCAAGTAGGAAGGCTTGCAACCACCGTGAGTATACTCGATCCCTTTTTCCCCTTTACACTTTGGGATGCAACATGTATAATTATGTAAACAACTTTTGAACTAAACATACTCATCCTTTGAACGAATGCATGAAACTAATGTGATTTACTTGCTATTCTTGTATGCTCTATGAACGATTTGGAACGTTATATGCTCATTGATTTGTTCGCCCACCTTAACAATTATAGCGCTATAGGATTTACGCCCCGCCTGCTGAACTATTGGGTATTGTTAAGTTTACCATCCCGCTGAACTATTGGGATTTTATGCGTTGTGTTCTAGGGTTTGATCATATTGTACACCAAAATTGCATACTAGCAAGCACATATTATGAATCATGTTGGATTGAGTTTTATTCTATTATGCTATGTAAACAAACTTGTATACTCGCTCATTGCCTTTGCATTGAAACTCTATTTTAATACATGTTGCAGGTTGAATTATGAAGTATGGATGATTGATGAAACAAGTGTAGGGTGGACTAGATACACACCTTAATTATCTATCTTCTCATGTTATGTGATTTGTTGAACTATGTTGTATTTCTTTTTGGGGATTTGTATGACAATTTGGTATTGAAATGAAATTTGGATTTAATTAAATATTGTCACATAGTGTTATGAAGTCTCTAGCAATCTATACACACTTCGTCTCATCCCGATGTTTCCGCCATCGGTTGGGGTGTGACAGATAGGGCCCAAATCAGTTCACGCAGTTCACTCTTGGGATTTTGTTCACGTTTGAACCTAATCCCTTGGTTATATTGGTATAATGATCTCGCCTTTAAGGTGTTCGACAAAATGTCTAGGTGATTTAGAAATATTGGGAAATATGAAAGAATCACTAAATTGATTAGTTAAACGCATTGTATATCCAATATTGAAACATGAGTTCTAAGCAATATATTCGAATTGAATTCTATAGGCAATTTGGGTGGATCATCAAGTAATCAAGGAGGAACGGATAACCGTTTAAAGGGAAAGCTTTAAAGGTGCGCGACTATATGCTTCGTAAATTTTTGCTAGTATCTTTATGTTTAGTTACTTTGAATGATAATTGAATTGTTATGAAGTTTGGTTGTTACTAAAATGGAGGATTTCCGTATGTAGTAACCGAACGGAATAACTAGAGTATAGTGATAAGTAAAAATGTAAAAGTGGTGGATTCCACTATAATATTCAAACGGGTCAAAATGACTCGAATTACACATATTTGGTTGTAAGAAAGCGATGGATTTCGCTTACAAACCAAACGGGTCAAAATAACCAAAGTAATGAAACTTTGGTGATATAAAGCGATGGATGTCACTAAGAAAGCTAAATGGGTCAAATCGATGTCTTGATGTAAACCGGGAAGGTTACACGATTAGAGACTTCAAGATGATGATCGGATAATGAATTAATATTCATTATAGGCGTTAGCCGAGAATCGGATACCCGTAATACAAGCCAAAACTCAAGTATAGAGTATGATTAAAATAAGCACAATTCCGTGTAAGGAATTTGTGTCAATAATGTTCGACTAAATTGTATTCGACTAGATTAATCAAAGATAACGGGCGCATAAACCTCATGGTTAAGCCCATAGTATTTGTAAACATCCGAGTTTGTGATGTTAGTGTAGAACAGATAGTTATTTTGACTAAATTGATGTTTAAAAATATAATGGGTCAAAATACTTGAAATTATTATAAGCCGAGAGCTTAAATTTAAGAATTTTGTTCATTCAGATGTTGGATTTTAAATTCCATATTATAGAGAATCGAATTACGATCACGTAGGAAGAAACGTGACTTAAAACAGATCAATATTGAACCAGTTATGGTTATTTTCGTAAAAATTAGTTTGGCTGAATAAATGCAGGTCTGCATTAGTAACCTTCTGTCGAAACATGTGTCTCGCGCCCCACGACGGCGATAGGTCATCACGGTCGCAGCCCGTGACCAGTGTCGCGCCACACGACTAGAAACCCCAGTCCCGTAGCGACACGCGAGGAGTTAAAATCTGAGAAAATTGTTGCTGTTCAATTGGTTTGACATTAGGAACTTGTTTAACCATGTTTTAAACATTCATAACTTACAAATTTTGTTTGTTTTGAATTATAGGTAACTAAATGAAATTATGCGGATGACGATCAAGCCGATGAGAGAACCGAATACGCACACGAACAAAGCTTCCGCAATGAAATTCTGTCTTTTACTACTAAACAACACTTTCGTGTTGTTTTCAAAACTTATGTAGCAATTTGTAAACATCTTTTGAATGTTTAAAACTTTTGTAAACATAGTGAACTCTATATTTAGTCATTAACAGAAGTTTTTTTTAATCGGCATTTTAGAAAAAGAAATGCACAAGATATGTATATATAATATTTAAAGTTATTATGGATCTTACAGTTCGCACAAAAGCAATGAAGTGATACCAGATCTCAAACAAATGAGATCAATTATACAGAGTGGAGAACCACTGTTTGTGATCTGCTGACGTCACCTTGATAATGACATCTAACAATCCTAACAGAAAAGATTCCACAGATATTATCTTCTGTTCTAGGCTATACTAAACAACTGATAAGATAAGTGTTATTACATTGAGAAACCACTGTGTAGCCTATCCACTGTTGTAGTTGTCCAAACATCTATTTGGCCTAATAGATGTTTGATCATCTTCATCAGACCTTTGGCTTGATCAGGGCTTTGGTCTTCAATAGTCTTTAGCTTCAAAAGATGTTGGTACTCTTGAATAGTGGTTCCAAGTCTTGATTAGATGTTTGACATGCTCTTGAATAAATGTTCTGATTAGGTGTTCAAGATTCACTATCTTTGGAAGGAGTCTTTGTATCAGGTTGTTGTTTATTATTCTTTGATCAGATGTTTGGAATGTTTTGGCTTTCCAACATCATCTGTTCTTTTGTAGGACCAAAAACCTCCCCCTAGAACAATTGATGCCAAAACTCCTCCTTATTAGACTAACCTTTATTTCTCCTCACCTCTTCTTTTTTATTTGGCTTTTGATTAGCCTTTCAAATCTTTCTGAATAGTCATATATATCCCTTTTGAGTGGAAATCTCAACAAGTCTTGCAGATCAGCAATTTTTAGGCCAAGAGGTCTTTTTACTGTGATCTTTTACACTCATCATTCCTTCTTTTGATTTATGGATAGTTCTATTTGCCTTCCATTAAGTTATTGGAAGAGTTGTGAAGTATCAATCTTCATAGATTGGCTTTCTTGGGACTGAGGGATCCTTAGCTCATAATATTTCCAATTTCTTGTAATTGTCCAAGATTGTTGGCTCATCCCATTTCACCATTAATAGAATGGGTGTAGTAAAGTGTGATAGTTGGTGATTATGTGGGTGGTGATAGGGTGGGGATAACTAACATTTTCCTTTTAAGATACCCTATAAGTGTCTTTTGGAAAATCTGCAGGGTCTGCTGTGAAAGTGTTGTTGAAGTTGTAACATCTGTTGACACTTTTGTAGTACCAACAGAGGTTTGATTATGTGGAACAGTGGTTAGAATGGTAGTGACAGTGGTTTGACTTACAACAGATTATTAAGGTTTGACATGTCTTGCAGGTTGCCTTCTTGTGGAAGTTGTAGCAAATGATGGAGAAAGCTTTCTCATGCCTTCTTCCTCTCCCTTTTTAGCATCATCTTGATACTTAGGTAAAGTTGTACCAGTGTTTTCAAGGATAAAGTCCTTAATGGGCTTAAACATCTGCCTGAGTATCTTTGTACTTGGCATCCACTGTTTGGCATATCAACTCTACTTGCATGGAATGTGGTTTTTTTTTTTTTTTTTGCGTCTTGCTTTTGAAGATGTAGGTATGGCTGAACAAGAACCAACATTTCTTTTGAAATTACTGCATTAATTTGAGGAGTTTTAGAGTTCTCTACCAAAAGTTTCACCATGGCTTTTATCTTAGCAACAAATGATTCCGATTTGGTGACTCTCTCCGTCAATTTAGGATAGTTTAATTTATCACCAGAGTTAACAGGATTATCTGAATACCCACCTGAGGTGGTTAAACTTGGTTTTAGATCAAGTGCCCCTTGTTCTTGGTACTAGGACTTCCAACTGATGTAGAGACTGTTATCTCAACAGTTGTTACCTTCAAGGAGGTCTTAATTATGTAACCATTGTCCAACTATAAGACTGTAGTCTCAATAGTTGTAGTAGCTGCCCCACTTGAAATACTAGCCTACATCTATTTAGATACAGGAGGTGTAGCCTCCTCTGCTTGTGGGATAGCAATGATCCCTAAACTTGCCCTTGTCACTTGTTGTAGTGAACTCTCTTTGATTTGTTGTTGAGAGGAACTAGGTATTTGCAAGTTATATGTATCAATTGCATCAAGCAACTTTTGTAATGGAGATGGGAATGTAGAGGTGGGTGGATGTGTGAAAGAGAAGCAGCCCTGGGAGAGGGGCTTGAGTAGAGATAACCAAGTGATATATCTCCCCCTTGATGTGTGTCCTCTATGTTTACGACACTCTCCTTTAGTGAGGATAAGTGAGGAGTTTGGATAGGTGGAGATGTTTGCATCTGTTGTGAGGAAGTAACAACAGGTGTTAGCTGCATTTGTGTTACAACAGGTATATCTGGCATATAAACCTCCAGAGATCCTTTCTTTTTGGTTTTTCTTTTTGATTTGGGGATAGGAATGGATTTGGTCTTTGTGGATAATTCTGGTGTTTGTTCAACAGTACTGAGTTGGGCACTGTGGTTACCAGGAGCAGTGGGCTCAGCAATAGATGCGGTAACATTTGTTGCTTGTTTTCTAAAACATTTTGTTTAAACACATTTTCTTGACTTTTGGTCATCATGCGAATGAATGTTTTATTTGAAAAACATTTTCTTTGATAACCTAACATCTATTTTGTAACAGCTGTTGAAGGCTTTGGAACCTTTGTTTTATTTATCAGAGATTCAAAGATCTGTTGACTTTTGGTCAATCAGTGGTTTGGAAAAACAATGGTTTTTTTTATCTTAAACAGTGGTTATCACACTGGAACAGACTTTTGAACCAATGAAATAGTAGTTTTACTCATTTGAACAGAGTTTTGTTTTTGATGATTTTGTCAATCTTTTCTTGATTTTAAAACAAAATTTTGATTTTTCTGATTTTCAGGACATAAAATAAATAAAGGATAAAGAAAAATTTAGGTTTTTCATAATAGTTTTCTTTCTTTTATTGGAATAGAAGGATAGATGTGCAGGTAACCTCTGTTGGCACTTTAAAATTACCATTAGTGGTTCCTTGCGGAGTTAGAATGAGTCGGTTTACCTTTTAAATCATTTCCAATAAATATGTCACTTCCTCTGTTGTACAGAGGAATTTTCTCAGTAGAGCTTTACGTCCAGTCAAGTGTCTGGATCCTCCACTGTCAACGTATCACAGGCTATCAAGGCAAGTCGAGGCTCCTTTATTGGTAGCCATGCAAGCACAGACATAGTTAAATTCAGTAAAATTCCAGGGAATAAGATATATAACATCCTATGCATCAAAACTTTCACAAACATATTTTTGTATTAGATTGATTGCTTCCTCATCTTGAATACTTAGATCTAACCTTTTGGTCAGTTTTTGTGTTAGGATTTCTTCCTTAACATTACTGAAGATCTCATGCTTTTCGTTGGGAATTATAAGGATGTTTTTAGCTATATCCTATGTTTTACTGAATTTTGCTTTCAAAGCATCCTATAACTCTTTTCCGCTATTATAATGTAGTAGATTAGCGCAGATTTTGTTTGGTAGAGTAGTTGCAACAAATGCTTTTGCATCTATCTCAAACTTTAGAAGATCTAGCTCGGAATAGTTTTCTGGTTTCTTTGGCTCCTGAACATTTGGATTTTCGGTATTTGATACAATTGACATATGTGGTCTGATTATTACGGACTTCCAACATACTTTGTTCTTTTGAGCTAGCATTAAAGCGATTCGATGTTGCCAGATATTGTATTCAGATCTGACAAGCATCAGAGGCTTGTTGCTGAATCCAGTGTTATGGGGATCACTTTTTGTGTCATTCCATTTGTTCTTTTGTAGAAAAATATAGTATGGATAAAACTTTTTGTTTTAATTCTAAACTTCACTACTCTGATTTGCGAACCAACCGGATATCAATTAGAGCTAATCTTTGATGTTAAACCGATTGTGAAATCAGATTTAACGTGACCAAGCTCTGATACCAATTGTTAGGAACTGAGTTTCTTTGTAACTTGTGAAATGACCAAACAATTACATAAACAATTTATAAAACTGTAAATGAAATAGTAAGATAGAACACAAGCTGGGAATCCATTTATCAAAGACTGATTTATATTGAACTCAAAAGGTTACAAGTACAACAAATTGATTTTACATAGACTCCCCCTCAGCCGATCATTCACAATTGGTTCGCACAAAAGGAATGAAGTGATACCAGATTTCAAACAAATTAGATCTATTTATACAGAGTGCAGAACCACTGTTCGTGATCTGCTAACGTCACCCTGATAGTGACATCTAACAATCCTAACAGAAAAGATTCCACAGATGTTTGCTAGCATTTGAGAAGATCTTATCATCTGTTCTAGATTATTCTAAACAACTGATAAGATAAGTACTGTTACATTGAGAAACCACTGTCTAGGCTATCCACTATTGCAGTTGTCCAAACATCTGTTTGGCCTAACAGATGTTTGGTCTTCTTCATCAAACATTTGGCTTGATCAGGGCTTTGTTCTTCAATAGTATTTAGCTTCAACAGATGCTGGTACTCTTGAACAGCGGTTCCAAGTCTTGATCCGATGTTTGACATGCTCTTGAATAGATGTTTTGATAAAGTATTCAAGATTCACTATCTTTGGGAGGAGTTTTTGTATCAGGTTGTTGTTTATTATTCTTTGATCAGATGTTTGGAATGTTTTGGCTTTCCAACATTATTTGTTCTTTTGTAAAACCAACAAAAAGGATGTTAGTTGTTTTATTATATACTCAATCATGCCTTAAATAGGGTAGCATCCAAATAACAAACTCAAAAGACTCCACTAACTATTACCGATTCATTGGGAAATATCCTAAAGAACCGTACGACTAAAACAAACTAATACCAAGTCCATGCAAATTAAACTAACCATGACTTGTTAAAACACTAAAAACATGTGTATAATATCAAGACTTCTGCTGACCTATTATCGACATGACTGACCGGAGTGTCACCCCCTGTCAAAGATAATATTTATAATGCCCAAATTACTCTTAACAATGTGTTAGTGGTAGTAAGGGGTCGAACCATGAAGAGTTTATGGTTTGCATTTGGACGTGATTGATTGTTAATGTTGTCACAATTTATGAAGCTTGCTAATGCGGTTTAATTGTTTGTTTGAAAAGAGATCTCAGATTAAACAGACAAGTTTGATGCTAAAATGCTTAACTACTAAAACTTAAATGCTTGTGATTACACGAAAACTTGATTATTGGTTTTAAACAATAATTGAGAAGACCTATGTCACACCCCCGAAATACCACATGCGAGAACCCCGCTAGGCGTGAGACGTACCAGGATCCAGCCACCAATCACATAGAACTATTAACAAGCTATTATATAAAAGATCCCATTTATTATGTTAAAGTATTCTCAAAACGTAACTTAAGGTTTAACATGTTCAGCGGAAGCATAAAGTAAAACATTGTTCGATGTTCAAAAGTAAATATACGAAACCAATGGTATTGTCACGCGTTTGCATGTTTCTTGATCCATGACCACTCCAGCAATTCCAGATAGCAAGTTCCAAATCCAAGAATCTAACGACCATCGAGCATGCAACAAGTGTATCAACACAAAGCTGGCGAGTTCATAGATTTACCAAAACGTTTAGTTACCAACTGTTTAGTTCAGTTTATTAACAATGTTGATAATAACTCGAGTACCGCAAGATGGCGTCAGATTGTTTGCCCGTCCCCAATACCCCTATAAAAACATTGGTCGTGATTTAAGGTCATTAGTTCATGCCCGTCCTCTCAGGTACGGTGTGAGGTTGCCAAGCCTAATAACGCTATCAACTAATACACCGTTACCTCTCAGGTAACTAATTCGGTATAAGATGGGACTTATAGTGATAGGAATGAGTGTATTGTCCAACATCCCCGTTTAACCCAAAAATATGTATTACTCTCAGGGATACCCGTTTGATTGTCCCACCCACCAGGACGCACGCTCAAGAGGAATGAACTCACCTTAGATTTGCTCGGTAGATTAAGTAACTTGAACTAAGGTGGTCAACCACGTCCTATTATAATTACCACACAAGTCAAGTTCATACCAAGTAATTCACGTATGTTTACACGTATACTAACAGTTCATGTACACAGATTGATCATGGCATACTCATTAAATCATATCAGTCAACTAACAGTACACAACATAATCAACAGTAACGTATAAGTATCCATATAAAGCCCAAGTGTGCGGCCCAAGTTCTTGGGCCTGTAACAGGTGTGCGAGTCCAAAGTAAGTGTGCGAGTGACTAGAAAGTGTGCGATCGTACGGTCTCGAGTCGAGACTATGCGGTCTCGGGTTGTTGGCCTAAGGATCTCGAGACCAGGTGGTCTCGAGTCAAGTCTCGGGTCCTGTTTTTCTTGTGCGAGTGTGGTCTCGAGTCGAGACGGGGTGGTCTCGGCTCGCCACCTGTGTCGAGACCAAGGATGTAACAAATTTCCTTATTTTCAGCTCATTGTATCCATAACAATTGCTAACAAGTTTGGCAGTTTTCCAATCAGGTCAAACAACACTTTTTAGCAATGATCATGCACCCTAATTATGAACAATCATCAACAATTCATCAATTCATTCGGACATAACAGTTACACCACTTATTATCAAACAAATCATAGCTAACAACTTATCATGTGATCATTATTCTAATCAAACAAATCATCAGTTGGGTACGAAATCAAAGTCACGCAACATACAGTCATCGATCACGGCATCAAACCTTGTCATCCGAACATCATGCGATAACCAAACCAAACTTGCTTGTATACCATCGATCCATTCAAACTAACTCCATCAGTTTGCTAATCCTAGGTTTCTAATAACTATGTCCAACATATTAACACCATGTTCAGTCATATGTTCTAGATTTACAATCTTATTAATGAAACCCTAGTTTTCAGATAAACTCACAACATCAGGATTTTAGCAACTAACAATGACAGACACTAAGCGTGATACTGAAGTGATTAGTTTGTTCGAGATGGAGAGCTTGGAGACCAAGACTGCCGTCCCGCAAGGAGGAGAGGAAGAGAGAGCTTTAGGGTTTGTGTGTGTTAAGTGTTTTGTGAATTATGAGAATTATACACCCATCCCCATATTGTTATGCGCAATAAGGAGTAGGCCAAACCCATCTTGGGCTTCCCTTGGATCTCGAGTTCAAGACAGACAAGATTGGGCCAAAAAGGTGTGCGAGTAGGATCAATGTGTGCCGCCCAAAGGTTTGTACGATTGGACAAGTATTGTGGGACCAACATATATATCCTCATACAATTACGTAACATATAACATAACAAAATCATAACATTCCATTGAAATCAAACATATCAATAAGTCACGTAATGTTCATACAAGTTACATCAAAGCGCGACGAAAGGTTCTAAAATACGGGTTGTCACATCATCCCCAACTTGAAAGAAATTTCATCCCGAAATTTGATAAGCCAACCCAGAGAAATGAAGTGATAGATCAGGATGACTGTGGATTTTCCTCGGATGCCACATCATCCCCAACTTGAAAGGGAATTTCGTTCCGAAATTCACCAGTTGCATCGGGATTAGGTTGAGCAGGTTTGAACAGTTGAGGGTACTTGAGCTTCATCTGATCCTCGCGTTCCCAAGTGAACTCTGGTTCATGTCTTGAGTTCCAACGAACTCTCATGATAGGAATTCGACTGTGTTTACGAACCTTAACTTCCCGGTCCATAATTTCGATAGGTTCTTCGACGAACTGCAACTTGTCGTCGATTTTCAGTTCTTGGAATGGTACCACAAGTGTTTCATCAGAAAAACACCTCTTTAGGTTAGAGACGTGGAAAACATCATTAACATTACCCAATTCAGCAGGTAACTCAAGTTTGTATGCCACTTTACCAATTCGTTCCAGGATTTTGAATGGCCCAACGTAGCGTGGATTAATTTTGCCGCGCTTCCCAAAATGCACCACACCCTTCCAGGGTGAGACTTTTAGCATGACACGATCACCCACACCGAACTCCAAGGGTTTCCTACGCTTATCAGCGTAGCTTTTCTGACGGTCACGCGCTGCCGCCATACGATTTCTGATCTGGACGATCTTTTCTGAAGTTTCAAGTACAAGTTCCGGACCTGTGATCTGACAGTCACCCACCTCAGCCCAACAAAGAGGAGAATGGCATTTCCATCTGTATAATGCTTCGAACAGAGCTGCCTGGATACTAGAATGGTAACTATTGTTGTAAGAGAACTCTATCCAAGGCAAGTGTTTCTCCCAACCTTTACCGAAACCGATCACACATGCTCGCAGCATGTCTTCAAGCGTCTGGATGGTATGTTCGCTCTGACCATCCGTCTGGGGGTGGTAAGCAATGCTCATGTCAAGACGTGAGCCAAATGATTTGTGCATTGCCTGCCACAAATCAGATATGAAACGCGAATCAAGATCGGAGATGATAGAAGTCAGCACCCCATGCCTAGAAACCACCTCTTTTAGATAAACACCAGCTAGTTGAGAGAACTTATCAGTTTCCTTGATCGTAAGGAAGTGCGCAGATTTCGTGAGACGATCAACGATCACCCAGATGGTATCATTCCCATTTTGAGTTCTTGGCAACCCAGTGACGAAGTCCATAGAAATTTGCTCCCATTTCCACATGGGTATTTCTGGTTGCTAAAGCAGGCCAGATGGTTTCTGATATTCCACTTTGACTTTCGCGTAAGTCAAACATTTGCTCACATACGTCGCGATGTGGGCTTTCATCTTCAGCCACCAATATAAGACTTTTAGATCCTGATACATCTTATCAGACCCCGGGTGAACAGAGTAGTGAGGCTTGTGTGCTTCATCCATCACAAGTTCCCTAAGGTTTCCATACAGAGGGATCCGTATTCGCTCCATAAGATAGTGAATACCGTCAGATCGTTCCACAAGTCGTTTCTCCATGCCCCGTAAATATTCCGCTTTAAGGTTTTCTTCTTTCAACGCTTCAGTTTGGGCAGAACGAATCCGATCAGGTAGATTGGAGTGGATAGTGAGCTGTAGAGCGCGGACATGTTTGGGTTTCGTTTCTTTTCGACTCAGGGCATCAGCTACAACGTTAGCTTTGCCTGGATGATACTTGATGGCACAGTCGTAGTCATTTAAGAGTTCCACCCAACGACGCTGTTACATGTTCAACTGCTTCTAATCAAAGATGTGCTGAAGGCTCCTGTGGTCGGTGTAAATAATACATTTAGTACCGTACAAGTAATGCCTCCAGATTTTTTATACAAAAACCACAGCCCCCAACTCCAAGTCGTGAGTCGTGTAATTCTTCTCATGAATTTTCAATTGTCGAGAAGCGTAAGCTATCACCTTCTCGCGTTGCATCAGCACGCAACCGAGACCCTGAATAGAACCGTCACAGTACACCACAAAATCCTCGGTACCCTCAGTTAAGGACAAGATTGGTGCACTGCAAAGTTTTTGTTTCAACAGTTGAAAAGCGTCTTCCTGCTTCGTTCCCCAGGAGTATATAATCCCTTTTGTGTCAACGTGGTGAGAGGTTGAGCGATCCTCGAGAAGTCTTTGATAAATCTGCGGTAGTATCCAGCGAGACCAAGAAATTGTCGCACCTCCGAAGGATTCTTTGGTGCCGCCCAATTTCTGATAGCATCTATCTTATAGGGATCCACGTGTATTCCCGATTCGTTAACAATGTGACCATGGAAGTGTACTTCTCGAATCCAAAAGTCGCACTTAGAAAACTTCGCGTAGAGTTGCTCCTTTCTCAGAAGCTCTAAGATAAGACGCAAGTGCCGCTCGTGGTCCTCCTTGCTCTTAGAATAGATCAAGATGTCATTGATAAACATGATGACGAAATCGTCGAGGTATGGTTTGCACACACGGTTCATGAGGTCCATGAAAACCGCGGGTGCGTTAGTTAACCCGAATGGCATGACCAGAAACTCGTAGTGGCCGTACCGCATCCGAAAGGACGTTTCAGGAACATCCTCTTCTCGGACTCTCATCTGATGATAGCCCATCTTAAGTCGATTTTAGAGTAAAAGCTTGACCCTTGCAACTGGTCAAACAGATCGTCGATGCACGGCAAAGGATAACGGTTCTTAACCGTCACCTTGTTGAGTTCACGATAATCTATACACATACGGAAGGATCCATCTTTCTTCTTCACGAATAGAACTGGGGCTCCCCAAGGCGAAGAACTAGGTCGGATAAAGCCTCTATCCAACAGTTCTTGAAGTTGATTAGACAGTTCTTGCAACTCTCCTGGTGCAAGACGGTAAGGAGCACGAGCAATCGAGGCTGCTCCCGGTGTAAGGTCGATCTGAAATTCCACCTGGCGGTGAGGAGGTAAACCAGGAATTTCATCAGGGAATACGTCGGAAAACTCACGAACAACTGGCAGGTCTTCGATTTTCCTTTCTTCAGGCTGAGTGTCAGTAATAAGTGCTAAAATAGCAGGATAGCCCTTTCGTAGACACTTATGGGCTTTCATAGCTGAGATGATGCCAACAATTTCACCACTTCGATGACCTTGGACTGACAGAGATTCTCCACTGGGGAGAGGAATACGTACGATTTTCTCTTTACAGAGAATTTGCGCGTGGTGCTTAGACAACCATTCCATACCAACTACCACATCAAAGCTTCCAAGAGTAACAGGGAGTAGGTCAATGTCGAACACCTGACCCATAAGATCGAGTTTACATCCAAGATGAATGTGTGAGGCTTCAATTGACTTGCCATCAGCCAATTCTACTACGTGTTTGTTTACAAGAGGTGTTGGAGTCAACCCTCACAAACGACTGAACCCCAAAGACACATAACTCCAGTAGGCACCAGTGATGTGCACAAAATGCAACATATAAATTACATCAATTGTGGCACAAAACTAACCCTTTTTTAGTACTAATGTTGGAAAAAGTGTGTTTTTGTCTTCCTTTTGTATTTTCAGAATTAAATGAGCTCAAATTAACAAAAGAAGCAAAAAGGCAGCTAAATCTAACATAAATACAAGAAAAGGAACAAACGTGGCATGCCCGACCCCCCCCCCCCGACAACATCTTCCCAAGCAAAATCAAGAAGACAGAAGACTGAACACGCCCCGTGCTCAGTGAACACGGGGGCGTGCCCAAGTGCCAGCATAAAAGACAAAGCTATAGAAGCTTCTATCACCCACCACCGGGGCGTGCCCAGCGGACACGGGGCCGTGGTCAACTCTAAGATTCGCAGAATCTGAGGAAATCTTGATAGTACAGATATGCTTCTGCACACGGGGGCGTGCCCAGCGAACACGGGGGCGTGGTCAACTAATGCAGACAAACTACAATTAATGAAAGGAGAGAAGAGGATGGACACGGGGCCGTGCCCGAGCTGCTGTTCAGGCTATAAATAAGGGTGTTTGGCTCATTTGCAAACCATCCCTTGGCACACCACCTCTCTCAAACTTCACCCACCACCATCACAACACCATCATCCACCACCATCATCCATTGTCCATCATAGAGTGTGTGAGTCGTCTCGGGATCCAAGATTGATCGTAAGAGTTCTTGACAATCAAGGCCATGTTTGCCTAAGTCTCTTACATCACTTGGTGAAGACAAGTGTCTAGTGTAATACTTTTTATTTTTTATCTTTTCGCACTTTTTACTTGGTTATGTATTAATGACTTTAATAACTAGTTTCTTATGTTGAAGGTGATTCTTCCTTATCGTTTGTCCGTGGTGTCTTGGCATTATTTTACTGTCTATATAAAATAAAAGATTTTCACCATTCATATCTCCACGGTCCATATGGAGATATGTTGGCTACCTGGTCGGGGGTTAAGGGAACGGTTTGGTAAGAGTCTTGCCTTTTTCAGTGTATAGATCCTGCAAGGACCTGGGTCAAATTTAGTAGGACCTCCTTCAATACCCACCGGTATTGGATGGCGGGGGTCCAAACTCTTTGATCCCCTCATATGTAAGCTACTATTAATACTTTAATCTGGCTACTTAGGACTGTATCCCTGCTGACTCAGACTACTTAGCCGAGGGTAACGTCACCTTCAAAAGAGGGGCCTACCATAATATGCATTAATAACTTAATTAATTATCTTTCAATAATCCGACCCTTTAGGATTGTATCCTTGCTGACTCAAACTACTGGGTTGAGGGTAACGTCACCTTCAAAAGAGGGGCCTACTACAATAACTAAGATAATCTCTTAAAAAGTGCAAAAGTGCGGAAATAATCAAAGGTTACACTATACACGAGTCGGAGCCAAGTGATTCATCTTGTCTATCTGTTTTTACTTTTATTTTATTTTTCAGCATTTTAGTTAGTTTTTATTTTTCTAGTTTAAAAACATTTTTCTAAACTTTTGATTTGATTAGACGTTGAGGATAAACCGGTACTAAAAGCTCTTATGTTCTTGGACGACCTCGGTATCTTACCAACACTATACTTCGCTCACGATGGGTGCACTTGCCCATATGCGTGTTTAGTGTTAGTAAATATCGTGTTTTATAAATTTAAAACTTGACTAAAAAAGTGTAAAAGGGCTTAAAATATACTTAAACTTATATATACACTACACACGCATCAAGTTTTTGGCTCCGTTGCCGGGGACACAAGGATTTTAAGAAAGTTAGGAATCAACGGCCTAATCGTTTTTTATAACTTTTCTGTTTTTTTTTTACGATTTTCTTAGTTTTTCAGTTTCTGCAGAGCTCAGAACGGGCCGTGCCTGGTCGGACACGGGCCGTGCCCAGCATTGTCACTGGCAGTTTTTATTTTCCGAGTTACAGAGATTTGAGCACGGGGCCGTGTCGGTGCAACACGGGCCGTGTCCAACTCCCCAGTAACAGGGATCTGGAAAACAATCACCGTATCTCCGACCACGGGCCGTGTTCACCTGAACACGGGGCCGTGGTGAACCTTCTGACCAACGTTCTTTTTTTTTATTGCAGGACTAGGAGCCCAGGCGCCACATCTGAACTTTCTACGTAGTGTATGAGCTTCAGTTCTAGTAGAGACATAAAAGAACCTCTAGAAGAACCCGAACGCTTTCTCAGAAGAAGACTTAAAGCTAAAAATCAAGAGAAAGTTTCGGGGGACCCACTTCCAATGGCGGACCAACGTACCCTCATGGATTACCTACGACCCACCGTAGGTAATCTCGGCGCCGCTATCAATGTACCGAATTTCGAAGCCAACAACTTCGAACTTCGGCCACATTTGATACAAATGCTTCAAAACTCCGCAACCTTCCATTGGCTTGCGGACGAGGATCCTCATCTACATATTACTAATTTCTTAGAAATATGTGATACTTTTCGGATCAATGGAGCATCAAACGACGCCATCCGCCTTCGTATCTTTCCATTTTCACTAAAAGACCGAGCTAAGGCTTGGCTTAACACCCTCCCAGTTGGTTCGGTAAACACCTGGGATGAACTAGCCCAAAAGTTTCTATATAAGTATTTCCCTCCTGCTAAAACGGCTAAATTAATGACTGAAATTAATACATATTCACAAGAGGATGGGGAATCCTTATATGAAACTTGGGAAAGGTTCAAGGAGCTACTAAGAAAGTGTCCTCATCACAGTCTTGCGGTATGGCAACAAGTATCCACTTTCTACAATGGATTGTTGCCACACACAAGACAAACACTTGATTCTAGCTCCGGGGGACTTCTAGGTAATCGTCGCCCAAATGAAATATATAATCAAATTGAGGAAATTGCTTAAACCAATTTTCAGTGGCACACTCCCCGAGGCAATAAATTTATTGCCCCGGGCGCCCATAAGGTTGATGAAAGCACTTCTTTACAAGCCCAAATCGAGGCCCTTTCTTCAAAAATCAAAAAGTTAGAAATGGCAAAAACGGTCTCGGTTATGGCTTGTGAGGGGTGTGGTGGGCCACATGAAAATTGGAGTTGTATGAAAGAATTAGATGATCAAACGGAAACGGTAAACTACATTGATAATAGACCTAGGCCGTCGGCTCCTCCAACGGGTACCTACAACCAAGGATGGCGTAACCACCCTAACCTTGGTTGGAGAGATCCCGACAATAGTAGTAACCAACAAAACCAACGAACTAACTTTCAACAACCACAAAATTTTTCTCAACAACAAGGTGGACGAGAAAGGCTTGAGGATACTGTATCTCGCCTCATCTCCGACACCGAAAAGAAAAACTCGGATCGATTTCAGCAATTGGAATCGAATTTTAGAAATCAACAAGCTAGCATTCAAAACATTGAAAAACAATTAAATCAAATAGCTCAAAATTTCTCCGAGAGACCACAAGGCGCGTTACCAAGTAATACTGAAACCAACCCAAAAGCACAAGTACATCTCATCACATTGAGAAACCGAACCGTGGGTCCCGATGAGGCTCCATTACCGCCAGCTGAAAGAAGCCAATCCAGCCATACCACAACTCCACTCATGCCCCAACCAGAGAAGGCTTCTCCGCCAAGCCAAGAGCACACTAAGACTCCTCCGATTCCATACCCCGGTCGGTTAATTCGTCAAAAGACCGATGAGCAATTCACAAAGTTCAAAAATTTACTAAAACAATTGCATGTTAATATTCCATTTATCGAAGTCCTAACCCAAATGCCTAAATATTCAAAATTTATGAGGGACTTCCTCACTCATAAAAGGAAAATTGAATCATTGAAATTAGTTAACTTAGGCGAAGAATGCTCCGCCTTACTACTCAACAAACTCCCGCAAAAGAAGATTGATCCTGGAAGCTTCACGATTCCTTGCTCAATTGGGGGATCCCCCATTAGCAATGCACTTTCCGATCTTAGGGCTAGCATCAACCTCATGTCCGCCACAATGTTCAAACGACTCAGCCTAGGAAAAACGAGCCCTACAAAGATGAGCATACAACTCGCCGACAGATCCGTCAAATATCCACAAGGTGTCGTCGAAAATCTATTGGTCAAAGTCGACAATTTCGTCTTCCCAGCCGACTTTGTCATACTAGACATGGAAGAAGACACCGAAGTCCCTCTCATCTTAGGGAGGCCATTTCTAGCCACAGCCCAAGCAGTGGTAGACATGAATGATGGAACACTAACATTGAAGTTTGGGGACGAGGAAATGAAGTTTGGAGTTGGAAAAAGAGTAGAAGACGAAGACCCGGTCAACTACATGAAGGTCATAGACTCAAGTTTGGATGACGCACTCTGACGGTGTAGCATGGGATGCAAAACATCCCACTTGGGTGACATATGACCAGGCTTTGGGTCTAGCCAAGGACCCTTATAAACGTGGCGCACCACAGAGGCATTCCGCGGAACTATCCTTAGTTTAGTTTAGATTAACTTTTATGTTTTCTAGTTTAGTTTTAATTTTCAGGAATAAAAGACACTCGGGATGGTGAAGGATACCAAAGGAACATGAACCAGCACCCCATGCACGAAAACAGGGCCATCCGACAACTTTTTCTTCATTACAGCAAGTTCAGCACGGGTTGTGTCCGCCCAACACGGCCCCGTGCTGCACAATCTGCAGAAAATGCCCAGTCAGGTAACTGGACACGGGGCATGCTCACTGAACACGCCCCCGTGCCCAGGCTTCTGTTTCTTTTTGATAATTTCTGTTACTGGCGATCTGAACACGGGGTCGTACCCGGACACCACGGGGCATTGTCCAGACGCCCAGTAACATAAAATTTTGCTTTTTCACACCTTTTTACACATTCAATCAACCTAAAAACTTATTTTTTGGACACATTGAGGACAATGTGTAATTTAAGTGTGGGGGGGATGCTAAAACCTTGAATCTTGCAAGTCCTAAATACAAGCCTTACACAAAACTCTATTGAAACCGCAAATCACCCCAAATTTTTTCAAAAATTTTTCATTTTTTTCTTTCTTGTTTAGGTTTAACTTGGGAATTTCAAATTCTAAAAAGGTTATATTTTTACAAATTTACAACCGATAGCGTCGGGATAAAAATAACCAACATAAGAAAATTATGAAAAGGCATGACGAGCTTAGTTAAAATTTGATTATATATACTTGATCACATAAAAACCCATTCCCACAAAAGTGAGTTTTGAGCCTTTATTGAGTATACAAATACATATCTTTAAACTAAATGCTCATTTTTCGTTTCTTGTGTGAATAGCCGCTTGGTTCTTACGACTCTAGAACTTACCACGACGATACATTCCCGGTCCTTACCAACTTAAACCCGAGTAAGTAAATGATGGAGGCATTAGGACTAACCCTTTTTCATTTCTACACCATTATTTTTTCTTTTTTTTTACCACCTACCCAAAATCCCCCTAGTTAACCCCTTTGAGCCTAAACCTTTTCATTTCTTAACCCAAAAACAAACACCCTTTCACCCACCAAAACCCTTTTTATTTTTAACCCTTTGTTTTAGTAACAAGCTCGGTTTTTCGTATGACTTTTCAAAAAAAAATGTGTTGATGATGAAGCAAAAGAAATAAACAAGCAAGTTCATCAAAAATAACTTTGTTTGAATAACGGCTTCATCAAAATAGTGCAAAAATAAAGTCTTACAAAAAACGATGCTTTTTACGCTTTTCGCCCTTTTCTACTAACCACTAACCCAACCACCTACCTTTAACCCAAGCCTAACCCTTCACCCAAAAGTCCTCTTGATATTTACAAAGGTATATAGTTAAAAAGGAGGAGGATTGATTGCTTGGCAAGCCTATGGTAGGAGTAAGTTCCATGCCGCTCTCGAGTGATTCACTAAAATACATCTTCGGCCGAGTGTTGAGTGATCCCCCGTGAGGTATGTGAACTTGTATATAAGTGAAATTTTAAAAAGGCATGGTATGCCCGAATAAGTAATTTATCTTATGTAATGTTTTAAATAAATCATGACGAATAGGATTGTAAATAAATAAAAATAAAACTTAAAGAATCTTGGAAATCCCGACACTCTATGACAAGCCCAAAAACCTTCTCTTCTACCCATTCCATTTGGGAGTGTAAAGGCACATTATAAAGAGTTTTGCTTGAGGACAAGCAAAGATTCAAGTGTGGGGGTATTTGATGTGCACAAAATGAAACATATAAATTACATCAATTTTGGCACAAAACTAACACTTTTTTAGTACTAATGTTGGAAAAAGTGTGTTTTTGTCTTCCTTTTGTATTTTCAGGATTAAATGAGCTCAAATTAACAAAAGAAGCAAAAAGGCAGCTAAATCTAACATAAATACAAGAAAAGGAACAAACGTGGGATGCCCGAACCCCCCGACAGCATCTTCCCAAGCAAAATCAAGAAGACAGAAGACTGAACACGCCCCGTGCTCAGTGAACACGGGGGCGTGCCCAAGTGCCAGCATAAAAGACAAAGCTATAGAAGCTTCTATCTCCCACCACGGGGGCGTGCCCAGTGGACACGGGGCCGTGGTCAACTCTAAGATTCGCAGAATCTGAGGAAATCTTGATAGTACAGATATGCTTCTGCACACGGGGGCGTGCCCAGCGAACAAGGGGGCATGGTCAACTAATGCAGACAAACTGCAATTAATGAAGGGAGAGAAGAGGATGGACACGGGGCCGTGCCCAATGGACACGGGGCCATGCCCGAGCTGCTGTTCAGGCTATAAATAAGGGTGCTTGGCACATTTGCAAACCATCCCTTGGCACACCACCTCTCTCACACTTCACCCACCACCATCACAACACCATCATCCACCACCATCATCCATTGTCCATCATAGAGTGTGTGAGTCATCTCGGGATCCAAGATTGATCGTAAGAGTTCTTGACAATCAAGGCCATGTTTGCCTAAGTCTCTTACATCACTTGGTGAAGACAAGTGTCTAGTGTAATACTTTTTATTTTTTATCTTTTCGCACTTTTTACTTGGTTATGTATTAATGACTTTAATAACTAGTTTCTTATGTTGAAGGTGATTCTTCCTTATCGTTTGTCCGTGGTGTCTTGGCATTATTTTACTGTCTATATAAAATAAAATATTTTCACCATTCATATCTCCACGGTCTATATGGAGATATGTTGGCTACCTGGTCGGGGGTTAAGGGAACGGTTTGGTAAGAGTCTTACCTTGTTCAGTGTATAGATCCTGCAAGGACCTGGGTAAAATTTAGTAGGACCTCCTTCAATACCCACCGGTATTGGATGGCGGGGGTCCAAACTCTTTGATCCCCTCATATGTAAGCTACTATTAATACTTTAATCTGGCTACTTAGGACTGTATCCCTGCTGACTCAGACTACTTAGCCGAGGGTAACATCACCTTCAAAAGAAGGGCCTACCATAATATGCATTAATAACTTAATTAATTATCTTTCAATAATCCGACCCTTTAGGATTGTATCCTTGCTGACTCAAACTACTGGGTTGAGGGTAACGTCACCTTCAAAAGAGGGGCCTACTACAATAACTAAGATAATCTCTTAAAAAGTGCAAAAGTGCGGAAATAATCAAAGGTTACACTATACACGAGTCGGAGCCAAGTGATTCATCTTGTCTATCTGTTTTTACTTTTATTTTATTTTTCAGCATTTTAGTTAGTTTTTATTTTTCTAGTTTAAAAACCTTTTTCTAAACTTTTGATTTGATTAGACGTTGAGGATAAACCGGTACTAAAAGCTCTTGTGTCCTTGGACGACCTCGGTATCTTACCAACACTATTATACGCTCACGATGGGTGCACTTGCCCATATGTGTGTTTAGTGTTAGTAAATATCGTGTTTTCTAAATTTAAAACTTGACTAAAAAAGTGTAAAAGGGCTTAAAATATACTTAAACTTATATATACACTACACACGCATCAACCAGAGTCGAATAAAATAGAAGCAAATAGGTTGTTCACAGAAAACATACCGGTAACAACGTTGCCATCGTTCCTAGCTTCCCCAGCACCGATGGTAAACACTCTTCCACGCGCACCATTCCCACCATTGTTCCCATTGTTGTTGTTCCCAGTGTTGTTGTTATTATGTCTAGCATTCTGATTCAATTGAGGGCAATCCCTCCTAAAATGACCATCATCTCCACACTGAAAACATCCCTTACGATTACCCTGGTTCTGCTGACGCTGTTGCCTTTCCTGTTGCTGCGGCTATTGTTGTTGCTGCTGTTTTGGGAGTGGGGCCCTGCAATCCCTTGCCATATGGCCCACTTTGTTGCACCTGTGACAGATTCGAGTGCATGGTCCACGATGATGGTAATTGCACTTGCTACACATTGGTCGTTTCCCCGCGTAAGAACCCTGATTTGAGTTGTTGCTCAGATTCTGATTAACAGAGGATGACTGGCTAAAACTGCGGTTGTTACTGTTGTCTGGCCTTTTCTGCGACTGGTTCGAGTTGAACACCTTGTCCGTATCATTCCACTTGCGTTTGTTATCAGTAGCGGGAGTGGTTGCTGTAGTAGTAGTGGTAGCAGCAGTAGCAGCAGCAGCGAGCCACGCTCCACCTCCTGATCAGTGATCTTGTGAGCCAACCGAATTATTTGAGGTAGGTTGTTAAGGTTCGCTGCAGTAACTAAGCCCTTGACCTGCGGTGCTAGTCCTTTGATGTACAGTTCGATTCTTCGATGTGGTGGTCGTGATTGGTTTGGGTACATATTAGCTAGTTCATGAGACCATTTCGTGTAGGCCTCAATCTCAGACCCCACCATTTTTAGATCATAGTACTCATTTTCCAATTTCTGCACTTCATCACGAGGACAATACTCCTCTCTCATCAGCTCCTTAAAGTCATCCCAAGTGGTCGCGTTCGCCATTTCAATACCTAGCATCTGGACTTGGGCGTTCCACCAAGTTAAGGCACCATCCTCTAGAGTGCCTGAAGCATACTTCACCCTGTCCCCAGCGGGACAGTTACAAATAGTGAAAACCGACTCATCTTTCTCAAACCAACGGAGTAGTCCCACTGCTCCCTCAGTCCCACTGAACGTCTGTGGCTTACAATCCATGAACGTCTTGAACGTGAAAACAGGTGGATTGTTCTGGTTCTGATTCACATGTTGCCTAAGGACGAAAGAAAACACAATGCACGGGTGAGAGTTGAGTACACGACACAAGATTAAAAAGTGTTTGGTACATATCGTACAAGCCTGCTGAGCCGCTAGAGCTTCAGCCACACGAGTGTTGATCAAGTCGGTTAGTTCTGCCAGGGACATAACAATGTTGCCACGTCCACCGCCGCGGCCTCCACCACGTCCACCGTTTCGTCCGCTCATGATTCTATATAAAAAGGGTGGAAAAGGTTAAGGGTCAGGATTGAGTAGGAGTCAAACATCGCTATGACTTCTACATATTACTGAGTTCTATCATTATCAAAGGAACAGAACCCCTCTCACACTCGTTAAGCCACACTGGGGCTCACATGCACCCCACATTATCATTATGTGTGCACCCATAATGATAATGCGATTTGCATGTGTCACACCCCGATATTTCCACGTATTACTGGTGGGGAGTATCGTGACGTAGTTGATATCATCATAGTCAATATACACAATATAATAGCACAGCGGAAGGCTTGGTGAATAATAATATTACAAACCATAGTGTCTGAGTGTCCCAAATGAAAGAATATACAGACTTGGTTGTAATAAGATCCACAGGCGGATCATAAAATAAAATACGTGAAACTGAAATAATAGACTCCAGGTATCTAGGGATTTGCAAGATCCTCTTATTTTGACACCTAGTAGCTCCAGCCTATTTTCGAGAGGTACCTGTAATCAGTCTTTGGAAAATACGTCAGTTTACACTGGTAAATACAATTAACTGACTCATTTGAAAAGAGTTTATAAAATTGATTTAAGTGCACATGGCACAAACCATTTATAACTTGGGACAATCTTTAATAAAATCTTGTATACAGTTTTACATGTTTGTCATACATATGGGGCCGGTTTGGAAGCCGGTCATGATTAACCGACTCACCACTTATAAAACCCACAAAGGAGTTATCCCCAACGTGTGGGTTATATTAGCATTTACATCTGTCAGGTGTATGCCTACACCCCGTGCATAGGTCGTGGCCATTTTCAAATGAAATGAGCCGAGGATATCCAGGACACGGTCGTATTAACCCCCAATGTTTATATTATCAAACAAAACAGATTAAAACGGGTTATGTAAATTTATTAATCACAATCCGATTAAATGATTTCATACCCGACCAAGCGGTATTATTATAATACCGTATCCCAAGCTCGTATAACGGAAAATAAGTTAAAAGTATTTACCTGAGCTAATGTGAAAGGTAACTCAGCCGTATAATCCTAAAGCTTTATGATGATACTTTCTACCGGATGCTACTTAATCTGTATAGAAGGTTTAATAACCTATTAGGATGCTAACGGGTCTTTAGTTAAGTCAAAGACTTAGACCAGCTAGCTAGAAAGAAGCTTTGCGGTTCTAAACGCTAGATTAAGCGGAGACCGGAATAGAATGTGGTTTAGACCCGACAAGCTTGGCTACTTGTATAATATGGGTAAACTAAACACATTCTGGAATTTGAGGATTTAATGATAAGATTAAACCCGTTTCGGCTATTTTACGTAAACTAGTCACAAAAACCGATCCGAACGCATAAACGCGTAACGGGTAACCAAATGAATTATATACATGTCTCAAATGTTTTTATGCTTAAAATATGTTAATACATCAGTAGGATGTTAACATATATGTCCAAAAAGTAATTAAAACCAATTTAAGTCCCGTAAGGGCATTTTGGTCATTTTATTGTATATATAAGAGATTTTATAACAAGCTGAAGTTCTGGTCTTTGATAATCAGTAAAAATATTTAATTTATGACATTACATCAGTAGGATATCATACATATGTGAAATTTACCATTTATGACCAAACTATGCCCCGAAAGGGCATTTTGGCCATTTCACATAGGCTTTTAAGGACATTTTTGGAAACTTGGGTTCATAACTTATACCTACTGTAATAATATTTAAATTGTTTAAAAATTCAGTAGGTAACAAGTCTTAGATGTTAAATATGGTTTTAAACCATACTATGCACCTAATTAGTGTAAAACTCGCTAATTGACGGTAATCAAGATGTTTATGTAAATCTGAGATTTTGATCAGTTTTAAATGCTCAAAATAATTTATTTAATGTATGAAATCAGTAGGAAAAGGTTTGGCATTCCAATCATTTGTTAATTTCATTTTATGCCTAAAAAGGGTATTATCGTCATTAACCGAACTACACAAGAACTCTATGTTTTAAACAGATTATAATCTGACCAAAAATCTTAAAATTCCTTAAAAATAATATCTTAACAGTAGGTAATGAGTTTTGGTTCAAAATTCAAGTTTAAAGATGCATTATGCAAGATATCGCAAATTAATTAATAAAAGTTTCTAATTACGATATCGAGCATAACTCCTATTTGAGACCAAGAACTGATGTCAAATTTTTGGGACAAACTTATATATCAGTAGCAAAGGTTTTTGTCCACTCACATTTCTAAAAAAAATCTCATTTGTATGTAAAATGGCATTTACGGCATTTATAAGCATATTAACAAACGATTGCATATAATTCAAACTACTAAGGACCAAACAATATAACTCCAGAGGGTTATACTATTGAATAATGTGATCCTAAAGGAAGCTTAAAACATGGGAGAATTAAGCTTGAATGGGTCAGAACTGAAAGTCAAAGCAAAAGTCAAGCTTTTGCGACTTTCGGTTATAAACTGACCTTAGACTGATAATTGTTGGGTTAGGACTGATTAAATATGTTCTAATATTAATTACCAAGTCATTAGAATGTTAAAATATAATTTAGAACCTCTGTTTTATTAATTTAAATCATTTTTAAACTTTCTGTCTAGTTTGACTTTTTGTCAAACTAGTTTGACCCGACAATTAACTAGTCAAACGAAATAATTTGGAGGTGCCCTTTTAAGGGTTAATAACCTACCTTAATATGGTTCCATAACCACTTTCGTTTCGGTCAGTGGCTGGACCATTTGTGATTAAACCGAAAGTCAAAGCTTAATTACGAAATGTTTGACTTTTCGGTTTTTAAACTAATTAAAAGGACTAAGCAGGGATTAAGACTCTTACTAATGGTCCTTGCTATCTTTTCTACACTTGAAAGTCTTCTCCTAATGCTTGTAAGCTCCAGAAGTATGTGTTTTTTAAAGTTGTTGCAAATGTGAGCATATGAACTATGAACTAGTGCTCCTTATATACTAATTTCTAAGCTCATGGATCATTTGCAGCTGTAATGGGACCTCCTAGGATAGAGGTGTACAAATCGGTTAATCGGTTATTAAAAAACCGGTTAAAAAAAAACCGGTTTTTTCACCCAAAATAAAAACTGGTTTTTTTTATAACCGGTTCCGGTTACTAACCGGTTTTTGAGGTCCAAAACAATAACCGGTATAACCGGTTGGGACCGGTTTTTAACCGGTTTTTCCCAAAAAAAACGGTTTTTTACCGGTTTTAACCGGTTTTTTAATAACCGGTTCGGTTAATAACCGGTTTTTGAAGTCAAGAATAGTAACCGGTATAAAAACCGGCGGTTAAAAAAAACCGGTTAAAAAAAACCAGTTTCGGTTTTTTTTCCGGTTTCGGTTCTAAAACCAGTTTTTTTGTACACCTCTATCCTAGGATCACCCAGGTGTCCTAGTAGTAAAATAAATCCGTCCAACAGCCCATGGTATCGATTTGGATTGATTAAAGTCGGTTTGGAGCTGAAAACTCACATCTGTCCAAGTTTTTCTGCGCTGGGCGTTTTTTGGTGGGTCGCGTAAGACTCAACAAGAGTCTTCGCGGGCCGCGACAACCTGTAAATCAGGTTAAAACATTTTACAACTTGGCAGATTCAGTCCCTGGCCGTTTAAAACCTTATACAACCTCATTTTTGACATGTAAGGCCCTTGTAGTTAGTTTGTAGAGGCTCAAGGATGTATAATCAAACTTCGTTAGGCCCGGTTTTGTTAAATATCACTAAAAACACAAGTTTCATCAACTTGACACTTTTCACCCAAAGTCTTGAAAACTCGCTTAACGATCTCGAAACCACGTGAAATTTATACCACTTATTCTTGAGAGTATATTTGAATATTTAGAAGCCTCGGGTTCGTTAGAAGGTCACTCAGAGGTCAGAATTAACATGTTGACATGTTTAACCCTTGTAGTTTTATAATCTTCCGATTATTTTCACAAACGGCTTCTTGTATCCAATTAGTCACTTGTTTAAGAATATATTCTTCACGTATGGTCATTCAGAGGCTCAAGTTTGGCATGTTGACACATTTAGTCCCTTCGCATACATATTTTCACTGTTTGTCAACTTTAGTCCTTTAAACTCAATCTTTCACATATTTAGAGTTTAGGACACGTGTCTTTACATAATTGGAAACGTTTTTACGTGGTGTTACATCCTCACCTCCTTAAAAGAAATCTCGACCCCGAGATTTACTGGAATAAGTGAGGGTACTTCTGTCGCATAGTGGACTCAACTTCCCACGTATATTCGGGACCTCTACAAGCATCCCATTTGACCTTTACTATAGGCACATGCTTTCTTCGGAGCTTTTTAACCTGACGATCCTCGATCGATATAGGTTTTTCAACAAACCTCATGCTTTCATCAATCTGTACGTCTTTATGAGACATAGCTAATGATTCATCAGCTAGACATTTCTTGAGATTACATATGTGGAACACATTATGAATTCCACTCAGCTCTTCAGACAAGTTTAGCTTATAAGCTACACTGCCGACACATTCGATGATCTCGAATGGTCCAATATACCTTGGGCTTAATTTGCCCTTCTTACCAAAACGCATCACACCTTTCCAGGGTGCTACTTTTAGTAAGACTTTATCGCCAACCTCACAATTTAAAGGTTTTCGCCTCTTATCAGCATAATTTTTCTGCCTATCCCTGGCAGCTTTCAGGCGATCACGAATCTGGACAATCTTGTCCGTCGTTTCAAGGACTATATCAGGTCCTGACAACTGAGCTTCTCCTACTTCTGCCTAATAAACAGGCGTTCTGCATTTCCTACCATACAATGCCTCATAAGGCGCAGCCTGAATGCTAGTATGGTATCTATTGTTATAGGAGAACTCAATTAATGGTAGGTGGTCATCCCAGCTACCTCCCAGATCAATAACACATGCTCGAAGCATGTCTTCCAAGGTTTGAATTGTACGCTCGCTCTGTCCATCAGTCTGAGGATGGTAAGCAGTACTAAAATTCAAACGAGTGCCAAATGATTGTTGGAAGCTTTTCCAAAAATGAGAGGTGTATCTAGTATCTCTATCGGATATAATAGATACCGGCACTCCGTGGAGAGATACAATCTTATCCACGTATAGCTGAGCTAGCTTGTCAGAGCTATGAGTCTCTTTAATGGGTAAGAAGTGTGCTGACTTAGGCAGTCTATCAACTATAACCCATATGGTATCATTTCCATGCCTTGTTTTGGGTAACTTGGTTATAAAGTCCATAGTTACCATCTCTCACTTCCATGTGGGAAGTTCTGGCTGTTGAAGCAGACCTGATGGCTTTTGATGTTCAGCTTTAGTCTGAGCACAAGTCAGGCACTTAGCTATATGTGTTGCAATAGATTTCTTCAAACCTATCCACCAATAATTAGCCTTCAAATCTTGATACATTTTGTCACCTCCAGGGTGAACTGAGTATTTGGAATTGTGAGCTTCCTGGAGGATTATATCTCGAAGTCCTCCATGAATAGGAACCTAGATCCTTCCATTCAGTCTGAGGATTCCATCCTTGCCAGATGTTAACTGTTCAGCAGTTACACCTAACCTTTCATCTGGAAGGTTAGCTTCCAAAACAACATCTTTTTGTGCAGCTAAAAGTCTTTCATTCAGGCTATTCTTCAGTTCAATGCTCTTAGTATTAATCCTAATAGGTTTGACTCTTTCTTTTCGGCTTAGAGCATCGGCAACTACATTCGCTTTGCCAGGATGGTAGGGAATTTCACAATCGTAATCATTTAGAGTCTCCATCCAGCGGCGTTGCCTCATATTGAGCTCTTTTTTATTGAATAAGTGTTGGAGACTTTTGTGATCCGAATAGATCACACATTTAGTTCCATACAAATAATGTCTCCACAACTTTAGTGCGAATACAACGGCACCCAATTCCAAATCGTGGGTGGTGTAATTCTTTTCATGCACCTTTAGTTGTCGCGATGCGTAGGTAATTACCTTGCCTTTTTGCATAAGTACACAACCCATACCGGTGTGTGACGCATCACAATATACGACAAACTCTTCAATTCCATCGGGCAATGTCAGCACCAGAGCATTGCTCAATTTCTGCTTAAGAATCTCAAAGGATTCTTGTTGTTTCGGACCCCAATCAAACTTAACATTCTTGCGGTTCAGAGAAGTTAATGGTGCAGCTATCCTCGAGAAATTTTCAATCAATCTTCTATAGTAACCAGCCAGACCCAGAAAGCTGTGAATTTCGGTTGGAGTCTTTGGTGCTTCCCAATTCATTATGGCTTCTATCTTAGCGGGATCTACTTGGATATCTCGCTCACTGACGACATGTCCAAGAAATTGGACTTCACGAAGCCAGAATTCACATTTTGAAAACTTAGCATACAGTTTTTCCTTTTGAAGCAATTCTAGAATACACCGAAGGTGTTTCTCATGGTCGACTTGGCTACGAGAATAAATAAGTATGTCGTCTATAAAGACGATGACAAACTTATCTAGGTATGGCTTGCAGACTCTGTTCATGAGATCCATGAATGCTGCTGGTGCATTAGTGAGCCCGAAAGGCATCACCAAAAATTCGTAATGTCCATACCTTTTTCTGAACGCTGTCTTAGGTACATCTTCGGTTCTAACTTTGAGTTGATGATACCCAAATCTCAAGTCAATCTTCGAGAAGAAACTCGCCCCTTGGAGCTGATCAAATAAGTCGTCGATCCTGGGTAAGGGATAACGATTCTTGATCGTTACCTTGTTTAACTCACGGTAATCAATGCATAAACGCATTGATCCATCCTTCTTCTTCACGAACAATATAGGAGCTCCCCAAGGCGAAGAGCTGGGTTGTTTGAAACCCTTTCCCAATAAGTCATCTAATTGCGTTCTGAGCTCTTTCATTTCAGTAGGCGCTAGTCGATAAGGAGCTCGTGCAATTGGCGCGGATCCTGGTAGAATGTCTATTCTGAATTCAACTTGCCTCTCAGGAGGTAACCCAGGTAATTCATCAGGAAAGACATCAGGATACTCAGAAATAATTGGAATATCTTCGATCTTAGGCTTTGGTTCATTGATAGTCACTTGTGCCATGTAAATGACACATCCGTTCTTCAGACACCTTGATACCTTGAGAATAGACACATTGTTGGGCAACCCATATTGTGTATCTCCTTGAATAGTGACAGATTCACCAGAAGGGGTTTTGATGATAACTAGCTTTTTGTCACAGGCAATTTGGGCTTGGTTATGCGACAACCAATCCATGCCTAAAACTACATCAAACCCAGCCAATTTCATTGGCAAGAGGGATAGCGGGATAGAATGATTCTTAATGGATATGAAACATCCATCAAGAAGAGTTGAGGCTGTTTCTAAAGTACCATCAGCAAACTCTACCTCATATTTTATGTCTAGAGTCTTAATAGGCAGATTCAGTAACTTACTAAACTTATGGTCTACAAACGACTTATCAGCACCTGAATCAAATAAAACTCTAGCATAAATACCATTAATGAGGAAGGCACCTGTTATAACGTTGTCTTCGTTCACCGCTTCCCTTGCATTCATCTGAAAAACCCTAGCGTTGGTTTTCTTTACTTCCTCGGGCTTCTTAGCATTTTTAGGGCAATTAGTCTTGATGTGCCCCTTTTCGTTGCAACCGTAGCAGGTCGCATCTTTCATATTTCGGCACTCTACAGTCTTGTGCCCCTTCTTCTTGCAGATCCCACAAGGTTTAGCTTGTGGATCTTGATTGCACCTTCCAAAGTGCCTTTTATTGCAAGTTTTGCATCTGGGCCTGTCATCTGACTGCCCTTTCTTGAAACCAGAGTTTCCTTTCTTCTTTTTATTCGACTGGTGAGACATGTCATCGTCCCTCTTCCTCTTTTCTTCAGTGGTTTTCTTTGCCCTACTCCTTACGACATCGAGAGTAAGTGACAGAGATAGATCTACAACAGATCTGTAAGTAGCAGGCTTGGAAGCCTTGACATTCCCCTTAATCTCAGGGGCTAAACCACTGATAAAACGCGCAATGCGTTTGGGTTTAGGGGTGACCAAATACGGTACAAGCCTCGACATGGAGTGGAAACTGGTCACATAAGACCTGCAATCTAAATCCTTCATCACCAGAGTGAGAAAGTCAGTCTCTATCCTTTCCACTTCATGTTGAGGACAGTAAGTGTCCTTCATAAGATCAACAATTTTGTCCCAGGAAAGGTTATACAAATGAACCTTTCGAGTGGACTGCACCAAGGCTTTCCACCATGTCAGGGCGTCACCCTTGAAGGATTGAGACACAAACTTGACAATATCCTCCTTCGCACATCCGATGATATCAATCACAGTTTCCATTTCATCCAACTGTCGTAACCCCCGATCCCAGGTTCCCCGGGAACGGGCGGCCACGAGCCAGTTTCGGTGGTATCGCGTATTGTCTAATTTGGCAGCGGAATTTTTCACCAGGACCGTAGTTAGGAAATATTTTATCAGAGTAAAACACCACCATTTATATAACATTAAACAAATGGGTTAAAACCCAAGTTCATAGTACACATGTTTTCATAGGAATAAATCCCATTTTATTTAATAAAAACATCTATTTTATTTTTAGGTAACTTTATTGCCACTTTTCCAAGCCTTCAGTGCTGTCCAGCTGGCTTCTATTTGGCTTTCACATTTTGTTACCTGAAACGCGTTTTAAAAACATTTGTCAGTGGGAAATACTGGTGAGTGAATCCCTGTTTAATCAAGTTTAAATAAACATCCCATTGTACAGTATTGAGGGCGATCCCGCAATTATATTTGTTTCCAAGACATAACAATTAACATCCATGGTACTGTCGAACCCGACTTGTGGAAATGTTACTCCTTGACCAGGTGGTAACAAATTTTGTATACAAAACCCCAACATACTCATCATAATTGTATTCTTACTAATACTCAATAATTGTTATTCGCATGGAAAAGTATTTAAGGTTTTGTAAAAACAATTAACAAAAGGTTTACAAAAAGTGGATCAACTCACATTGCTGTCTTAGATTTTCCGTAAGGGTTTCCGGTGATAATCTATAATTTACACAAATGTACACGTGTTAGTATTAATAACCCATTTTAACATTAGTAATACCCTCCCCGAGACGGCATTCCAATGACTACGTCGGGCAGAACCACGACAGCCATTACGGAACCCTAGATCAATCGGGCAGCGTATCTAATACGTATCCAGGGGTTATAATACTTACAACGGAGCAGAACTTCGCTAATTAGGGAGGTATAATACCCGCTTTATAAAGCCTATAATTCAGAAATTTAGATTGAGAAATGTTTGTGAGTGATCGGAACTGAAAGCCGATGCCCTTCTTATATAGTTGCTGAACCTGACTCTTTCGCGGCCCGCGTAAAACAAAGACAGGGCTTACGCGGCCCGCGTCAATCCCCGGTCAAAGCGTAGCTGATCCTGGTCAGCGTCTAGACTTGCCATGATGATGACACGTGTCATCACCGGGCTGCGCCATCTTTCTGATCTCAAGCGGCCCGCGTTAACTAACGGGGGTCTTACGCGGCCCGCCTAAACTTAAGAAAATCAAAGGAATCAGGTCTTAACCTTCATACCGCCCGCGTAAGGATTGAGGTGGGTTCTACGCGGCCTGCCTCAGCTTACTTTTTCTTGTTTTTAATTATTTTTAATACTATTTAATGTATTTGAGGCCCGTTTTCGCGTATGGGGTGTATTTTGGGACATATTGGGATATTTTTTTTAGATATACTAGGGTGTCAGAAAATAATCGAGGGTTTCAGTTTATTTAGGATTATTACATCCTCCCCACCTTGTTTTAGAGCTCGTCCTCGAGATCTACTAGAACAAGTGTGGATATTTTCTTTGCATTTCAGATTCCAGCTCCCATGTGTACTCAGGTCCTCTTTTGGAGTCCCACTTCACTTTGACCAGAACTAATCTCTTATGCTTGAGATTCTTGACTTTCCTATCTTCAATCTGTAGAGGCCTTTCTACAAACTTAAGTTGTTCATTTACCTCTATATCCTTAAGAGGTACCATTAGTGATTCATCAGTTAGGCACTTTTTGAGATTAGATACATGAAACACATCATGTATTCCTGCCATTTCCTCTGGCAGATGTAGCTGATAGGCTACAGGTCCTATTCTTTTAATAATCTCAAAAGGTCCAATATACCTGGGACTCAGCTTTCCTCTTTTGATGAATCTTACTACTCCTTTCCAAGGAGAGACTTTCAACAATACTTTGTCTCCTACTTGAAATTCCAATGGCTTGCGTCTGTTATCAGCATAACTCTTCTGTCGATCACGTGTTGTTTTCAGTCGTTCCTTGACTTGAATAATCTTGTCGGTTGTTTCTTGTACTATCTCAGGTCCAGATAGTTGCTTTTCCGCAATTTCTGCCCAACAGACTGGGGTTCGGCACTTTCGTCCATAAAGTGCTTCGAATGGTGCAGCATTGATACTTGTGTGATAACTATTATTGTAAGAAAATTCTATTAAAGGTAAGTGATCATCCCAATTACCTCCGAAATCAATTACACAAGCTCTAAGCATGTCCTCCATTGTCTGAATTGTTCTTTCGCTTTGTCCATCCATTTGAGGATGATAAGCTATGCTTAGATTCAACTTGGTTCCCATGGCTTTTTGGAAACTTGACCAAAAATGAGAGGTAAATCGGCTATCCCTATCAGAAATAATTGATCAAGGAATTCCATGTAATGAAACAATTTCATTTACATACAATTTAGCTAGCTGTTCCATACTGAAAGTTTCCTTCATTGGTAGGAAATGAGCTGACTTGGTTAGCCTATCTACAATCACCCAGATTGTATCATTTCCTTTCTTTGTTTTGGGTAACTTAGTAACAAAATCCATTGTTGTCAATTCCCATTTCCACACTGGCATTTCTAATTGCTGTAACAAACCTGAGGGTTTCTGGTGTTCAGCTTTAACTTGTGAACAAGTTAAACATTTAGAAACATAGGCTGCTATGTCTTTCTTCATTCCTATCCACCAGAAAATTTTTCCTTAAATCCTGGTACATTTTATCATTTCCTGGGTGCATCGTATACTTAGACTTATGAGCTTCTTCTAATACACGATGACGTAGGTTTCCTAATTTAGGTATCCATATTCTCTTTTTATGGAATCTCCAAATTCCATCTGTTCCTTGTTCTAATTCCTTAACCATACCTTTTAGTTTTTCAGCATCATCCTTGATTACTGATTCTTGTGCTTCTCTTATTTGATCATTTAAATCTACTTGTAGATTTAATTTAAGAGAACGTACCATTTTTGGCTTTTCATGATACTTTTGACTTAAAGCATCTGCTACTACATTTGCTTTTCCTTCATGATACTGGATATCACAATCATAGTCACTAAGCATCTCCATCCAACGTCTTTGTCTCATATTCAACTCCTTTTACCCGAAAACATACCTTAAACTCTTATGATCAATGAATATGGTAAACTTACTACCATAAAGGTAATGTCACCAAATCTTAAGGGCAAAAATTATAGCTCCTAGTTCTAGATCATGGGTTGAATAGTTTTCTTCATGATTCTTCAGTTGTCTAGATGCATATGCTATAACCTTTTGGCGTTGCATTAATACACATCCATAACCTAATTTAGAAGCGTCACAATATACTACAAAGTCTTCAGTTCCTTCTGGTAACGCTAGTATGGGTGTATTAGTTAATCTTTGCTTAAGAATTCTAAAAGCTTCTTCTTGTTTTGGTCCCCATTCAAACTTAATGGATTTACAGGTTAACTTAGTTAAAGGAATGGCTATTCTAGAGAAATCTCAAATAAATCTTCTATAGTAACCGGCCAATCCTAAGAAACTTCTAACCTCGGTTGGTGATTCAGGGGTTTTCCATTTAGTAATTGCCTCGATTTTTGTTGGATCCACATGAATTCCTTCACGATTCACTAAATATCCAAGAAATTGTACCTGTTTTAACCAAAACTCGCACTTTGAAAATTTAGCGTAAAGCTTTTCCTTTCTTAATAGACTTAAAAGTGCGTGCAAATGCTTTGCATGATCCTCTTTACTCTTAGAGTAAATTAGAATATCATCTATGAAAACAATTATGAATTTATCCAAATATGGCTTACATATTCGGTTCATCATGTCCATAAATGCGGCTGGGGCATTGGTTAAACCAAATGGCATGACAGTAAATTCATAATGACCATACCTTGTTCTGAATGCGGTTTTAGGAATGTCCTCTTCCTGTTCCTTTAATTGATGATATCCTGACCTTAAATCGATTTTAGAGAAAAATCAAGCTCCTTGCAGTTGATCGAACAGATCATCGATTCTCGGTAATGGGTACCGATTCTTAATCGTGACTTTGTTCAAGTCACGGTAATCAATGCACATACGCATTGATCTGTCCTTCTTTTTAACGAACAGTATCGGCGCTCCCCATGGCGACGAACTTGGTTGTATAAATCCTTTTTCCAGCAATTCGTCTAATTGTTTCTTTAGTTCCTGCATTTCGGCGGGTTCCAAACGGTAAAGTGCTTTGGCAATTGGTGCTATTCCTGGTAGCAGGTGAATTCTGAATTCAACTTCTCTATCCGGTGGTAGTCCTGGTAATTCTTCTGGAAAGACATCTGAAAACTGGGACACTACTGGAATGTCTTTTAGTTCTTTTCCTTTAGAGTTAGTGATTATGGAAATCAAATACACTATAGAACCTTTTCTTATATAACTTGCAGTTTTCATCATAGAGATGAATTTTGTGGATCTAGAGGGCTTATCTCCTTTAATTGTGATCGTTTTACCTTTTGGTGAATTTACTTGGATTAACTTTTGATCACATAAAATACTGGCTTTATTGGCTATTAACCAATCCATTCCTAATACAACATCAAATAACGTCAGGTTCATAGGATAAAGGTTTGCCATAAACTTTTGATTTAAAATTTCTATTCTTGCTCCCTGCAAGATTTCAGAAATCCTAACAGTTTCTCCATTAGCTGTCTCTACTAGACATTCTTGTGGTAGTTTAGTTAATGGCTGATTTAGCAGTTTGCAAAACGAAGTATTAATGAAACTTTGGTTTGCACCAGAGTCAAATAATACTTTAGCAAATACATCATTAACTAAAAACGTACCAGCTATCACGTCTGGAATCATCTTGGCTTCATCTGCAGTCAGAACAAATGCTCTAGCATTTTTAGTGTTCTTGTTGTTCACAGTTGGGGCCAATTTCGGACAGTTTGTCTTAATGTGACCTTTTTCTCCACAATTGTAGCACAGTCCATTACTGGATTTTCTCCTGCAATGTTCTTCCTTGTGTCCTGATATTTTGCAGAAATTGCAATAGATGGAGCATTTTCCAGAATGCTTCCTTTTGCAATACTTGCAATAAGGTGCAGATGTAGAACCCATATTTCTACGGTTGTAATTCCCAGAACGGAATTCTTGGGTAAGCCTCTGTGCTAGATTTTTCCTCTGGTCTTCTTCTCTAGTACGGACTAATTCATATGTCAAGGTATTTGCTAGTTCTACAGCTTCTTCTATAGTTTGAGGTCTTAGCTACCTTGACTACATGTCTAATCTCTCCGATTAATCCCCAGATGTAACGGGAGATTAATACTGGTTCAGGTGATGCAAGGGTTGGCACTATTCTAGCATATTCAAATAATGTGGTAGTATAACCCTTACTATCTACCCCGGTCATTCTTAATTTAAGAATTTATTTGCTATCTGTTCCTTTTCATTGGGAGGGCAGAATTTCCTTTCTACCATATTCTTAAATTCCTCCCATTCCATGTTGTATACCCTATCACTTCCTCTTGATTGGAGGATAGTGTTCCACCATTCTAAGGCTGAGTTCTTAAATAGATTAGAAGCAAACATTATTTTGTCTTCTTCAGCACACTTGCTTATTTTTAAAACAGCCTCAGTCTTCTCTATCCAGCGTAGAGCTGCAATGGGTCCTTCATTGCCCGAGAATTCTATTGGTTTGCAGGACCAGAATTCCTTGTAAGAACAATCGTAAGACACGGTTCTTCTTCTTTTGGGAATGGGCACTTGAAGTACGGGTCCATTGTTCACGCTGTTTTCTGGTTCAATTGGTCGCTTACTGCTATGTTTACTTTTATTATTCGCTTCTTGAACCGTTTGAATAATAAATGGCATTGCATCTATAATTCCTTGTGCCACTATGTGTTGAACGACACTATTATCCATTTGGTTTCCATTGTTATTGATACTCAGATTCTCATTAACCACGTTAATGTTACTCTGGTTATCGTTATTCAGATTATCTTGATTTCCTTCATCGGCCATCTGAATTTTAAAAATTTACCCCATATTAATATCACAAAATAATAGCTAATATAGTCAATCACATGACACGCATTTTTGCCAAAAGCGTCGATCATTGTGACTTTACTCTATTCATATACTATTATGCATCTATTACATACCAGTACTGAAATAAAAATTACAATACCAACTGAAATAGAATTACACTAATAGTAATAGGCATCCATACACACATATTTTATTTTATTTTATTTTATTATTATTATTACTATTACCATCTCCCACCATCACATCTATGGATATGGATTCATCCAAAAATCCATATTGCGTTCGTCGTACTTCCAGACGAGTCGCTCTCCCACCTGTCTCATTCTCTCGCTGCTCTCTAAAATTTCCTCACCAAATGGCCTAAGTTCTTGTACGTTTTCTGCACTCATTGGGGGTGCAGGTTCTAGGACTGGGTTCGGAATCTGGGGTGCGGTTCCTGGTGTAGGGGTGTAGGTGCCTGAAATTGGTAAGGATCTTCTAAGATCTCCCTA
The DNA here is from genome assembly GCA_030545235.1 of Helianthus tuberosus. NCBI lineage: Eukaryota > Viridiplantae > Streptophyta > Magnoliopsida > Asterales > Asteraceae > Helianthus > Helianthus tuberosus. The sequence continues at coordinate 154,488,843 of CM060427.1, read as the reverse complement.
ATGTATTCATTGTGAAAATAGGGATCTAAAGGGTCCAAACCTAGATAAGCTCCTACGTTCTGCATGGGTGTGTCTTCATGTATTGGGTAACGTTGCACATAGTCCCCAACGTCATCCCACCAGGGATCGTAATTTGGGTCTACGGGGTTTGGTGCTGGTACCCTAGGGATTTCTTCTGGATTGAAGTCATGCATCTCTACTTGGTTTTCAGGGTTTTCTATCTCCATTGGTTGGTCAGGGATTGGCAGTTGTGGTTGGGGTGCTATTATTTGCTCCAGATTAGGGTCAGCTGCAGTGGTGGCTAGGATGTGGATGTTGGCTATACCCCTATTTATCATATCCTGGGCATAGGCATCTGTCTCTCTTTTGGTTGCTGCTAGTGCTCTCTGATCTTGTAACTTTTTCATACGCTTCCTACGCTCGTGTGCCCCTCGACTGAACCATCCCCTCATTTTCTGAGGAAATGGCTCTTCTGACTGAGCCTTAAGCACAAAGATTCCTTCTTCCGTATCAACAGAGTACCCTGAGAGGGCAGGCTGAGAAGAGGAGGTGCCTTCGCTTCTAGGCGAACCAGACAATTGACGGTACGTGTCAAATGGTCCTTGGTCGCTCATACTGTAAACTAACAGATAGTCAAATAATACATAACAATAAATACAGTTATGCACGTACTTCCGTAATTTATTTCCTAACACTTTACATTTTTTTATGTCAGCAGAACACCTCTGTGGCTGAATTAGTGGCTTAGCTCTGATACCACCTCCTGTCACAACCCCCGATCCCAGGTTCCCCGGGAACGGGCGACCGCGAGCCAGTTTCGGTGGTATCGCGTATTGTCTAATTTGGCAGCGGAATTTTTCATCAGGACCGTAGTTAGGAAATATTTTATCAGAGTAAAACACCATCATTTATATAACATTAAACAAATGGGTTAAAACCCAAGTTCATAGTACACATGTTTTCATAGGAATAAATCCCATTTTATTTAATAAAAACACCTATTTTATATTTAGGTAACTTTATTGCCACTTTTCCAAGCCTTCAGTGCTGTCCAGCTGGCTTGTATTTGGCTTTCACATTTTGTTACCTGAAACGCGTTTTAAAAACATTTGTCAGTGGGAAATACTGGTGAGTGAATCCGATGATAATCTATAATTTACACAAATGTACACGCGTTAGTATTAATAACCCATTTTAACATTAGTAATACCCTCCCCGAGACGACATTCCAATGACTACGTCGGGCAGAACCACGACAGCCATTACGGAACCCTAGATCAATCGGGCAGCGTATCTAATACGTATCCAGGGGTTATAATACTTACAACGGAGCAGAACTTTGCTAATTAGGGAGGTATAATACCCGCTTTAAAAAGCCTATAATTCAGAAATTTAGATTGAGAAACGTTTGTGAGCGATCGGAACTGAAAGTCGATGCCCTTCTTATATAGTTGCTGAACCTGACTCTCTCGCGGCCCGCGTAAAACAAAGACAGGGCTTACGCGGCCCGCGTCAATCCCCGGTCAAAGCGTAGCTGATCCTGGTCAGCATCTAGACTTGCCACGATGATGACACGTGTCATCATCGGGCTGCGCCATCTTTCTAATCTCACGCGGCCCGCGTTAACTAACGGGGGTCTTACGCGGCCCGCCTAAACTTAAGAAAATCAAAGGAATCAGGTTTTAACCTTCATACCGCCCGCGTAAGGATTGAGGTGGGTTCTACGCGGCCCGCCTCAGCTTACTTTTTCTTGTTTTTAATTATTTTTAATACCATTTAATGTATTTGAGGCCCGTTTTCGCGTATGGGGTGTATTTTGGGACATATTGGGATATTTTTTTAAAATATACTAGGGTGTCAGAAAATAATCGAGGGTGTCGGTTTATTTAGGATTATTACACCAACCACTTCATGCAGTCGATTGCTCCCTTTTCTCCTGTGAAATCTCTCGGTTTACAGGAGATGAAGTATTTATAGGTACAACCCTTGTTGTACCTGGGAGTTTGATTGAGGACTATTTGCCTCTGTGGTTCACTTTTCTGATTGGATGAGTGTTGAGACTCATCTTTCTTCAGTGTATGCAAATGGGATAGGGACTTTGTATGAGTCCTGGACTGAACATTACTCGGTTCCTTGATTATTATATCCACAGCTTGAGCAACTGCGGTGTCAATCATTGCTTGTAATTCAGCATTCGTAAGATTTATTCTTGCTTCATTATTGTTCCCTTCTCTTGGATGACTGTTTGCTTCGTCAGAGCCAGCCATGATTTGGGTACTAAATCAATTAGCAATTAAGCATTTAGATTATATATAATAAATCATCGCATTGATGATTAGATGGTCATGGTATTATTAAACCATATAGACCATACTAGATAAATATCAGAAATTTATGCGATTATGATTTGCCTAGGCTACAAATGAACCATTATAGGCAATTTATAGGATATAATCCTTTATATTTATTAGACAGGGGACATAAGTCACAGCTGTCAATGTCATAAAGGACATTTTTATTTAGCACGAGGCTTGTCTCGAAGGACAATTAGATGGCGCAAAAGGCCTTGTCACAGGGACAATGAAATTATAATCAGTGATCTCTTGGATCAGTGATCTTTTAAGGGTCGAACATAGTTCATCGCCTTTTCGACATGAAGCTTATAAAATAAAACTATCATTGTCATTATTACACCTCTGCTTATAAGCATACATCTCAAATGGATGTTATGGTGTATACATCATATTGATGTTTATTAACCATGATTCACATTGATCATATTGGCTATGAAAGTGACTTGGAAGGATCCAAGTACATTTTGAGGCTTGTGTGGTCTCTCGATCCACACAGCGAAGAATGTTAACATGTTTTCAGATGTTAACCGGGAGTTATTTTCTTAAAAAGGTTGTACCATCTTAGTCATTTAATATTTTTGGCTAGGTTATACCTTTAAGAATTTCTTTGGCAGATCAATTTAAAAATTGAAATGATATAGCACGATGATGTAATAAAATACATATTTAAAATCTAAAAAGAAATTTCATTAAACCATTAAACTATTACAAGTATGCCCTAAATGGGACTTGAAAGAAACACACTGTCCACGCAGGGACTACAGAAAAAGAAATAAAAATGTCCTCGCAGGGACTTGATTGAAAAGACAATACAAGATGAAATAAATAAACTTCTATTACTTTTTGCCTTTTATGAGGTTCGCAAGGCCCTTGAGAAAGCTGTTATGCTTTTTGCTTGTTTCCTTCGCTTGGTGTTCAACCCGGTCTAACGTATGCAGAATTTCCTGCGTTTGCATTTGTGAAGGTGGGGGTTGATGATGATGAGAAGGGTGTTGATACCCCTGCACAGGATAACCCGTTGGGTAAGATGGAGGATAGTGTGAAGGGTATAGTGCATTATACTGAGCTGCTTCAAGATATGGATCTTGGGCAGGGGCCTGATATCCATAACCCGTCGGATTTGGATACTCAAAGGGGTTATAACCCGATGAACCATGATAAGTCGGTATAGGGTTATCATAACCCACTGGTGGCGGTGCAAGTGTAACTGGCGGGGGACTATGTTCCGGCACCACATGAGAGGGTCCACCCATTTGTGGATCCTCAGGAATTGGAAGGTACGTGCCCGAAGCTTGAGGGGAACTAAACCTGGGTCCCCCTCGCACAGACATCTGTGCGTTCCTCCTTCGCCTATGCGGCTCGGGAGGTGGTTGAGGTGGTTGTTGAGGCGGTTCCTCAACAGGTAGAGGTGGTGGAGAAACGGCTTGAAGATGCGGCTCATCCAAGGGAGGTTGAGCAGGAGAGTTATGATATGAAGGGGTAAAGGCCTATTCATACGTGGCCCACCTCTCGCCATAAGAATCGGGTCCTTGGTACGGCGATTCTTGGTATGGAGAACCGCTAGAGATGCTGATAGGGTGACCCGGTGTTTCGGTTTGCAGATCTGGATCGGGGTCGTCATCCATTTCCATCTCCTGGGAGAAGTGGTCTTCGGGTCCCAAAGGATTGAAACCCAGAAAATCGTTGACGTAGTCATTGGGGTTGAATTGTGCTGGAGAATAGGTAGAATCCGAGTGATGGAAAGAATGGGAGTGTAAAGAGTGGTGTGATTGATGTGATTGATGGGAATGATGCGAATGTTGGGGCTCGTCCTGAATAGGTAGCCCAAAATATGGAGGGTCGAAAGGTGAGGAACCTAGCGAAACAGAATGTCTTGCCGGTTCAAAAGAATGTCTGCAGTGATCTCGAGAATCGGTGCTAGAGAAGGATGCTGACGGAGTGCGTCTATGGGAAGGTCCCGCACCGCTTGATGGCCCTCCCTGCATTGGACCTTTTCCTTTACCTCGAACTCGCGGTGGCATTTTTCAATTATTCTGTCAAAACAATAGAACAACATATAAACCACAAAAGGAAAGTTAAGAATAAATCCTAGGTCATATGCCTAGACTCGGAAGTCTAAGGAATGTGCTTATTGTGTCATTGAGATTAAACACAAAAGGTCAATGTTTAATTCACTCAATGTTGGCTCTGATACCAACCTGTCACACCCCGATATTTCCACGTATTACCGGTGGGCCCGGTGGGGAGTATCGTGACGTAGTTGATATCATCATAGTCAATATACACAATATAATAGCACAGCGGAAGGCTTGGTGAATAATACTTTTACAAACCATAGTGTCTGAGTGTCCCAAATGAAAAAATATACAGACTTGGTTGTAATAAGATCCACAGGCGGATCATAAAATAAAATACATGAAACTGAAATAACAGACTCCAGGTATCTAGGGATTTGCAAGATCCTCTTATTTTGACACCTAGTAGCTCCAGCCTATTTTCGAGAGGTACCTGTAATCAGTCTTTGGAAAATACGTCAGTTTACACTGGTAAATACAATTAACTGACTCATTTGAAAAGAGTTTATAAAATTGATTTAAGTGCACATGGCACAAACCATTTATAACTTGGGACAATCTTTAATAAAATCTTGTATACAGTTTTACATGTTTGTCATACATATGGGGCCGGTTTGGAAGCCGGTCATGATTAACCGACTCACCACTTATAAAACCCACAAAGGAGTTATCCCTAACGTGTGGGTTATATTAGCATTTACATCTATCAGGTGTATGCCTACACCCCGTGCATAGGTCGTGGCCATTTTAAAATGAAATGAGCCGAGGATATCCAGGACACGGTCGTATTAACCCCCAATGTTTATGTTATCAAACAAAACATATTAAAACGGGTTATGTAAATTTATTAATCACAATCCGATTAAATGATTTCATACCCGACCAAGCGGTATTATTATAATACCGTATCCCAAGCTCGTATAATGGAAAATAAGTTAAAAGTATTTACCTGAGCTAATGTGAAAGGTAACTCAGCCGTATAATCCTAAATCTTTATGATGATACCTTCTACCAGATGCTACTTAATCTGTATAGAAGGTTTAATAACCTATTAGGATGCTAACGGGTCTTTAGTTAAGTCAAAGACTTAGACCAGCTAGCTAGAAAGAAACTTTGCGGTTCTAAACGCTAGATTAAGCGGAGACCGGAATAGAATGTGGTTTAGACCCGACAAGCTTGGCCACTTGTATAATATGGGTAAACTAAACACATTCTGGAATTTGAGGATTTAATGATAAGGTTAAACCCGTTTCGGCTATTTTACGTAAACTAGTCACATAAACCGATCCGAACGCATAAATGCGTAACGGGCAACCAAATGAATTATATACAGGTCTCAAATGTTTTTATGCTTAAAATATGTTAATACATCAGTAGGATGTTAACATATATGTCCAAAAAGTAATTAAAACCAATTTAACTCCCGTAAGGGCATTTTGGTCATTTTATTGTTTATATAAGAGATTTTATAACAAGCTGAAGTTCTGGTCTTTGATAATCAGTAAAAATATTTAATTTATCACATTACATCAGTAGGATATCATACATATGTGAAATTTACCATTTATGACCAAACTATGCCCCGAAAGGGCATTTTGGTCATTTCACATAGGCTTTTAAGGACATTTTTGGAAACTTGAGTTCATAACTTATACCTACTGTAATAATATTTAAATTGTTTAAAAATTCAGTAGGTAACATGTCTTAGATGTTAAATATGGTTTTAAACCATACTATGCACCTAATTAGTGTAAAACTCGCTAATTGACGATAATCAAGATGTTTATGTAAATCTGAGATTTTGATCAGTTTTAAATGCTCAAAATAATTTATTTAATGTATGAAATCAGTAGGAAAAGGTTTGGCATTCCAATCATTTGTTAATTTCATTTTATGCCTAAAAAGGGTATTATCGTCATTAACCGAACTACACAAGAACTCTATGTTTTAAACAGATTTTAATCTGACCAAAAATCTTAAAATTCCTTAAAAATAATATCTTAATAGTAGGTAATGAGTTTTGGTTCAAAATCTAAGTTTAAAGATGCATTATGCAAGATATCACAAATTAATTAATTAATAAAAGCTTCTAATTACGATATCGAGCATAACTCCTATTTGAGACCAAGAACTGATGTCAAATTTTCGGGACAAGCTTATAAATCAGTAGCAAAGGTTTTTGTCCACTCACATTTCTAAAAAAAATCTCATTTGTATGTAAAAAGGCATTTACGGCATTTATAAGCATATTAACAAACGAGTGCATATAATTCAAACTACTAAGGACCAAACAATATAACTCCAGAGGGTTATACTATTGAATAATGTGATCCTAAAGGAAGCTTAAAACATGGGATAATTAAGCTTGAACGGGTCAGAACTGAAAGTCAAAGCAAAAGTCAAGCTTTTGCGACTTTCGGTTATAAACTGACCTTAGACTGATAATTGTCGGGTTAGGACTGATTAAACATATTCTAATATTAATTACCAAGTCATTAGAATGTTAAAATATAATTTAGAACCTCTGTTTTATTAATTTAAATCATTTTTAAACTTTCTGTGTAGTTTGACTTTTTGTCAAACTAGTTTGACCCGACAATTAACTAGTCAAACGAAATAATTAGGAGGTGCCCTTTTAAGGGTTAATCACCTACCTTAATATGGTTCCATAACCACTTTCGTTTCAGTCAGTGGCTGGACCATTTGTGATTAAACCGAAAGTCAAAGCTTAATTACGAAATGTTTAACTTTTTGGTTTTTAAACTAATTAAAAGGACTAAGCAGGGATTAAGACTCTAACTAATGGTCCTTGCTATCTTTTCTACACTTGAAAGTCTTCTCCTAATGCTTGTAAGCTCCAGAAGTATGTGTTTTTGAAAGTTGTTGCAAATGTGAGCATATGAACTATGAACTAGTGCTCCTTATATACTAATTTCTAAGCTCATGGATCATTTGTAGCTGTAATGGGACCTCCTAGGATCACCCCAGGTGTCCTAGTAGTAAAATAAATTCGTCCAACAGCCCATGGTATTGATTTGGATTGATTAAAGTCGGTTTGGAGCTGAAAACTCACATCTGTCCAAGTTTTTCTGCGCTGGGCGTTTTTTGGCAGGTCGCGTAAGACTCAACAAGAGTCTTCGCGGGCCGCGACAACCTGTAAATCAGGTTAAAACATTTTACAACTTGGCAGATTCAGTCCCTGGCCGTTTAAAACCTTATACAACCTCATTTTTTACATGTACGGCCCTTGTAGTTAGTTTGTAGAGGCTCAAGGATGTATAATCAAACTTCGTTAGGCCCGGTTTTGTTAAATATCACTAAAAACACAAGTTTCATCAACTTGACACTTTTCACCCAAAGTCTTGAAAACTCGCTTAACGATCTCGAAACCACGTGAAATTTATACCACTTATTCTTGAGAGTATATTTGAATATTTAGAAGCCTCGGGTTCGTTAGAAGGTCACTCAGAGGTCAGAATTAACATGTTGACACGTTTAACCCTTTGTAGTTTTATAATCTTCTGATTATTTTCACAAACGGCTTCTTATATCCAATTAGTCACTCGTTTAAGAATATATTCTTCACGTATGGTCATTCAGAGTCTCAAGTTTGGCATGTTGACACATTTAGTCCCTTCACATACTTATTTTCACTGTTTGTCAACTTTAGTCCTTTAAACTCAATCTTTCACATATTTAGAGTTTAGGACACATGTCTTTACATAATTGGACACGTTTTTACGTGGTGTTACAGCATGTTTATCTTAGCTCCTCTTAACTCGCGTTAAAAGGTTCCTCAGTTTCGAGTAACAAAACAAAAGACATCACAAAACATAGATCACGAAAGTCTAGAGAGAACGTCACACTATCAGTCACATAACATAGGCAAGTAACACGTGAATTCATATTGTAGTGCTAAGTGTGCAATCACATGCAATGTCACACATAAGAGTAGAGTTATGCTATGCAATGAGTAAACGAGATACGAACCTTGCAATCTGGAGCTGAGTGTCATGGTCGATTTCAGAACTGTTCGGTTATAGTTTGGTTTTATAAAGACGTTTTAAAACCTAGTTCACTATAATCAGTGGCTCTGATACCAAACTGTCACACCCCCAAAATACCACATGCGAGAACCCCGCTAGGCGTGTGACATACCAGGATCCAGCCACCAATCACATAGAACTATTAACAAGCTATTATATAAAAGATCCCATTTATTACGTTAAAGTATTCTCAAAACGTAACTTAAGGTTTAACATGTTCAGCGGAAGCATAAAGTAAAACATTGTTCGATGTTCAAAAGTAAATGTATGAAACCAATGGTATTGTCACGCGTTTGCAAGTTTCTTGACCCATGACCACTCCAGCAATTCCAGATAGCAAGTTCCAAATCCAAGAATCTAACGACCTGCGAGCATGCAACAAGTGTATTAGCATAAAGCTGGCGAGTTCATAGATTTACCAAAATGTTTAGTTACCAAGTGTTTAGTTCAGTTTATTAACAATGTTGATAATAACTCGAGTACCGCAAGATGGCGTCAGATTGTTTGCCCTTCCCCAATGCCCCTATAAAAACATTGGTCGTGATTTAAGGTCATTAGTTCACGCCTGTCCTCTCAGGTACGGTGTGAGGTTGCCAAGCCTAATAGCGCTATCAACTAATACCCCGTTACCTCTCAGGTAACTAATTCGGTATAAGATGGGACTTAAAGTGATAGGAATGAGTGTATGATCCAACATCCCCGTTTAACCCAAAAAGATGTATTCCTCTTAGGGATACCCGTTTGATTGTCCCACCCACCGGGACGCATGCTCAAGAGGAATGACCTCACCTTAGATTTGCTCGGTAGACTAAGTAACTTGAACTAAGGTGGTCAACCACGTCCTATTATGTTTACCATACAAGTCAAGTTCATACAAAGTAATTCACGTATGTTTACACGTATACTAACAGTTCATGTACACAGATTGATCATGGCATACTCATTAAATCATATCAGTCAACTAACAGCACACAACATAATCAACAGTAACGTATAAGTATCCATATAAAGCCCAAGTGTGCGGCCCAAGTTCTTGGGCCTGTAACAGGTGTGCGAGGCCAAAGTAAGTGTGCGAGTGACTAGAAAGTGTGCGATCGTTCGGTCTCGAGTCGAGACTATGCGGTCTCGGGTTGTTGGCCTAAGGATCTCGAGTCGCAACAAAGGGATCTCGAATCATGCATTCATCACTCGAGACCAGGTGGTCTCGAGTCAAGTCTCGGATCCTGTTGTTCTTGTACGAGTGTGGTCTCGAGTCGAGACGGGGTGGTCTCGGCTCGCCACCTGTGTCGAGACCAAGGATGTTACAAATTTCCTTATCTTCAGCTCATTATATCCATAACAATTGCTAACAAGTTTGGCAGTTTTCCAATCACGTCAAACAACACTTTTTAGCAATGATCATGCACCCTAATTATGAACAATCATCAAGAATTCAACAATTCATTCGGACATAACAGTTACACCACTTATTATCATACAAATCATAGCTAACAACTTATCATGTGATCATTATGCTAATCAAACAAATCATCAGTTGGATACTAAATCAAAGTCACGCAACATACAATCATCGATCACGGCATCAAACCTTGTCATCCGAACATCATGCGATAACCAAACCAAACTTGCTTGCATACCATCGATTCATTCAAACCAATTCCATCAGTTTGTTAATCCTAGGTTTCTAATCACTAAGTCCAACAAATTAACACCATGTTCAGTCACATGTTCTAGATTTACAAGCTTATTAATGAAACCCTAGTTTTCACATAACGTCACAACATCAAGATTTTAGCAACTAACAATGACAGACACTAACCGTGATACCGAAGTGATTAGTTTGTTCGAGATGGAGAGCTTCAAGACCAAGACTTCCGTCGCGCAAGGAGGAGAGGAAGAGAGAGCTTTAGGGTTTGTGTGTGTTAAGTGTTTTGTGAATTATGAGGATTATACACCCATCCCCATATTGTTATGCGCAACAAGGAGTGGGCTGAACCCATCTTGGGCTGCCCTTGGATCTCGAGTTCAAGACAGACAAGATTGGTCCAAGAAAGGTGTGCGAGTAGGATCAATGTGTGCGGCCCAAAGGTTTGTGCGATTGGACAAATGTTGTGCGACCAACATACATATCCTCATACAATTACGTAACATATAACATAACAAAATCATAACATTCCATTGAAATCAAACATATCAATAAGTCACGTAATGTTCATACAAGTTACATCAAAGCACGACGAAAGGTTCTAAAATACGGTTGTCACAACCTAGGGTTTCTACACGTTTTAAGTTTAATTCAATTGCATATATAATTAACGGATTTAGTGTTGCGTGGCTTAGGTGCCAAGAGCTATCACGACGGACCGCAATGCACTACTTGACTAAGAACATGTAAATCCTACCAAATGATAAGGCATAAGTGCACAAATTCATTTCGCAAAGTCAAATTTTATCATCATTCGACAATTCACAAATTCAATTTAATTCAAATACGCGACAATTATCAAAAGCTTCAAAATCAAAATAAAATTTACCACAAAACAAATCTCAAAACCATGTTTAACCCTAGAATCTTACAAAACCTACACCTGGGTAAAACCCGAGAGGATTAGCCGCTCATGGATGAGAAAACTCAATCAACGAATAATGATTGAAGCTTGATCACGAACATCTTGAAGCCTTGAAGAGGATGATGATGATGATGATGATGATGATGATAGTTAGGGTTTGTGGTGAATGGTGGAAGTGAATAGATGATGGTGATAATGGTAGGTTAGGGTTAGGATTGAAGGTTGTGATTTGGATGATTGGATGGATTGGGAATGGTTGAGAATGAAGGTATAGGTGATCTTGGCTCTAAGATGAAGTTCAAAACTCAATATTTGCGTAACTCCCTTCTCCAGAACCAAAAAATTGGTTTTAACTAGTTCAAATTCGCAAAACAAATGAAAAACCCGTTGGCCACTAGGAGGCGGCATCGCCGACGAGCCCCCTTGAAAATCCAAAAATTGCCGACGACTTAAACTGCTGCCTACGCGAATTCCCATCGACATCGGGGCGTCGCCGACGGCCCAAGTGGCGTCGGTGACGCGATGTGCAGCCTTGCTTTTCTTGTTTTGTTTATTTCGCGTCCCCAGTTGATCCCGATCCTCCGTAAAGCTCTCGAATAGCTTCTTAAACTCTGTTAGACCTGCAAAACACCATTCTAATCAAAAGTAGGCCATTCGAAACCAAAAGTCATGTAAAAACATAAACTTAAATACGATTAATCACCGGTTATCAACCAAGCATCACATCCCCACACTTGTCTTTTGCTTGTCGTCAAGCAAATTTGTTTTTCACTTTCACATGGGTCGAATAAATGACATACTTCCCATTCTCAAAAATCAAGTTAAAGTTTAATGTCATGCCTGGTTCATGATTTTCACAATTTTCAAAATATTTAACGGTAAAGTGTTTAACACATAAAATGGTTACCAAAGATTAACCCACACTTGAAACTAACATATCATCCATATCCGTCACAATGTTCTCTCCACTCGGTTTAAAATTTAGCTAATAGTAATGAATTAGCACGTTTCAAGTACTCACTCAAACCGATTAGAAGACGTATCTGCATAGGCTTGCAACTCAATTATAACAACTCTCCCAAAATTCTTAAAACACCCCTATACGTCCTAAAATACACCCCGTATGCGAAAAACGGCCCTGAATTTACTTTATTTTAATAAAAATCAAATAAAAACAATATTTTAATTCGCTCGCGGGGCGCGACACAGACAGAGAGGTCTGTCGCAGACCGTGACCCCCTTGACACCAGGCACAACCATAGGCCGCCACATGTCCCAGTCGTGTCGAGGCTAGTGGTCAACTCAGCAACCCTAGACCCTACTCTACCTCGCTCGCGGGCCGCGAAGGCCCTTCGTGTATCTCTCGCGGGGCGCGAGAGAGTGTCCGTCAGGCCTATAAATGGGGGCTTCCACCCTCAGTTTCGATTGTTCAAAATTATTCTTTCTCTCTCTCAACATATAAGCTAATATTATCGGGTATTAAACCCACTAAATTATCGAAGCTCTGCCTCGTTGTAAGTATTATAACCCCCGATTACGTATTGCTTACTCTGCATGATTGATCTAGAGCTCCGTAACGCATGTCGAGGCCTGACTCAGTCATTGGAATTCTGTCTCAGGAGAGGGATATAGCTAATGTAAATTGGGTTATTATACTAACACGTGTGCATTGTTTAATTTAATAGATTATAACCAGGAAATCACCAGTGATTTTCTAAAATAGCAATGTGAGTTATTCCTCTTTTTGTAAATTGTTTTTACAAAACCTCAATTGTTTTATATTATATAACAGTGATTGAGTATTTGTAATTCTACAATTATCGTCGGTATATTGGGGTTTTGTATACATAACTTGTTACTACACTGTGAGTAGTAGCATGACCACAAGTCAGGATTGACAGTACCGTGGGTGGTAATTAAAGTAGATGTAAACAAATGTAATTGCTGGATTGGCCTCAATGTTGTAAAATGATAAAACTTATTTTGATTAAACTGGGATTCACTCGCCAGTATTTCTGCGGCACCTGGGGAAAATCCACAGTCATCCTGATCTAACACTGTGCTGCTTTGGATTACTTATCAAATTTCGAGATGAAATTTCTTTCAAGTTGGAGATGATGTGACAACCCGATATTTCAAGGTCCTTCCTCTACGCATCACTTGTTTACAATCCTATTTTTACAATTTGTTTATGTGGGGTCATGTGTGGTTTATTTGAATGATTATAGTATAGTTATGCATGGTGGTTTAATATTTAATGAAAACTCATATGGCAAAGAATCCCCTTGTGACGAAGAATGGATTCTTTGCCACAACCTTGCCCGATGAAGAGTGAGCCTTCGTCATTCCCCATCCCGACGAAGAATGAGTCTTCGTCACCCACTCTTGACGAAGGTCCGGCCCAAATGAAGCCCGTATGTGGCCCGGCCTTATTCACGTCATTTAAGCATACGTATGTAAAACCTAAGGATTTTTCATCAACCCTAAACTCCCCCAATTCTCTCTATTCTGTACGGCAACTCCTAAAACGCTTCGAAGCTCTCATTGATTCCGAGTATTCTCTGTTGCATCCCATGGTTAGTGTTCTCTTGTTGATAGTGTGCTATGCTTCTGATGTTATTTTGCTTTAGGATTGATTAGGGTTTCATTGATTAGATTGTAAATCTAGTACTTGCATGATGAGGGTTCGATGATGTATATACATTCATATTCATGATGAGATTGAAACTCCTGCTTGATGAACCTAATCCATGATAGAATAATAATCTGATTGTGTGTGGTCTTTGGGTGATTAGGGTCAATGATTGTTTAGTATGGTTGTATGATGAATGAGAACTGTTATGTTTGATTGGTTAATGATTGTCCATGTTTATGGTACATGTTCATGATTGAAAGTGTTGTTTAATCTGATTCGAAAACTGTAAAACGTGTTAGCATCTATTAAGGCTGAAATGAAGGAATTGTAACCGCCATGAGTGCAACGACGAAGAATGTGATTCTTCATTGATTGGTTCTCGACGAACCATTGGGGTCTTCGTCATGAACATCCTCGACGAAGAATGATTCTTCGCCGAGGGAGTCTTCGCCATACTTAACTCCGACGAAGGATCAACCTTCGTCATATGGGATCTTCGCCGTGAAGGCATCCCACGAAGATTACAGTGACACTGTGTATGTTGAATATGATAATGGATATTTGTGTTATGAATACTATCTGATACATGACAACAATGATGGTTATGAATGAGAAACCTGATTGACTTGTGTAATTAGAACACTCCCCTGTTGTGTGTTGTTATGTTACGTTCACGTGGGATGAGAGCTTGTATGCGAACTGAGTAGTTGTTACATGTTATGTAATGATTCTTGTGATGAATGCAATCTATATGAAATACGTTACTTGGTTGATTATGAAACTGATATTATTGGTAACCACGATAGGGTTGGTTGACTAACCGGAACGGGTAACTTAATATACCGAGCAAATCTAAGGTGAGTTCACTGCTCTTTTTCCAAGCATGCGTCCCGGGGAGGGACATCTGGTAAACATTCCGGGGAGGAATGTCGGGTAAATGGGTTTGACTGGAATGTTAAACCTGGGATGTTGGTTAATACACTCATATCTATCATTTAAGTCCCATCACATACCGAATTAGTTGCCGGGGAGGCAACGGGGTTATTAGTTGATAGCGCTATTAGGTTTGGCACCCTCACACCATACCGGCGAGGATGGGCGTGAACTAATTACCTTAACTACTTGACCAATGTTTGATAGAGCATTGGGGAGGGGCAAATAATCTGGAGCCATCTACGGTAATCGAGTTATTAACAACATCGAATCTCTGAAATGTTTTAAACTCATATCTGGTAACTAAACCTGTTAACAAACTTTGAACTCACCAGCGTTGTCTGATACACTTGTCTGCATGCTTGCAGGTCATTAGATTCATGGTTGGGACTTGCTATCTGGGAGTGCTGGAGTGGTCATGGGTCGTGGCTCTTGGATGCATGTTCATTGTTTTTGCACATTTGTTTGAAACACTTGAATAACAATTTACATTATGCTTCCGGTGAACGTATTTGTTTTAAGTGGTGATTTGAACTTACTTTATGGAATAAATGGAAACTTTTACTTAATATCTTGATATAGTTCAATGTGATTAGAGATGGCAAAAAAGCCCAAGCCCGACGGGTATACCCGAAACCTGAAACATACGGGTCGGGTATACCCGAAGCCTAATGGGTATGGGCCGGGTATGGGCTTAAAAAAAGAAAAAAATCGGGTATGGGTACGGGTATGGGATTTAGCGATACCCGCCCGATACCCGGCCTATTTTACCCGAATAATACCCGAAAGTATCATATTCTAGATTTTCGTATATAAAAACTTAGTACATGTACTTATTACCTTCTCTATAGCCATATGTGGATATGTATTTGGCAGATGCTTAGTGAACAAATAATTTATTTTTGAGCATGTATGTTGGATATGGAAGCTATCACTCTTTATTATGTGGATGTTTATGCAATTAGGTGGTCGTGATACAATTACTTAATTAAGTAATCGTTTTGATTTAGTTTGGTATATGTGGTTTGAATATGATATGTAAGTTATTAATCATATTTTCATTTGTTATAGTCAATAAAATAGTAAATTATATAAACATCAAAGTAAAAAATTGCACATTTGTCCTAATGGGTATTTTTATGAAATTAACGGGTATACTCGATACCCGCGGGTATGCCCGATACCCGACGGGTAATTACCCGACAAATACCCAACGGGTAACGGGTCGGGTATGGGACAAAGAATTACAACCGGGTACGGGCCTGGGATTACCAATACCCGACCCAAGCCTGGCCCATTGCCATTCCTAAATGTGATTGGTGGCTGAATCCTGGTACGTCACACGTCCCGCGGTGTTTCCGCATGTGGTATTTTGGGGGTGTGACAATTTCTTGCTGATAAAACTTTTTTAAAACACGTTTCAGGTAACAAAATGTGAAAGCCAATAAAAGCCAGCTGGAGAGCACTAGAGGCTTGGAAAAGTGGCTATAAAAGTTACCTAAATAAAAAAGAAGTTTTATTTCAATAAATTAGGGTTTATCCCTATAAAAATGTTATAATGGAAACTTGGGATTTTCTGATGTATTTATTATTATAAAAATATAGTGTTTTACTCTGATAAACTATTTCCTAACTACGGTCATGATGTAATTTCCGTTGCCAAATTAATAAACACCGATACCACCAGCTCTGCGTGCTCGCGGCCGCCCGCCTCCCGGGGCAGGGGTCGGGGGTTGCGGCATCAATCATTCTCTACCAGTAAACACAAATACTAAGAACAAGTTAAAATATCTTTAAGGGTTGTTACAGTGCTAGGCTAAGGGTGTGGAATAAGATATTTTAAAAGTGGCTAAGGTGATGAAAACTCGATTTTTATTACAAAGACTACCAAACAATCTAACTACGAACATCAAACTTCGAGGCAAAACTTTTCGCCTTTTTATTCAACCAACTACAAACGCATATTTTTGTGCGTTTTCACAACGATTTTCTACTCTCTTTCATGATATTTTCTGAATTTTTTATTTTTCTTCACATAAACCACAACTATACAAAACAAACTAATCCTAAAATCGAATCTTCATCACACGGGTAAAGAAAAAGGTTTAACGGTTAAATGGCTAATAGGTCGGTAAAACGAAAGGTTTAGGCTCTAAGTTGGCTACCAAGGGATTGATTTTGGGTAAGGATAAGATAAATGGTGTAAAAAGAAAAGGTTTACCTAATGCCTAAATCATTCTTGTGCTCGTATTTGGTCTATGGTCTCAAACACATAAAAAGTTGCAAGTTCTACAATATGCAACTAATGGCACACTCAAACAAAAAAAATATATATATATCTATCTATGATGTGTAGAAGTGGCTCAAAATCTCACGTAAAAGGGCTATGATATGTGATATGCAAGACACATTAGTTTCTTAAGCGGATTATTCCCAAATAACCACCCGCTAAATACCCGTCATGTTATTACTTAGAACTTGACCATGACAAAAGACCAAATGGGTTCTGCCATCCCTCATTGACTCAGTTACTTATGCTTTTTTTATTGATCAAACAAGGACATTTTTGAAAATTTTCCCCCCATCCCCACACTTGAGGTAAACATTGTCCTCAATGTGTAGTATTTAGATGAAAGGGTCAAAATCAAAAAAAAAATTCTCCTCATCCCCACACTTGAAGTTAACATTTTCCTCAGTGTGACATGACCAACTTCCCAAACTTCACCCCGGCCAAAAGTATACAATTACAATCCACTTAGTAACTAACTAATAATCAAAGCTAAAAAGAAACGTATGCACCTGCTTTGCTCATTTTTCATATGCTCTTTGATCCTTAATGCAAATGGTTGTCCTCAACGAACATGAAGATACCTACAAGTCTCAACAATCGTGTAGAAACAAGGTTCTCACAAAAATCAACACCGGTTAGCTAATCCATTTTTACCATTTTTATAAAGAATTTACCAAGTCGTTCGTTATTTAACTTTGACTTTTATGGAAAAAAATTTACAACAACAAACCTAACTCACTTTCATAAGAATCAAGACGGCATTTAGTGTATGCACGCAAGCCCTTTAAACCTCTGATAGCTCGGGAGGACGAGTAGGTCTCGTGAGGGTTATATAGGGAACACACCCACAACGTTAATTTAGCTACTAAAATAAAATGCAAACAGAAAGAATATACAAAAAAATAATAAATGAAAAACTAAAATAAAAGAAGAGACAAAAAGAACTAAATAATATACAACAAATAATATACCACCTCACGGTGGTCGAACGGAGTGCTCATCGCCCATGAACTCTTCCACATCACCGACCGGTGACTCATACCATTTATTTCCAAACGGGCCAAACCTCCTTAATTCCTCCTCTTCCTTCTTTTCTCGAGGTGATTTCTTCACATTCTTCTTCTTGACCGGTTTCTTCTTTGATTCTCCAAACTTACCAACCATAGCACATATCTTTTTGTTTGGATTCATGTCCTTCTTAGGACACTTATCCTCACCAACCGGGTTAGTAAATTTAGGAAAAACATTCAAAATTAGTTCCCGATCCCCAAATTTCATGCTCACTGTTCCCGATGCACAATTTATTATGGCATTAGCAGTTGTTAGGAATGGTCTACCCAGTATGACTATCGGTTGTGTGTCTTCATCACAACCAACATAGTCAACTACCAAAAAGTCAACTGGGTAATATCAATCTTCAACCTTCAGTATCACATCTTCCACCATCCTCCTTGGATGTGTGGGAGTCTGATCGGCCAACACCATGGGGGTGTCAAACTTTTTCAAAGGACCAAAATCATATTGATCGTACAGACTTCCAGGCAAGATACTCACACAAGCTCCAAGATCTAGGATCGCCCTCTCAATTTTAAATTTACCAATTTGGATTGGAATAAGAGGGTCTCCTGGATCTTGAGCTTTTTGGGGGAGGGCACTTTATAAAACTGTACTAACATGTGAGATTAAATCAAATTGTTTCGGTAGCTTATTGTGTCGTTTCTCGGTGCTCAACTCTTTCAGACATTCTACATGAGCCGGGATTTTTTTAATGTCATCAAGTAATGACAAATTAATTTTTGCTTGTTTAAAATTTTCCCATCTCTCGTCCTTTGGTGGGTTCCTTTTTTCACACCTTGATGCATTAACCAGGTTAAGTAAAGCAAAAGGATATGAGATGGTATTAAACTTCACACCCATATCCTTGGCATTAGCATGAAGTTGACTTAAACAATTTTCACAAAAAGAATTTTTAGTTACTTTTTCGATTTTACTTTGTGAAATCGTTTCTTGCTCATTTTAATTACCCAACTCATCACCTATATTTTCCAACATTATCTGTTCTTTTATAGGACCAACAAAAAGGATGTTGGTTGTTTTATTATATACTCAATCATGCCTTAAATAGGCTAGCATCCAAATAACAAACTCAAAAGGCTCCACTAATTATTACCAATTCATTGGGAAATATCCTAAATAGTCGTACGACTAAAACAAACTAATACCAAGTCAATGAAAATTAAGCTAACCATGACTTGTTAAAACACTAAAAACATGTGCATAATATCAAGACTTTTGCTGACCTGTAACCGACATGACTGGTCGAAATGTCGCACCCCAGTCAAAGATAATATTTATAATGCCAAATTACCCTTAACAATGTGTTAGTGGTAGTAAGGGGCCGAACCACGAAGAGTTTGTGGTTTGCGGATGGACGTGATTGATTGTTAATGTTGTCACAATTTATGAAGCTTGCTAATTCGGTTTAATTGTTTACTTGAAAAGAGATGTCGGATTAAACCGACAAGTTTGATGCTAAAATGCTTAACTACTAAAACTTGAATGCTTGTGATTACACGAAAACTTGATTAATGGTTTTAAACTATAATTGAGAACAAGGTTCACACCCGGTTCGGTAATTGAAGACCTAGGGTTTCTACACGTTTTATGTTTAATTCAATTGCATCTATGATTAACGGATTTTGTGTCGCGTGGCTTAGGTGCCAAGAGCTATCAACGTCGTAGACGATAGACTACAATGCACTTCGTTACCAAGAACATGTAAATCCTACCAATTGATAAGGCATAAGTGCACAAATTCATTTCACAAAGTCAAATTTTATCATCATTCGACAATTCACAAATTCAATTCAAATACACGACAATTATCAAAAGCTTCAAAATCATAATACAACTTTTCAAAAATCAAATATCAAAACAATGTTTAACCCTAGAATCTTACAAAAACCTACACTGGGGTGAAACCCGAGAGGATTAGCCACTCATGGATGAGAAAACTCAATCACTGGATAATGATTGAAGCTTGATCACAAACATCTTGAAGCCTTGAAGAGGATGATGATAATGGTTAGGGTTTGTGGTGAATGTTGGAAGTGAATGGATGATGGTGATAATGGTAGGTTAGGGTTAGGATTGAAGGTTGTTATTCGGATGATTGGATGGATTGGGAATGGTTGATGATGAAGGTATAGGTGTTCTTGGCTCCAAGATTAAGTTCAAACTCAATATTTGCGCAACTCCCTTCTCTAGACCCAAAAATGGGTTTAACTCGTTCAAATTCACAAACAAAGGAAAAACCCGTCGGCTACCAGGAAGCGGGGTTGTCGACGGCCCTCCTGGCGTCGACGACGCACTTAGAAAACCCAAAAAATGCCAACGACTTAAACTACTGCCTACGCGAATTCCCATCGACGTCGGGGCGTCAGAGACGGCACAGGGGACGTCGGTGACGCGATGTACAGCTTGGCTTTTCTTGTTATGTTTATTTCACGTCCCCGGTTGATCTCGTTCCCTGATGCTTCGTAAAGCTCCCGAATAGCTCCTTAAACTTCGTTAGACATGCAAAACACCATTCTAATCAAAAGTAGGCCATTCGAAACTAAAAGTCATGTAAAAACATAAGCTTAAATACGATTAATCACCGGTTATCAACCATGCATCTATGACCGGTACATGAACTGACCCGAAACATCAAAAATATATCCAACATATAAACTGTACATTTATCATATATATATATATATGTATATATATATATATATATATATATATGTATATATATATATATATATATATAGGGGAGGGTTTAAATGAGAACGCTAAATATCGCGAGAACCGTGAGAACGAATGAAAAAACCGCAAAAACTTGGTCAAAAACATTTCAAATTCAAAATTTCCTTTTACACTTATCATTATTATTCGAATACAATGTTAGAAATTTAATTAACACGTTTAAATTTACATGTATTCGTAAATATTGAAAATTTACACATGTGTAAGTTTTCTCATTTACACATGTGTAAATTTGTTGTATTTAACAAATATACACATGTGTAAAAAATCTAATAAGGGTGATTTTGAGAGAATAATTGAATTATTTGATGTTGTAATTTTTTTTTAATATAGTATCTTAATTACAATGAGGTTTGTATTAAAAAATTGGTTTTCTCATTCATTCTCACGGTTCGCGCAATATTTAGCGTTCTCAAGATAACCCTCCCCTATATATATATATATAGGGGAGGTTTATCTTGAGAACGCTAAATATTGCGAGAACCATGAGAACGAATGAAAAAACCAATCAAAACCAATTATTTTAATACAAGTCTCATTGTAATTAAGATACAACATCAAAAAAAGAATTTACAAAATCAAATAATTTATTTCTCCTTTCAAAATCACTCTTTTTAGATTTTTTACACATGTGTATATATAATAGATTTACACATGTGTAAATGGCAAACTTACACATGTGTAAATGGCAAACTTACACGTGTAAATTTTCTTTATTTACGAATTCATGTAAATTTAGATGTGTAAATTAAATTTCTAACATTATATTCAAATAATAATAATAAGTGTAGAAAAAAAAATTTAATTTAAATTGTTGTTGACCAAGTTCTCGCGGGTTTTTCATTTGTTCTCACGGTTCTCACAATATTTAGCGTTCTCATCTAAACCTTATATATATATATATATATATATATATATATATATATATATATATATATATATATATATATATTTATATATATATATATATATAAAGTGGTGTTATGAGAGCATTCACATCTGTTCCCCTATATATTTGTGAGTAGGTTCCTTATATTATAAGAAAAAGGTTGTGAATGGAAGAGAGCGAAAATATTACTCTTTGTATATTTGGGGACATCCATATTAATTTTTTAATATTTATTTAAGTGGTTGTAAACAGAGGTGAGAGAAAAAGTAATAATAAAGTTATAAAAAATATTATTTAATTGAAAATGAGAGAGAAAAATTAGTGAGTTTTAGTGTAGTTATAAGAATAGAGACAACGAAAGAGATGTGAAGGCTCTCAAAGATTTAACCGCATAAATTTATATAAGTAATTTCAATGATCTCTGGGTAAATTTACTTCGATATATCAATTCTTTCCCATAATTCACTCATAATCAAATATTGCTGAATAATTCTGGCACCTGAAGGGTGTGGGGGCTATGAGTTGGGTTATCAATTGAGACGTATGACCATTAACGGATTGCTATACCACCTCATTGCCTCATCCACCATGGTTGGCATGGATTAAACCATGGCAACTATGGGCCTCCTTTCCTTTTTCCAATATTTCCTTTTTCTTTTCAGAAAAATAAATTAAAATAAACGTATAGTGGTTTGGGTCATGACCACACCGTTAAGGTAGTGGTTTTGAATGATGGATTAGAAGTGGGTGACATGTCGCTGATGTGGAGGATCATGATAACTATGAGAGCATAACCACACCCTATAGCCTTAGCAAAGGGAGTGGTATAGCCTTCCATTCATGTTTCTATGTGATGAATCATATCTTAACCATGATCTCCACACCCTTTAGTCAATAATTAAATTATTTTGTACACGTTCAAAGAGCTCAATGATGTCAAAATATGAGAAATCAGTCCAAATAAGCTACATATGTTTGTAATTAGTAAATATTTATGTTTGACTAGGTTATTTAAAGCAAAATAAGTTTAGGATTATATTGTTTCTTTCTCCTCTTTGTATATAACTACTTAAGCATTTAACTATGGCGAATACGAGAATAGCCCATTTGGTACAGGTATATGTCTCTTAAAGATAAGATTCTAGATTCAAATCTAAGCAAATGCGTAGTTCAGAATTTTAGTTTAAACCATTTGCCGTTAAAACATAAAATAAAATAATTAACTATGACATGCATTGATGAGTGTTTTTTTTAGTAAATTTTGAGTTATAACCATTTATTCATCGTGACTTGTACAAGGTTGATAAAATAATGTCATGCCAAATTAACATGGGTGGGTGGCTATAAATATTGGACCATATGATGCAAATTCTCAACACTCCTTACCATTACGAATAGAAACATTTTCTCTCGACTCCTTATTTGATTCGTAATGGCTCAAGAACAGATTATCATCTTCCCTGATAATAATTACAACCATGATCCTAATATCAAACGTCAAGATTTTCCTGCTGATTTCATGTTCGGAGTAGGAACATCTGCTTATCAGGTTAATCAACACGTACTCATGCATATATTGTACCAAAATTAATGATTCATTAACAACATTAATATGGTATTTGTTTTAACAAGTTGATTTTATCCGTTAAGTGTCGACCTCGATCAAGTTGTTAGTTTTGGATTTCTAGATTGAAGGTGCTTGGAATGCAGACGGTAAAGGCTTACAGATCTGGGATTGCTTTACCCTAAGACACCCCGGTACGTATATTATCTTGACCAGTGCTGGACCCAGAAAATTTTCAAAGGGATAACAATATATCATTACCGTTTGTAGAAAAAATTGTGGACGGCTCAAATGCATGTGTCACTGTTGATAGTTACCACAAAATGAAGGTAAAATATCGTGTTGTAGCTCATGATAATAAATGTTTGTGTAAATACAATGCAACCATCATGTGAATCCTCATTGACATCCTAACTAATGACTTATTTGATTATAATGTAAATGTATCAGGAAGATGTTCGGCTGCTGAAAAATATGGGTGTAAAGTATTACAGATTCTCTATTTCCTGGTCCAGGATACTACCAGGTGATATAAATATATAAATTAATATTCTGTATGTATATATGTATGTTTATAGACAACATAGTGAGGAATAGCAACTTTTTTTGTCTTTAGTGGTTTTTTTTTCATAGGAAACTTTATGGCATTCAATTTTTGTTAACAAATGTTTGGTTCTTTATAATCTCTCATTTTATAAAAGTTAAATGAGTTTAGTTTTTTATTAGTTTTTGTTTTATGTTTTTTTCTCAGTTTTAGTCGTCATTCGATTGCTATTTAGCATGGATTTACGCCCACACCCTATCTCCGCTGATAACACGGTTTTACGCCCGTGCACCGCCGCGCGACTAGTTTATAAAAAATTTCATAACCATTTTACTAACTTTGGATTTTTGTAACTAATATATGTTATCCATTTTTTATCAATCAATTTTAAGGCGTTAAGCAGCGATCCGAACGCTGGAGATTTAACACCTTACCTTTGATCAAATTGTTTGAAGACACACTTTGGTTTTAACAGGTGGGAAAGTAAGCCTGGGCAAAAATTTGGAAGGCATCAACTACTACAACAAGTTAATAGATGAGCTAAAAGCCAATCACATTGAACCATTTGTCACTCTTTTCCACTGGGATCTTCCTAATGCTTTGGAAGAAGAATACATGGGTTTCTTAAGTTCCAAAATTGTGTACGTGCATGTTTATATTTTCTAGCTAGTTTATTTGTGTATCTAGATGATTTATATATTATTTCCTAATCTTTTTTAAACATTAATGTATTAGCGACGACTTTGTGAATTACGCGGAAATCTGCTTCTGGGAGTTTGGTGATCGCGTCAAGAACTGGGTGACATTAAACGAGCCTTACAGATTCACCTACGCTGGTTATGTACAAGGTACCTCTGCACCCGGTAGGGGTGGAGAGAACCAAGACGGTGACCCTGAAACCGAGCCATATATTGTAGCATACAATCTGCTTAATTGTCATGCAGCTGCTTATAGAAAGTATCAAGAGGATTTCAAGGTATACAAGTTAACATATAACAAGTAATAATACTTTTTTTTTATAAATGTGGTATAGGTGATTACTTACATCAAACATGATTTTTTAGAATGTTCAAAAAGGTGAAGTAGGAATAACTCTTGACACCAACTTCTTCAAGCCTTTTCGTGGTAAGCATAGCAAAGAGGATGTTAAAGTTGTCGAGTACGCGTATGATTTTATGCTTGGATTGTAAGCACACATAACTTTTCACACCAAGGCCTAAATTTGAATGATTTGCATGTGTGCTAAAGTTAACTAACATAAAAAAAATTGCATGTTATGGTAGGTTTATGGAGCCATTAACAAGCGGTGATTGGCCGAAAAACGTGCACAAATTTGCCACGACTCGAACTCGCCACCATCCGCAGGGTCGCTATTTGCCTGTATTCACTGACCACCAGAAAAAAATGTTGGTACAATCGTATGATTTTCTGGGAATAAACTACTACACTGCAAATTTCGCTAAATTTAAAGATTCTTCTTCTAGTCATTCGACTGGATTTCTTAGCGACTGTCACTACGAAGCATCAGGTGATAAAAACCTTTAAAAAAATCATTAGTCTATCAACAATTTTTTTTCCGAAAGTTATCTTGTCGCATATTTCAAGAAGTTGTAATTATTAACTGAATTCTTTCTCATGTTTTAGGAAAAGATCCCTTTGGAAACAATATAGGAGGGGTGGTAAGATACACAACCTTACTGGAAGTTATATAAAAAAAAAGGAACATGAATTTGAAGTTTATGAAAAAAAGTCTAACATGACTTTATTTGCAGGCTTTTGATGGATCATGGGTTTATCTTTGTGCCCATGAGCTTGTCGATCTCTTGCATCACATTAAGCAAGCCTACAAAGTTGAAAAATATATTGTAATAACTGAGAATGGTAAAGAAAAAATTACTTAATTTAAATATGGCAGTGAAACATATCCTATTTGATACTCATCAATTCTAAGTTGATGATGGTAATTTCGATACAGGAGCTCCGGACAAGAATGATGATGGAAAAACTTATGAAGAAGTTCGAAATGACGAATTTCGCCTTAAATACATCAAATGGCATCTTGAAGCCATCAGAAGAGTGAATTCGTTAGTGTCTTATTCATTTAGTGTACTTGCTATATCTTATTATCAATTGTCATTATCACAAGGTTTCTAATACATATTAGTTTACTAAAACTCTAGTGTCTCAATTTTTTATTTAACTATTTTTTATAAATATTAGTTTACTAAAATTGAAAAAGTTTTATAAGAAAATATGTTAAAGAATAAGAGTAAAGATCCCGTACAAAGTAACTTATCGTACAAAACGTACGAATGGCATGGAAAAGTAAAAAAAACGCGGTAACATTTTCGTAATTATTTTAATCGTGCTTACCTTACAAGATCAAAATTACCCTACAAAGATCAAAATTACCCTACAAAATCAAAATTACCCTATAAGATCACAATTACGTACAAGATCGTTTGTGGAGTAATTATGATACTACCCTGATCATTTTACAAAATTACCCTACATGATCATTCGTAGAGTAATTTTGATAATTACCCTACAAGTAAAATAATTACGAAAATGTCACCGCATTTTTTTTCCACTCCATTCATACGATAAGATACTTTGTATTTGATCTTTTGTCTAAACAATAAAGTTTCATAAAAACGTAATAAAAACTATCTATGTTCATTAAGTGATGATCAATGATCACTAGGCTAGATTTTAATAAAGAGCTTTCTCCGTTTATTAATATTTTCAAGCTATTGATCACTTTCTTGGTCATTTTCCAACATTCACTCAACTGCTATACTAACTACTAATTGTCATCACTTTGTACAGTGTTCGACTATTGACCTCAGAAGGGACTAAGCCCTTGGTCATGGGTTACTTTGTGTGGTCATTCACTGATAGCTTTGAATGGAGTTCGGGGTATACTGTTCGATTCGGCGTGAACTATGTTGATTACAAGAACAATTTGCAAAGGTACCCGAAAAAATCAGCACTTTGGTTCAAAAAGTTTCTTTCCGAGGATTGCGAACCCCGCAAAAGAAGCCTAATCAGTGTTGAGCAAGAAGATGAAGTCGCCAATGGTGCACCGGTTAATGCAACACAAGCAATTGAAATGGTTCAAAAACAGAAGAAGGCAAAAGCATGAGAAGAAACAAGCACGTCTCGATCGATCTCTTTGGATTATTAATACATCATGCATGTTTGATTTGTGTGTTTAATATCGGATCATAATCATGGGGAATAACTTTAAGTTCAGTTAAATAAATCCCCAAGTTAATTGTGACCTTAAGTTTGTATTTTCTTGTGTGAATAAGATCACAAATATATAAGTGATCATAATAATTGTCAATTTGACATCCGAATAAATTCCTCACGAATATTCAACAGATTGCCGTGATTTTATCAATTCTACATGTTATAAATATATACCAAATACATATATTTAATGATTCTTGGATCTACACTATTGTATTTTTACAAAGAGTTCTTCACCCCAAGGACTATGATGATGGTTCAACATCCATATATAGGAATTTACTTGTACATGTTGTAGCGGGTGGCGCGGCCTTGTTTTTGGCCTGGCCGGCTGGTGTTGTTTAATAAAATTTAACTTTCAAAAAAAAGGAATTTACTTGCTCTTGCTCTGTTTAACATTCGCATCAATTGGTTTTCATATAGAAAAGCAATCTCATTTTTGAACCGTGAAACAATCCGAACCGGTTATTGATTCAGTTTTTTACTTACCTTTTGGTGGGTCGGTTAAATCATAGCGAGCGGTTTGGTTTACAATTTATACCGAAAACCAACCGTATAAAATCAGACCAGACAGCAAAAAGATATCATATACATATCATATACAATTTTTTATATACTAATATTATATATAGAGATATTTAATTTAATTTAATATTGGTTTAGTTTAATTGAATTTAAATACATCATAAGTGAGCTAAGCCCATTTCCATACTGTGAAATCTTCCAAGAATCAAAAGTTTCCAACACCTAAAAAACTTGTAGGTCCCGTGAGCCGTGCGGATCGTAACAGAATCGTCTATCCAACCTAGAGTGCGGAATCCTCTAGATTAGATTTCACAGAAAATGAGTAGAACACCGAAATCACTTTAAACCCGATCTTTATTGATTATCTTCTAACGATTACAATCAATCAAGATCCTAATTCGTCCAAGCCTTTGTCTTTCACGAATTCTCTCCAAGAGTGATTAGAAGATTGGAAGATCAACCTAAACCCTAATGCTAAGCTTTGTTTATATAGGACAAAGCTTTGCACATGGGCTAGGTCATGGGCTAGGCCCATTTCGCCTACCATCCCCCGTATGTGGGTTTGGTTTGGCCCAATCACTCTTAATTAATTATTACAAAGCTAAACCCGCTAACTGTTTTTCGTTTTACTAATTACAAGATATCCAAAGACCAAATCTAAGCTGTTGTCACAAATATGCACCAACAAAACTAGTTTGACATTCAAAGGTAAACAACGAAAACGTTACATAACCTGGCCGTTCCAATTCCCTCGTCATTCGAAGACTTCGAAAAACATGGTAAAAACCTAAAGGCCTAACAAGCCCAAACCATGAAACCAAACCGTTACTAACGGTTTGGTTTAAGAGTTCTATGGTTCGGTTCTGGTTTACACAAGAAAAAAAAACGTTATGAACGGTTCGGTTTAGAGTTTGACCTAAAAACCACGAAAACAGGACCGTGAACACCCCTGTTGTCTTATCCGATTATTCATATTTTATAGGCACAAAATACTTTAATCTAATAGCTAAACCAGACGTGTATCAGAAACATATCCAGAAATTTAAAATACTAAACCTTTATAACATATACAAATACAATCAGTTAACATGTTTTATTTATAGGTTGAACACTTTCAGAAATTTATTTATGTTTAAATGACACACAGTTCACAAACATTAATACAAATACAAATTTATTGAGAACCACACATTAGGCCAGGTTTTATTTAATCTAAAGGCCATTGTCCCCCAAATTATATCCATATATTGGGTGATCATGTGTTATAAATTCAACTTTCTTAAGTTTTAGTGTACGTCTTAAGCTTCTGGCTCACTTCAATTTCTTGTTCATTAACTTCAATTCCTTGCTGATCACTCTTCTTGACAGATACCTCTTTGTTCTCACAAAGAAACTTTCTAAACCAAACTGCTGATTTTTTCGGGTATCTTTGCAAGTCATTCTTGTAATCGATGTAGATCATACCAAACCGGATATTATATCCGGAATTCCATTCGAAACTATCCATGAATGACCAAACAAAGTATCCCGTCACATTTACATTCTTACTGTAACGTTCAACAACAAGAAGATCGGTATCAACGTGTTTCATGATGCTAAAATAATTTAAAATAAGTTAGTATGATAAATATTTGGACTTTAACTTACAGTCTTGCCGCTTTGATGGCTTTAAGATGTTGTTTTAAGAAATTAAGTCGAAATTTATCATCGAGGGCTTCTTCGTGAGTTATTCCAGGATCATTCTTATCAGGAGTACCTATCACAGGATGTCAAAATACTAACATAAAATGTGACATAACATGGATAAGAGTAATAAAAAGACACCAATATATAAATTATTGCTTTACCATTTTCTGTGATGACTATATCTTTACTAATGTTGTACTTTTTCTTAATGTGCACCAAGTGCTCCACGAATTGCTCAGGACAATTAAAAAACTCTGATCCTTCAAATGGCTGTCAAGTTGGGTTAGCAACCATAGATAAAAACTTGTTATTTGTAAATACACAACTGTGAAATGTGCATCAATTCGTGTCTTCTTTCACTATATATAAGAAAATGCTCATTGGTGACCATATCAGATAAAGTGTCACTAAATTTCAAACATCAATCACTAAGTTGTCCTTGCCTCCTTGGTACGGACCTATAGCGACAAACAAATGATTTGATAATAGGTTTCGACTTTATTTAACATAGAAAAGGTTATAACTTTTACCCTTCTTTTCAAGAAATATGTGTAAAAACTAGATCTATTTATGTACTTTTTAAGAAAAATGTCACTCAATAACCATATATAGTGACACTTTGTTGATATGTCATCAGTGATCAATTTGTGACTGAATTCACATTGGTCGCAAAATTAGCTACGATTGTTATCATTCTAGTTGTAAATTTTGCAACTGGTGAAATTGGGTTGGGAATCGGAGGAAAACATGAATACAGAAGTGAATTTCAGTTGCAAATCAGCCGAAAAAAATAATAATTTTTATAAAATCAAAAATAAAATTTTGTCACCAAAGTGGTCGTAATTTGGTTGGAATTTACGCAGTCACAAAAGGCTATCTGCGCCTAAAAATGCAGTCGCAAATGCCTAGTTTTCTAGTAGCAGCGATGTTCCTATATAGTAAAAGTAGTCTTACAGGCTCTCCAACATAATTTCCCTGGGGGTCTTGTACTACAACATTGGAAAACAAAATACATTTAGGATTCATGATCAACAAACACAAAGGTATTTAAAAACAATCAAAAAAATACGGATTGATAGTTTGATTCATACCTAATTGCTTGTAGTGACAATCTGATGAAAATCCATGAGAAATTCCATCAGATGGATGTTGATATTGAGCAAAATTCGCACAATAGTAATTTATTCCCAGAAAATCATACGAACTAATCAAGTTTTTACGCTGATCGATGGAAAATTTGGGCAAAACACGACCATTTGGGTAATCTGGCGTTGGAGTGCTTGCGAATCTTTGCATGTTCTCAGGCCAACTTCCTTTTGTTAATGGCTCCAGAAACCTTAAATACGATTCAAGATATATATAGCATCTAACTTTTAGTATTACTTTTTTGACGTATAATATTTATGTATACACGAGTATCCTCACCATCCAAGCACAAAATCGTAGGCGTGGTCAACAGCTTGGATGTCTTGTTGATGGCTTGGACCATGATAAGGTTCAAAATACTTGCAGTTAAGTGTAATGCCTACCTTGCCCTTTTGAAAAGACTGAAACAAATGTACAAGTAGTAAAACCTCATTAAAAACTAATGTGGTTTGAAAATTCAATACAAAACAAAGGAGTATCACTGACATAAGATCCGTCAGAATAAAACTAAAACGATGGTAATCTGAATTGCGATAGATTACTAACAAATTACCATCGGATTGAAAAAATATTAGACAGAGTTTACCTGATGGAAATTTAAAAAGAAAACTTTCTTTTGCCAATGAATATTCAGTCACAAACCCGTCGCTAAAATCATCCACAAAATAAGTAAAACATTATCCTGTTTTTTTTTTCACTTTAATTTTCATTTTAAATATATTCAAATTAAGTACACATATATATAGATGCAAGAGAAAATCAATATAAATAAACTCACAACATTACTCAATTTTTTATTTAAAAAATTTTAACAACTTATCCAAATTTTTTACTGATTTATAAAATTTTGATTTTCTTTCCGACAACAATTTTAATATATTTTTATTGTTTTTCATGGAATCTGTATGGTTTGAAATAGTTGAGGGCATGCATGATTGAAAAATGTTAGTTACCTTGTAATTTTCTTGATATAATCTATATGCGGCTGCATGAGAGTTCAGTAAGTTATATGCTACTATATATGGCTCGACTTGAGAATCACCATCTTGATTTTCGCCACCTCGACCGGGTGCAAACATGCCTTCCACATAGCCACCGTAGATGAATGTATACGGCTCGTTCAGTGTCACCCAGTTCTTCACGCGGTCTCCGAACTCCCAAAAACAAATTTCCGCATAATTGACAAAATCATTCCTAATGTTTAAATTAACAACCAATAAGTTGAGAGATGCACACACAGAAACATAATACATAAACATGTACTTACACTACTTTTGAACTTAAGAAACCCTTGTACTCTTCTTCTAAAGCATTTGGCGTATCCCAGTGAAAGAGGGTGACAAATGGCTCGATGTCATTGGCTAACAACTCATCAATTAACTTGTTGTAGTGATTGATTCCTTCCAAGCTCTTACCCATACTTAATTTGCCACCTATATAATTACATCAAGAAATCAGTTTCTAGTAATCAATGCCGAAGCGTGAGATTTCCGACCGGGGCGAAAGTCACCGGACCTAAAAATTTCTATAAAACCGGGGGTCGAAAACGTATATACCCAAAATTTATATACAAAAACTAAATACTCTCCACTACTGAGGGAAAAGTTAGGGGGTCGGCCGCCCCCTCCCGCCCCTTAAAAGCTTCGCCCATGCAAATATATACATTTAAGACATAATTCTATTCTTACAAATTCAGTTCACTCATTTTTTTCTGAAATTTACCAAAGGATTAAGATGATTTATCTTTTTAAAACAGCATGTACACCCTAAAAACCAGGTTTTGCTCATTTTGTGAGACTTGAACCCGTGTCACTTTAATGGGGATAATCACTTCGTTCCATTAGGCCAAGAGGTAATCAGCAAAGATAAAACTAATTAGAATAATACTACAGGTTAAAGAAACTAGCCTCATCAACGATCTAAATTGGTTGCTAAACACAAAATTTTCCAATGGGTTTAATTAGCAACGGAACTTAGTAGTTCTTAATGTTATTGCTCAATTTAGCCTCTAGCAATAACATTCTAGATCCGCCTTAAACGTAGCGACGAATTTGCCGCAAAATTAAATAAAATTTATATTTAATTATGCGATGAACAAAATCCGAGAATGAAATTATTTCCTTTGCAAAATAAGAGATGGAATTACAACGGGTTTAAGTGTGTTGCAAAATTGACGAGAAGTATGTTTCCATAGCAATGGATTAAAATCCAACGTTAATTTTGCAACATACTTAAATTCGTTGCTGATTTGTGATAGAGTTAGTCCGTCACAAATTGATGCCCCATTTTGTATAAAATTCATTGTTGTTGGTATACTTTACTAATAGTAGAACGGACTCGATGTTTAGGCTTGGAATCAATGCAACCATGTCACTTCACCTGGTAATATTCTAGACCATGAAATAGAGAATCGATACGAGTTTACACCCATTTTCTTTAGCAGCTGAACATCTTCCTGTCAAGTTTTTATAAAGGAGTCAAAATTATGAACAAATATGCAAATATATTACACCATAACTACCATCAAAATTATTTAACTATATATTAGTTACAACATATGAACAAAAACATAATAAAGCAAGAAAAGTACTTATAATCCGATTTATATGGTTCAAACGAAAAATGAATACTTATGTTGTAAATTGCACATATTATCATCTTAGAGGTTTTTCTTATATTTTTTTTCTTTTCAGTCTATTTAATTACTTTTATATTCGTTATATATATATATATAGATATATATAGAGAGAGAGAGAGAACTGCTTGTTCGATTTCCTATGCGTAGGAGACATTCGCAACAAAATCAATTTTGTCCGGAAAAAGCTCAAAGGAAACTTTTGACGATAAATTTTTCACAATACTTTCCTACCCATTTCCGACAAAAAATTCATCGTAGAAAGTTCTTATGCATTTCGAACCATTTTATAGAACTCTATCTTTACGCATTATCATTGATATGTTAGCAACAAAAACTACAACTTGGAGCTAACTTATCTGATCATCAAAAAGTCGTTGTGTTACCTTTATTCTTGAATAATGGTCAACAGTTTGGCATCCATTTGCACCTCCCATCTTGTCTATTCATCAAATTTAAACTATTAGAATAAAGATGGAATAAAATAAAATTTCAAGAGTGGGAGATAGAGACAGACCAGGGTATCTCAAGGTAAAAGAGTCCCATATACTTGAGCCTTTACCATCTGCTCTCCAACCACCTTCAATCTGAAACCCAATTTACGAAATATTTAATTAGAGAACAAATTAACTTAGATTTAAAAAACAATTTCCTTCAACTTTATACACTTTTAAAAAGTGTTATTTAAAAATAATAATAATACTATTAAAAGTAACAATAATTGTATTTTGAAAAACAATTTCCTTCAACTTTTTTTTTAAGTTTTATTTAAAAATAACAATAATTGTATAATTGTATTTTTATATGAGTGAAGTTAGAGTTCTATATTAATTTTAATTTGATAATATTTTAACAAAAAACCTCAAACGTTTTTGTTAATTATAAACATATAAATAGATACAAAAAATACGAAATAAAAGTTGGTTAATGCATCATTAAATTTATATATATCAAATATCGAAATTATTATTTTCAAGCATATTAAAAAGTTACCAACAGTCTTACCAAAGTGGTGGATTGAAAAAAAAAAAAACACTTATTAGGGACACCATTACCAACAGTCTTCCCAAAGTCCTTTGGAAGTTCAATACTTTTTCTTTAAGAAATGTCATTTTAGTAGGCATATCATTCCATTAGTTTACATGTAAACCCACCCATAAGCATGCGTAAACTATCACCTGATATGCAGATGATCCCACTCCAAAGATAAAATCATCAGGGAAATCACTGCGCTTGACATCCAAATCGTGAACTAAGTCGGACATATTGCCACCAGCCATGATAAATGATCAAACGTAGTAGGATAGCTTGAGAGGATCCTTAGAACTCACACTTTAACAATTGCTTTTCTGGTCTCATATTTATAGAGCCTCCAAAGCACAATGCCCATAATTGAGTTGCTATAAATAGATAATAATACATGTTCTAGTTAATACAATAAAGAACTTAAGTACATGTTATTTTGTAAGAAATTCTTGATTGAAATTATACTATTAAGCCTCTTATCATGTTAAATATATATGAACATGTGAACTTGTCGGAAATAGTCGATTGCTTGTTGAGTGGAGCTACATTCTATAATAACCCATGCAGTTTATAAGTATATTAGGTTACAATCCGGTGTATTACACGGGTTAATAAATGTAATTTATATAACTAGCAATAAAAGTGATGTTTAAAAATGCATATGCATTACACGGTTGAATAAACTCGCATATTATACTAATGTAAAAAAAAATAATGTAATTTATTAATATATACAGTTTTCAAGTTACGTATTTAAAAAATGAACATTGAGGTAACAATTATAGATTTTGTGAAGCTAATTTTTAAAATATTTTTTTTTTCAACCAGGTATATTAACTTTGCTTTCTTAATAACACCTTTTTTTATTATTTAACATATTGTATTTTGGGTAAATTATTCTTTTTGTCATTTATATTTATATCGAATTGCAATGAATAGGCTTTAAATTCAATAATTACAGTCACAATCATTTGTTTGTAAAACTTATTACACCTTACGTCCTTAGCCCTAACCTAATTAAAATTTTAAGTTAAGTTTATTGACATGAGGGTAGTTTTGTAATTTTACTTTTTTTCTTAAAAAATATATTAAATAGAAAAGAAAAAAACAAGAAAATTGCACAATTCTTAGTCCTAACTCCTAAGTTAACATGTAACATGTTTGTTTATAGTGACAACATCATCAACCAATGTTTCAATACTAAATGCTGCAATATTAACCATCTAAAACATGTTTGATAGGATATCATTTCCACTCTATGCTTTGAACCCAACAATGTTAAGACACTTTCCTAACCATAACTATCTAAAACATATAAGAAGCGTATCAACATCATCGTATTCAATTGTCAACATCATTCATATTCAATTCAAAGCCAGTATAATATAGGCCAAGTGAAGTGAGCGAAGCAAATCGTCTGATATATGCCAAACGACACGTCAACTTCATATTGAATGTAGACCCAAATATATGTATGCATTAACTATCTGAAACATGTTACAAGTGTATCAACTACACCATCTATATTCAGTTGTCAACTACACCATGTTTAATTTAAACCAAAACGTATTAAATAACCCGCGTTACCAAAAGAAAATATGTTAATTAGTGGGGCATTATAGGGGTGTGAATGGGTTTGATAACGCCCCTAACACCATCCCCTAGGCATTATAGGGGCACGAAGAGGGAGAAGCGTTTTTAGAATAACGCCAAATGAAGGGAAAACAAAATGGAAAGTAATTATTGAAAAGACATGAAAGAGCATTAACCATTAGACTGGTGGGTGTGGGCATGGCCAAGGGGCGTTGTTGGCCCTTTAACGTCGGGTACACCACCCCAGGTTGGTGTTTTGGTGGTGGGTGTCGTTCGCTTGGTGTGGTAATAGTGCTTGGCATGGGGCGTTGGCCTGGGGTGACGTGTTTGCAATGGTTGGCTGGGTGTTGATGACTGTTTCACTCCACATGGCACCCTAACGCCGGCCTAACCACGCCCCTTCCACACCCCACTTTTTTGGGTGTGGACTGGTGGAGCTCACACCTGCCACGTGTCGAGCAATACCCCTAATCCAAGCCCCTCCACACCCCATAGTCTTACACTTTTTTTAAATGGGCATTATGATGCTGATGCGACGGAAACTACCCCTTATGAGGCATTAACCATTACGGATGGTCTTATAAGCATATAAACTAGCAAAATCACATATGCTAAAAACAAGAACTTAAGAAGCGTATCAACTACAACATTTATGTTAACATATTAGGCTACTTGTTTTGTTCTAACGCCCTAGATGAGGTGGCAGCCGCGAGGCGTGACACACCACCCCAAGGGGTGTGAAAGAGCAGGAGTGAAGGTGAAGATGTCCCTCCGTAGCCCTTCATGGGCTGGTTGAGGGTGGTGGGCAAAGTTTTCAACCAATCACGTGTATTCTTCTTTTTAATTTATTTTAATTTGTTTAATTTTAACATTATTAAGGGTGGTGTACTGTGAAATTATTACACAATCTAGTAAAAACTAAAAAGTGAGTGAAAGCCCTCGGTCCTACTGATGTGGTAGTAATATAGAAGTCACTTGTTGATGTAATACCGAGAAAACCATAACACATAGCCTTACCTACACGACATATATTTTAAAGCCATAAGTAGATTAAACCTTGAAATCCTATCATGATCTCCAGATAATTTATCCCCGACTCCCCGTGTGTGTGAGACTTGAACCCATGACCTCCTTGTATTTAAAATTTTGAAGTCGTAACTTAAAAATAAAAATAAAATAAAAAGACGAATTTCTTTTAATCTTGTTGTTTGTGGATATAGTAGCTCCTTTTGTTGTGAAGTGGAATAACTAGGTTCCCAAGAAAATAAATATATTCATGTGGCGAGCAGAGAAAAAGAGACTGCCGACAGTCGAGGCATTGCGTCGAAGAAACATAATTATAGATAATGGTTTGTGTAGTTTATGTGGGGATAGTGAAGAAACAACAGATCATCTTTTGACTTCTTGTTACTTCGTGCCTAGAGTATGGCAAGATGTGAGCACGTGGTGTCAAATTCCACCGGCCTATGCGTTCCAGGTTAAAGATTTGTGTTCGGTTCATAAGAATCTTAATGTTGAAGCTCACAAAAAGAAGGTGATTCAAGGGATAATCCTCACGGCTAGTTTGTCCATTTGGAGGGGAAGAAACGAAGTGCTTTTTGCTGGAAAGAAGGCGAGTGTGGCTAAAGTGGTGAAAGATATAAAGTCTTTAGCTTACCTTTGGATTAAGAATAGATCACCGATTAAAAATCTTTATTAGAAAGATTGGTGTGTTTTTTTGTGTAATTTCGGATGTTGTCATTATATAAGAAAGTCAACAGTTTCAAGAAAAATCCCTCAACATGGAAAGAGAGTGAAAGGAGAGCATATAATACATATCATATGTCAATGGTGGGGGTCTCGTACTATTGTTCCCGAGTCTCATTTAACAGGGAACGGGGAAAGAAAAGAGATGAAAATATGAAAAAACCATGTTCCCGAGATTTTTTAAAGACAGAAGAGGAGGGAAAAAGGAAAGAAAATTTGTACGTATATTTATCCTCCCAAATCGGAGAGATTAGGAGAGAAAATCTTATTAATTACTAAATTAAACTCGTATCTAATTAAAATGTTTTATGTTTAAAGGGTATAATGGTAAAATTGTTCCTTTTTTTTTTTTCCTCCTAACTCGGGACATATAAAATGCTTGATTTCTTCTCTTTTCCGTTACTTTTCATTAAACTCGGGAACACGAAAAAAATCACATATTTTCCTTCCTTTTCTCTCTTAATTCATTTTCCTTCCCCTCCCATGA
The DNA here is from genome assembly GCA_030545235.1 of Helianthus tuberosus. Lineage (NCBI taxonomy): Eukaryota > Viridiplantae > Streptophyta > Magnoliopsida > Asterales > Asteraceae > Helianthus > Helianthus tuberosus. The sequence goes on along the minus strand of CM060427.1, from coordinate 154,451,034 downwards.
GACTCGGGAACACAGTGTAAAATCAATCATCAAAGGAAAGCCTCAAATATCATGATGAATGAGAATATTGCAAGTAATTGACAACTTTTTGTTCATCCTAAATGAATAATGTTCCTATCTTATGTTTACATAAACAAATTTATTGTAGACAAACTCAAGCATCGGGTCTCATTACTCCTAAGATAATTCAGATCACAACCACCTTATCTTGCATAATCATCAGTATGTTTCTAGCACCTTATCTCGAGCATATGCTGTTGCTATCGTTCGACCCATAAATCTTAGTCAACGGTGATTCCTGCACCTGCAACATTAAAGGAAAACTAAGTAAAGAGTCCACCAAGATTATCAAGGATAATGAGAACACTTAACATCAACATAAAAAATCAATAATGAAAATGAAAATTTTAGGAAAATAAAAACTCTTTTCAAATTCGTAGTCATCAGACTCATCACATCTACTTTACAAAATAGGAATTCCAGCTATATATACAAACAATTTAAAAGTCATCTCTCCAGACAAGAAACATGGTTCTACGCTTCATTTCGAGGTTAACTCCCAAAATATTTTAACTAACGCACACGTCCGCGCATGTGCATGTAACCAGCATAGCATATAAAAGATGGACATGCAATATAAACTATAAAGCCATTTAGATACAACTTGGGAAAAACAAATAGTACTAGCAAAATCCGGAGCATCATTAATTCTTTGATAAATGAGAGTCCATCGACTCGAGCTAACCAAAATAGACAACTTAGAGCGTCTTTTAGAAAGAGCATCCGCCAGACCGCCACCATATTTGAAAAGCCTTTGAAGAAACTCAATCCATTTGGTATGTCATGAATTGAGTTTCTTTTGGCACTTTTACATTTAAGTTTCCTTCTTTAATGATAACCAAGAAAGACAATAACATGAACTATGAAATCACATTTCTATGGGTTTTTGAGTATACAAGGATGACATCAAAGCTTGGATTAAAAAAACACAAGGCGCTCCAAGGCCTTTAGGTCTCAAAAGCGATGGCATGAGACGTGAAACGACAGCTTCATGTACGCGAGGCGAAGCGTTGATATATGTACAACGAAAAGTTGCATATGTCTATCTCTTTTACATATCAACTGTTTTATCTAGTAAACCATTCCAAATCTCCTTGGTTTTATAAAGCGAGAAGCGCACAAAGGCGACAAGGTCTAAAACCGAAGCGCATCCCTTATCCAAAATATAGCTATAAATAAGGTTAATATATGATTTTACTTACATGTACAAGCCATCAAGTTTTCACATGTTGCAAATTTGATGGGATGGAGGAAATATAAGCAGAGAATTAACTAAGCAAACTAACCTTTTTCCTCATGAGAAAATAGCATTGACAAAAGCTTCAGCCTCAAACGGCTGTAGATCTTCCACCCCTTCCCCAACACCTATAAACTTCACTGGAATTCCGAGCTCATCAACTACACTAACCTGCAAGCAGAACTCGTTTTCAAGATACATGATTAAAAATAATAATTAGTAAAAAAGAAACTGTACATAAATCCAAAAAGAGGAAGAAAGCATTCACATACCACACAACCACCTCTTGCAGAGCCATCAAGTTTTGTCAAAATGAAACCAGTTATTCCTACAACCTGCCACCGATGGTGTTGTGCAATTCATATATTAATAAATTTTTTTATAAACTATGCCACCATATTGAAATATGTATTTTTTTTCAAGTGTGTTTGTTAAGTGCATAATGTAAGAAAAGTACCTCATTAAATTCCCTAGCTTGTGGAAGCATATTCAAACCCGTCGTTCCATCCAAAACGAGTAAAATTTCCTGTAAATTTGTGTGAAGTAATCACATAAATTAAAAAACTTAACAAGTATGAATCATATCATTCTCATTTCGTGTATAAAGACACAAAACAGAATGGTATAAAGACACAGCCCAAAAAATAAGGATGGAGAAAAAGGTATAAAAATGGGACCCGACCAGAAAAGAACAGAGAAAAATGTTATATATACGGACCCCATAAAACAAAAGATAAAATTGATAGAAAGATGAAACCCACAAATATTTATTGAACACGGTATAAAAGATGGGACTCACAAATCAGATATTAGAAAAAATATATATATTGACGGGGTTCAGGCTAAAAAAGCCTTGTCATAGACTCACTGTTACAGAACAATGATCCTAAATATCTTTACCTTACAGAAGGGCACTTTAGACATTCACTAATTAAGCTATGTAATCAAAAGTTGCAAGGTCCCTCTATTTTGACCTTATAAAAGGGCATTTTAGACATTTACTAACTAAGTTATGTGATCAAATGTTGCAAAATTTATAAAAGGAAGATGATACACCTAACGAAAATAAGACAGCCAACCATAATGCCATACATTAGGTGCACCATTAACAATTTTTGCAATGGCCTTTTTGCACGCAATCAGTTCTTCCATCAAGCTATAATTAGTATGCAGACCTATAAGACATAAAAATAACCAGAAAAACTGTCAGTGTGACTGAACGTCAATTGAAGTGAAAATTCAAGTAATTTTGTTGACCAGCATCATGTCTTACGTCCAGAGGTGTCACATAACACGATATCGAAACCCTGTTCTTTCCCTTTCTTAACGGCCTGTGATAGAACTACTCAAAAAGAACTTCAAGATCACATGTTAGTAATAGTAGCTGCCGTAAAAGTAAAACCAATTATATTTGTTAAAGTTATTACTCTTGGTTTAATTGTCTACCTGCTGATGCTTTTGCTTTCTCTTTTTCAGCTGATACAATCTCGCAGCCTGTTCTTTGGGCCCAAATTTCCAGTTGGTCACTCGCAGCAGCCCTGAATGTATCACCAGCCGCCAATAATATCTACACATTTTTAATATAATTATTTAGTAGAGTAACCAAAAGATACTTCACTCTGTTGTACATTAATTGATCATACAAGTAAAGTTTCAAGATTTAACTCTTTACTATATGAAGACACAAAATGATAAAGAGTAAAATGCCATTTTTGTCCCTGAGATTTGGCAAGTTTTGTGACTTACGTCCAAAAGATACTTCACTCTATTTTCATCCAGCTCGTTAACTCCATTCATTTTTTCTTCATTAACTCAGGGGCATTTTCGTCTTTTTTGGTTAACATAAAGAGCAATCCGGTCTTTTTCACTTTATGTACAAGCATTTAATACCCCTGACCGAATCCATTACACCGAATTGCCCTTTAAGTTAACAAAAAAGACAGAAACACCCCTGACTTAATGGAGAAAAATGGATGGAGTTAACAAGCCGGATGAAAAAGGCAAGATTTCAAACCTTTTGGATCCAAATGCGGAAAAACAAACCTTTGTACAAAAATCGCAAAACTGGCCAAACCTCAAGGACGAAATGACATTTTACTCAAATGATAAAAGTATCAACAAATCACGAACTCACTGAAGCACCTTCACTCTTCAACCGATAAGCCAGTTTCCCTGCCATTAAAACACCAAAAATCAGTTGTTTTCAAACCGAACTGGACTCAGCAGAATATTAACGAAAGAAAAAGATACAATGTAAAATTCAATATCATTAAACATACCAAGAGATGTAGTTTTTCCACCTCCATTAACACCAACTATCATGATTACTGCCGGTTTCCTGTAAAAATAACATCATTAATAATAATCATCAACAAACTAACAACATAGAAACAGAAACATGTTCCAAGACATGCGTTACACAAACCTGAATCCAAGTTTAAGCTCCGTTTTAGCACCTTTGGTCGTCAAGATATCCAGTACACTCTTCTTCAAAGCATCCTACATAATATACCAACAAGAAAGGGGGGAAAATTTGTCGGAAGCTTGTAATGTTTTGCAGTGTACTTTATTTTCATTTACATGTAACGTTTTGCAGTGTAAAAATTAAAATCACATTCACATCACTTGCCTTTATTTCAGTTCCTGATTTGAGCTTTCCAGCATATATATCATCCCGCAAGCTCTCAACAATCTTTATTGTGATCTTTGGGCCAAAATCCGACACCAATAATGCCTAAAAGCATAGAAGGTAAGACATATTTTCATTGAATAATTTACTAACCTATGCACGTGACTGATTACTGATCATCAAATTTCTATCTTTTATGAGCACAACACAAGTTTCAGGTTTGGTTGTAAGCAGTCTGTGTTTTCAGCTGTTTGACATGGCAAAAAATAATTAAAATAAAAACCCACCAAAAACCCAACAAATTAATTACATATTCAATCTGATTATTTCCATTATTTTGTTTTCTTACAACATTCAATCTGATATTTGGACCGTAGATAATCCGAATCATACTCAATAATTGCCTAACATATTTATATAATCACCTCTCAGAAGTCAACATTAGATTTTCATTGACCAAGTCCTTTAGTCATCTAATCGCAAATCATTACCATTTAAATCCAATGTCATTCCTGTTGCAGCAATTCTCCCTAATCAATACAAAAATTCACATAAATCTTACAATAAAAATGTTACAAAACTACCTCTTCAGTTTCGATATGATTCAGTTCAGAAACTTTTTAGTATTTTTGCACTACCTATTGGTAGACATAAAATACATCTCAATCAGTTCTGCACCTATTTACATATCTTAACCACTCAAATCCAATTTTACTTCAGTTACACCAATTCTCCATAATCAACACTAAAATTCACTTAAATTTCACAACAAAAATACTATAAAACTACCTCGGTACCTCCAGTTTCGATACGAGTCGGTTAAGATACGTTTTAGTACTTTTGCACTACCTATCAGTACACACAAAATCAGTTTTGCAATCTAATTACAAATCATAACCACTCCGATCCAAATGCCATCCCAGTTGCAGCAATCCTCCCTAATCAACACTAAAATTCACATAACCTTCACAACAAAAACATCATAAAACTACCTCTTCAATTTCATCTACAACACAATCGGTATCAAAGAGATTCCAGTACAGGAGTAGCTCATCAATAACTGCCAAATTATCTCTCGTTTTCGTCATTTCAATATAAATTTTACTGAAAACAGAGTTGTGTTCAAAATAAAGTACTTATTTGTATCGTAAACTATACAGAGTGCCAGTACTGTACCGATACCATACTGAACCGTTATCGACGGAACAACATCATTACCTGTACTCATTTTTAAGGTTTTCAGTTACTAAACGAATCGGTTTAGATACTTTTTGGTATTTTTGCACTACCGGTATCGTATCAGTTTGTGTGTATACATCTTAATCAGTTCTGCACCTAATCACAAGCCATAACCACTCACATCCAAATGTCATTCCACTTGGCAATTCTCTCAAATGAACACTAAAATTCACATAAACATTTACAAAATTACCTCTTCAATCTCATCCAGAACTCGATCCGTATCCGACAGATTCCAATACAGCAACAGCTCATCAATAACCGCCAAATTATCTCTGGTTTTCGTAAATCCACCTGAGAATATCTTCTCGACGTCTTTCTTCGCCTTCTCTTTGATCAAGCGTCCTAGTTTGGTGAAGAATCCGGTCTCGGAACCAGCAGCAGAGCACCGGAGGGTAGAGAAGTGAGGGCCGCCGGTGGGCGGAGAGTGGAGGCGGAGGAGGTGCGGCGGAGAGAGGTGGTGGAAGACGGTGGTTGAGCTAGGGTTTGAGATGAAGGTTCTGGATGATGTTGAGAGGTTGTTAGAGAGTGAGAGCGAAGATGAAGATGCCATTTGGTTGAAGAGGAATGGGGATTTTGGGGATGATGAGGATTAAAACGTTATCTTTTTAGATGTCAGATTGTCAGAGAAAATGAAACCTAACCAAAATTAACCGAAACTTAGTTATCGGTTATTTTTTTACCATTAGTTAACCGAATTTAATTGAATCGAATCAAACTGAACTATTTATATTTTCATATAATTTCTAGATTTTGTACCTTCATTTTATAATTTATATATCTATTTTATGTATTTTTAAGCAAAACTTTTAGCCTTTATTTGATTTGGTTATTAACCGAACCAAAAATTGTCAAATTGACCGAATAAAACGAACTGATAACTTCGGTTAGGATTTCAGTTAATGCTAATAATTGAATCGCACACACTCCTGTGGGGAAGATAATTGGAAAAATATTATATATAACGTTTTATTAGATTAATTATATAGTCAAAAGGTTTCTACATATATGGTAGTGGATGATATTTTTAATCCTATCCTCAGGGCCGGCCCTGAGAATTCGTGTGCCATGTTCGAGCTCGAAAAAACTTGCCCTTAGGCTTTAACGAAATTGAGTATTGGGCTCACTAAAGATTTAAACCTAATTTCAATGGGCTAGTAACTAATATAAACCATAAAAATAGTTTTGTAAATGGGCCTATGTTGGTGTTTGTATGAGTATTATACCCTATTAATTTATTTTTTTACATATGCGTATCGGATTTTTTTAGAATAATGTGCTCTTCGAAATATCGGGCCCTGCCCGGTGATCCTCCCCGCCCACCCTCAGGGCCGGCCATGCCTATCCTATTTTACTTTTAATAAAGGGGCAGAAAGCCAAGGAAAGATAATTCGGTGGATTGCAATTGCGATTATGATGTTTTGCCATTTCTTGTTGGTCATTTGGGTTAAATAAATAATAGTTAAAAGGAATCGACTAAAATATATTCATTTAATTTAGTTTTTAACATGGTTAAAAAAAGTAGATGGATTTTACAACAATTTTGAAACTTCGGTAATTCAATTAAGAAAAAAAAAATCTTTTTGAATGAGTCTGACAACTATATATATATTAAAAAACAAAGCTTGTGAATAGTAACTTAAGCCTTCCTTTTCCTGCGTTTGTTAGTGTTTAAATATAACTGATTTTGAGTTTGTAATATGCTATAGGAGTTGGTAAATTGGTTGCTTGTCTCAAAGTTAATTCATTTGGCAGGGGTTCGATTCTTAGGTAAGACTTTTTTTTTACTTTCTCTCCCATTTTGATTTCATCCATCCCAAACCAGTTATCCTACCTCAACCCTCTGCCGATCCCTCCCACGCATCCATCCTCTTTCCACCGCCGCCGCCGCCTTGATTAGGTGGATGCCAACATAAAACCCTCAAACTAACGCTCCCTGATCTTTACACCCCACACATATGGAGAGAGGAGACCTGCTGAATCGATGATGGTTCCCGCGTCGTGACGGCGGTGGTCAATAGAAACCCTAGCCGTTCAACCCATTTCAAGAAACAAATCGTGAGAGAAAAACAGGAGCCGGAGAATCAAGAGAGATGGAGATGATTGTTGGCGACGGTAGACGCGGCGGAGGCCATTCTGTGCTCCGACGATTGGTAACTACGGCGGTAGCGATGTTTTCGGCGGCGGCTAAGGTTTAATTCCGACCACGGTAAGTTTTTCGTTCCGATTGGGTTTAACCTGCTTTTCAGTTCTTTTTTTCCCTCCTCTCAGGCTTTTCTTCTTCGTAACCTTCTTATTTCTCTCCACAGCCTCACCGTCGTTCAGTATTCTCGATCATCATCTTCAAAGGGTCACTGCCCACCAACATCAAATGATTCAACAAAGAAGAGAGAAAACTAATTGATTCAAGACGACGACGATGGGTCGCGTTGACGCCGGACCTCGGTCGTGCTTCTTGGTTCCCATACGACGGTGTCCGGGTAATGTTATTTAGTATATTATATTTGTAATCAGAATTGTTTATTTGTTATGGGCCTAATTTTTTCTAAGTTTTCGATTTACGGTTTCCCCTAATCTTTTTTCGATTAGTGTTACTGTTTGAATATAAGCTACTGATTAGTTTATGCGATGAAAACATTGCACTCCAGGTGTTTGTAGAAATCCATGACTGAGAAAATTAACTATTGTACGTGCAAAAGAAGTTGAAAAAGAAGAATAATTTGTTTCTTGAGGTGAAACTCCAGTGTTGCTTGATTGAAATGTATGTTTTTATTTCTATATATAAGGCTATTAAATCAGTTTGAGTAATGCTATCTTTACTTGCAAATGTGTCCATAGTTCATCTTTCCAAACAGGTCAAATAGGGCAAAATTTGCTCAAAAGTTTTCCTGATTTTCATTTTTAATGTGTCAGTTTTAGTAGTGTTCTGATTGCGTTGATTTTGGCAATGTACTTGCTTCTTATCATCTTTATCAATTTTATTAGGTTTTTGGGTTTTGATGTTTCTTTCGCTAAACGCAGATTCCCGTACTTTTATGGAGCGTAATTTGTCTCGATCGGACTTATCATTAGACTGATTATTTCCTTCTTTTCGGATCTGGCCCGGTATTTGGCTTTCTCTTATATGCAACGACTTTAGTTTCGGATGGCTTATTGGGTTTTGCAATTTTGTCATTGGCTTTGGTGTTTTGTACTTTGAGTGTTGTGATTTTGGGGGTTCTGATGTAAGGCGTTTCTTTTTTTTGTTTATTGTTTGTGTTTATTTTTGCTAGATACATTCATGCGATCTGGTGAAGTTTGTGAAGTTAGTGAGAACGAGTTCACTTTATCATGAGCTCAGTTCTACATTGAGGTTTGTAAAGTTCTTTTGTATGCAACTCAAAAAAAAAAAAAATGCCATGACTTCGTATTAACATTATGTGATTGGATTGCATTGGCTTTTAGTTTGTCATTACAACAAAGGAAACTGTCCATTTTCTTCTTCTGTTATGGTTATTATGTCCCACAATATACTTTATTTGTTATATTTTGAAGTATTGTTTATAAAGCCATTCTTTAAATTAGCTTAGCAATTGAATAGGTAGTTTGATTTTTGGTATTAAATTGAGCTTACAGCTCTAGAACTGGATATCTTGCACACATGTAGATTTTTTAAGTTACTAAGCAGCCTGTTAACAAGTCAGTTGCTTCTCAAATCATTATGTAGGGCCTTTTTTTAAACAATATGTAGTTAGATTGATAAGATAATTTCTTTTAAGTGGGACGATTAAGACGTAAGCAGTCAAATACAATACACCTGACTTTTGATTTTTTTTACCCATTGACCCGCTTCATTTCAGCAGTTTCTCTACTTCAAATGATATACATTTTTAATACACGTAGTATTATTCTAAGTTCATCGCAAATTATATAAAACTATTAACTTTTTGGTTGACCTTATACTGTGCAGACTAAGAATCAAGTGAGAAGATGAACTCCCCTGCTGCTCCAGAATCCAGGCAAGATTGATGCCAAACGCACTCACTGGCACCGACCTCTTGGCCCAGCATACATAAGAGTGGTCCACTTTTTAAGTCACAAGGCTATTTGATTTTGGTTTCATGTAGGTCAACAACTGTTCTATATTGGTTTATTATGTTTTTGATTGCTTTGATCTATTTGAATTCGTTTGGTTAATGCTCATAGCTGTTCTGTATTGGTTTAACCCAAGCATAACGCACGAGTAGGGTGAGGAATCCCGGCGCAACGCGCCGGTTTCGAAACCACTAGTTGTATTTAAACCTGAAGAACAATTTTGACTGTTTACTCTTAATAAAACAACAATAATAATAAAATGAACTTAACGTGATAATATTTAAGCCAAAACAAATAAATACCATAAATAATAGAGAAAATTACCAATTTAGCCAAGAATAAAGTCAATTTACCAATTTAGCCAAGTCATGCGTCTTTGGAAGGACCGTCCCTAACCCTATGCCTCTTCTTGTTCCTTTTTTGCGTCTGCCACTCACCAATCGACACGTGTAGCCTTGTCATGCGTCCTTGTCAGGCCTCCCATTCCTCCTCATGCGTCTACCAACTACAAATTGACACGTGGACTTCTCTTCATCATGCGGTGGCAGCCAACGCATCCCAGCCGCATGCGTCTGTTGGTGACTCGTCCCGTTGTGGCTGGCTTGTGTCTGGCTCGCGGCTGGCTTGTGGCTGGCTTAGCTTTTGCCTTTTGATATTTAGATTTTTTCATTTTCATTTTAGTTGTTGCCTTTTGATTTATATATATATATATATTATTATTGTATATTTTGATTGAATTTTTTATGTTTGTCTTACATACATCAGTAAAAAAATTTTGAGTTAATTACTGTTTTCGTCCCTGAGGTTTGTCAAAAATAACGGTTTCAGTCCATTAGTTTAAAAATTGCGATTTCAGTCCATTAGTTTCATTTTCGTAACCATTTCAGTCCACTAACTTAACTCCATCCATTTATTTTGTTAACTTTGGGTGAAATTACCAAATTACCCCTGCTAACTTAACAAATTGTAATAAAAAAATTCTAAAAAATCTAAAAATCAAAAAAATTCCAAAAAATCTAAATATCAAAAAAAATTTAAAAAATCATAAAAATTCTAAAAAATCCAAAAAAATTCTAAAAAATCCAAAATGTTTCATTAAATGTTTCGAACCCGAACCGTTTCGAGCTGAACCGTTTCGACGCGAACCATTTCGACCCGTACCGTTTCGACGCGAACCGTTTCGACCCGTACCGCTTCGACGCGAACCGTTTCGAGCCGTACCGTTTCAAACCGTGTTGAAACGGTTCAGCTCGAAACGGTTCGGGTTCGAAACATTTAATGAAACGGTACGGGTCGAAACGGTTCGCGTCGAAACGGTTCGCGTCGAAACGGTACGGGTCGAAACGGTTCGCGTCGAAACGGTACGGCTCGAAACGGTACGGGTCGAAACGGTTCGTGTCGAAACGGTACGGGTCGAAACGGTTCGCGTCGAAACGGTTCGCGTCGAAACGGTACGGGTCGAAACGGTTCAGCTCGAAACGGTTCAGCTCAAAACGGTTCGGGTTCGAAACATTTAATGAAACATTTTGGATTTTTTAGAATTTTTTTGGATTTTTTAGAATTTTTATGATTTTTTAAATTTTTTTTGATTTTTAGATATTTTTGAATTTTTTGGAATTTTTTTTATTTTTAGATTTTTTAGAATTTTTTTATTACAATTTGTTAAGTTAGCAGGGGTAATTTGGTAATTTCACCCAAAGTTAACAAAATAAATGGATGGAGTTAAGTTAGTGGACTAAAATGGTTACGAAAATGAAACTAATGGACTGAAATCGCAATTTTTAAACTAATGGACTGAAACCGTTATTTTTGACAAACATCAGGGACGAAAACAGTAATTAACTCAAAAAAATTTTATGTAGATTTCCATTTATTATTATTTATGTACCTTGATAATAAACGTTTATGTATGTCTTATCGTTTTTTGTAACGTTGGAAAACAAAAAAACATTAAGAAAGTACTTAGATTTATAGTTAAACAAACGTTCGGCAAAACAAATTTCACATTAAACAATATTTGGACGCGGTAAGCAACGCCAAAAATACAATTTATCTGCCATAAACCTTCTATATGTCATAAATATTTCCTTCATATCACTTTTGAGAGTGATAGGTTTATCAGTGAGCAGATGCTCCATTATCATACATAGATAAACTGCTTCGTTACCAGACACGGAGCTGCGAGACAAAACGTAGTCGTCATTCATCTCAAATGACATTATTTTTTCCGGTTTTCCAGATTTTTTCCAGTATTGCATGTCAACCAATACTGCTCCTAAATATACCGCAATTTTTGTAAGCTTGGGAACCACAAGTTGTCGGTATTTCTCGCCTTCGCAAATGTCTGCACAGGGATACATTAACAGTTGTTGGGTCGCCAGGTCGAGTCGTAGCATTAGCCATTCCTTATTTTCTAGCGGGATAGGAAAAAATACGTAATCAACGTCAAAAAAGGATGGGTACGGCTTGAACTTACCATTGCAATAAGTTGCCACGTTTTTTGGAACGGAGTCCAATAAACACTCATAAAACTTTGGTGGTAGAATTGTCCAACGAAGATTTAACATAGGCTCTTTCAGAATTTTTCTAGTTCTCCAAGACATCAGTCTACCAACCCAGCCTTCAATATGCTGTAAAAAAAACTTTAATTCAGTTACAGATGCATTTAATAAAAAATATTTTTTTAACATAGTAGTTTATATAATTTACTGTTTCGTTGAGGTTGCCGTTAGAACGAAATCCCAATAAAGTTCCCCAAAAGTTTTTGTCGAGCTGAACGTATCTAGTAAAAACTGCTGCATAACAAAACGGAGCGTCTCCGCTACGATAGAATTCTACCACATCTTTAGACCAATTCTCGTTTTCGTCGTCTGGTATCGCCCACCTACCTCGGTTGTGCTGGTGTAAGCTATGTCTATTATGTACATAGTCACCTTCATCAATACCGTGTCGATTTTCAATTTCGTTAGTAGATGTCCCGCTTTCGTTTGCATTTGCCGGCCTTCTCCATCGACTTAGTATCCAACTTGATGCCTTTTTAGCGGGTTGAGAGCAGTATTCGTCACTCGCTAAATCTTTTCCTCTCCGATTCGACATAAATAAATAATTCCTCTCTAAAAATCTTTGCAAATGTGTTGAGTTTTTTAGTGTACGTTATTTTTTTTACCATTAATATGCCGATTTATATAAAACTTTTGCCAAAAAAAAAATCGTACTTTTACTGTAGCGACGCATAAGATGCGTCTATATTCCCTAAAAAATTGTGCCAAACTCATTAGATAGGTTCCAAACTCATCAAACCTAAAAAATTGTGCCAAACTCATTAGATAGGTTCCAAACTCATCAAAAACTGTAGCGACGCATAAGAAATTGTGCCAAACTCATTAGATAGGTTCCAAACTCATCAAAACATGTGCAAACGCATTAATGCTATCAAATTCCAAATAAATGTTCAAAGTCAACGTTCAGTGCTCACGTAGACGCATCACAATCGGGTTACTGGTTCCCACCTGTTGACGGAGATCCGACCCTTCAAGCTCCTATCCGGCGGTGGTGTGTCGGAGATCCGACCGTTCAAACTCCGATCTGTCAGTCTTTTGAAGAAGATCCCACACTTCATACTCTGATCCGTCATACCGTGGTTCGAAGAAGTGCTCATCTAGACGCTTAGGGGTTCTGACCCGAAGAGGTGTGACCCGAACCGATGTACATTTGTTGAAGACGATCCGACCCGACCCGTCAAACCTCCATCGTGGCTCTCACGGGACCACAATGAACTGGAATGGTTGGGATGAGGCCCCTTTACCACCCATCAACAATGCAGATGAACTCATGCATTCTGCCACTGCATTCGTGGACAATGCCGCTCCTTCCGCCAAACCGGTAAGCAAATCATGTGTTCTTATCGATTTATTATTATTTTGGTTCTAATGTTGCCTTTATATTTTTTCTGCATTTCATTATCATTGTTTAGGTTAAGAATCCTAGAATTAGAGTTAGAGCTGTTTGGACAATCATCGATAGGATCAAGAAAACAGTCACGGCAAGGATAGAACTAAGGTTGAGGGATAGTGTCTTCGGGCACTATTTGGATATTCAGTCTGTGATTTGTGAAAGCCCATTGTTGCTCTGTGTTGCACGACATCAGGCTTTCACTGAAAACCCTAGTCATGGAATATGTTACATGTTCGGCAATGATTCAGTCTTGTTTACCCCCTTACAGTTTTGTGTTATCACCGGGTTAAGATTTGGCGAGTACCCAACTGTCATATTCAACGAGTCAGCCAATTCATTCAAATCTAGGATATTTCCAGGGAAACGGGTGGTTAAACAACGCCACTTGAACGAGATATTCACTTCAGACTGGTCAAAATATTCGGAGGATGATTGTCTCTGTATCTGCCTTTTGATGATAGTAGAGTTAGGTTTTAAAGGCACTCAAAGTCACGAAACCATTGATATGAAGTTGATGAATCTTGTTGATGACTTAGAAGCATGGAACCAGTTCCCGTGGGGTAGTTATCTTTGGGAAAGCACCTATTCACATGTCTACGACATGACTCGACGACACGTAACCGGTAACGCAGGTTTCAATTTGCCTGGATGCGTTTGGCCATTCAAGGTAATGATTTCTGTGTTGGATAAACAATCCCATCTTTCTAATTTGTTAATGATTACCGTGTATATGTGTAGATGTGGATTTTAGAAATTTTTGTTGTAAGAGTGTTCCTTAGTCTCGGAACTGCGGCACATAACGCGTTGAAAGACTCCTCAAAATCGGATAGCCGGTAAGATTTGCAAGTCTGCCACCATAGAGACTCGTTTTCCATTTTTTTTTTTTTTTTTTTTTGGTAATTTAAGGTTAACCATTAAATGACGACAACACAACCCGTGAAACGCTTGTCGAAACACGGCCCTTACGGCTAATTGTATAGAAGGTGCTCGGTCAGAAATGATTGCCAACTCTGGATGCTCGCCAATACAATCTTTAAGTTTTGAAAGGAACCAAGTCCACGAATTACCGTCTTCGGATTTACCAATCCCGAAACCAACAGGCAAAATCTGATTGTTTCCGTCCATGCCCACAGCCAAAAACAACGTTCCTTTAAACTCACCTTTCAAATGGGCCGCGTCTATGATAATGACCGGTCTTAAGGTTCTTACAAAGGCACGAACCTAACATTAACATTAACAATTTGTTAGATAGATGAAAATTAACATTTTATTAGATAGATGAAAATTAACATCAATAAATATTAACATTAACATTTTGTTAGATAGATGAAAATTAACATTTTATTAGATAGATGAAAATTAACATCAATAAATTTTAACATTAACAATTTGTTAGATAGATGAAAATTAACATTTTATTAACATTAACAATTTGTTAGATAGAATAAAATTAACATTTTAGTTTGGTTATTACTAGAAAATTTAATGCTTCACTTACCGCCGCACCTAGGGCGACAAATACCATTTCAAAACGATCCTCCGAATCAGTCAATATGTGCGTCACTGTTCCTGGATTAGCCTTCTCCAAATTGTAGCAGTAAATAGGAAGTTCAGCAAAAGAACTTGCTGAATTTCCATGCAAAAGTTGTAATGCATTGTTTTTTCCTCGCCACGCTTGCATATAAGTTATATTGACTCCTTCTTTTATTCTAAGATCTTTGACTATTTCGGGGCAGCGGTAAATTCGACCAGAGTTTTGAAATTGTTCTTTTAACATGCTACCGACAACCATTGGGTTAGCCTGACGCATGTGTGGATGTGTCTGCGTCTTAGAACAGGTATGTTTGTTGTTAAAAGATTTAACGTAGAAAACATCACAAGATTGCCGACTAGCGGATTTGAAACTCCACTCACAATTTTCGACAACACATGATACTTCATAACGAGTCTTTGATGACCTGTCTACTTTATACGAAAAAGATTCAGATAAGCACATCTTTCCTAGTTCGATTTTCATTTCCTGCTTGTTACGAAAGGTGTAGCCTTCATAAAATCGACATTTATCTTTATTATCATTAAATTCTAGTTTATCGCTGGCATTAATTTCATCATTTGAAAAAACACAATCATTTAAATCGGGGCATTTATATTCAAACGTAGGAGGAGCACAAGAAGAAGAACCCACACCAACTTCTTGCACCACGTATAGTTTAAAAAGTTCATACGGATTATTTTCCCTCAGATTGAAAAAAAAATAAAAGATCTGAATCATCTATAATATCTATAGGTTCAGAATAATCAGACATCTTGTAGGATAACCGTGTGATATTTCGAAAACCACAAAAGTCACACACATTTTTAAAAAAGGTATGATACGAAATTTTGGTAGGAGTTTCAAACCCACGTATAAGAGAATCAGCTTTCACTACGTACTCACGCCTACCGTCAACGATTTCCCACTTGCCACCGGTGTAAACCACAAAT
Organism: Helianthus tuberosus; assembly: GCA_030545235.1. NCBI lineage: Eukaryota > Viridiplantae > Streptophyta > Magnoliopsida > Asterales > Asteraceae > Helianthus > Helianthus tuberosus. The sequence goes on along the minus strand of CM060427.1, from coordinate 154,435,357 downwards.
CTAACCGCCATAATACACGAAAGTAACCGTTCAAAGTAAAGTAAAATTCACTCAATAGTAAAACTTTAAGATAACTTTTAAAGATACCAATGTATTTAATAAACCGTTACGTATGGCACATTTTAAAAAAAAAAATTAACTTGGATGCGTTAGCAACGCATGGTAAGCGTCGCAAATACTTCAAGATCTTCCAAAAGATTTGTGACAGCGACTGATGTGATGCGTTACGGACTCATCCGACGGGTCTTGTACAGACGCATTAAAAGCTGAGTTTTTTTTACAGCGACTGATGTGATGCGTTACGGACTCATCCGACGGGTCTTGTACAGACGCATTAAAAGCTGAGTTTTTTTTTTACAGCGACTGATGTGATGTGAGCAAAAGGGTCTGACAAAAACGCAAAGGATGCGTCGCCGACTCATGTGATGCGTCTGAAAAGCTGACTTTTTGTTGCGTTACGGACTCATCCGACGGGTCTTGTACGGACGCATTAAAAGCTGAGCGGCTGCTGGAAGCCCGACGCAAGCCGGATACCTTGCCTCTTATTAGAGGCTTCGCATGCGTCACTCTGGATGTAATCAATCATTGCTACACGTGTCGATTGGTGAGTGGCAGACGCAAAAAAGGAACAAGAAGAGGCATAGGATTAGGGACGGTCCTTCCAAAGACGCATGACTTGGCTAAATTGGTAAATTGACTTTATTCTTAGCTAAATTGGTAATTTTCTCTAAATAATAATAATACTTGTAACGACAGTTGAAAAAAAACAATAATAACAAAAAAGATATAATAGAAGTAAAATTACATTAATTAAAAAAGTAATAATGTTAATCCAAAAATTAAAATACTCGATTTATAATATCAATTCGAATTATACATATAATTTAAAATTAAAACATAAAAAAAAAAAAAAGAAAGAAAAACCACCTCACTTTCCTACCGTGTGAATGGAACCATCCTTCTTGTTTCTTTCTCATTACCAATAAACTTCCCTATAATCCATCCATATATGACCATATAAACACACCTTCCTTCTCAATTCTCAACCCTATTTTCTCACCAAAACACAATGACCAAACCAAACTCTAGAATCCTAGAACTCACAATCATCTCCGGCGAATCGCTTACACTCGCGGGCAACCGTCGAATCAAGAAAAACACATACGTGATCATCAAAACCGAATCAACCAACAACCAAATATCCAACATGGATACCGAAAACGGATCATATCCAATATGGGGTCAAAAGTTTAACGTCAACATGCCCATGCATGCAACTTTTTTCACGTTAGAAGTGCGTTGCAAGAACTCTTATGGTGATCATGCGGTTGGATCGGTTAAGGTTCCGGTTTCGGATTTTACGAGGTGGTATTTTCCGGTTGATTATTTGCATTTTTTGAGTTATAGGTTGAGAGATAGGTATGGGGAGCGGAATGGGATTATTAATCTTTCGGTTAAGGTGAAGTCGTCGGATGAGGGTGTTGGTGCGGGTGGTGGTTCGATGGGGTGTTCGTCGGCGGCGACAGGGTGGAAGTATGGTGGAGGAAGGATGGGGCAGGGTGTGGCTCAAGGGGTGGTGGTTGGTGTTCCTTATAGGTATTGAACTATTGATAGTTTGATATGGAAAGTGAAATTTGATTTTGTTATACATTATATATATATTATTTTATGAGTTTTCATAAATTGGGAATTCTTTGTATTAATTGGTGCCAAAGTAATAAAGTAATCATTCTATGATGTTTTCTTGGTTTTTATACAATTTGTTTGGAGATGATAGGATGATGAAATTCAAAATCCTTAAGAGATGATCATAAATTTGGTTTTTATCAAGCTAAAAATTATGATTAAAAAGTGATTACAATAAATTATAGCACATAGACTAACAAAAATTCTTAGATATGAATATGATAAGTGTAATTATAAAGCAAACCTTTTCAAATAAAAAAATATGATTAAAATAAGTGATTACAATAAATTATAACTAATGTATTTTATCTAATCCTAATCCTAACTAATACACTGTACAATACTGTTAAAAGTTTGTTATAACACTTATATAGTTAAATGGTGTGATAATTCTCTACAAAAAGAAGGTGATAAGAATATACCAAAGAATACTTATAGCTATTGTTAACAAAGATTATGACCCAAAACAAAATCTAAAACACATATCTAGAAATAAAAAAGGAGTTAAGTGTCATTTCAGGTCAAATTTTAAAATTGCACCATTTTCCATCCTGACATTTTGGAAATGTGCCATTTCAACCCAAAAAATAACCACAGTTAAAAAATTCAGTTAGCTTAGGGGTAAGCACAGTCAAAATTGCAGCTGGCCGGGATCGAACCCGTGACCAACTACTTAGAAACAAACGAATTTTACCTTTAAGCTAACTGAATTTTTTAACTGTGGTTATTTTTTTGGACTGAAATGGCATGTTTCCAAAATGTCAGGGAGGGAAATGATATAATTTTGAAATTTGGTCTGAAATGAAAAAAGTAAACAAACCACATGGACGTAAATAGAAGTTAACTTTAAAAAAAGCCAACTGTTTCAGTTTTGGTCAATTCAGTGTATTTTGGTTACCCACTTGGTGTGTGGCTAATGGATTTTGAATACTTTTGGGTTAGAAGTGACCAAACTAGTTGTTTTAGACTTTTAGCCTTACGGCGTGATAAAAGTCGTAACGATATAAACATTATACATACAAAGTAATTTAATAACCTAATATAAAACACGATAGCGTATAAGTAATTTAATAACCTAATATAAAACATGATAGCCTATAATAAAAAATATTTGTTTAGTTTGATTCTGATTTTAAATATATTATTTAACTTAACTAATGGTTCAATTTCACCTCACCTCTAAATTGTTTGCTTACTAGAGGATATAAATTGCGATTTTGAAAATTGGACCGGATGTGGATGTTTAACCAGGAACTTTTTGAGCCACTGGGTGGCAAACCGGTTGCAAGCTAACGCAAACCGGACCGGCTTTATTTTTTCATTTTATTTTGTTCATGATTAAACTTGATAAATTTATTATCTGTATAATATTTTCATATCTGAATGTAGATAAAAACTGATTAGTCGCATTGGATTTTTTCAACATTTAGTGATGTAGCTTTTGCAATTCTTAATTTGGTTATTAACGTCATTCACTCATTCAGTTTTTAGGACAATCCAACGTTTAGCTTTTCAAACCATCATTGCCATGATTGTCACAATCACCGCCACCACCATTACCACCACCACAAATTTTTTTTGAACGGTCAACAGAACCAATCCCGAGCACTCTCGGAGCACCCACTGGACCAAACGGAGTACTCCGAGAGTAACCCAAGTCCACCACCAATTCCGGGGAAAACCCGATAACCCACTCACCCGTAGGCATGACGGTGAAATTACCGGTAAAACCGGTTTGGCTCAAGGATTGAACCTAGGTTTCCTTGGGTCTCCTATTATTACCCACCAGTGCCTCACTCTGCACCAAGTGGGAGTTGAACCTGCATATCCCAAGAGAAACGCAAGTCTTCCACCACTTGATCTAGAGATCATTGGCACCACCACCACAATTATGCAACAAATCATGCTCGAAGCACAAATCAATACATATGTAAAATATACAGACAAACTTAGTAAACTCCCATTTATAACAAGCTATTCGTACTTTCAGAGGGTCTCAGAAAGAGTAAGATTGGGGGAAGTCTAACCCGGTTTTGTACTGCTGCTGATCAGCAAGAGAACCGAAACTATCTTTCCAGAAGATGAGACAATCACAATGGAACAAAAGTAGCATATTAACACAAAACTCATTTCATAGCAAAAAGAAAACCGAGCACAAGAGTATGCATTAGAAATATAGCATAATCTATCGGATTTTGCATCCAATCTATAGAGTAGACATAGATGGATGCTTACATATGGAAAACTTAGCTACATCATAAAAAGAACATACCTATACGCCTATAATTTTACCTTTTTGCCATTTGTAAACCTCCGGTAACAACGAAGGTGCAAGGAGTGCTTGCTCTGTAGCAAAAATGTCTCGTATGAGCATGCTTCCAGTTCCAGATTAACACTTCACATACAAACTTCTCTTCACATGCTTCATTTTTCGACAAGTTTGGGTACAAGGCGTTGGACCAATTCTGGAGATGCATGAGCTAGCTCTGTACCAGTTGGAAAGTCAGTATAACTGTATAAGTATCGTTTATTAAGAATTGTATTTGTTTTAGTAAAAAATTAGATTATTATTGCACTAATACAATATGGCGGTTATATACAGCACACTAGCTATTTATAAAATAAAAAAATTTGGACAAAAGTGTTTCGGGTCAACCCAACCCATTTCGACCCATACTGTAATTTACATGATTCTACATGTTATCCAGCCCACATTTTTCCATGGCTATTAGGGGTGAGCAGGAAACCAGAATAACCAAAACAAAAACCGACGGTTCGTTTTTCGGATTTTTCATAACAGAAAATTCCGGTTCGGTTTTAGGATAACCATTTTCAATAACCGAAAAAACCGAGCCGATAAGTTACAATTGTAGGCGCCGTTCTATATTTTTGGGTTTAAGTGTTTAACCCATGCTAGTAGGAATTATTGATTTTATTCTTGTATGTTTGAATGTTAAGTATTTATAACAAAAACATTAATTTTATTCTTGAATGTTAAGTATTTATAACAAAAACATTAGCATGTTTATTTATGATTGAAATGATTTATCTATTGCCTACAAGAAATAACAAAATTTAATATAAAACTTAAATGATCTTCAAAGTATTATCAAAGAAATTGTATTTAATAAAAACTTTGGAGAAACATATAAATAGATTAGACGATTAGGTCTATGTGAACAATGTTAATTAAAAAGGTTAAATATAATAACTTAAATGTAAACATGTAAGAAAGATTCTTAAATTTTGGATTTTACTCTTTACTTTTGAATCTTACATAATTTTGTTCTAAAGACTGAAAAAACGAATCGAACCATTGCTAAAATCGAAACCAAACAGTTTCAAAAACCGAAAAAACCGAACATTTTGGTTATGGTTTCGGTTTTACTATAAAACCGAACCGAACCGTGCACACCCCTAATGGCTGTTGATGAAGAATAACTGTTGTACCTTCTGTTGTAAAATTAAATAAGGGAGGAAGGGGTTTGCCGCTTGGTAAGGTTGTGTTTGGCTCCCTTAAATCATCAAAGAACGGGTGCGCACATGCTTCCAACTGAAAAACATGATAATCGTCAAGATCCCAGTTTATTTTCAGATTATAGAATGCTTAAAAAATGTAGTAACGTCCCCCAATAAATAAATGCTTTCATTTAGAAAAATGAGAAACATGTAACAAGATTCACTTACAGCACTACATCGCAGTCTTGGTGAATACTGGAGTAAGCGCGAGACAAGATCAACCGCTTCAGGTGGCATTCGCTTCTGAAAAATCTGAAAAAAAGGTATAGAATTAACCTAATTGGTTGGAATCAGTATAATAAATAATCACACATGTTACTAATAAAACAAAGATGTTTTCCAACACAATTTTTTTACTGTTAACGAACCTTATGCCAAGGATGAGCCTTGATCTGCGGAAACTTAAATTCTGTGTAATGAGGATTCATACACTTGATTTCCTCTCTTGTTGGTGTTCCCAAAATCTATATTAGAACAAAGAAAAATTAACACTGTAAAAAAAGAAAACTAAAATACGATTTTAAAGCAGCAAAAATTGTAAAAGAGCATACCTTGATAATCTCTACCAGCTGATCTACACCACTTTCACCAGGAAAAAGAGGCTGTAAATGTTTATAAATCACGCCAATCAGAAAGATATTAATTTTTTTTGTCATAATTTAATAATTTTCTTAACACAAAACAGATGTAAATTTAGGGGTACAAACAAGCCAGGCGGCTCAAGATCGGCTTGAGAAAAAGCTAGAAACGAGCCGAGATTTATCGAGCCAAGCTTGAGCCTAAAATAAAGCTCGTTTACTTATCGAGCCCGAGCTCGAGCCTGGCATGTGAGGCTCATCAAGACTTGGTGTAACATTAATTTTTATTAATACTTAATAACATTTACCCCTTATTTTAAGTTGTCTAATAAACGAGCCGAGCCAGCTTATTTAAACTTGTTTACGAGCCGAGCCGAACCTAAAAATAAGCTTGTTTAGTAAACGATGCCGAGTCCGAGCTTCACTGGTTGAGCTTGCGATCCTAAATGAGTGTATTATTTATATTATTTTTATTTAATAGATAATAAAAGAGCTGAGCCGAGCTTGAGCTTCAGAAACTACCAACGAGCCGAGCCTGGTCGAGCTCGGGCTCGGCTCGTTTGAACACCTAGATGTAATGGCCAAAAACCAGCGTGTTCCAAAAATCTTGTCATAATGTTCTACAAATACTTTACAAAATCAAGACGAGAACCAAACATAAAACAGTCACATACGTGTCCCAGTAGTAACTCAGCCAAAACACAACCAGCAGACCACATATCTATCGCGTTCGTGTATTCTGTTGCTCCAAAGATCAATTCAGGAGCCCTATAATATCTTGAACAAATATATGAGATATTTGGTTCACCGGGCACCTGTAATGAAAACAAATAAAGCTCAAAACTTGACAATTGCATTGGCTACCTTTTAAGTCGAAAAAGAAATTAACGGGTTGCCTTACCAACATCTTTGCGCTCCCAAAATCGCATAGCTTTAGCTGATGCGTGTGTGGATTAACCTGTAGATCAATATCTGAAATTACTGTATAGACTTTACGATAAATGTATTAGTCGATATTAGGGGTGTGAATTTCTGACACGACACGAACCTAACACGAAATTTGTGTGTTTGTGTTTAGTCTAAACGGGTCAAGTTCAGGTCAACCCAGTCGAGTTGGCAGGTTAACCCGTTTACACCATTTATATTATAATATATTATATTCTTTTACAATATGTTTTCTGTCATAAATTAAATTGATTGTGTATTTTATGCCATAATTATAACTAAAAAAAGAGAAATTGACATAAGATTTTATAATTTAAATGTAACTGTATACATTTGTGTTGCTTTGTAGTAAATTTTAATTTTAATATACTAATTTGCGGAAAAAAGTTAAAAAATTATAAAAATTCGGGTTGAACAGGTCGTGTTCGGGTCAACCCGCAAATATCCGGGTCGTGTTCGGTTTCATATGTATCACAAGATTTTCAGGCTTGTCTAAAATTTTCGGGTTCGGGTCGGGTTGAACCTGCCAACCCACGGACACGATTCATTTTGCACCCCTAATCGATATGCTATCCAAGAAAGAAGATCTTACTAATAAATTTTGTGGCTTGATATCACGATGGCATACACCGATAACATTATGAATGTAGTTAAGTGCGCGACAGATCTGAACCAAGATAAATAAATGAATATAAAATCAGATAGTCAATAAAGGTGCAGATCAACAAAGTACAAGTTTCACCTGATATGTGTACAACTGTACATATAAAAGAGGTATGTGCTGAGTCATCCGACTGTAATGCCTCGACACCCGATACACCGTTTCAGGTACATATTCTAGCACGACGTTTAGGTACACTTCGTTCTTCTCAGTTGTTGAATAGAAACAATTTTTCAAGGGAACGACGTTTGGATGATCGAGTAGACGCATAATTTGAAGTTCTCGGTTCTTGTATCGCTTATCCTGTAGAACCTTCTTTATAGCAACAGACTCACCGGTTTCAAGGCATTTAGCCTGTAATAAATAATAGTTTATTAAATTATCACCAGTATTTTTTAGCACAATAAATCTTTATGCTTTAAATAGTCAAATAAATCTTTAGAATCATATCCACATACCTCAAAAACTACACCAAAAGAACCAGTGCCAACTACACGTTCCGCCATGTAAGACAAAGTCTAGACCAAAACAAATTTAATGACGTAAGTCCAACGATTACATTTAAGCTCTTCAGTTACTAAAAATTGAGTTTAAAGAATGATCACCTGTTTAGGTTGTCCATTTCGACCACCCACAGATGTCACGATTATCTGGCCCTTTTCGGTTCCGTTGCCATTGACAACGGTAGCCTCAACTTCCTACATTACAATGTACAAGTGAGTGAAAACATATCCAACGTTATACAACACGAATAACTAGAAAATACCTACGCATTCAATTTGAAATTTACCTTGTCTTCGGATTTATCTTCCTTGATTTTCATTTCATGCATTTCTTTTGGAAGCTCGTCAAAGTCGGATTTTTCAGGTTTATCTGTACACGTAGTGTTGGATGTGCTTGCAGCCATATCTGTTGATGTAGCATCCATTGGCTGCTCTACAGCTGTTGCAGTTTTCTCTACTGATTGTGGCTCTGGTTCACGTTCAGCACTAACATCTGATTCAACCTCTTGCTCAACCTTTACTCTCTTAATGCTAGAATCTCCACCCTAACAAAAAAAAAATACTACTTCATCAAAAAAAAAAAACAAGAACATCTGCATTTCGGAAATTCCTAAGCACAACAATATCATATCACTTCTCAGATCAAACTATAGTACCAAAACATCAATACAGTTCAAATAAATTACAAATCAAATTGCAAGTATTCAACTAATATATCATGAATGTCGATAAATCACATGAATATAAATAAAATCTCTTCATCAATCAGCTCAACAGTAAATCAAAACTCTCAATCACTCGTTACACTTTACATAAAATCAATCAAACATCACTGAAATTAGCGAAACACTCACTGTAAAAAGCTACTTAATTAAAAATAATGATAATAATATCATATCACTCTTTAAATCAAACAATAGTACTATAGATCAAACAACATTTCAAATAAACCACATGAATATAAATAAATATCCATCATCAATCAGCTAAACAGTAAACCAAAACTCTCAGTCACTCTTTACATTACACTTTACATAAAATCAATCAAACATAACCGTAATTAGTGTAAAATGCTACTTAATTAAAAAAAAAATAATAAGAACAATATTCTATCACTCCTCAAATCAAACAACATTTCAAATAAATTACAGATCAAAATACAGATCAGACAATATTTCAAATAAATTACAAATTCAGTCGCATGTATTCAACTAATCTAAGATAAATGCCGATAAATCACATGAATATAAACAAATCCTCTTCATCAATCAGCTCAACAGTAAATCAAAACTCTCAAATCACTCTATACACTTTACATAAAATCAATCAAACAAAACTGAAACTAGCAAAATATTCACAGTAAAATGCTACTTAAATAAAAAAAAATGATAATAACAATATCAAATCACTCCTCAAATCAAACAATAGTACTACAGATCAAACAACATTTCAAATAAAATCAATTAATCTAGCATAAATGTCGATAAATCACATGAATATAAACAAATCTCCTTCATCAATCAGCTCAACAGTAAATAAAAACATTCAATCACTCTAAACACTTCACACAAAATCAATCAAACATAACTGTAACTAGTGAAATTAGCATAATTAGTGTAAATACTCACAGGATCTGAAACCGATGAACGACCAGAAGCAATACTCTTCAAACGACGCATCACATTCATTATGTTTCACAAATCATAACCCTAATCTACTCAAAATCTCCCAAATTTCAACCGTGGAGAACGAACTAGAACCAGCAGACGCGAGTACGCAAGTACACAACCTCCGCCACCGTCTCTTCGTCTTCGTTTTCAACTTTCTCTCTCTAAATCTATCGGTTTCTCTCTCTAAACGTAGAGTGAGTCTGTCTATCTCTCTCTCAGTCTCTATCTGGTCAAAGGTGTGTAAACCTGAAAGAAAAGCCAATCATTCATTCATTCCTTACCTCATTCTGTACGCTAGTCAAAGTTTAGTTTGGACCGTTGGATGGGATGATGAGACTTTGATCTGACGGTTTGTGGTGAAGGTAACATTGGATGCTAGTGAAAGAAGTTTGAATTGTTGTTTCCGGAAATGCCGTTCCTGTGGGAATATTCTTTTGGGCACCCACCCTATGTTTATTTTCATTTCTTGCCCCTATATTATGTAAATTGGATAATTATACATTTAGAACATCTCTAAGGCTAGAGGGTGTGGGATGGAGCCCCTTGGGCCTTATAAGGACACCTCAGCGCCACCTAGGCGCCACATCAGCCAAAGGGCTTTATAAACCCCCCCACTTAATTTGCTGGGTGTGGGATGGAGCCCCGTCATCATTACCTAATTATTTTTTATTTTTACATTTTACTTTTTTAAATTAAATGACCATTTTATATAACTAGAAAATTTAAAAAAAAAACATAATTTCATCCTAAAAAAATAAAAAACATCACAAAGTCATTAAAAAAATAAGAAGGTACTAGAAAAAAAAAACTACATATATTTCGCCCTAATTTGATTCTTGCGAGCCTCCATAATGCGTTGATCCGTCTCCGGTAGATGTGAGAAATCTTTCGCTAGAAAATCCAAGTCTTTCTGAATTTGTTTCTCCCTCTTTATTTCTTGGTCCTTTTCCCTGATCGAGATCATTTTGCTGAGACTTGTATGGAACTCGCCCAACGTTGAAGTACCCTTTCCTCGTGCCGCTGCCTTACTTTTATCCCGACCCCTTGGTCGAGGCAGCTCCTCTGGTTGTTCGAACTCCTCATCATCGTCGTTAAGATTAATTGTCGTACGAGCATCGGACCCGGATGGTTCCGTTGTGGATGTTGATTTGGACCGTTTTGACCGAGGGCGGGTTGGGTCGAACGGTGCCACAAGATGCCACTTAGGAGATTTGCGAAGAAGCTCCCACGCATTTACATGCGTAAAGTGATGACCATAGTACAACCTATAATCGGCGTGGGCTTGGGTCATCACGTCCACATCGCTCGAACCGCTTTGCCTTCTCTTGTTGTTGACGAGATTAGTATGTATGTTGTTAAAGTTGCTAACCTTCGTCCTCATTGCGCCCCATTTTCCCGAAAGAGAGTCGGTCCGTCGGTATACGCCGCGACCCATGGCGGTGAAAAACTTCTCACGAATACGGTTCCAAAAAACCTTTATGTCTTGGTCGTCACCTATAAAAAAATATATTTATAAAGGTATATGTTTGATTTATAAAGGTATATGTTTACAAAACTATATATTTACCAACAATCTCGTCCTCCGATACGTCGAGCCATGCTTTTGCCAACTCGAACTCTTCCGTAGGCGTCCAATATTCGACCTTTTTGGGAGCACGTTTCTCGGACTCATCCTTCTTTTTATGGTTTCTTTTTTTTCTAGAAGAGGGTTCGACTTGGGTTTCGGGAACGGATTGGGTTTCGGGTATGTTTTGAGGAATGTGTTGGGGTATGTTTGAGGGAAAAAACTGTGGTTGAGAATAATACCCAAAAAAACCGGGCATCGGTTGAGTGATGGGATGAGGAGAAGTTGGGGTTGTTGGTGGCATTGGGTAATATCCAACCTCACCCGTACGCGAGTCTCGGCGATACCGGTCCTCTTGCTCGTTGTTTTGCCAGTACGGATTGTTCGGGTCCCATGGGTTTAGGTTGTTGGAAAACATTGTAGATAGGGGTTTAAAAAAATTAACCAAATCTATAAAAAGTTGAGAGAAAATGGGTGGAATTAGATGGAGAAAATGGAGGAAATGAAGAGAATTTATAAACTTTGAAAACATTTTTTTTTTTTTAACATGACCGTTCAACGGTCAAAACAATTAAAGGTGCCTCGATCAGTGTGATTTTTGCTCGTTATCATGTTCGCGAGGATGCTATAGCGCCCCAACTTAATTCCGCCGGTGTGGGTGTATGGCGCCCACGGCGCTATAGACGCTGACAGGGCGAGGGTGGCGCCCCCCACACCCTCCGGCCTAATAACCATCCATTTTTTATGTTTTTAGGTTGCCATGTTGGCATTGCCCAACTAATAACATAGTTTCTCTCTCTTGTCTCTCTCACAACCCATAAAAACACACTGGTTGTAGGACCCGTGTGACCACACGGGTAGCTTTAACAACCATCGAAATAGATTATAATACATTATTTAAATTGTTTGTATTTAGTTACATATCTTTATAAAACAATGTTAAAGGCAATATGTGTTAGAACATAAAAATTTTATTACTGTGTTACGAAAAAATTATTAGCTAAGGTTTGATATAGAAATAACCTAACTAATTGATAATAAGTTGTCTAAAATGAAAGCATGACCTAATTTTATGTTGTCTAATAATAAAAAGATGACCTTAATTTAAATAACTAAATGTTATTGAACAATTCAATAAAGCTCATATGTTTGATCCTATTAACATTAATAATGGGTTAGAGTTTAAAAGCCCATTATTAATATACCAACTGAATTGAAAAATGAAATATTTAGTGTACTACAACTGTAAATAACTCAGTTCTATTTACATAATGTAAAAACAATATGTCACCAATGCACAAACTTTCATTAAAACCAGTCTTATTTGGCCCAAAGAAAACTTGTTCTTACCCAAGTGTAACAAACGGGTTTTCTTTAGTGAATGAGATCAAAATACATCTTACATTCTATTAAAAAGAATTTGTTTAATAAAATCTTATCTATTAATTTATTAAAAGTTAAAAAGAAAAGAGATTCATTTATAAAATTTCTTAATAAATAACAAAAAGTTTATTTCCAAAAAAAAGAGTGATTATAAATTAAATATAAAAAGATTGATTAGTTAAATAACTCTTTTTAAGAATCCTGATTAAATAGATTAAATAGGATTTTATAAAGAAATATTAACAATCCCAATACAACCTTCATCAACAACTCTCATTCACAAGGCAACTCTTCACTTTCTTCTCCATCATTGGCGTCTGCGATCAGAGGTTTGAAGATTTCTATCAGGTAATACAATTTGTTATCTTCGGTATTTTACTTTCCTGGTTTTACATTTGAGTGTGGGTTTCTTGATTTCGATTAAATGCTTGAAAAAATAATGTGGTGATGTTGAAATAGAGATTGTTTGTGATTCCAAGCATTATAATAGAAAGTGTATTTTCGTATTGCTTGTGGAATTCTTCTGTAAAACTTCTACAATCGGTTTATAGTGTTGATATATCTGATTTGTAAGCGAATAGAGTGTTGATTGTTTAAAAAAATTGATGTTTCAAGTTGGGAAAAAGAGGAATCTTTGGAAATTTAGTGTAATATAGTTGGTAGTGGGGACCGAGTTGCAGTAGAAAGATATGACTTTGTCCTAGAAAGTGTTAAAGGTTATTTTAGGGCTTACATAGTATGTTTTTCAAATAAAACTCGTTTTTTGTTAAACCGTTTGATTTTTTTTTTTTTTTTGAATTTCAGATGGATTTTATGATAATTCTAAATGTCAGTGGAATGAAGGAAGTAACCCAAGGATTGGTAAGATACAATCTTAGAATTGTGTTTATATTGAGAGAATACACTTAAATGTCAGTAAATGTATTCTATGTATAGGTATTACCAAAGATATTAACTAATCACATACCGAGAGATTGTCAATTGATAAAGTTGGTTGATTACTTGGGGTTAAGTATAAGGTTTGTGTAGAAAACATGGGTCATAGAAATAAAAAGATACACGGTTCTCAATGGATACGGTTTGTTGAATGTCACAAACACAAGAATATAGCCAAGCTTTGTTTCAAAAAACTAAAAGAAGCTAAATTTGAAGTATCTGTTCTAAGCGATGAGGGTTTTGAAATAAGAAAGGATGGCAACGGAAAAGATTATGTGCATGGTTGCTTGGTACGTGCTTCGGAGGAAACATACTATAAGCAGGTTAAAGTTTGCTATCTTGTTTTTATATTCTGTCAGTATCTATTTTTTGAAAATAACGTTATAATATATATGTTGGATTGTTTGTAAAATGTAATATAATGTTTCTGAAATGTATCAAAATTGTAGGATTTACCGCATGGATTGCTGTGGTTGTTGTTAGATAGGCAGTTAAAGATTGATCACTTACTTGCAAAAGTACACGGACATAAACAAAGTTCAACGGTTGATGTGTGTTATGTTTTCACTCCGGAAAATCCAAAAGGTTTAGCTGCTGGTTTTATGGGCTCAGGATGGACCACATTTTGCTTTGAGAATGAAATTGAGGAGGGCTGCCAGTTACTGTTTCAATGGATGGGAAGTACCGCAGCAGACCATTTTAACTTCAATGTTAACATTTTCAACAAAAATGGGGTAGGACTGCAAGTAACGGCTGAACATCAATGCAGCCGTAGCAACCACCGACACAACAAAAGGCTTCCCACATACAAGAAACAGATTCAATATCATGTGATAAAGACAAACTTCCTGGTATTTACATAACAACTTTGCTTTTTATAAGTTATTTTCGTTATAATTTTGTCTTTAACTATTACTTAAACTAACTGTTATGAAGAATGAATAATACTACCATATTGATTTACTTTTACAGACGATACCAAAGAACTTTTAAGAGACAATCAGCTAAATAGGTACGGTTGTGCAGTTTTGTCGTTTGGTCATGTGAAGTTTCTTGTACCCCTACGTGTCAGAACAGATGATAGACAACCTGTTGATGACACCCATCTGGTAATGGTTACGGACAGGCATGAGATTCTGGCTAAAACGGGAATGTCTGTGGACAAAGTATTGAGGTTTGAGCTGGTAGAAGAAAAAAGTGTGATAGGTGACAAAGTACATTTTGAAGTTTGTTAATATGTTTTATGGTCATGTTTTTAGGATTTATTGCTTTATCTTTTGATGGTTATCCTAGGTGGACAAATTTGGTTTTCTTAAGTAGAACTTTAACAGTCACGTACCGTTACGATGGTATCGTATTTTTGTTTTTGGGATGTGTAACAGATATAACTAAATTTGATATATCGATTTTCTTGCCCCGTGTTATATATAACTATATATTATCTATAGTGTATCATTAGAGAACATAATATAAATATTCATGAAAATAACAAAAAAATACGAAAGTACAAGAAACATTAAGAAAACATTGTCATTTGTCTTCATAGTCTGAAATGTTATCACAACTAAGATAAACATTGTCATTTTCTAGAATAACTCTATCGCAAAAATAAGAAGGATTAGAAACTTTTCTTGAAATATGAGGCTATGTGAATGATATGAGAGAACCAACTGGATCAACTTTGTCTGTAATAAGCAAATCTTCCGGAAGATGTCCTCCTTTCATCAGTTACAATAGATAAATCAACATTCAATGAATGATTAATAGTAATAAGAAAACTCTATACAGCTTATAGTTTGTAATATTTGTTAATGGGCTGCTCTCAACGTTATGACTTGACGATTCAAGTTGTGTGACCATTGAAGATACAAACAATGACAGATTGCTGAATTATACTTAGTGTTGTTAAAACACTGTTTTGAAAACACTTTTGGCTTAAAACATTGGGTGGTTTCAAACACTGTTAACCCAAAAGTAGTTTCAAAACATATCATTAACAACACTATTTTAACCCAATAGTGGTTTCAAACACTGTTTTAACCCAAAAGTGCATTCAAAACCTGTTTTAACCCAAAACAGTGGTTTGAAAACATTGTCTAATAATTACCTAGGGCATAAAAATTTTATTACTGTGTTACGAAAAATTATTAGTTCATGTTTGATATAGAAATTAGCTAACTAATTGATAATATATTGTCTAAAATGAAAGCATGACATAATTTTACATATCTTTATAAAACAATGTTAAAGACAGTATGTGTTAATGTACATGTTTAATATAGAAATAAACTAAGTAGTTTATAATGTGCAAAGTTTTTTCCTATATCTATATGTGAAATATGATGTGAAATTATTTAATGAATTCACATTCGGATTATAGTTATGAATTGACAACAACATCAGGCATATAAGTCATAAGTTCAGCTACAAAACATTCAGAAACAAAAGTCCTCTGTCTCTGTTTCAAGCCAAATATTGACCTTGAACCCATATCTGCAAGTGGCGCTAAATTTGTTGATCTCAATACCCAACGTACCTGAAATTGACAATTACTATCCCGTAAGTTTCAAAACCACATTGAAAAATCATATATAACAACCTAAGATTCGAGATGTATTAAGGAAAACCGTTACCTGAAATGTAAACGGAAAGAATGTGATGGCTCAATGATGGTTGCTGTCATTAGGTGCATTGAGACCTAACGTCAAGAATTTAATGGCTTAAGTATAATTATAAGCTTATTAACGAATGAGACCAAATTAATTTAAAATTTAACCTTATGATAACCAAAAGGCAATCTTTGTACAGTCTGAAACATAAGTCATCCTTGAACATGGGTCATCAGCCAAATCAAATACTAAAAAATAGATTATATCCCTGCATGAAAAACAAAATGGATAAATTTAGGGAAAATGGGTTTGGAAAATGATAACCCAACAGTAGAGGATCTCATTCTACAACTCTGATAAATGCAAGGGTGTTCTCAAATAATGGTTCCTAGATATTTGAAAACCAACAAAGATCGACAAATGTTAAAAGTAATGCTTCTGTGGACATTTGTCGGTCTTTAAACATCTAGGAAGCATTATTTGAAAACACCCCTGAATTTATCGAGGCTATAGAATGAGATCCTCAAATACTGGGTTATCATCTTTCAATCACAATTTCACTAAATTTATCAATCTTGTTTTTCATACCTCATCGAGTCAACCTATTCGCCTGCAAAGAGAGCGAGAAAGCTTGAAGTATAACCTGTACTTAATTATATGGCACCGGATTTTCACTGATTCAAGAATCTCAACATCAGCCGACAACAAAGAACCAATTTACAAACATCTTAATACCAATCCATAATTCAGATTATTAACTTCTGAATGCACTAACCGGTTTTTCCTGAAGAATTGTTGTTTGGTCTGTGTGATGTGATGTCAATTGTACTGTTATTCCGCTTCTTGGCTGTATTAACACGTTAAAATCTTAAAACATAAAAGCAAACAAAATGTTCCAAAAAAAAAAAACACAAGTAGTTAGTTATATGCTTACCAAACTTGAAGTGTTGCACCGCAGCCTCCACATGTGTACACCGGTTTCCTGCTTATCAAACTAACCATCATCGTAATCAGCAAATTGCTATTATCATCAAAACACGTTTAAGTGAAAAGTAAACTGAATGAAAAACAAACAAAGATCATTGAATCTATAAACAATCCATCCAGACTTGCCTGTGTGTTGAATTAACCAGTGATTGTTTATGTAAGCTGTTGACTTCATGATCATCGTTTTTGACATGCCCGATGGTTCTGGTGGTGAGTTCTACGGGTGATTCTCTTGTATCAGCCAACCAAAATAATTAAAAAACAAATCAAACACTACAACAAAACAAAAATCATTACCACAAACAAAACAAATAAAAAAAGATGAAACCTTTATCAAACTACAAATTCTTGAAATTACCAATCACGACTAAGAACAAACATACCAAGAGCATCTTCAGGGATGGAAAAAGTACCTTATCTTTCTGATTGAACAACAATCGAGAATTGAGAGTAACCACCTGATCTGTAGGAGACAGTTGCTTCAACCTTAACATCTTCACAGTCACTCTGTATCAATGGCCACACGAACCAATTTACAAACGATGATTCAACCAAATTCACAGTA
The DNA here is from genome assembly GCA_030545235.1 of Helianthus tuberosus. Taxonomy (NCBI): domain Eukaryota; kingdom Viridiplantae; phylum Streptophyta; class Magnoliopsida; order Asterales; family Asteraceae; genus Helianthus; species Helianthus tuberosus. The sequence continues at coordinate 154,417,751 of CM060427.1, read as the reverse complement.
AACTGGCCACACAAACACCTGTAAAACAAAACACAGGAATCGGTTACAAACGTCAATTTATATGACCGATCTACAAACAAAAAATTGGAAAACTTACCAGCTTCATCACATACAGCTAAATAGGCATCTCAGATCAACCAAACTCCATTTTCTTGTATAGATGTAACAACAATTATACACGATCCCTTTTCAAGAAAGACATAGTTGATATGATTACTTCTGCTGTGCATTAAATGGCCAAACAACTCCCCATGCATTTTCAAATTTTGCCTGCTCAAAAAAAGAAAACTTTTTCAATTTAATAACAACTAAAAAACAGATTATATATACATAATATTATAAAAAATTCGGAATTATGACATCAGCGGAGTCAATGTGGCATAGCTAATATAATGACACGTAGGCAAAATTACCGGTCGCTTCTAAGCTCCTTCAATGTGGATAGCTAATATATATCACCACTCTCGGAGCACCGCCAACCATAGAATTCTTGGAAAACACCATACTTTTAGTCTCAGGTGAGAACCATCTCATCAACATCATTGACTGAATATCACTTGCAATCTAAAAAAAGTTGTCTTATGTGTTCGAAGTTGCAAAACATTTATATTGTTAGAATGCCAGGCTCAGATTGTGCATAAAGATGACAACACCATGGCTGCAAGAGAGGTTGCATGAACAACTGCCATCCTACGACCTTGCCATACCATAATGCTATCTTCATTCAATTTTTACTCAGATCTTCAAAATCATCATAGCCTCATGTTGAAAGGACATGAAATATGCACTTTGCATTCATTTTTATTCATCATCACAGTCAACACTAAATGATTTGCTAAAGTAATGCAAATGATTTGAAAATGTCAGACCTCGCGTATATTCTGGCAGACGTTTCCTTCATCATAGTTTTAGACTCAGGTGAGAAGCATCTCATCAACATCATTGACTGAATATCCCTTAGGTGACATCGATCTAATTATCATCAACCAAACATCGATTACACCCAACGCTACCTAGAACAGCCGCGAACGGCAGCCGGCAACGATTAGGGCATGTTGCAACAACACGCCAGATCTCGCCATCATAGCCTAAAATGACAAAAGCATCTAAGGTGATCAAAACTGAACCGATCAATTTTCAAAATCAAAAAAATCCTAATTGAATCTTAATGTAACAACACATACAGGGTCAGTTAACACAGTTTAGAATTCTGATGATACAGGTTCAGGTAATAATCTGTTTTTTTAGGAGGCAAAATTTGAAATGCATAGGGAGTTGTTTTGGCCATTTAATGCACTCAGAAGTAATCATATCTCCTTCCAACTCTCTCTTTCTTCTCTATTCATGGTGAAGTTGCAAAACATTTATATTGTCAGACTGCCAGGCTCAGATTGTGCATAAAGATGACAACACCATGGCTGCAAGAGAGGTTGCATGAACAACTGCCATCCTACAACCTTGCCATATCATAATGCTATCGTCGTGGTAGATTTTTACACAGTTTGCAAAATCATCATAGCCTCATGTTGAAAGCACAAGAAAAATGCACTTTGAATTCATTTTTATTCATCATCACAGTCAACACTAATGATTTGCTAAAGTAATACAAATGATTTGAAAATGTCAGACCTCGCTTATATTCGGGCAGACGTTTGCTTCATCATAGTTTTAGTCTCAGGTGAGAAGCATCTCATCAACATCATTGACTGAATATCCCTTAGGTGACATCGATCTAATTACCATCGGTTAGTAAACATCGATTACACCCAACGCTACCTAGAACAGCCACGAACGGCAGCCGGCAACGATTAGGACATGTTGCAACAACACGCCAGATCTCGGCATCATAGCCTCAGATGACAAAAGCATCTAAGGTGATCAAAACTGAACCGATCAATTTTCAAAATAAAAAAAAATCATAATTGAATCTTAATCTAACAACACATACAGGGTCAGTCAACACAGTTGAGATGATACAGGTTCAGGTAATAAAAAGAAACCCTCTGGTGTAGAAGCAACTAATGAGAGTGTTTTAATGGAATTTTTAGGAGGGGTTGGTGACATTGTCGAGGGTTGTCAGGAAATGCTATCACTTAGCATTTCCTGACAACCTCGACAATGTCACCGATCCCTCCAAGTTTTCCACCAAAACACTCTCACTGGTTGCTTCTTCAACAGAGGTCATCCTCTAATGTCCCTTAATAGCTAAGAATGTGACAAGTAGGCAAATCGAGGTCATCCTCTAATATCCCTTAATAGAATCCTGAATTCAAACCGTTACATAATAAAATTTGATAAATTTAATTTGATCAATTTAATTGATTTGAGATAAAGCAAAACCAAAAGTGATGCATTATTTACTAAATGATTTAAACTTCCAACTGATGTTAAAAGCGACCATTTTTATGTAGTGAAAACGGGCCGGGGTTGAAATGCGCATGTTTTTGTATAGTAAAAGTCAACCATATTGGACAAAGAATAGCTTAATCGAACATCGTAAAGACTTTTTGAAAGGATCAATCGAAACAACCCCTTGTTGAAAGGGTCAATCGAAACAACACCTTATTGAAATGCCCAATTCAAATGTTAATATAAACGTAAAGTGACAGAAGACTTACATTAGCTGGATCTGGTGCAAAAGTGATGCAACTGGCCATTACAACATCTCAGGATCAAGAGCGCATACCCACAGTCCAATTTGCAACAACAACATTTGATACACTCCAGTTACGTGTGAAGAAAGAAAAATAAACTTTTTCTTCTCAAAAGCAACTCTGCAAAGCCTACACCAATTCAATTCAATTTAATTTTTCTAACTCAAAAGCAACTCTGCAAAGACTACACCGATTCAATTCAATAGACTTGAAATTACATTAAAGATACATATATTCATGAACCCTAGCAACAAAAACCCTAGTTGTGCCCTAGATCGTTGGAATTGAAACCTGAGAGTCGATCTGCTTTAAAATTTTCCTATTTCAATTCCTTGTATACCCATAACAAAAATCGAGTTTCTTTGACCTTCAATGTAAGACAACAAATTCACACATATCATTAATATCAAACCCCAATAATAACATATTAAAATATACAATATACCTACGATAGAAGTCGACTCTTTAGAAATTCCTTCACAACTTGATGAGGAAGAACAACACGGCTATGAATCACAAATCAAAAGCAATTATCACAAATTATTCAGAATCTTAATAACTAAATAAAAAAGATTTAAAAAATACCTCCTGGTGCATACTTATCACCTTGGTCAGTTAATTTATCTCGGGTATCCCTACATTAATAAATAAATAAATAAATAAAAGATATAAAAAATGAAAAATGAAGCCACGCAAGTGATAAAAAACATTATACCTTAAAACATCTGCAATGGTTTCATCATCAGGAGAAAGTTCAAGTGCTTTGGACAAGTGAGACACTGCTTTCTAAAAATTTTACAAAGTTGATCAGATCCTTGTATATGTTTAACAATGGAGACATAATCTTTCAACCTAAATTAAGAAAGACATAAATTAAAAAAGATAACTCACTTGCAGTTGCCCTAAATTTTTATATGCTTGACCTCTCCGATAAAGAGCTTTGACATTTCTTGTATCATTCGCCAATAGCCGAATCACAAATAGCATAATATTGTAATACATAAACGGAAATTTTAACGAATATGTAAATCTGTCAAAGATGAACTGAAATTAGGGCTAAATAGAGAGAGAGAATTATGCAGACGTAGGGTTAGACGGTGAGGATGCAGGTTACACAGCCGTGATGAATATGCCGAACTTTAAGTACGTTGCGCATCTTCTATCAGAACGGAATCAACTTTCAATAATTTCTTACAACATAACCTAATTCGAATTCACAATATGATCAGATGCATCAAAATTAAGAAAAATCACTGACTGAAACCTAATTAGACTTTACAATATGATCAGACACATCAAAATTCATAAAAATCACTGAATAAAACCTAATTAGACTTTACAGTTAGATCAGATCCATCAAATATCAGAAAAGTCAATAAATAAAACCTAATAGACTATACAATATGATCAGATACATCAAAATTAAGAAAAATGACTAAATAAAACCTAATTAGACTTTACAATATGATCAGATACATCAAAATTAAAAAATAATCACTAAATAAAACCTAATTAGAATTAACAATTTGATCAGATACATCAAAATTAAGAAAAATCACTACATAAAACCAAATTAGACTTAACAATTTGATCAGACACATCAAAACTCAGAAAAAATCACTAAATAAAACCTAATTAGATTCTACAATTTGATCAAACACCTCAAAATTCAGAAATAATCACTAAACAAAACCTAATTAGGCTTAACAACTAACAAACCCTAATAAAGATGAACAAAGTGCATGAAACTTCGTATACCTTCTTTAAGTCGGTAGCTCTGACGGTACCTTCATCGGAGATCGGAACTTTATACTTCTTACCGGTGAGAGAGGTGGAGGTAGTGGTGGCCGAAATTGGTGGCGATGGTGGCGTACGGCGGAAGGTTGCGGCTGCTCTGGGTGCCACTTGAAAACTCAGGGGATTTGAGAAGTTGAAGAGAGAGAGAGGTGTGAAGATTGACGGTTTGAATTTTGAAAATGAAGGGTTAGAATATATTTGAGAGAGAGAGGAGGAGGATTAAAGTTATGATTTGAATTTTGAAATTGATTTTGAAATTCCCTTCTTAAAAAATCCTATTATATACAATATATTTTTAATAAGAATAAAATATTGAAAACGGAATTATGACATCAGCAGGGACAAGTGGCATACCTTAATGGTTGACACATAGGCAGATTTACATCAGCCCATAGTCTCTTATTATAGATAGTATAGATTTCATCTCCCTCCTCTCTCTTTCTTCCTCCCTCACAAACTCATTTTTTCTTATTTTTCACCACAAACTAATCAACATCTTCTCTCCTCCACCTCACCACTCTCTCTCCTACATGGCTCCTAAAAATGAGAAAAAATCTCTTATTGTGGATGCTCTTACTACATATACATTTTGAAGTTGAGGGAATAGTGCCTGCCAGCTTCCCCATTAGACCAACTTATTTTTAATTTAATTTTATTTCCAGTTTAAAATTACGGTTTCGTCCTCCGTTTAAAATTACGTTTTTCCCCCGGTTTAAAATAAAAATATAATTTTGCCCCTAGCACAAAATTACGATTTTGCCTTCAGTTCAAAAACCCATTTTTTATTTTATTCCCAGTTTAAAATCGCCCTCCGTTTAAAATTACGCTTTTACCCCCAGTTTAAATTTAAATTATGTTTTTGCCCCTAGCTCAAAATTACGTTTTTTGCCCACAGGTCAAAATAAACTTATGTTTCTCCCCTAGCTCAAAATTATGATTTCGCCCTCAGTTTAACATTATGATTTTGCCCCCAATTCAAAATATAATTATGACTTTGCCCTCTGTTGAAAATTATGATTTTGTTCTCATTTCCAAAATTACGATTTCTCCCCTAGTTAAAAATTGTGATGTTGCCATCATTTTACCTTTTTTTTTTACAAAACTATAGTAGTGTTTTATTTTGCTTGGTTGACTCAATGTAACTTTTATTGTGTCAAGCACTTGTCTAACACTCGCTTATTGGTCCTGACAAATTAGTATTTTACCCCAGCTCAAAATTACAGACCTGTCATCGTTTTAATTTTTTTAGCAAAACTATGGTAGTGTTTCGGTTTAATTGGTTGTCTCGATGTATTTTTTTTGATCGTGTTATAAGTAGTATGTACAAGTAAACTAAATACATGCATACATGTTATGAAACTAAGAAATATTCAATTTAACGCCCCGCAACGCGGGCGGGCATAAGTGTAATTTTTATTTGTCCATGCATGCCTGGTACATGCTCATTTGTCCTGAAAAATTACATTTTTGCTCCCAGTTTAAAATTATAGTCTTTCTATCGTTTTAATTTTTTTAGTAAAAGTATGGTAGTGTTTTTGTTTTATTTGGTTGACTCGATTTAATTTTTTTTTGATCGTGTTATGAGTAGTATGTACAAGTAACCGAAATACAGACATACATGTTATGCAAGAGAAATATTCGGCTTATTGCCCTGCAACGCGGGTGGGGCAAAAACTAGTTATATACATACATATATTAAAAATTGAAGTAAATGAACAGTGTTTTAATTATCTTAATAACATATATTTTTTAATACTTTTATTATCTTCTTTACTTTTAAGTTGAATAAGCTTGTGTCAATCGGTACTAGTATCGAAAATACCGGTACGATTATCGGTACATGAAGGTAAAAACTGACACCAGCCTGGTATAGAAAACGCCAAAAGTCGGTATCGAATTGATTTTGAAAATCTTTTGGTTCGGGAAATTCGGTACTGCTACCCGGTACCATTTGCTCATCCCTGATAACGGGTACCGTACGAACAACAACGGTATCGTGCAACTTTTTTTGTTGATTTTCTTTAATTTTTAATGATTTCTTTTTTTAATTTCAAGGGTAGGGATGAGTTCGATGCCAACCAATATCGAATCGGTATTGGTACAGAAAGTACCAGTTACGGTACCGGTATATGAAGGTAAAAACTGGTAGCGAACCGGTACCAGGAAAGCCAAAAGTCGTACCGAATTGGTACTTAAGATCTTTCGGTTCGGGAAATTCAGTATCGGTACCCAATATCATTTGCTCATATTTGACCACAGGTTTCATACAAACAACATGATTACCATACAACTTTTTTGATTGATTTTCTTTTGGTTATCTTTTAGTGTTTTTTTATGTATTTTCTTTTAATTTTTGTCAGCGGTTCCGTGCGCAACGCGCTCATATTGATTTCAAAACACATGTAAACACAGACTAAACAACAAAAGACGTTCGCCGCAACGTGGCGATAGTAAAAAACTAGTTCATTTGAAATTTTACATACATACTAGGGATGGCAAAAAAAACCCCAAGCCCGACGGGTATACCCGAAACATACGGGCCGGATATACCCGAAGCCCAATGGGTATGGGCCGGGTATGGGCTTAAAATGGAAAAAAAATCGGGTATGGGATTTAATGATACTCGCCCAATACCCGGCCCGATATCTGGCCTATTTACTTGAATAGTACTCGAAAGTATCATATTATAAATTATAAATATCCATATATATAAACTTAGCATATGCACTTATTACCTTCTCTATAGTACTAGTGTCTGAATACAATAAGGAAGTACAAGCTAACTTAGTTTTGAGCATGTATATTGGATATGAAAGTTAGCACCCTTTATTATGTGGATGTTTATGCAATTAGGTAGTCCTAATAGAATTAATTAATTAAGTAATTATTTTGATTTAGTTTGGTATATGTGGTCTGAATACAATAAGGAAGTATTTAATCATATTTTCATTTATTATATTAAAATTAAAATTGTAAATTATATAAACATCAAAGTAAGAATTGCACATTTGTCTCAACGCGTATTTTTAAGAAATTAACGGGCAGTGGCGGAACCAGAACTTCTTGGTCAGGGGGTCGTAATAGAACTGTTTAAAAAATCTCTAGTAAACATGACCTCTTGGTTGACAAGAACCTTTGTTATGTACTGTCTTGTTACTTCTTCTTGTATATAAATTGAATAATCATTAATTTGTTTAGACAATGTCAGGTCATCAACAATTTCATCTTCAAATAATCCAAGTTTCGCCCGACTTCTTTTGATATTATTTTCATTAAAGTTTAACGGATTTGATGAAGACTTCTTTTGTTATTATTTTCATTAAATTTTAACGGATTTAATGAAGTCACGATGCTTAGTTTTGGGTTTTTATTAGAACTAGGGTTATTCATTGTCGCACGTTGCGCGATTTACATTATGTGTTGTGTTATTTATTGTTACACGTTGCGCAATTTACAATATGTATGTGGCCGTGTTATCATGATATAGTTTGTTGCAAGAGAGGGGAATTCAACACAAATCTTGGGAGGGGAATTCATCACAAATCTTGGATCTCATAACTTGACCTCTGCCACCACACGTAGAGCATACTTCATCTTGGTTCCTACCTTTGCCATGTATCTATAAACATATCAGATATTTAAATTGGAACACTCCTTTTCTAAAGGCATCATTAATACAAAACATGGCACCGTAAAACCAAACAAATAACTCAATTACTGGTAAATTTCATATAAGGGTACTAAAAACAAATTGTACAAGATTAAACGTTGTCGGTTGGCGCTATAACCTAACATCATATTAACTCTAGCTACACACAAGTACAATACACAAACTTCTAGCTACAACCTAACATCATATTAACATAATAATAATTCAAACCAACATGCTAGATCAACAATATGATGTTTCTAAAAATAAAAAAAACATAGCTACCACTGACCTGAGCTTTGTTAAGAAACATCCCCGAGCTCGTTCGAACCTAACTCTCAGTACTCTTACTAGATTCAATGTCAGCAACCATCAATTTCTCGAGCTTATCCTTCACCTAATCACAAATCAGTATCAAATTAGTGGCTTAATGGATCGTTAACGGGTCGTTTGGAACTCGAATTCAGTCTTAAATTTCTTCAGTTACTCCTTACCGTATAACCCAAATTTGATTAATTTAACCCTAAACTATATAAAACTCATAGTCATAATCCATTTACCCTAATACATTTGGATTAAAATTATAAACAAATTAAGAAAAATACAAAAAAGATGAATTATCAAATACCCACCAGTTGAATAAGATGATCCTACACACCTTACACCAAATACCCTTATAATGTATAAATGAACCTGGACAATCTACTTGTGACAACTGGCACAAAACCGGTAATTTTCGTACAATTTAATTATTATTTAATATCTGCAATTATGTGCTTAAATGTCAACATTGTCTGATTACATACAATACATGTGAATTCATGCACGTTTTATACTTCAAATATTGCTTTAAGCATTACTGTTAGCGTTGCGTCAGAAAGACTAGTAAACTCACCGGTAAGACACATTGTGTCAGCAACTCCGCAGCAAGCAGTCAGATAATGGAATTAGGGCCAAGGAGTAGGTCCAACGTCTACAATACAATAAAACCCAAGTATGGATACAAGGGTTAACATATAGACTTTCCGGAAGCTAAAATATGCACTAAAAAGCACCCGAAACACACTTAAAATGCTGAATTTTACATATTTCAGCAATAATTCAGCTCTAATCAGCATTTTAACATTGAAATATCATGCAGAATTCATGTTTTATTATCCAGAATACCTTCCTAAGTGTCGGGAATCAAAAGTGTCACAAAAGGGTACAGAAAGAACACTAAACGGTATAATTTAGCACTTTAACGAACCGATATCTAACCGAACAACCGGACAATAACTGGGACATCAAAATTTGACTAGAAGTAATGTTTTTATGATATTAAACTAGTATTGATGCTAGAACACCTTAAAAATCATAAAAACACCTAAACACACTTATACTAACTTAAACCTTCTATTTTGCACTTTAAACCTCCATCTTCTAAAAATTTACACCTTGCCCCCCCCCCCCCTTGTGTGGACGGTCACCAAGGTGGCCCCACACCTTGATTTTGCTTGATTTACTTGGAGATCCTACTTGATCTTCCTTGATCCTATTTCATATCCTAATAGATCTTGTTGGTACTTTCTTAAACACATTACTCATTGGTTAATGCTTAAGTATGGATATAAGAAGATCATATGCTCATAAACTTCACACACACAAAACACACTCCATCTCCCTCCCTCTCCTTGGCTCTCGGCCGAACCCACAACCACACACCATCATCATCTTCATCTCACTCTCATCCAATCCAAGTTATAACAAGGTGCTAGAAGGTGTCTAAGGAAGTTTGGAGCTTGCGGATCTCGAAGGACCTCTCCCATTTGCTTTTATCCAACACATTTATCATCTTCAACCTCTTGTGTTCATCCCTAGCCATATAGCTAGTAGTAAGGCCCTTATGATCTCTTGTTACTTCATATTTTGATGGTTAAAAGATGATGAACATTGTTAATCTTGAAGAACACTAAAGAACATAATCATGAATCTTTAACATAAGCTTATTAACATATGAATACATGTTGAATAGTGTTTATTTGCTTCTTATTGATTGATGATTTGTGTTAGTGATGTTAGACATCATAAGAAACATACTAGATTGTGATTAAACACATGATCTAGTAAGTTAAGGTGATGATCTTGTGAAAGACCAAGATGATCATACTTTATATACATGAACTTGAATGATGAAATTTGTTTTCATATGTAAAGATGATTTAAACAAAATACAAATCTTGTAGATAGATGATTACAAAAATAATTTTCTCAATAAACCAAGTTTATTTATGAGATTAACAAAGTCATGGTTTCTAAGTAAACTAATCATATTTTTAGTGTTAAATCAAGACTAGGAACATGATTGTAACAAGAAAAATACAAAAGAAATATTTTTAGAAAAATCATCTTACAAGTTGTAAATGACTAAACCTTTCAAGAATGTGATTTGCAAACAAATAAAAATGTTTTAAAGGGTAACTAAACCTACTAATTAACATGGTAAGTTACTACAAGTTCATACAAAAAACTTCAAGTTCATTATGTAGTGTAATTTACATGATCTTGGCTTATGGTAAGTCTTGATTGTGTTGTTGATTGATGATGATTTTAAAAGAAAATAAACACATGTTTTGAAAACATGGGAAACCTCTATTTTTAGGGGAAACTATGTCAAAAATTTTATAAGATTTTGACACTTAGAAAAATATAAGATTTGGTGAAACTTATGCCCTAAAAATTCACCTAAAAATATTTACCAAGGTTTCCCTAATTTTTGTGTAAATTTCAAGTTAAGAAATGATGATTTCTTCAAAATAAAAATTGATATTAAGTATATATATTTTTGAGGAAAATATATATATTTATTGGTCACCAAATTTTGTGCTAAGTGTATGTAATATGTATTATATGTAATAGTGTGTTAGGACTTGAAAATACACTAAATACTCCTAAGGAGTAAAAATACAAAAATACACATACAACATGCATAGACAAATACAAGAGAATATATTTATGAAAATATATTTCTTAATAGATTATGTAACTTGGACAAGTTATGAACTTAAAATGTATTTTTGGACAAAAATATATATAACTCGGGTGAAAAATACAAGATACTTATATTTATTTTTGGAAAAAATAATATAAGTAAGATACATAGTTAAAAATATAAATTATTTTTAACAACAAAGAACACATACATAAAAGATGGTGACTTGTACTTGTGCGATACAAGTCTAGTGACTAACGTTAATAAAACATGTATAGGTCACGACGCTATAAAACCAACCGGTGAAGTTTACGGCGCATGATATGCAAAGTTGTGAGTTCATGTCCCCACTTTTAAGCTTTTACTTGTTTTCTAAACTTGGGGAAAATACATGTGCTATGGTATGTTGAATACAAAAACTAAGGAATGATACTTTAGATCATGTCACGAATAGGGTGCCATAAGCACCATTAATCAGTTACATACCAAGACTACGGAACAAAAGGTTAGATCTAATGGGTTTCAGGCAGCCACACTCTTGGTCACTCTAGTATCAAGCAGTGCTTTTGTGTCTCTAGTCGTGAATCGACAGTCGTGGATTCGACAGCTAAAAATGCCTATGGTTTGGATGCTTCCTATGTCGTGTCACATGTTAATGGCCTTGCAAACCATTAGCGATCTCGATTTCCTTACATTTACAGAAATACTTGTTTCATACAAATTACATACCATGTTTTCATCCAAGTATACAAATGTTCAATACAAAAACTGCATGAATTCACACCAACATTATGTTGACGATTTTCCAAAAACTCACATGTATTTCAGGTAACTAAAGTGGATATGCGCGCGGTCATACTCTTGCTCTTGGATGTTGTTTATATTTTTAGCTATCTTGTGTCAAGACCCCGATGCCTGTTTTTGTGCGAATTGGTTGTTATATTTCATCTTATGTGGGATATAAGAACCAAGTTCTCGATGTTCGTCTCTTAAATAAAGTTGTAGACTGTTCAGACAATATGTTGTCTTGTGATGTAAACACTTAACTTATGTTTTGTTAATGGCAATTGGAGTTATTTTACGAGCATGTAGTATGTTTACCTTTCGTATGCAATGAGAACCTTCCAAGATCACACCTCGTGCTTCCGCCTTAGAAAGGGGTGTGACAGATTGGTATCAGAGCTGCGATTGTAGTGAACCAGGATTCTTTCTCGAGTCTAGACTACAATCTTTAGGATCCTCTCACGAAAACAATTTTTCAAAAGTTTTCATTGCATAAAACTTTCCGCGACATCCACTACCTGAAACTGTTTTCAAAGAGTCAAGTAAGGACACTACGAGACTTAGGGTGCACTGGAGTAGCACTTAGAATTACTTGCAACTATGTGTAATAATTAATATATACATATACTAGGAATAGAATATCAGGTACTCGTGTCTTCGTCTGAAAGCAGTGGCCTATCTGAAGGAAGTGATCCGATGATGAAAAAAACTGTGCGGACTGTGCTAGGAATTACGTAATTATTGATGCATACATAATTATGGAATTCAGTGCACAGAAACCACAGCAAGTCTTGTCATGTGTCAAACGAGATATCTTCAGCACAAGAGAAGGTCAGACGTGAACACTCCCACCCCTCCCCTAGCCTATTAAATAGTCTATTAGAGCAATGTTTTAGGGTATAAAGACAGGAACCGCCAATGTGAAGAAAGATATTTTGTCCTATACATATATTAAACTTGTACTATGGGGTGATGTAACCCTTATGCATTTTGTTTACTTCGCAAACAATGATGTAACAAGTCGTCCTGATATGTATAAAGACTCGGTGAATATCTTATGACACATCAGTATTTATCTATTCATGCATGCATGCTGCTGTATGAATTGATTTATATGTTTGGCGGATTGTTTGATATCACTATTGTGGGTATATGCCTGTGAATATATACTACTACTGTCTCGTATGACGATATCAAACAATGTCTAACCCTGTTGTGTTGTGTTCTGTCAGAACATGGCACCCAGGAGAGCTGTGAACGCTCGTGATCAACCTCCTCCTCCCCCACTGCCGAGGACTGCTGAGGAACTGAACTCCCTGCTGGAAGAAAGGATCTCCGAAGCTATCACCCAGTACGAGGCGAACCGTACTGAACACAGTGGAGGACCATGCAATTCTAGACGTAATGGGAATGGAGATTCATCTGGAGGAAACCCAACTCAAGGTTGCACCTTCAAGCAGTTTCTCGACTGCAAGCCACTGAATTATGACGGCACTGGAGGTGCAATGGATTTTATACGCTGGACGGAGAAGACTGATTCCACTATCCGTATGAGCAAGTGTACCGCGGATCAGCAAGTCACTTTTGTTACTGAGTTATTCGTTGATGAGGCTTTGACTCGGTGGAATTTACAAGTCCAAACCCTGGGAGATGATGCAGCGTATGGCATGTCTTGGAACGAGTTGAAAGAAAGGATGAGAGAGAAGTATTGTTCTCGTGCTGAACTCCAAAGGTTGGAGACTGAGTTCTGGCACTTGACCATGGAAGGTGCGGACATTACTGGTTATACCCGAAGGTTCCATGATCTATCAAGAGTGATCCCCTATATGGTGACTCCAGAATTTAAGCGCGTCGAGCGCTACATCTGGGGATTGGCTTCAGAGTTTCGCAGTATGGTAACTTCGGCTAAACCTGAAACGATCACTCAGGCTGTAACTCTGGCTGTCAGCCTTACTGAAGATGCTGTTCGTATAAAGAAGTTATCATTGAACCCAACTGAAAAGACCAAGACGTATGCTGAGTCGTCTGGTGATAAGAAAAGGAAGCATGCGAGCCTGAATCAAGCGACACAAAACAACAAGGGTTCCAACAATAAGAATCGCGACCCCAACTCGCCACAGGAGGCGAAAACTCTTGCAGCCATGAATGACGCCCCTGCCAGAGGATACCAGGGCACTCTGCCCATTTGCAACCAGTGCAAGCGTCATCACGAAGGAGTTTGTCGCATTCCAAAGTGCGACAAGTGTCGAAAACTGGGTCACCATACTGAGAACTGTTGGGGAAAAGGAAATGGAAGTGGTAATAGGGACGGGAATGGAATCCGTAACGGTGCTGGTAATAGAAACAGTGGTGGAAATGGCAATGGCAATGGTAACCGGAATGGTAATGGAGCTGGGCAGAACCAATGATGTTTTGGTTGTGGAAGCAAGGATCATTTCAAGAAAGATTGCCCAAGGGAGAACAACGCTCAGGCCCGAGCATTTGTGATTGGGGCAAGGAGCGCACGCGAGGACCCTAATGTGGTCACCGGTACGTTTCTCGTTAACAATCACTTTGCATCCATACTATTTGACACTGGTGCCGATTATAGTTTCGTGTCTGTGGAATTTAAACGCATGCTTGGAATAGAATCTAGTAGATTAGATATTCCTTATTCCATAGAACTAGCCGATGGTAAACTTGTCAAATCGGGCGAAGTTGTTAGGGGTTGCACATTAGAACTTGGTGAGCGAAGATTTAGCATTGACCTCTTACCTATTCAATTGGGTAGCTTCGATGTGGTGGTTGGAATGGACTGGTTGTCCGAGAACAAGGCTGAAGTTGTTTGTCATGAGAAAATCATTCGCATCCCTCTGGCGAATGATGAAACACTCATCATGCATGGAGAAAAGCGAGACGCGCCTCTGCGAATCATCAATTGTATGAAGGCGCAGAAATGCTTAAGGAAGGGATGTGTTGCTTTCCTGGCGCACGTTGTAGATAAGAAGGCTGAGGAGCCGAAACTCGAAGACATTCCTGTGGTGAAGGAATTCCCCGATGTTTTTCTAGAAGATCTGCCAGGACTACCTCCGCAAAGACAATTCGAATTCCATATAGACTTTGTTCCAGGAGCCGCTCCTGTAGCCAAGGCACCCTATCGGCTTGCACCATCCGAGATGCAGGAATTATCTACACAACTCCAGGAGTTGTTGGATAAAGGATTCAAAAGGCCGAGCTTCTCGCCTTGGGGAGCTCCAGTATTGTTCGTGAAGAAGAAGAAAGATGGAACACAGAGGATGTGTATCGACTATAGAGAGTTGAACAAGCTCACTGTCAAGAATCGGTACCCACTACCAAGAATTGATGACTTATTTGGTCAGTTGCAAGGATCAAGCTACTATTCCAAGATCGACCTTCGATCGGGATACCATCAGTTAAGGATCCAGGAAGAGAGCGTACCAAAGACTGCATTTAGGACGCGTTATGGACATTACGAGTTCCTTGTGATGCCATTCGGATTGACGAACGCGCCACCAGTATTTATGGATCCGATGAACCACGTTTGCAAACCATATCTCGATAAATTCGTGATAGTATTTATCGATGATATCCTGATTTACTCGCGAACGAGAGAAGAGCACGAGCAACACCTCATGACCATTTTGGAACTACTGAGAAAAGAGAAACTTTATGCGAAGTTCTCAAAGTGCGAATTCTGGATTCGCGAAGTACAGTTCCTTGGTCATGTCGTGAACGAGAAGGGTATTCATGTCGACCCAGCAAAGATAGAAGCAATAAAGAATTGGGAAGCTCCCAAGACACCGACTGAAGTTCGACAATTTTTGGGCTTAGCGGGCTATTACCGGCGATTTATCGAGAATTTCTCCAAGGTAGCTCAACCGCTGGCTACCCTTACGTAGAAGGACAAGAAGTACGACTGGGGTAACAAGCAGCAAGAAGCGGCTACTAAAAATGAGCTATGCGATGCACCGATACTATCCTTACCCGAAGGCACTGAAGACTTCGTGGTATACTGTGATGCTTCGCGTCAAGGATTGGGTTGCGTGCTCATACAATGCCAAAAGGTCATCGCCTACGCGTCAAGACAGTTGAAAGTTCATGAGAAGAACTATACCACTCACGACCTGGAGCTAGGCGCAATGGTATTCGCCTTGAAGATCTGGCGACATTATTTATATGGTACTCGATGTACAATCTTCACAGATCATAAAAGCCTACAGCACATATTCGATCAGAAGGAATTGAATATGCGGCAGCGACGATGGGTCGAGCTGCTAAACGACTATGACTGTGAAATTAAGTACCATCCTGGAAAAGTAAACGTAGTAGCAGACGCGTTGAGTTGAAAAGAAAGGGTTAAGACCTTAAGGGTTCGAGCATTGGAAATGACTATTCGGACGAACCTCACTGCACGCATTCATGACACACAAGAAGAAGCCCTTAAGAAGGAGAATCGTAGAGCTGAATATCTCTGAGGTATGGAGAAGAAATTGGTGCCCAATGAAGAGGGAACCTTATACTTTATGGGGCGTATTTAGGTTCCGCTCTATGGCGGCATTCGAGAAGTCATCCTTGATGAAGCTCATAAGTCGAGATATTCGATCCACCCAGGATCGTACAAGATGTATCAAGATTTGAAGGAATTCTATTGGTGGCCGAGTGACGGGTGGTCCATAGGACAACCCTTAAAAGGCGTTTTGTTTCAAGGATCTTGCAATCCTTCCAGGAGGCCTTTGGATCTCAACTAGATCTAAGCACGGCCATCCATCCGCAAACAGACGACCAGAGCGAACGGACCATACAAACACTGGAAGATATGCTTCGCGCATGTGTTATGGATCTGGGTGGTAGCTGGGATACTCACCTACCTTTAGTTGAGTTTTCATACAATAACAGCTACTATACGAGTATAAAAGCCGCACCATTCGAAGCTCTATATGGCCGCAAGTGCCATTCGCCATTATGTTGGGCAGACGCTGGAGACAAACGTATGGTTGGTCCTGAACTTGTTCAAGAGACAACCGACAAAATCATGCAGATCCGAGAGCACATTAAGGCGGCTCGAGATCGACAAAAGAGCTACGCTGATCAAAGAAGAAAACCCTTAGAATTTGAGGTGGGAGACAAAGTTTTGTTAAAGGTCTCACCTTGGAAGGGCGTAGTAAGATTCGGAAAACGTGGAAAACTGAATCCACGATACGTCGGACCATTCAAGATCTTGGAAAGAATTGGTACCGTGGCATACAAGTTGGAGTTACCGGAGGAACTTAACGGAGTACATGATACGTTTCATGTGTCCAACCTCAAGAAGAGTCCAACCCAAGAAACAGTGATTATCCCTGCGGATGAAGTGCATATTGACGACACACTCCGATTTACAGAACAACCCGTTGAGGTTACAGACTGGAAAGTCAGCAAGACCCGGAGGAGTAGTGTCAAATTAGTCAAAGTACGTTGGAACTCTAAGCACGGACCTGAGTACACGTGTGAACGTGAAGACCAGTTTAAAGAAAAGTACCCCCACCTGTTCAAGAAAATTCCTGCGAGAGTTAGCTCGTCCTGAATTTCGGGACGAAAATCTTTTAACGGGGGGAGACTGTGACAACTGGCACAAAACCGGTAATTTCCGTACAATTTAATTGTTATTTAATATCTGCAATTATGTGCTTAAATGTCAACATTGTCTGATTACATACTATACATGTGAATTCATGCACATTTTATACTTCAAATATTGCTTTATGCATTACTGTTAGCGTTGCGTCAGAAAGACTAGTAAACTCACCGGTAAGACACACTGTGTCAGCAACTCTGCAGCAAGCAGTCAGATAATGGAATTAGGGCCAAAGAGTAGGTCCAACGTCTACAATACAATAAAACCCAAGTATGGATACAAGGGTTAACATATAGACTTTCCAGAAGCTAAAATATGCACTAAAAAGCACCCGAAACACACTTAAAATGCTGAATTTTACATATTTCAGCAATAATTCAGCTCTAATCAGCATTTTAACATTGAAATATCATGCATAATTCATGTTTTATTATCCAGAATACCTTCCTAAGTGTCGGGAATCAAAAGTGTCACAAAAGGGTACAGAAAGAACACTAAACGGTATAATTTTTCACTTTAACGAACCGGTATCTAACCGAACAACCGGATAATAACTGGGACATCAAAATTTGACTAGAAGTAATGTTTTTATGATATTAAACTAGTGTTGATGCTAGAACACCTTAAAAATCATAAAAACACCTAAACACACTTATACTAACTTAAACCTTCTATTTTGCACTTTAAACCTCCATCTTCTAAAAATTTACACCTTGCCCCCCCCCCCTTGTGTGGACGGTCACCAAGGTGGCCCCACACCTTGATTTTGCTTGATTTACTTGGAGATCCTACTTGATCTTCCTTGATCCTATTTCATATCCTGATAGATCTTGTTGGTACTTTCTTAAACACATTACTCATTGGTTAATGCTTAAGTATGGATATAAGAAGATCATATGCTCATAAACTTCACACACACAAAACACACTCCATCTCCCTCCCTCTCCTTGGCTCTCGGCCGAACCCACAACCACACACCATCATCATCTTCATCTCACTCTCATCCAATCCAAGTTGTCACAAGGTGCTAGAAGGTGTCTAAGGAAGTTTGTAGCTTGCGGATCTCGAAGGACCTCTCCCATTTGCTTTTATCCAACACATTTATCATCTTCAACCTCTTGTGTTCATCCCTAGCCATATAGCTAGTAGTAAGGCCCTTATGATCTCTTGTTACTTCATATTTTGATGGTTAAAAGATGATGAACATTGTTAATCTTGAAGAACACTAAAGAACATAATCATGAATCTTTAACATAAGCTTATTAACATATGAATACATGTTGAATAGTGTTTATTTGCTTCTTGATGATTGATGATTTGTGTTAGTGATGTTAGACATCATAAGAAACATACTAGATTGTGATTAAACACATGATCTAGTAAGTTAAGGTGATGATCTTGTGAAAGACCAAGAAGATCATACTTTATATACATGAACTTGAATGATGAAATTTGTTTTCATATGTAAAGATGATTTAAACAAAATACAAATCTTGTAGATAGATGATTACAAAAATAATTTTCTCAAGAAACCAAGTTTATTTATGAGATTTACAAAGTCATGGTTTCTAAGTAAACTAATCATATTTTTAGTGTTAAATCAAGACTAGGAACATGATTGTAACAAGAAAAATACAAAAGAAATATTTTTAGAAAAATCATCTTACAAGTTGTAAATGACTAAACCTTTCAAGAATGTGATTTGCAAACAAATAACAATGTTTTAAAGGGTAACTAAACCTACTAATTAACACGGTAATTTACTACAAGTTCATACAAAAAACTTCAAGTTCATTATGTAGTGTAATTTACATGATCTTAGCTTATGGTAAGTCTTGATTGTGTTGTTGATTGATGATGATTTTAAAAGAAAATAAACACATGTTTTGAAAACATGGGAAACCTCCATTTTTAGGGGAAACTATGTCAAAAATTTTATAAGATTTTGACACGTAGAAAAATATAAGATTTGGTGAAACTTATGCCCTAAAAATTCACCTAAAAATATTTACCAAGGTTTCCCTAATTTTTGTGTAAATTTCAAGTTAAGAAATGATGATTTCTTCAAAATAAAAATTGATATTTAGTATGAGTATTTTTGAGTAAAATATGTATATATATTGGTCACCAAATTTTGTGCTAAGTGTATGTAATATGTATTATATGTAATAGTGTGTTAGGACTTGAAAATACACTAAATACTCCTAAGGAGTAAAAATACAAAAATACACATACAACATGCTTAGACAAATACAAGAGAATATATTTATGAAAATATATTTCTTAATAGATTATGTAACTTGGACAAGTTATGAACTTAAAATGTATTTTTGGACAAAAATATATATAACTCGGGTGAAAAATACAAGATACTTATATTTATTTTTGGAAAAATAATATAAGTAAGATACATAGTTAAAAATATAAATTATTTTTAACAACAAAGAACACATACATAAAAGATGGTGACTTGTACTTGTGCGATACAAGTCTAGTGACTAACGTTAATAAAACATGTATAGGTCACAACGCTATAAAACCAACCGGTGAAGTTTACGGCACAGGATACACAAAGTTGTGAGTTCATGTCCCCACTTTTAAGCTTTTACTTGTTTTCTAAACTTGGGGAAAATACATGTGCTATGGTATGTTGAATACAAAAACTAAGGAATGATACTTTAGATCATGTCACGAATAGGGTGCCATAAGCACCATTAATCAGTTACATACCAAGACCGCGGAACAAAAGGTTCGATCTAATGGGTTTCAGGCAGTCACACTCTTGGTCACTCTAGTACCAAGCAGTGCTTTTGTGTCTCTAGTTATGAATCGACAGTCGTGGATTCGACAGCTAAAAATGCCTATGGTTTGGATGCTTCCTATGTCGTGTCACATGTTAATGGCCTTTCAAACCATTAGCGATCTCGATTTCCTTACATTTACAGAAATACTTGTTTCATACAAATTACATACCATGTTTTCATCCAAGTATACAAATGTTCAATACAAAAACTGCATGAATTCACACCAACATTATGTTGACGATTTTCCAAAAACTCACATGTATTTCAGGTAACTAAAGTGGATGTGCGCGCGGTCATACTCTTGCTCTTGGATGTTGTTTATATTTTTAGCTATCTTGTGTCAAGACTCCGATGCCTGTTTTTGTGGGAATTGGTTGTTATATTTCATCTTATGTGGGATATAAGAACCAAGTTCTCGATGTTCGTCTCTTAAATAAAGTTGTAGACTATTCAGACAATATGCTGTCTTGTGATGTAAACACTTAACTTATGTTTTGTTAATGGCAATTGGAGTTATTTTACGAGCATGTAGTATGTTTACCTTTCGTATGCAATGAGAACCTTTCAAGATCACACCTCGTGCTTCCGCCTTAGAAAGGGGTGTGACACTAGCTAAGGTGACCCGAGCCTAATCAAGTTGGCTTGGTTTGTAAGGGAGCCTAGACCCAGCTCAAATGTTCAACCAAGTTCAAAATTGGTTTAAGGGCTAATTTTGAGCTCATGCTGGCTCAAGCATATGTTTAATGCTTATATTTGAAAGAAAATATATAAATAAATCTGAGCCATCTCTGGTTAGATTTGAGCCTGGTTCAGAATTCTAGCCATGCCGACCCCTCTTGGGTTAAATTCGAGTCGCGCTCAAGCTGACCATGGATCAAGGCTCAAGCAAATGATTAATGGGCGAACTTAAAAAGAAAGTGTATGAATGAGGTCTGGCCACTGCTGAAACACCAAAATATATGAAAAAGAACAGTAAAGAATTCCTAGAAATAAATTCTTGATTGATATGAAATAACAATAAAAGGGGACTTTTAGGGTAATTAATGCTACATGAAATCTTCAAACAGTGAAGTAGACATGTCTTATAGCTCAAAATCACATTATTAAATATAGCATTCCTAAAATAAGTTTACTTTATATGCTTTAGAAAAATACAGTGAGAGGTGACTCCATTAGAATACATGAATAACAGTAATCCTAACCCATAATTCATAAACATTATACACAATCATTACAAGTAAACCAAAAATGTGTTATCTAAAGTTCCATAACAGACTCTTAAATCATCACTTGATCAATCGTATTAACATGCATTTAAGCAGAATCAACAAACTCAACATGAACAAATTCATTATCTCTGAACGAAGGACTCCTCGCAACCTGCTCCAAATCATTACCATCTTCCATTTATGTAGATCAAATTACAAAGAACGATTAGATCTGCAAATTTTAAAACTTAAAGAATGTGAGTATAGTTGAAATGGACTTGAAGCATATACGACCTCAAAAATGGTGGAGATTCGGGGGGTTTCATATTGATATGGCGTAAAAGACAGTCGAATTTGGTTTATACTTGTAACGTTTTTGCGTAGAGGCATAGAATAGAATACGGTCGAAACCCCTGGATTCTTGATGAACAAACTGCGAACCAATCAAGATCCATGATGGACAAAATCGATTGCTTAGTTTCGACAGAGGAGATCGGGTTTTCAGATGGTGGATATTCTATCCAGAATGTATATTGTCATTTGCCTATTCTCCCATTCAGAAACCAATAAGTTCAAATATTAGACAAATTCCAAACATTTTTTATTACTGACATTTTGACAAACAGTTGGTGGGCTTCATAAAACCCAGCTTCAAAAAGCTTATCCAATTAGAAAATAAACATCAAAATGGAAGCCGGAAATCACAATCAAGTAAACCTAAAAAATACATGCAACTGAACAAAGACATGAAACAACAAAAAGAAATTCGACAGCATGCAGAATCAAGCAGAAAATTTTATGCAAACCAAAAAGATAAATCAAGCAGAGAAGAGCATACCCATGAACAGCAAGACGATATCCTCCAGCAAAATCAGTGGGACTTATCTCTATAAAAAACCACTTCAAGCTTGCAGAATCGTCGACCATTACAAAGCTCTGACCGATCTGGTAAAAACAGTGCATGCAAGGGTATATCGGCCGTTGGAGAGAACCCCAAAATCACCTCTGTCATCGGGTTCGCAGCAGAACCCTAGCAGTCGAATAACCGCTTCGGATCTCTGAGTTTCATCAGCCTCCATCGTTTGGCGACGGGGGAGAAATCCAGGCTGTTGTGGAGAAAAGTGATTTAAATGGGGAGGTGGATTGGGAAGGAAACAGGGACGTGTCAAGAACCGCCCAAATTATTCATTCACAATGAACCACGACTAAGGGGAGGAGGGGCGGTCCGTGATGGACGTCCGGTCACGCGTTAAACGACCACGAACACCACCGCCACTACAAATATAACGCGTTATATTTGTAACGCGTTGAAAGGTTCACGCGTTGAAAAGTTTAAAAAATTCAAACGTTGCTTGTTTTTGACCGTTGAATAACGGTAAAATTCAATAAAAAAAAACCTTTAAACCCTTTATCTATTTATATCTCCATTTTAAACGATTTTACACACACCAATCTACATCTTTAAACCATTTTAAACCCATTTCACACAATCTACATCTTTCTCAAATGGAGTTCCCTACGGATTCGACGTTTCCGATGTCTAGCGATAGCGATACCGAGTCGTCTTCCGACAATGAGACGCTAAAATATTTTGTGTCGGTGAATAACGAACTTGATGCCGAGTCGTCCTGCCCAAAGAAGAAGATGGTAGACTGTGATCGTATACGTGCCAACGAAGTGTTAATGAACGATTATTTTGTGGAAAATCCGCTCTACAATGCCGAAACGTTTAGAGATCGGTTTCGTTTACCCAAAGAATTATTTTTAAAGATTGTTGGAGACATCGAAGCAAGCGAGGAATGATTTCAAGAACGTTACGATGCGAGGGGCAAACCAAGTTTCACGCCGATACAAAAATGCACGTCCGCATTCGCCAACTAGCGACAGGTAACCCTCCCGATCAATATGATGAATACCTAGCTATGTCGGCCAGAACTTCACTTGAATGTTTGCAATTTTTTTGCAACGCGGTCATTAAGTTGTATGGTAAAGAGTTTTTACGTAAACCGATGAGCCACGACATCTCACGTATTTACAACGCACATGAGGCTATATGGCATTTTCCCGGGATGCTCGGTAGCATCGATTGTACACATATCGAGTGGAAAAATTGTCCAAGAGAGTTGCGAGGGGCGTATGTTAGGGGTGACATCAAAAGACAAACCATCATACTAGAAGCGGTGGCGTCGAAGGATTTATGGATTTGGCATTCGTATTTCGGTGTTCCAGGCTCAAACAACGAGATCAATGTGTTGCACACGTCGCCGTTGTTTCAAACAGTAACGGATGGTACCGCACCTTCCTCTCCTTTCTATGTTAACGGTCGACATTACAAACGAGGCTTTTTTCTTGAGGATGGTATCTACCCGTCATGGTCTGTTTTTGTGAAAGCTCCATCATTTCCTGTCGAGGCTAAAGAAATCGTGTTAAAAAATTGCAAGAATCGGCAAGAAAAGATGTTGAGAGGGCATTTGGTGTTTTAAAGGGTAGATGGGGTATACTACACCGACTGGTTCGTGCGATGAACAAGAAAGCAATACATAGCATAGTGTATGCATGGATCATATTGCACAATATGATGATCAAAGAAGACGGATGTCACACCCCAATCTGTGACAATTGGCACAAAACCGGTAACTTTCGTACAGTCTAATTATTATTAAATATCTGCAATTATGTGATTAAATGTCAACATAGTCTGATTTCATGCTATACATGTGAATTCATACATGTTTTATACTTCAAATAATGCTTTATGCATTACTTTAGCGTTGCGTCAAAAAGACTAGTAAACTCACCGGTAAGACACACTGTGTCAGCAGCTCTGCAGAAAGCAGTCAGATAATAGAATTAGGGCCTAGGAGTAGGTCCAACGTCTAAAATAAATTAAAACCCAAGTATGGATACAAGCGTTAGCATATAAACTTTCCGGAAGCTAAACTATGCACTGAAAATCACCCGAAACTCACTTTAAATGCGAAATTCAGCATAATTCAGCTTTTAACACAATAATATCATGCAAAATTTATGTTTTATTGTCCAAAATAACTTACAAAGTATCGGGAATTAAAACTGCCATAAAAAGTGCTTTATACCTAGTGAAACTGCGCAATTCAACACTTTAACGAACCGTAACGAAACGAACAACCGGACAATAACCGGGGCATCAAAATTTGACTAGAAGTAATGTTTTTATGATATTAAACTAGTATTGATGCTAGAACACCTTAAAAATCATAAAAACACCTAAACACACTTAAACTTACTTATGCCTTATCATTTGCACTTAAAACCTTCAACTTCCAAAATTTTACATTTTACCCCCCCCCCCCCACCAAATCTGGCCCTATGGGTCCCACATGGGGATTTTATTTGATTTTATTAGATTTCACTTGATTTTATTAGATTTCATTAGATTTTGTGTAAGGAATATTCTAGTAATATGCCATAAGAAAGATATGGAAAATCTTTATAAATCCTAAACTAATCATCCATTCTCAAACAACTTCATCTTCTTTCTCCCTTCATCTCTAACTCACGGCTCAACACACACACCCATACACATTCATTTTCACATCATTTCTTCACAATCCAAGCTTGCTAGAAGGTGTATGGAGGCCATTTAGGAAAGTGTATGGTGCTAGAACTTGAAGGACCACCTTGTGGAGCTTTTAACCACTCACTTTCTTCCTTGTTCATCTTCATCATTTTTATGCCACTTCCCTTGCCATTATAGCTAGTAGTAAGCCTCTTGATCACTAATTTAATTCATGTTTATGTTATGTACAAGATTCTCCATCTGAACAACTTAACTTCTAATGTTAAAAATAAGAAGATCTAACATATTCATGAAGAAAATAAGTGATTACATGAAATTTTAGTGTATGCATTGATGTTGTTGATGTTATATCTTGTGTTTATGTTTAGATCTAGTATGTTAAAACTTAGATCTACCAAGTTTAATCATGAATCTTGAAGGATCCATGGTTAAACTTGAAGATGAACATGTGAAGCATAATGTGAAGTTGAAATAGGAATTTTTACACATAAACTTGTAATCTTGAAGTAATAAAATGTGTGTTAAACTAATTTTTTTGAAACTAACATCTATGAAAAGTTTGTTAAAAGTTTAACACAAAGCTTGTTTATGAAACATCATAATATGTAAAGTGTAGATCAAAAAGACTACACATTTTTAACAAGAAACAAGTTCACCATGATGTTTCATATGGAATAATTAGTGTATGTTGTTGATGATTATTGTTGAAAATTGTTTTGGTGATTGAAAAGAAAATAAACACATGTTTTGAAACCATGGGAAACCTCCATTTTTAGGGGAAACTATGTCAAAAATTTTATAAAATTTTGACACTTAGAAAAATATAAGTTTTGGTGAAACTTATTCCCTAAAAATTCACCTAAAAAATACTTACCAAGGTTTCCCTAATTTTTGTGTAAAATTACAAATCAAGAAATGGTGATTTCTTCAAGTTAAAATCAATATTAAGAATGTATATTTTGGGGAAAATATATATATATTTAGTGATCACCAAATTTTGTGCTAAGTGTATATTGTGTGTATTATATGTAGTAGTGTATTAAGGACTTGAAAATACACTAAGTACTCCCAAGGAGTATGAATACAAAAATACAAAAATACACGTACAACTACATGAGAATACATAAGTATACAAGTATACAAAAATCGGGTGAATAACGAGAATGATTATATATATTTTATAGCATGACAAAATATATATATTTCTTACAAGTCTTAAAAATATATTATTTTTAAGAAATCTAATTCCCGAAAGTAATAGAAATCAAAGTATTGATTTTTGGTGAAAAATACAAAATACACAAGTATTTACATAAAATACAAGTATACTTTCCTAAGAATACTTGTACCAAAATAATATTGAGGACATTATTTTACGAAATACTTATATTTATTTTTGGGAAAATAATATAAGTAACGTACGTGAAAAGTTAAAAATATAAGTTATTTTTAACATCTATTACCTTGAAAAGGGACTACATGAATGAATATATATTTGAAAAGTAAAATATATATTTACAAAAATACATTACATACATAAAGTGCAAAGGCATGACAAACGGGCGAGACCCGACAAACAAAGGCACGACCCTCACAAAGATTGAACATACAAAGAACATATACGTAAACAAAAGATGGTGACTTGTACTTGTGTGATACAAGTCTAGTGACTAACATTAATAGAACACGTATAGGTCATGGCGCTACGAAACCAACCGGTGAAGTTTACGGCGCAGGATACGCAAAGTTGTGAGTTCATGTCCCCACTTTTAAACTTTTACTTGTTTTCTGAACTTGGGGAAAATACATGTGTTATGGTATGTTGAATACAAAAACTAAGGAATGATACTTTAGATCATGTCACGAATAGGGTGCCATAAGCACCATTAATCAATTACATACCAAGATCGTGGAACAAAAGGTTAGATCTAATGGGTTTCAGGCAGCCACACTCTGGGCCACTCTTTTACCAAGCAGTGCTTTTGTGTCTCTAGTCGTGAATCGACAGTCGTGGAATCGACAACTAAAAATGCCTATGGTTTGGATGCTTCCTATGTCGTGTCACATGGTAATGGCCTTGCAAACCATTAGCGATCTCGATTTCCTTACATTTACAGAAGTACATATTTCAGTACAATTACATACCATGTTTTCTACAACGAATGCTTAAATGTTTATAAAAAAACTGCATGAACTCACACCAACATTATGTTGACGATTTTCCAAAACTTACATGTATTTCATGAAACAAGTTGGATCTTGGGCGCTGGTGTTATTTTCAAGACGTAAATTTCAAGTTTAGATGTCATCCACTTTTGTTTGTATCATAACTTGAGGGTTTTGGTTGAAACTGAAATGACTTGTGTTGTAATATTTCAAACCTTTGAATGGATGAACATCATTTTGATCATATAGTTGTTTATTATAATCGAATGCAATGAGAACCGATTAAGTCACACGCATACGCTTCCGTAAAAGTCAGGGTGTGACAGTTTGGTATCAGAGCTTCGATTGTAGTGAACTAGGATTCCTTCTTGAGTCTAGACTACAATCATTAGTACACTCTCACGAAAACATTTATACAAAAGGTTTTTCATTGCATTTATAAAAAGCGCCAAGATCCATGAATCCATCATTTTTCAAAGGAAGAGAACAAACGAGAGTTATATGTGACATGTAGCATTTATTTGCTTGTATATACTAAGTAACGGTATTAATATGCATATATGTGTACGGAATGATTATTGACGAGATACCTTCGACTTCGAATCCTACTATTGTTCTTGACTTGCGCAATGAGATTATCGACCTAGCGTACACTGCGGAGCTTATTACCAAACGAGGCCCCGAGCTGGATTCTGTAGAAAATGGCTGTCCTTCCCCTTGAATACGGAGGTGCCTGACTACGGCAGTGACGACGAGGTGGATGAGGCAACCTTGGACAACGGCCTTATCAGTGAGACGAGACCCCGGCGGCTTTTACGAAGCGAGATTGACGACACTCCCGTCCAATCAAGGAAGATGAAGTACTCATCTTGAAGGTGCCCCTCCAACTTCCTGGAATTCCCCTTATTCCTATTACGTATAAGCATTATGTCTTTACGCGCGTAGCGATAACGAATGATGGCGCGTGGACCACCATAATGGTCCTTTCCATGTCGGAGGTATAAGGACAGTAGTGTCCCTTCTGTGGTTGATCATCTGCTTTGAACGAGGGAAAGTTGGGATGACCGTGCAAGACAATTTATTATTATGGGGGCCCACGTAATAACGACTTGTAGTGCATGGAAATCCTGGTGGACTCTGTGGGTCAAGCTAATGATCACCACCCATCCAAAACTTTCTAAAGTGTTCACACCTTCATCTAGTAGGGCAATACCTAGATAATTGCTATAGCACCTTACAAGTAGGAAACATGTCTTTGCCTACTTGGTGTCAGACACTTATACCCATATTACAACATCGACGCACCCATCAGTACTTCCACCCTCATTATCCCATGGTGCACCCCATCGTTTGGGTAATGCATTCACACCCTGGAAACCACTTTAGGGTTGCTACAAGGCACAATTCGGTCCCGAGGAAGAAGCCATGCACCCTCATGACCTTATCTCTGCGTTTTCACTATCACTTTCTCCTATACGTGGTAGTAATGCACAACCCCCCCCCCCCCATCTCCTGTGAAGCATACCTGTTTATGTAAAACTAAAGACTATGGAAGAGTCAGAGACTTGAGGAATAAACAAGGAACAAGGTGAAGGGAAGACCTCACCGTATTTTTATAGCCCTGGATGACTTGCATCAATCGGAGTAAGGTGACTCCGAGGAGGTTTGCTACGCAAGACAACGGCATTTATTCCAAAATAAATGTTTAATATTGTCAGTATGTTTCATACAAGAGAAGCACATGGAACCACAACAAAGGAAACGCTGGCCGAGTCTAATCAGAGCCTTTACCTGCAATAAGAGCTGAGCCTGAAGCTTTGTGGAACCAACAAGTTGCTGAAGAAATCGTCCAATACGAAGCAAACAACAAGCATGAGGAAACCGCTGCGACTAGGAAAGTCAAAGCATTCGTTGTCACAACTAAGATAGGTGATAAAAACTACCAAGGAGAGCTACCAAAGTGTGATAGAGGAGGTTATTATCACACAGGTCCGAGCAAGACTCGTAGGTATGAAATTGGGGCAAGACCGGGCATAGCAAGGAGGCATGCTGGTCTGGTTTGAGACATGTGAATAGAATTTAGGACAGTAATAGCAATGGCAAAGGCCGAGAATTGCTACGGATGTGGCGACAAAGGACACTATCGGAAGGACTACCCGAAGACAAGTTCAAGCTCTTGGGAGCATTTTCATGAAGGGAATACGCAAGGCACGCTAGGACCCGAACGTAGTTACGAGTACATTCCTTATAAACCGACACATTGCATCCGTTCTATTTGATACCAACGCCGACTGTAGTATTAAGGATATACTTGGCTTAACAAGTAAGCTAGACTCCCCACATGCTATAGAGTTGGCAAATGGGAAATCAGTCGGGATGGATAAAGTTATTAAGGGTTGTATGCTTGGGCTTGGGGAAACGAAAGTTCTCTATCAACCCTCTACCAGTTAGTTTAGGTAGTTATGATGTGGTAGTTGTCATGGATTGGATATCCAAGAATAAGGCTGAAGTTGTTTGTCACGAGAAAATCATTCGCATCCCTCTTGCGAATGATGAGACACTCATCGTGCATGGAGAGAAACGAGACACGCCTCTGCAAATCATCAACTGTATGAAGGCGCATAAATGCCTAAGCAAAGGATGCGTTGCACTCCTGGCGCACGTAGTAGATAAGAAGGATGAGGAGCCGAAACTCGAAAACAATCTTGTGGTGAAGGAATTTCCTGATGTTTTTCCTGAAGATCTGCTAGGACTACCTCTGTAAAGACAAGTCAAATTCCATGTTGACTTGGTTCCATGCGCCGCTCCTGTAGCCAAGGCACCCTACCGACTTGCGCCATCCGAGATGCAAGAATTATCTACACAACTCCAGGAGTTGTTGGATAAAGGATTTATAAGGCCGAGCCTCTCGCCTTAGGGAGCTCCAGTTTTGTTCGTAAAGAAGAAGGATGGAACCCTGCGGATGTGTTTCGATTATAGAGAACTGAATAAGCTCACTGTCAAGAATCGGTATCCGCTACCGAGGATTGATGACTTATTCGATCAGTTGCAAGGATCGAGTTACTGCTCCAAGATCGACCTTCGATCTGGATATCTCCAGTTAAGGATCCAAGAAAGAGAAACTTTATACAAAGTTCTCAAAATGCGAATTTTGGATTCGTGAAGTACAGTTCCTTGGTCATGTCCTGATCGAGAAGGGCATTCATGTAAATCCAGCAAAGATGGAATCGATAAAGAATTGGGAAGCCCCCAAAACTCCAACCGAAGTTCGACAATTTTTGGGATTAGCAGGCTACTACCGCCGATTTATCGGGAACTTCCCCATGATAGCTCGACCGCTAACTTCCCTCACGGAGAAGGATAAGAAGTACGACTGGGGTGATAAGTAGGAAGAAGCCTTCCAACTTCTCAAAAACAAGCTATGCGATGCACCGATACTATCCTTACCTGAAGGCACTGAAGACTTCGTGGTATACTGTGACGCTTCGCGTCAAGGATTGGGTTGCGTGCCCATGCAACTCCAAAAGGTCATCATTTACGCTTCAAGACAGTTGAAAGTTCATGAGAAGAACTACACCACACATGACCTGGAGCTAGGCGCGGTGATATTCGCCTTGAAGATCTGGCGACACTAATTATATGGTACTCAATGTACAATCTTCACTGATCACAAAAGCCTACAGCACATATTTAATCAGAAGGAATTAAATGTGCGTCAGCGACGCTGGGTCGAACTGCTAAACGATTATGATTGTGAGATTAAATACCAGCCTGGCAAGGCGAACGTAGTAGCAGACGCGTTGAGACGAAAAAAGGGGGTTAAGACCCTAAGGGTTCGAGCATTGGAAATGACTATTCAAACAAATCTTACTGCACACATTCATGACGCACAACAAGAAGCCCTTAAGAAGGAAAATCATAGAGCTGAATATCGTTGAGGTACGGAGAAGAAATTGGTGCCAAATAAAGAGGGAACCATACACTTTATGGGGCGTATTTGGGTTCCGCCCTATGGCAGTATTCAAGGAGTCATCTTTGATAATGCTCACAAGTCAAGATACTCGATCCACCCAGGATCGGACAAAATGTATCAAGACTTGAAAGAATATTAGTGGTGGCCAAGGCTTAAGAGCGACGTAGTTGTTTACGTTGGAAGTGCCTAACCTGTGCTAAGGTCAAGGCCGAATATCAGAAACCGTCTGGCCTACTGCAACAACCCGAGATACCCATGTGGAAGTGGGAGCAAATCTCGATGGATTTCATAACTAAATTACCCAGGACCCCTAGAGGGCATGATATGATATGGGTGATAGTTGATCGATTAACGAAGTCTGCATATTTCTACCCATCCGAGAGAAGGATAGCACCGGAAAGCTTGCTGAGCTGTATCTTCAGGAAATTGTAGCACGGCATGAAATGCCTGTTTCGATTATTTCAGACAGAGATGGACGTTTTGTCTCAAGGATCTGGCAATCCTTCCAAGAGGCCTTTGGATCTCAACTAGGTCTAAGCACGACCTTCCATCCGCAAACAGACGGTCAGAGCGAACGGACCATACAAACACTGGAAGATATGCTTCACACATGTGTTATGGCTCTAGGCGGTAGCTGGGATACTCATCTGCCTTTACTTAAGTTTTCCTATAATAACAACTACCATACGAGCCTAAAAAGTCGCACCGTTCGAAGCTCTATATGGCCACAAGTGTCGCTCACCGTTGTGTTGGGCAGACGCTGGAGACAAACATATGGTTGGTCCTGAACTTGTTCAAGAGACAACTGACAAGATCGTGCAGATCCGAGAGCGCATTAAGGCAGCTCATGAATCGACAAAAGAGCTACGCTGATCGAAGACGAAAACCCTTAGAATTCAAGGTGGGAGACAAAGTCCTGTTGAAAGTCTCACCTTGGAAAGGTGTAGCAAGATTCAGAAAACGTGGAAAGTCAAATCCACGGTGAATGGTCCAATGTGTCCAGCAAATTTGCGTCGTCAAACGTTCAGAATCAAGACGAGCATAAAATTACCATTCAAGATCTTGGAAAAGGTTAGTACCGTGGCGTACAAGTTGGAATTACCAGAAGAACTTAATGGTGTACATGATACGTTCCATGTATTCAACTTCAAAAAGAGTCCAACCCAAGAAACCGTTATATCCCCACGGATGAAGTGCATATCAACGACACACTCCGATTTACTGAACAACCTGTTGTGGTAACGGATTGAAGATCCATAAAACAAGGAGGAGACGCATTAAGCTTGTCAAAGTACGTTGGAACTCTAAGCACGGACCCGAGTACACGTGGGAACATGACGACCGGTTCAAAGCCAAGTACCCCCATCTGTACGAGAAAACTCCTGCGGGAGATAACTCAGCCTGAATTTCGAGACGAAATTCTTTTAACGGTGGGAGACTGTGACAACTGGCACAATACCCGTAACTTCCGTACAGTCTAATTATTATTAAATATCTGCAATTATGTGCTTAAATGTCAACATAGTCTGATTTCATGCTATACATGTGAATTCATGCATGTTTTATACTTCAAATAATGCTTTATGCATTACTTAAGCGTTGCATCAAAAAAACTAGTAAACTCACCGGTAAGACACACTGTGTCAGCAGCTCTGCAGAAAGCAGTCAGATAATAGAATTAGGGCCTAGGAGTAGGTCCAACATCTAAAATACATTAAAACCCAAGTATGGATACAAGGGTTAGCATATAAACTTTCCGGAAGCTAAACTATGCACTGAAATTCGCCCGAAACTCACTTTAAATACGAAATTAAGCATAATTCAGCAATAATTCCACTTTTAACACAATAATATCATGCAAAATTTATGTTTTATTGTCCAAAATAACTTACAAAGTATCGGGAATTAAAACTGCCATAAAAAGTGCTTTATACCTAGTGAAACTGCGCGATTGAACACTTTAACGAACCGTAACGAAACGAACAACTGGACAATAACTGGGGCATCAAAATTTGACTAGAAGTAATGTTTTTATGATATTAAACTAGTATTGATGCTAGAACACCATAAAAATCATAAAAACACCTAAACACACTTAAACTTACTTAAGCCTTATCATTTGCACTTTAAACCTTCAACTTCGAAAATTTTACATTTTACCCCCCTCACCAAATCCGGCCCTATGGGTCCCACATGGGGATTTTATTTGATTTTATTAGATTTCACTTGATTTTATTAGATTTCATTAGATTTTGTGTAAGGAATATTCTAGTAATATGCCATAAGAAATATATGGAAAATCTTTATAAATCCTAAACTAATCACCCATTCTCAAACAACTTCATCTTCTTTCTCCCTTCATCTCTAACTCACGGCTCAACACACACACACCCATACACATTCATTTTCACTTCATTTCCTCACAATCCAAGCTTGCTAGAAGGTGTATGGAGGCCATTTAGGAAGGTGTATGGTGCTAGAACTTGAAGGACCACCTTGTGGAGCTTTTAACCACTCACTTTCTTCCTTGTTCATCTTCATCATTTTTGTGCCACTTCCCTAGCCATTAGAGCTAGTAGTAAGCCTCTTGATCACTAATTTAATTCATGTTTATGTTATGTACAAGATTCACCATCTAAACAACTTAACTTCTAATGTTAAAAATAAGAAGATCTAACATATTCATGAAGAAAATAAGTGATTACATGAAATTTTAGTGTATGCATTGATGTTGTTGATGTTATATCTTGTGTTTATGTTTAGATCTAGTATGTTAAAACTTAGATCTACCAAGTTTAAGCATGAATCTTGAAGGATCCATGGTTAAACTTGAAGATGAACATGTGAAGCATAATGTGAAGTTGAAATAGGAATTTTTACACATAAACTTGTAATCTTGAAGTAATAAAATGTGTGTTAAACTAATTTTTTTGAAACTAATATCTATGAAAAGTTTGTTAAAAGTTTAACACAAAGCTTGTTTATGAAAGATCATAATATGTAAAGTGTAGATAAAAAAGACTACACATTTTTAACAATAAACAAGTTCACCATGATGTTTCATATGGAATAATTAGTGTATTGTTGATGATTATTGTTGAAAATTGTTTTGGTGATTGAAAAGAAAATAAACACATGTTTTGAAACCATGGGAAACCTCCATTTTTAGGGGAAACTATGTCAAAAATTTTATAAAATTTTGACACTTAGAAAAATATAAGTTTTGGTGAAACTTATTCCCTAAAAATTCACCTAAAAATATTTACCAAGGTTTCCCTAATTTTTGTGTAAAATTACAAGTCAAGAAATGGTGATTTCTTCAAGTTAAAATCAATATTAAGAATGTATATTTTGGGGAAAATATATATATTTAGTGATCACCAAATTTTGTGCTAAGTGTATATTGTGTGTATTATATGTAGTAGTGTATTAAGAACTTGAAAATACACTAAATACTCCCAAGGAGTATGAATACAAAAATACACGTACAACTACATGAGAATACATAAGTATACAAGTATACAAAAATCGGGTGAATAACGAGAATGATTATATATATTTTATAGCAAGACAAAATATATATATTTCTTTCAAGTCTTAAAAATATATTATTTTTAAGAAATCTAATTCCCGAAAGTAATAGAAATCAAAGTATTGATTTTTGGTGAAAAATACAAAATACACAAGTATTTACATAAAATACAAGTATACTTTCCTAAGAATACTTGTACCAAAATAATATTGAGGATATTATTTTACGAAATACTTATATTTATTTTTGGGAAAATAATATAAGTAACGTACGTGAAAAGTTAAAAATATAAATTATTTTTAACATCTATTACCTTGAAAAGGGACTACATGAATGAATATATATTTGAAAAGTAAAATATATATTTACAAAAATACATTACATACATAAAGTGTAAAGGCATGACAAACGGGCGAGACCCGACAAACAAGGGCACGACCCTCACAAAGATTGAACATACAAAGAACATATACGTAAACAAAAGATGGTGACTTGTACTTGTGTGATACAAGTCTAGTGACTAACATTAATAGAATACGTATAGGTCACGGCGCTACGAAACCAACCGACGAAGTTTACGATGCAGGATACGCAAAGTTGTGAGTTCATGTCCCCAGTTTTAAACTTTTACTTGTTTTCTGAACTTGGGGAAAATACATGTGTTATGGTATGTTGAATACAAAAACTAAGGAATGATACTTTAGATCATGTCACGAATAGGGTGCCATAAGCACCATTAATCAATTACATACCAAGACCGCGGAACAAAGGTTAGATCTAATGGGTTTCAGGCAGCCACACTCTTGGCCACTCTTTTACCAAGCAGTGCTTTTGTGTTTCTAGTCGTGAATCGACAATCGTGGAATCGACAACTAAAAATGCCTATGGTTTGGATACTTCCTATGTCGTGTCACATGTTAATGGCCTTGCAAACCATTAGCGATCTCGATTTCCTTACATTTACAGAAGTACATATTTCAGTACAATTACATACCATGTTTTCTACAACGAATGCTTAAATGTTTATACAAAAACTGCATGAACTCACACCAACATTATGTTGACGATTTTCCAAAACTTACATGTATTTCAGGAAACAAGTTGGATCTTGGGCGCTGGTGTTATTTTCAAGACGTAAATTTCAAGTTTAGATGTCATCCACTTTTGTTTGTATCATAACTTGAGGGTTTTGGTTGAAACTTAAATGACTTGTGTTGTAATATTTCAAACCTTTGAATGGATGAACATCATTTTGATCATATAGTTGTTTATTATAATTGAATGCAATGAGGACCGATTAAGTCACACGCATACGCTTCCGCAAAAGTCAGGGTGTGACACAACCGATGGCGTAAACATCGGGGCGCGACACTGAGCGAAACAGGTTGCCCAGAAGTTTCCATAATAACTATATATTTACCAGATATTTAAAGCAACATGTCCCATACCATGTCATAAATGATAATACAATTATTACAGAAAGATCTAGTCAAATTGTTCTGTTCCGACAACTCAGATTTTACTACAGACAATTGTTTATTTGTTTCTAGACCTTCCCTAGCCTCGATTTCATCACCGTGCATATAAGCATCCTAGCAACTTAAGCACCTATCACATACGTTAAAATAAAAATCAATACACATAGTGTAAAGGTGAGCATACAAGTTTGATAATAGCATATAGAGTTCGAAAGCGTTACGCATAACCAGCACGTACACAGAGTGAAATGAGGCATGTTAGTTATTGACATGAACCTATCGATACCAATGACTGCGGGTTGACCGCCCAAGGCAGTTCGCGATACATACTCACCACTGTGAGCCATGTAGGTAATTGTCCCTAACAACCGCCGAGTGAAAGGGTGCTGAGTCCAAACTAATAGTACTACCGTTGCAACAGGTAGACAGCGTTCCATGTGTAAACATAACAAACAAGCATTCATTTAGTCGCGTATACATGCGATAGCGGTTAGCGTTTAAAGTATTGCGTAGTGTGTTCGATGTGATTTTGTATAAGTAACGTATGTAACACCCAAAAGTGCGTAAAGCAAAAAGGGATCGAGTATACTCACAGCGATTGATGGATTGAAGGGAGCGCTAGAGAGTAGGGTTAGCCTGAACAGATCGATAGCATAACGATAAGCGATGCATAAAACGGTGCAAAGTACAAGTGAGTCGGACAACAGTTCGATCGGACAGCCGATCGTGCGAGTGGTAGTCCGCTCGGACGGTCGTCCGGTCGGTTGGCCGTTCGAGTGGATTGTTTCTTCCTTTGGGAAAGATGTGTTTGTGTATGATGGCTTGACTTTTGAAGGTTTTGTTGTAGTATTTTGAAAACATAGAAGTATCTCTACCTTTCAGGTCGGTCGATCGGACGGTCGTTCGATCGATCGGACAACAACCCGATTGGTTGGACACTTTAACGAGAACAAGTGCACAGCAGGTTGTCACTCGATCGGACGGTTGTTCGATCGGGTGGCATCCTTTGTGCACTGAACATGTTGAAAATTGTTTAAGTGTTGAAGTTTCGAAACATCACATAGTCGGATGGTCGGTCGATCGAGTGGTAGCTCGATCGGACGGCAATCCGTTCGGTGTTCCAAAACCCTTGAGAGTTGATTTGAAAACCAAGGTGCAAGTCGACCGGCTGACCGGTCGTTCGGACAGTAGTCCGTTCGGACAGTAGTCCGTTCGGACAGTAGTCCGTTCGGACAGTAGTCCGTCCTGGTCGACCTGTTTGTCTTACACTCGGTTGTTTTGATTGTTTGTCGTTTTATCGAGATGGTGTGATAACGTGTTAAGCAACAGAAACTTTGTCAATACTTGGTTCTCCTGATTGGACAGGAATCACCCAAATCCGATTAGTTAACTGTTCGAGACGGTGTTTCAAGTTTAACCCGAAATTGGTAAACCTCGTGGGTAGAATACAGATCTTGAACCAATGCAACCACAAGAATGAGTAGTAAATCGGCACAAGCCCCGATTCTACCGGTTTGAGTGCATTGAGTGTAAAAGAGTTGAAAGAAAGTTTGGAAAACCATCTTTCAATCCTTTTCATTGTGAATATGTTTAGATCTATGAAAGATCTTTGTTTGTTTATGTGGAAATCGGTTAGATCTAAGTTGTTCTTGGTGGATTGAGGCCAAAACAGGAAGTTCTTCAAGAACACATGATGACGTCATCCTAGAACACCTTGAATCTTGATGATTTCATGGTTAAAAGTTAAGATTCAAAAGATAGAAAGGTGTAGGAGTGCGTGTAGATCAAGGAAGTACAAGATTTAGGACGAGATCTTACCGGGATTGCGAGAAATCGGAGAAAAAGCAAGGGTATAGCGCTGGTCGGATGTCAGTTACCAAAAGTAGAAAGTATGAAAGTGACAAGTGGAATTTATAGGGTTACCCAAAGAGGAAAGAGGGCTGGTCGATCGGTTAGGCAGCCCGATCGAACAGCTTGTCCGATCGGACGGCAGTCCAATCGAACGGCTGGTCGATTGGCTGGTCGCCTGATCGATCAATCGTTTGTTTCGTGTGTTCGGTGCAACGAGTTTTGCTGTTTTGATTTCTATTGCGAGCATTGCGATGCGAGAGAGTTTCCTAGCCAATTTACTTTTAATCCCAACTACTCATATCTTGCACTATCTCTTTTCCACCAATTATCATACCATTTCGAT
This sequence comes from Helianthus tuberosus, assembly GCA_030545235.1. Taxonomy (NCBI): domain Eukaryota; kingdom Viridiplantae; phylum Streptophyta; class Magnoliopsida; order Asterales; family Asteraceae; genus Helianthus; species Helianthus tuberosus. The sequence goes on along the minus strand of CM060427.1, from coordinate 154,379,369 downwards.
TGCGATTGAGTTCGATTGCGTTTCGATTGATTACCACACATAGCATAAATTAAACATGCACAAGTAACACATAAGGCACACACACGTAGAACAATGACCAAAATGCATAATTCGAGTTGCGAGTGCGATTGTGATAGCGATTAAACATGCGATAAATAGCGATTACCATGCGATTATTGATAGATACTCCACATAATACAACTAAAGCGAAAGTAAAATAGACTAATCTACGAGTCAAAGAAGTCAAAACAGGAATTGAGCAAGGAGAGACAGATCGCAATTAGCAATCTTTTCTTCCTTTGACTTCACTTTTGACTTTGAGTTTGACTTTCGAAACACGGGGTGATACAGCCTCCCCTAGTTGAGGGAAAGTCGTCCCGAAATTAGGCCGAAGCCGTAACAAACAGCTGCGGGTACTTCGCCCTCATGTCGCTTTCGAGTTCCTAAGTGAACTCTGTGCCTCGTTTGCCTTCCCATCGGACTTTCACAATAGGAATCCGCGAGCGTCTGAGCTGCTTGGTTTGGCGATCCATGATTTCGACAGGCTTCTCCACGAAGTGTAGTGTTTCGTTTATTTGGAGGTCATCGAGAGGTACGATTAAATCTTGCCCAGCCAGGCACTTTCGGAGGTTCGAAACATGGAAAGTCGGGTGGACGTTACTAAGTTCCTCCGGTAGTTCGAGTCTTTAGGCAACTTTTCTGATCCTTTCCAGAATCTTAATAGGTCCAACATATCGAGGTGCTAGTTTCCCTTTCTTACCGAATCAGACCACACCCTTCCAAGGTGATACCTTTAGGAGTACGTAGTCACCAACATTAAATTCAAGGGGCTTGCGTCGTCTATCGGCGTAACTTTTCTGTCGACTTTGAGCTTTTAACAAGTTGTCTCGAATCTGGAGGACTTTGTCAGTCGTTTCTTGCAATAGCTCGGGACCGGTTAGTTGCGAGTGACTGATCTCGTGCCACACAATAGGTGATCGACATTTTCTTCCGTATAAGGCCTCGAATGGTGCCATTTGTATGCTGGAATGATAACTGTTGTTGTACGAGAATTCGACTAATGGCAGGTAAGTGTCCCAATTACCACCGAAATCTGTGACATACAAACGGAGCATGTCTTCAAGAGTACGGATCGTTCTTTCAGTCTGACCGTCGGTTTGAGTATGGAATGCGGTACTTAGATTAAGCGTAGTACCGAGAGCCGGTTGAAACGTTTCCCACAGTCGCGAGGTAAACCGAGCATCATGGTCAGAGATGATGTCGCGAGGCGTCCCATGATTACAAATGATCTCATTGGTGTAGATTCGGGCTAATCGTTCTACCTTGTAGTCTTCTCGTATTGGCAAAAAGTGAGCAGACTTGGTCAAACGGTCCACAACAACCCAGATGCTGTCGTGACCTGATGACGTGTGCGGAAGCTTTGTTATGAAGTCCATGGCTATCCTCTCCCACTTCCACATAGGGATCGGCAGTTGTTCGAGTAAGCCAGAGGGTCTTTGGTGTTCGGCCTTTACCTTTGCACAAGTCAGGCACTTCCCAACGTAGAGAGCAATATCCCTTTTCATGCCCGACCACCAGTACTTGTAGCGAAGGTCCTGGTACATTTTGTCGGCACCGGGATGAATAGAATACCGGGATTTGTGGGCTTCGTCCATCAATATTTGTCGCAAATTGGTCCGTTTAGGGATCCAAATTCGGTCCAAAAAGTGAAATATCCCATTCGACTTATTCACAAGCTGGGCTCCATCGTGGTAGATTCTTTCCTTCTTCAGAGTGCGTTCATTAAAACAGGCATGCTGGGCTTCGCGGATGAGGGTTTCGAGATCGTATTGGGCTTGGACATTACGAATGCTGAGCAAATAACTCCGTCTGCTGAGAGCGTCGGCAACGACATTTGCTTTGCCTGGGTGATAACGAATCTCACAGTCGTAATCGTTGAGAAGTTCTACCCATCGGCGTTGACGCATTTTAAGTTCTTTCTGATCAAAGATATGTTGTAGGCTCCTATGATCGGTGAAGATCGTATACTTGGTACCGTACAGGTAGTGTCGCCAAATCTTTGTACAGGCTTCGCGGATGAGGGTTTCGAGATCGTATTGGGCTTGGACATTATGAATGCTGGGCAAATAACTCCGTCTGCTGAGAGCATCGGCAACGACATTTGCTTTGCCTGGGTGATAACGAATCTCACAGTTGTAATCGTTGAGAAGTTCTACCCATCGGTGTTGACGCATTTTAAGTTCTTTCTGATCAAAGATATGTTGTAGGTTCCTATGATCGGTGAAGATCGTATACTTGGTACCGTACAGGTAGTGTCGCCAAATCTTTAACGCAAAAACAACCGCGCCTAGCTCGAGATCGTGGGTTGTATAGTTCTTCTCATGGATTTTGAGCTGACGAGATGCGTAAGCTATGACCTTGTCTCGCTGCATAAGAACACAACCAAGACCAAGGTTGGAAGCATCACAATAGACAATGAAGTCGTCGTTTCCGTCGGGCAATGTGAGAACAGGAGCATTGCAAAGCATGTGCTTGAGGGTTTGGAAGGCAGACTCTTGTTCAGTTCCCCAAACAAAAGGCTTGTCTTTATGCGTAAGAGCGGTAAGCGGCACAACGATCTTTGAGAATCCATCGATGAATCGTCGATAATAGCCCGCTAATACGAGAAAAGAATGGACTTCAGACGGGTTCTTTGGCGTAATCCAACTCTTGACTGCTTCAATCTTCGTGGGATCGACATGAAAACCATGGCTATTGACAATGTGACCCAGAAACTGAACCTCCTCTAGCCAGAATTCACACTTGGAGAACTTGGCATAGAGTTGATTCCCCTGGAGTAGCTTGAGAACCAAACGTAGATGTTGCGTGTATTCGGCTTTCGATTTGGAATAGATCAAGACATCATCGATGAACACGATGACGAAACGGCCGAGATATGGTTTACACACACGATTCATCAGATCCATGAAGACCGCGGGTGCGTTGGTTAGACCGAAAGGCATAACAACGAATTCATAATGGCCATAACAGGTGCGAAACGCGGTTTTGGGTATATCCTCCTCTTGAATGCGTAACTGATGATAGCCTGAGCGTAGATCGATCTTCGAGAAACACGTAGCACCTTGCAGCTGATCAAACAGGTCCTCAATTCGGGGTAGGGGATAGTGGTTCTTGATGGTTAGCTTATTCAATTCTCGATAGTCGATGCACATCCTGAACGACCCATCCTTCTTTTTGACGAAAAGGACTAGCGCGCCCCACGGAGAGGTGCTCGGGCGAATGAAGCCTTTCTCAAGTACTTCCTGAAGCTAACTCGAGAGTTCACGCATTTCGAACGGTGCGAGTCGGTAAGGAGCTTTGGCAACAGGGTTGGCTCCAGGAATGAGGTCGATACGAAAGTCGATATCACGACTTGGCGGAAGTCCAGGAAGATCATCAGGGAACACCTGAGGAAATTCACGAACCACAGGAACGTCTTTTACTTCGGTCTTTCCTTTCTTTTCCTTCTCCGCTACTACAATGTTAGCCAAGAAAGCTCTGTATTCCTTGCGGAGATACTTGCTAGCTTGGACACATTACATGAGTTTGAGACCTTTCGAAGCAGTTTCACCATAGACACACAATAAATCACCATTCGCGAGAGAGAATCGAATCATCTTATCGAAGCACACAAATTCAGCCTGGTTTTCGCGAAGAAAGTCCATGCCTACTATGACGTCGAAACTTCCGAGTTGCATCGGAATAAGGTCGATTGGGAAGATGTGATTGTTGAGCTCAAGAGTACAATCACAAAGAACAGAATTAACGGCGACAGTTCTTCCGGTGGCGACTTCTACATTGAACGTTAAGGGGAGATGGGAGCGCTTACGACTAAGGAGCTTCTCGAATTCAAACGACACAAAGTAGTTATCGGCTCCAGTATCAAACAAACATCAAGCATAAATACCATTCACAAGGAACGTACCATTGACCACGTTGTTGTCAGCCTGGGCTTGGCGCACATTGACGTTAAAAGTTCTGGCGCGTGTGGCTTGTTGCTGCTGCTGCGGCTGTTGCTGCTGATGAGGCTGCTGCTGCTGGGGCTCTTGTTTCACAACCCTGTTCGGGCACATGTTCTCAAAGTGGTTGGGATCACCACATGCGAAGCAGACTCGAGCGTTGACCGCGGGTGCCTGAGCCGCTTGTTGGCCTTGTGGGGCTGGGAGCAGAGCTTGATGAGCAGTGGCTTGAGCTGGCGCTTGACGGGGACCAGTACGGCATTTAGCAGTGAAGTGGCCATACATAATGCAGTGAGCACTGAAACGGCAGGCGAGACCCACCGGGTGATGATAAGTGCATGTTGGGCAGGCAGGGTGAGGGCCTGTGTATGAACGCTTTGCGGGCGGTGTATAAGTAACTGGTGCTGGGCCGTGGTGATACTGCTACTGAGCCGGTATGGCTTGAAATGGAGCAGTAGTGGTGGTGGCAGCACAGTTCTTGTTGCTGGAGCTGCTGTTGTTGTTCTTCTTCTTGCAGCGTGAGGGCTTTGACTATTGAGCAGCGGCAGTTTCAGCGGTTGGTGCGGTGGTGACTTGGTGCAGGCTCTTCGAAGCTTTATCCCAAAAACCAGCTTTTACCCGCTTGTCGTTGATTTCAGCGGCAGGCAAGTAAGTTTCTTCGATCGTTGCTGTCTTTGCGGCATGCACAAAATCCGCAACACAGTCGGGTAGAGCTCGGATGTACTTCTTGATTGCCATGTCGAGCGTCTTCACTTGATCGGGACAGATGATGCTGAGCTGCTAAAAGCGAGCAGTCAGGGCAGCGTTGTCACCTTCCTTCTGCTTAATTGCCACCTTCTGTAAGTTTTCATTACTGGCAATCTGGCCACGGGGTCATGTTCATCCGACACAGGGCCATGTCCAGACGTCCAGTAACATAAAATTTTGCTTTTTCACACCTTTTTACACATTCAATCAACCTAAAAACTTATTTTTGGGACACATTGAGGACAATGTGTAATTTAAGTGTGTCGGGGGGGGGGGGATGCTAAAACTTTGAATCTTGCAAGTCCTAAATACAAGCCTTACACAAAATTCTATTGGAACCGCTAATCACCCCAATTTTTTTTTCAAAAATTTTCAATTTTTTTTACTTGTCTAGGTTTAAGTTGGGAAATTCAAGTTCTAAAAATGTTATATTTTTACAAATTTACAACTAATAGCGTCGTGATAAAAAGAACCAACATAAGAAAATTATGAAACGGCATGACAAACTTAGTTAAAATTTGATTATATATACTTGATCACATAAAAACCCATTCCCACAAAAAGTGAGTTTTGAGACTTTATTGAGCATACAAATACATATCTTTAAACTAATTGCTCATTTTCGTTTCTTGTGTGAATAGCCGCTTGGTTCTTACGACTCTAGAACTTGCCACGACGATACATTCCCGGTCCTTACCAACTTAAACCCGAGTAAGTAAATGATGGAGGCATTAGGACTAACCCTTTTTATTTCTACACCATTATTTTTTTTTACCACCTACCCAAAATCCCCCTAGTTAACCCCTTTGAGCCTAAACCTTTTCATTTCTTAACCCAAAACAAACACCCTTTTACCCACCGAAATCCTTTTTCATTTTAAACACTTTATTTTAGTAACAAGGCTCAGTTTTTCTTATGACTTGCTTATGAAAAATAAAAAAAAATAAAATAAAATAAAATAAAATTATTTTGATGATGAAGCCAAAAGAAATAAACAAACAAGTTTATCATAAAGAACTTTGTTTGGAAGAAATGCATCATCAAAAATAAAAAGCCATGAAAAACAAGAAGTCTTACGAAAACCGACGCTTTTTACGCCTTTCGCCCTTTTACTAACCACTAACCCAACCACCCACCTTTAGCCCAAGCCTAACCCTTCACCCCAAAAGTCCTCTTGATATTTACAAAGGTGTATAGTTAAAAAGGAGGAGGATTGATTGCTTGGCAAGCTTATGGTAGGAGTAAGTTCCATGCCGCTCTCAAGTGATTCACTAAAATACATCTTCGGCCGAGTGTTGAGTGATCCCCCGTGAGGTATGTGAACTTGTATATAAATGGAATTTTAAAAAGACATGTTATGCCCTAATAAGTAATTTATCTTATGTAATGTTTTAAATAAATTATGACGAATATGATTGTAAATAAATAAAAATAAAACTTAATAAAGAATCTTGGAAATCCCGACACTCTATGACAAGCCCAAAAACCTTCTCTTCTACCCATTCCATTTGGGAGTGTAAAGCCACATTATAAAGAGTTTTGCCTGAGGACAAGCAAAGATTCAAGTGTGGGGGTATTTGATGTGCACAAAATGCAACATATAAATTACATCAATTGTGGCATAAAACTAACCCTTTTTTAGTACTAATGTTGGAAAACGTGTGTGTTTTTGTCTTCCTTTTGTATTTTCAGGATTAAATGAGCTCAAATTAACAAAAGAAGCAAAAAGGCAGCTAAATCTAACATAAATACAAGAAAAGGAACAAACGTGGCATGCCCGACCCCCCGACAGCATCTTCCCAAGCAAAAACAAGAGAACAGAAGACTGAACACGCCCCGTGCTCAATGAGCACGGGGGCGTGACCAAGTCTCAGCAGAAAAGACAAAGTTGTAGAAGCTTCTATCGCCCACCACGGGGTCGTGCTCAGCGGACACGGGGCCGTGGTCAACTCTAAGATTCGCAGAATCTGAGGAAATCTTGATAGTACAGATACGCTTCTGCACACGGGGTCGTGCCCAGCGGATACGGGGGCGTGGCCAACTAATGCAGACAAACTGCAATTAACGAAGAAAGAGAAGGAGGATGGACACGGGGCCGTGCCCGAGCTACTGTTCAGGCTATAAATAGGGGTGCTTGGCTCATTTGCAAACCATCCCTTGGCACACCACCTCTCTCACACTTCACCCACCCACCACCACCATCACAACACCATCATCCACCACCATCATCCATCATCCATCATAGAGTGTGTGAGTCGTCTCGGGATCCAAGATTGATCGTAAGAGTTCTTGACAATCAAAGGCCATGTTTGCCTAAGTCTCTTACATCACTTGGTGAAGACAAGTGTTTAGTGTAATACTTTTTATTTTTAATCTTTTCGCATTTTTTATTTGGTTATATATTAATGACTTCAATAACTAGTTTCTTATGTTGAAGGTGATTCTTCCTTATCGTTTGTCCGTGGTGTCTTGGCATTATTTTACTGTCTATGTAAAATAAAAGATTTTCACCTTTCATATCTCCACGGTCTATATGGAGATATCTTGGCTACCTGGTCGCGGGTTAAGGGAACGGTTTGGTAAGAGTCTTGCCATTGTTCAGTGTATAGATCCTGCAAAGGACCTGGGTCAAATTTAGTAGGACCTCTTTCAATACCCACCGGTATTGGATGGCGGGGGTCCAAACTCTTTGATCCCCTCATAAGTAAGCTACTATTAAAACTTTAACCCAGCTACTTAGGACTGTATCCCTGCTGGCTCAGACTACTTAGCCGAGGGTAACGTCACCTTCAAAAGAGGGGCCTACCACATTATGCATTAATAACTTAATTAATTATCTTTCAATAATCCGACCCTTTAGGATTGTATCCTTGCTGACTCAAACTACTGGGTTGAGGGTAACGTCACCTTCAAAAGAGGGGCCTACTACAATACTAAGATAATCTCTTAAAAGTGCAAAAGTGCGGAAATAATCAAAGGTTACACTACACACGAGTCGGATCCAAGTGATTCATCTTGTCTATATGTTTTTACTTTTATTTTATTTTTCAGCATTTTAGTTAATTTTATTTTTCAAATTTAAAAACCTTTTTCTAACTTTTTGATTTGATTAGACTTTGAGGATAAACCGGTACTAAAAGCTCTTGTGTCCTTGGATGACCTCGGTATCTTACCAACACTATACTACGTCCACGATGGGTGCACTTGCCCATATGTGTGTTTAGTGTTAGTAAATATCGTGTTTTATAAATTTAAAACTTGGCTAAAAAGTGTAAAAGGGCTTAAAATATACATAAAAAATACAGCACACTACACGCACATCAAGTTTTTGGCATCATTGCCGGGGACACAGGGATTTTAAGAAAGCTTAAAATCGACGGCCTAATCAGTTTTTCATAAACTTTTTTAAAACGCGCGCACGTTTTTCTGCATTTTAGTTTAGTTTGCATTTACAGTAGCCTGAACACGGGGCCGTGCTGCATATTTTTCATAAAACACCCAGATACAGAGTCTGAACACGGGGTCGTGCTCACTGAACACGCCCCCGTGCTACACAAAACCAGTAACCTTTAATTAAAACACCCAGATACAGAACCTGAACACGGGCCGTGTCCAGCCTCTGTTTCCGTTTTTATTTTTGTTTTCTGGTCTCGAGACTCTGTTGTGGTCTGTTGAGTGATTCTTATGGATCAATACTCAGGAGGCTACAATATTGTACTAATTGTGGTAACCCGCACTCGGTACAATATTGTAACTTATTTCAACTATCCACTTCATACACCTACTATGAGGAGCCCAGGTACGAGCCATCAACTTCATACACATCCTATGAAGACCAAAGGTATGAACCTTCTCCCTCATACTCATATTTTGATGAACCAAGGTATGAGCCTTCATACTCCTACTTTGAGGAACCAAGATATGAGCCACCACCTTCATATGCTTATTATGAGGAACCATGGCGTGAACAACCCACCTCATATGAGTATTATGAAGAACAAAATTACGATCCTTATCCATCATATACTTACAATGAAGAACAATGGTACGAACCATCTACTTCATATGAGTACTATGAGGAACCAAGGATTGAACATCCAGATTCAAGCTTTGAAATTCCTGATCCTTACTCTATCACCGAAGTGACCGATAGGATATTAGAACACCTTAAACTATCGAGCGATACATAAAAGAATCTCGCGCAAGGGAAGAGGAGTCCCGCGCAAGAGAAGAATTAACTAGTAATAAAGAAGAGATAGTTGAAGAGGTAAAAATGGAAGAACAAATAAGTGAAAAACCGACACATGAGTTAAACAACGAAAAAGGTGAGTCCGATAACGTTAAAATTCAAGAAGAGTCTAATTTTAAAGAAATTAATCTCTTGTCACCTTCTTTTGAAAATCATTGTTTAGTACCCACTCATGCTAAGTTTTTAAAAGAGTTAAACACTAACACTAAGATTGACGAAACGGTAAGTATTAAGTTAACTAACGATCAAACTTCGCTAATAAAAGAAGATCCATTTGAAATCAACATTACACCGGTTCCATGTTTTTTTTCAGAATTCCTTTATTAGTAATGTCACGATTGATAAAGATCTTTGTGTTAACATAATGCCTAATTACATTTTCGAAAAATTAAGTATTAGTGATTTTTCTCCACTTCAAATACCCATTTTTCTATCCACTCGGAAAGTAATAAAATCAATTGGTGTAGTTGAGGATGTTTTGGTTCAAACAAATCAAATGGTAATCCCAACCGACTTTGTCATCCTCGTTGAAACTCCTCTAGTGTTGGGACGACCTTTTGTAAAAACCCACGAAGCTTTGAAAAACCGAAGGTACAACAATCTATATTTTCAATTAGGGGCATTCAAAAGGAGCATAGATCTTGAGCGTTCAATGAAATATCCTTTTGGCAATAATGACCCCCTAATTGAAGATGAAGATGAACCACCCGATACAAGTGAAAAGATTGACCACTTTGTTGAAGAAGAGGTCGCCATAGAACAAACTTTTAAAGTTCTTGATCAAAATGAGCAACCAAATAAGGAGTCTCCTAAAGACCCACCTCTTGAGCTCAAAGAACTTCCAAAAGGATTGGAAAATGCTTTTCTAGACAAAGATGGTAAATCAGCTGTAATTATTTCGTCTAAATTAAGTAGTGTAGAAAAAGAAAAATTAATTAAACTTTTGAAAAAACACAAAAATGCGATCGCTTGGAAACTTGTGGATATTAAAGGAATAAGTCCTTCCATGTGCACGCCCAAAATTTTAATGAATGATGACTACAAATCGGTAACACAACCACAACGTAGAGTAAATCCAAATGTCCAAGAAGTGGTTAAAAACGAGGTCATCAAATTACTTGACGCTGGATTTATTTATCCTATCTCCGGTAGTCCTTGGGTAAGTCCCGTCCAAGTAGTTCCAAAGAAAGGAGGTATGACGGTAATAACAAATGAAAAAAATGAACTAATACCAACGAGAACCTTCATAGGATGGAGAGTATGTATAGATTATAGACGGTTAAATGAAGCAACAAGGAAAGATCACTTTCCTTTGTCCTTTATTGACCAAATGTTAGAAAGATTATCCGGCCATAAATTTTATTGTTTCTTGGATGGTTTTTCAGGTTACTTTCAAATCTCGATAGCACTCGAAGACCAAGAAAACACAACATTCACATGTCCCTATGGAACTTTTGCTTATCGACGCATGCCATTTGGTCTATGTAATGCCCCCGCAACATTCCAACGTTGCATGGTAGCCATCTTCCATGACATGACAGAAAAGACGATGGAAGTCTTCATGGACGACTTTTCTATCTTTGGAGATTCATACGACCAATGCCTCGATAACCTTGAACGAATGCTATCCCGATGTGAGGAAACTAACCTCGCCCTTAATTGGGAAAAATGCCATTTCATGGTAACGGAGGGAGTAGTACTCGGTCACAAAATCTTAAGCGAAGGAATGGAGGTTGATCGAACAAAAATAGACACTATTTCTCGATTACCACCACCATCCTCCGTTAGAGCAATCAGAAGTTTCCTAGGACATGCCGGATTTTATAGACGGTTTATCAAAGACTTTTCTAAAATTTCAAGGTCTCTAACAAAATTACTTGAAAAAGATGCCCCGTTCATCTTTGACAAGGATTGCAATCAAGCATTTCTAACACTCAAGGAAATGCTAGTCAATGCACCTATCATGATAGCGCCTGATTGGAAATTACCTTTCGAAATCATGTGTGATGCAAGTGACTTTGCAGTTAGAGCAGTCTTGGGACAAAGAAAGGAAAAGCATTTTCACCAAATTTATTATGCTAGTAAAACACTTAACGATGCACAAGAAAATTACACAACAACTGAAAAAGAGTTACTAGCTGTGGTATTTGCTTTTGATAAATTTTGTTCTTATCTTGTTCTTTCTAAAACAATAGTCTATACAGATCACGCAGCCATTCGATACCTTTTCAAGAAACAGAATGCTAAACCCCGTTTGATTCGGTGGATTCTACTCCTCCGAGAATTTGATATTGAAATCAAAGACAAAAGAGGAGCAGAAAACACCGCAGCAAATCATCTTTCACGCCTAGAAGACCCAGCTTTGGAGGCAACCAGGGACGAGAAAATCAATGAAAAATTTCCAACGAAGTCCCTAGAAATGGTGGAATACAGACAAGAACCATGGTATGCCGACTATGCTAACTACCTAGCTAGCGGTATAGTCACCAAAGGATGGCCACATCACCAAAGAAAGAAATTCTTTGTTGATGTAAAGCATTATTTTTGGGAAGATCCTTATCTTTTCAAAATGTGTGCCGACCAACTCATCCGACAGTGCGTACATGGTAGCGAGGCAAGAAGAATTCTCCGCCATTGTCATGAAGGTCCATACGGAGGACATCATGGTGCCACCAGTACCGCACGAAAGGTATTTGATTCAGGATTTTATTGGCCTACCATTTACAAAGAAGCCCAAAGTCTTGTTAAGACATGTGACACTTGCCAAAGATCAGGTAATATTTCTTCCAAAAACAAAATGCCACAAAATGGCATTCTTGTTTGTGAAATTTTTGATGTGCGGGGACTCGACTTTATGGGACCTTTCCCACCGTCAAAAGGAAACAAATATATACTTGTGGCGGTAGATTACTTGTCTAAATGGGCCGAGGCCGAGGCACTTCCAACAAACGATGGAAGAGTCGTGGTAAGATTTCTGAAAAAATTATTCTCTGTTTTGGCACACCTAAAGCATTAATAAGTGATAGAGGTACCCATTTTTGTAATCATCAACTTGAGAAAATTTTAACAAGATATGGGGTCTATCACCGGGTCTCAACAACATATCACCCTCAAACAAACGGACAAGCCGAAGTGACTAATAGAGGTTTAAAACGAATACTTGAAAAGGCCGTAGGGTTAAATAAAAAGGAATGGGCCGATAAATTAGATGATGCTTTATGGGCTTTTCGAACTGCTTATAAAACAACAATAGGTACAACCCCATATAAGCTCATCTATGGAAAAAGTTGTCATTTGCCAGTAGAAATAGCTCACAAGGCCTACTGGGCAATTAAAAATGTGAACTTAGACTTAGAATTTGCCGGTAAAAATCACTTTTGTCAATCAAATGAATTAGACGAATTAAGGAATTATGCATACTCTAACTCTGAAATTTATAAGGAAAGAATGAAAAATTTGCATGATAAACACATTAAACCTAATGAATTTCGAGTAGGAGATCAGGTTCTATTGTTTAATTCACGCCTTCGATTGTTTCCGGGTAAACTAAAGTCTAGGTGGTCAGGACCTTTTTCCATCACCCATATTTTCCCACATGGTGCAGTAGAAATTAAATCTCAGAATGGAATTCCATTCAAGGTCAATGGCCAACGGCTGAAACTCTACCAAGGATTCATTGAGGATGAAGAGGAAGAAATCTCGCTTCAAATGGTCGAAGAGTAAAAGCATCAACTTCATACCTGGTAAGTTATGAACAAACGGGATGACATCTTAATCGGTAAGTCTTCTAACCAAGTTTTGGGAAAACAGGGCACTCACACGAGCACTAAAAAAAATCTAAAACTTTGCTCGGCACGAGGTCGTGTCCGCTGGACACGGGGCCGTGTCCGCGCGACTGTCGAGATAAAACCCCTTTTTCCAAACAGTTTCTTCATTTCCACACGCCCCGTTTCCCCGAAAACGCTCTGGTTCAGGCGATTTTTCTGCAGAATTTCGACGTCTCCTCTACTTCTAACAACATCAAGGTATGATTCTACCATCATTAGTAGTCAGATTAGGTACTTGCATGTAGTTAAAACATCAAAAATTTGGGAAAAATATAGGGTTCTTGAACTTTATCCGGACCGAACCTCAAATTTTTGCATGCATCTGTTAGCATTAGTTTAGATTAACGTTATTGGAAGTAAATCCACTTGTATTGTTCATAGATTTGCCCGATTTCTTACAAAAACCCCAAACCCTTGTTTTTGAACCGAAAAAGATAAAATCGAAGGGGTAAGCGGGTTGTTTTGGGAAAAAACGGCACTTAGGGTTTCATTTTCGGGGAAAACCGCACCTACTGGACCAAAAATGTTCAACTTTTCGGGACCGGGTCGAAAAATGAAAATTTTGAGTAACAGATGTCTGGACACGGGGTTGTGTCCGCTGAACACGGGGCCGTGTCCAGCTAACTGTTTTCAGTTTTCTCCGAAAATTTCACTGTTTCGTGCTAATTGTTTGGTGTATTCTTTCAGATGTCAAAGAAATTCACAAGGTTCAATGCCAACGAGTTGGATGCTAAGGCTAGATATTATGTGCTTCGAACCAGACCGGAAGAATACCCAAGACAAGTGTGCATGGATCTGTTAGCAATGGTGAATCAACTTGACCGGTTTAACAACCTAGTCACCGGCCCACTAAGAGCACCCTAACAACTCGACTTCGCTCAGTGCACGAGTACAACCTGGAATTCTATAGCACACTCGTGTTCAATTCAAGATGCGACTCGTTCGATAATGATGCGGTAGAATTACGATGCGGAGGGACTAAGCACTCGATTTCGATGGCACAGTTTGGGTCGATAGTTGGGTTGTATGCGGAGGAAGATGCGGGTAATGAAGAAAACACCGGAGGATTGCGAGAATTAGGAGAAAACGAACGCCAAGCCGCTTGGGCTCAAATAGGAGACGATCACTACAATCCGAGCAGCACTAAGAGCACTAAGTTAAGAGACCCTCTTTATCGCTACATTCACCGGGTCATTACTTACTCTCTTAGTCAAAGGCATGATAGCAGTGGCGTCATTGGGTTACGAGATCTAGTAGTCCTCCATTGCATTCACACCCGCAGACACCTCGATGTTCCGTTCCTCCTGCTCCGAAACATGCATTGGAACCGGCTTGCTACTCCATCAACCCCTATCTTCTTCGGGGGGTGGATATACCGTCTCTTCAAGCACTTCGTGAACATGCCCAGGTCTTTCCAAAAGAGCCCATGGTCGGGAAGAGTGGACACACACATCTGCCACTCCATGAACCTAATTTATGAAACCGAAGACTGGACGGTTAGCTTCCAAAGAGTCCAGGGGAATGCATGGAACCCGCAAGAGGCACTCGTCCTTCACGCTCCACAGTTCCAACCACCCCCTCAATACCAATACCAGCCCCACGGTGTTCCGGGCCAGTCCTCCTCACAAGGAGGTGGTTTTCCTAACTTCCAAAGTTTACATGATTTGTTGCAGGAAAACCTCATGTGCACCAGGAACACCTATAACATGGCGAGCAACACGTACACCCGGGTCGGAGCAATTGAGAGAAACATCTCCGACATTCAGGATGACATCGGGAACATCCGGGAGTACATGGCAGGGCACGGAGGAGGAGGAGGTAATGATGAGGATGAGGACATGGACTAGGCTGGAGGAGTGGAGGTAGGAGCAGCTGGTTGGTGATCCCACAGGTTAACCCTCTTTTCTTATGAACAATTTCCGGCCTGCATGCCGAGTGTTGAAAAATTTACTTTCCTTTAACTATTTTTACTTTCTGCATTTATTTTTCTTTTTTTTAACTTTGTGGTTTGGATGATTGAACTATGGTAATTTAGGATGTTTGCTATGGTTTGGTGTGGTGTTTATTGATAAAACAGGTACATACGAGGCTTAGAGTACTAAATATTATTACTACTAAAGCCGGGACAGGAAAACCGAAGCCAGAAACCTGTTTTTCACCTTTGCAGATTGTCTACACGGGGTCGTGTCCAGTCGACACGCCCCCGTGCCCACTTCCCCAGACCTGCTGTTTGTTTAAATCAGCAGATTTTTGCCAGACGCGGGGCCGTGCCCAGTAGACACGCCCCCGTGTACGCCTTCTGTAAGTTTTCATTACTGGCAATCTGGCCACGGGGTCGTGTTCATCCGACACAGGGCCGTGTCCAGACGCCCAGTAACATAAAATTTTGCTTTTTCACACCTTTTTACACATTCAATCAACCTAAAAACTTATTTTTGGGACACATTGAGGACAATGTGTATTTTAAGTGTGGGGGGGGGATGCTAAAACTTTGAATCGTGCAAGTCCTAAATACAAGCCTTACACAAAACTCTATTGGAACCGCTAATCACCCCAAATTTTTTTTTTTCAAAAATTTTCAATTTTTTTTAACTTGTCTAGGTTTAAGTTGGGAATTTCAAGTTCTAAAAAGGTTATATTTTTACAAATTTACAACCCATAGCGTCGTGATAAAAAGAACCAACATAAGAAAATTATGAAACGACATGACAAGCTTAGTTAAAATTTGATTATATATACTTGATCACATAAAAACTCATTCCCACAAAATGTGAGTTTTGAGCCTTTATTGAGCATACAAATACATATCTTTAAACTAATTGCTCATTCTTCGTTTCTTGTGTGAATAGCCGCTTGGTTCTTACGACTCTAGAACTTGCCACGACGATACATTCCCGGTCCTTACCAACTTAAACCCGAGTAAGTAAATGATGGAGGCATTAGGACTAACCCTATTTATTTCTACACCATTTTTTTACCACCTACCCAAAATCCCCCTAGTTAACCCCTTTGAGCCTAAACCTTTTCATTTCTTAACCCAAAACAAACACCCTTTTACCCACCAAAACCCTTTTTCATTTTAAACCCTTTATTTTAGTAACAAGGCTTGGTTTTTCTTATGACTTGCTTATGAAAATAAAATAAAATAAAATAAAATAAAATAAAATAAAATAAAATAAAATAAAATAAAATAAAATAAAATAAAATAAAATTATTTTGATGATGAAGCCAAAAGAAATAAACAAACAAGTTTATCAAAAAGAACTTTGTCTGGAAGAAATGCTTCATCAAAAATAAAAAGCCATGAAAAACAAGAAGTCTTACGAAAACCGACGCTTTCTACGCCTTTCGCCCTTTTACTAACCACTAACCCAACCACCCACCTTTAGCCCAAGCCTAACCCTTCACCCAAAAGTCCTCTTGATATTTACAAAGGTGTATAGTTAAAAAGAAGGAGGATTGATTGCTTGGCAAGCTTATGGTAGGAGTAAGTTCCATGTCGCTCTCGAGTGATTCACTAAAATACATCTTCGGCCGAGTGTTGAGTGATCCCTCGTGAGGTATGTGAACTTGTATATAAATGGAATTTTAAAAAGACATGTTATGCCCTAATAAGTAACTTGTCTTATGTAATGTTTTAAATAAATCATGACGAATAGGATTGTAAATAAATAAAAATAAAACTTAATAAAGAATCTTGGAAATCACGACACTCTATGACAAGCCCAAAAACCTTCTCTTCTACCCATTCCATTTGGGAGTGTAAAGCCACATTATAAAGAGTTTTGCTTGAGGACAAGCAAAGATTCAAGTGTGGGGGTATTTGATGTGCACAAAATGCAACATATAAATTACATCAATTGTGGCATAAAACTAACCCTTTTTAGTACTAATGTTGGAAAAAGTGTGTTTCTGTCTTCCTTTTGTATTTTCAGGATTAAATGAGCTCAAATTAACAAAAGAAGCAAAAAGGCAGCTAAATCTAACATAAATACAAGAAAAGGAACAAACGTGGCATGCCCGACCCTCCGATGCATCTTCCCAAGCAAAACCAAGAGAACAGAAGACTGAACACGCCCCGTGCTCAATGAGCACGGGGGCGTGCCCAAGTGTCAGCAGAAAAGACAAAGTTGTAGAAGCTTCTATCACCCACCACGGGGTCGTGCTCAGCGGACACGGGGCCGTGGTCAACTCTAAGATTAGCAGAATCTGAGGAAATCTTGATAGTACAGATACGCTTCTGCACACAGGGTCGTGCCCAGCGGACACGGGGGCGTGGTCAACTAATGCAGACAAACTGCAATTAATGAAGAAAGAGAAGGAGGATGGACACGGGGCCGTGCCCGAGCTACTATTCAGGCTATAAATAGGGATGCTTGGCTTATTTGCAAACCATCCCTTAGCACACCACCTCTCTCACACTTCACCCACCCACCACCACCATCACAACACCATCATCCACCACCATCATAGAGTGTGTGAGTTGTCTCGGGATCCAAGATTGATCGTAAGAGTTCTTGAAAATCAAAGGCCATGTTTGCCTAAGTCTTTTACATCACTTGGTGAAGACAAATGTTTAGTGTAATACTTTTTATTTTTAATCTTTTCGCACTTTTTATTTGGTTATGTATTAATGACTTTAATAACTAGTTTCTTATGTTGAAGGTGATTCTTCCTTATCGTTTGTCCGTGGTGTCTTGGCATTATTTTACTGTCTATATAAAATAAAAGATTTTCACCATTCATATCTCCACGTTCTATATGGAGATATGTTGGCTACCTGGTCGGGGGTTAAGGGAACGGTTTGGTAAGAGTCTTGCCATTGTTCAGTATATAGATCCTGCAAAGGACCTGGGTCAAATTTAGTAGGACCTCCTTCAACACCCATCGGTATTGGATGGCGGGGGTCCAAACTCTTTGATCCCCTCATAAGTAAGCTACTATTAAAACTTTAACCCGGCTACTTAGGACTGTATCCCTGCTGCCTCAGACTACTTAGCCGAGGGTAACGTCACCTTCAAAAGAGGGGCCTACCACATTATGCATTAATAACTTAATTAATTATCTTTCAATAATCCGACCCTTTAGGATTGTGTCCTTGCTGACTCAAACTACTGGGTTGAGGGTAATGTCACCTTCAAAAGAGGGGCCTACTACAATAACTAAGATAATCTCTTAAAAAGTGCAAAAGTGCGGAAATAATCATATGTTACACTACACACGAGTCGGATCCAAGTGATTCATCTTGTCTATCTGTTTTTACTTTTATTATATTTTTCAGCATTTTAGTTAATTTTATTTTTCTAGTTTAAAAACCTTTTTCTAACTTTTTGATTTGATTAGACGTTGAGTATAAATCGATACTAAAAGCTCTTGTGTCCTTGGACGACCTCGGTATCTTACCAACACTATACTACGTCCACGATGGGTGCACTTGCCCATATGTGTGTTTAGTGTTAGTAAATATCGTGTTTTACAAATTTAAAACTTGGCTAAAAAGTGTAAAAGGGCTTAAAATATACATAACACACTACACGCACATCAGGAGGGCAGAATTCGTCCATCATGATGGCCTTCAACTCTTCCCATGTCAGCTCATAGGCTGCATCATTCCCGCGTTTGTTTCGTTCGGCCGTCCACAGTCTAATGCGTGGGACTGGAAGACGCCGGTAGCGTTTAGAGTGCGGAGATTTTCCGGACATCCACTCTGGCGCTGAGTGACTTCGATGGAATCGAACCATTGAAACATAGCCGTCGAGCCATCTTCTCCAGTGAATTCCTTCGGACCGCTAGCCTTGAACTGCTTGAAGCTGAAAGCAGTCTTGGTAGCAACTTTAGGAGCTTCGGTTCTGGACTCCTCAGACGATTTGCTAACGTTCTTGTAGATTTCACTCACGATCTGAGGCACAACCTTGGCCACTTGTTTAGCGAGGATGGCAGCATGGCGTTTGTCCCTATGTTCTTGGCGAGTGAGTCATGGGTGACGAGGTCCAGATGATGGTCCAGTCGACATTGTCTGCAACAGACATCGTCATAGGTCTCAGACACGTCATAATCGAATCTCACCTCACACGTCTAGTACTTACTAAAGCTCAGGAGCACGCATAACTATGTAGGCACATAGGCACGAAATCACATATTCACATAGAGACACATAAGCACATAAACACATAAGCACATCAACACATAAGCACGTAGGGCACAGAAGCACAGAGGCACATACGCATGTAATCACAGAGGCACATAAGCAAACAAGCACGCAATTCTCCTAGAAGCACGTAGATCATTCTGACTGCCTTAGAGTTCGCGAGTGTTCGAATATAGCGATCGCGTTTAGCATAGCAATTAGTATGGTATAAGCGTATAACATAGCATAAGGTCATCCATGATTTAGCGAGTTGTCAGTGTTTTGAGATAGAAGTGCAGTGCGAGTCGTGTGTGTCGATCGAAGTGAAAGCAAAAATCGAATAATTCTCCAAAATTTAAACACATAAACAGGTAAATACATAAAAACACATAAAATCGACGAATCATCAGAGTCAGCAGTTGCGGGCTTAGAATCGAAACATGTAAAAATCGAGGAATAGATCGTCTGCGGCTATTAGACATCGACTATGCAAAGTGATTCGACTATTCTTAAGGACTTGTCGTACACATTTTGACTTTCAGGATCGTGCCTCTGCCTCGATTCTTGGGCGTTCGGCACGCATCCCTTTGGTCATACCGTGACTTCAAGTCGTTGGAGTCCGTCGAGACTTTGGTGAGAGTTTTGTAAAAACCAAGTAAAAGTCGGAACAAGTCTTCAAGGTTAGGGTTTCACCCCTAGCTTAACAACTTCTTTCCTATTTTGATAAAATAGAGACGAAAATTCGCGCTAAAGTATGGATTTCACTCCTGGTTCAACGCGAATTCTCGCGTTTTATAGATCAATTAAGCAATTTAATCGAGAGTTTGTGGTTTTCACACCTAATCTCGACTTAATCGCTTATTCTCAATTGAAAATTCGAGTGCAGTGATAGTGTAGCGTAGGCAAGAATAGTGAGAAATAGTAAGTAAGCTCATACATAATCCCTACTGGACATGCATGAGTCGGTCTATTGGGTCCTAACTATAGACTAGGTTTCTAAGACATCGACCCGGACTAGGTCGAGTCTTGCCTAATTCCCTATAGTTATGGCTCTGATACCAATCTGTCACACCCCAACCGATGGCGGAAACATCGGGGCACGGCACTGAGCGAAACAGATTGTCCAGAAGTTTCCATAACAACTATATATTTACCAGATATTTAAAGCAACATGTCCCATACCATGTCATAAATGATAATACAATTATTACAGAAAGATCTAGTCAAATTGTTCTGTTCCGACAACTCAGATTTTATTATAGACAATTGTTTATTTGTTTCTAGACCTTCCCTAGCCTCGATTTCACCGTGCAAATAAGCATCCTAGCAACTTAAGCACCTGTCACATACGTTAGAATAAAAATCAATACACATAGTGTAAAGGTGAGCATACAAGTTTGATAATAGCATATAGAGTTCGAAAGCGTTACGCATAACCAGCACGTACACAGAGTGAAATGAGGCATGTTAGTTATCGACATGAACCTATCGATACCAATGACTGCGGGTTGACTGCCCAAGGCAGTTTGCGATACATACTCACCACTGTGAGCCATGTAGGTAATTGTCCTTAACAACCCCCGAGTGAACGGGTGCTGAGTCCAAACTAATAGTACTACAGTTGCTAAGGCAGGTAGACAACATTCCATGTGTAAACATAACAAACAAGCATTCATTTAGTCACGTATACATGTGATAGCGGTTAGCGTTTAAAGTATTGCGTAGTGTGTTCGATGTGATTTTGTATAACTAACGTATGTAACACCCAAAAGTGCGTAAAGCAAAAAGGGATCGAGTATACACACAGCGATTGATGGATTGAAGGGAGCGCTAGAGAGTAGGGTTAGCCTGAACAGATCGATAGCATGACGATAAGCGACGCGTAAAACGGTGCAAAGTACAAGTGAGTCGGACAGCCAATCGTGCGAGTGGTAGTCCGCTCGGACGGTCGTCCGGTCGATTGGCCGTTCGAGTGGAATGTTTCTTCCTTTGGGAAAGATGTGTTTGTGTATGATGGCTTGACTTTTGAAGTTTTTGTTGTAGTATTTTGAAAACATAGAAGTATCTCTACCTTTCGGGTCGGTCGATCGGACGGTCGTTCGATCCGACGACAACCCGATTGGTTGGACACTTTAACAAGAACAAGTGCACAGCAGGTTGTCACTCGATCGGGTGGCATCCTTTGTGCATTGAACATGTTGAAAATTGTTTAAGTGTTGAAGTTTCGAAACATCACATAGTCGGATGGTCGGTCGATCGAGTGGTAGCTCGATCGGACGGCAATCCGTTCGGTGTTCCAAAACCCTTGAGAGTTGATTTGAAAACCAAGGTGCAAGTCGTCCAGCTGACCGGTCGTTCGGACAGTAGTCCGTTCGGACAGTAGTCCGTCCGGGTCGACCTGTTCGTCTTACACTCGGTTGTTTTGATTGTTTGTCGTTTTATCGAGATGGTGTGATAACATGTTAAGCAACAGAAACTTTGTCAATACTTGGTTCTCCTAATCGGACAGGAATCACCCAAATCTGATTAGTTAACTGTTCGAGACGGTGTTTCACGTTTAACCCGAAATCGGTAAACCTCGTGGGTAGAATACGGATCTTGAACCAATGCAACCACAAGAATGAGTAGTAAATCGGCACAAGCCCCGATTCTACCGGTTTGAGTGCATTGAGTGTAAAAGAGTTGAAAGAAAGTTTGGAAAACCATCTTTCAATCCTTTTCATTGTGAATATGTTTAGATCTATGAAAGATCTTTGTTTTTTTATGTGGAAATAGGTTAGATCTAAGTTGTTCTTGGTGGATTAAGGCCAAAACAATAAGTTCTTCAAGAACACAAGATGACGTCATCCTAGAACACCTTGAATCTTGATGATTTCACGGTTAAAATTTAAGATTCAAAAGACAGAAAGGTGTAGGAGTGCGTGTAGATCAAGGAAGTACAAGATTTAGGACGAGATCTTACCGGGATTGCGAGAAATCGGAGAAAAAGCAAGGGGAGAGCGCTGGTCGGACGTCAGTTGCCAAAAGTAGAAAGTATGAAAGTGACAAGGGGTATTTATAGGGTTACCCAAAGAGGAAAGAGGGCTGGTCGATCGGTTAGGCAGCCCGATCGAACAGCTTGTCCGATCGAACGACAGTCCGATCGAACGGCTAGTCGATTGGCTGGTCGCCTGATCGTTCAGTCGCTTGTTTCGTGTGTTCGGTGCGACGAGTTTTGCCGTTTCGATTTCGATTGCGAGCATTGCGATGCGAGAGAGTTTCCTAGCCAATTTACTTTTAATCCCAACTACTCATATCTTGCACTATCTCTTTTCCACCAATTATCATACCATTTCGATTGCGATTGAGTTCGATTGCGTTTCGATTGATTACCACACATAGCATAAATTAAACATGCACAAGTAACACATAAGGCACACACACACGTATAACAATGACCAAAATGCGTAATTCAAGTTGCGAGTGCGATTGCGATAGCGATTAAACATGTGATAAATAACGATTACCATGCGATTATTGATAGATACTCCACATAATACAACTAAAGCGAAAGTAAAATAGACTAATCTACGACTCAAAGAAGTCAAAACAGGAATTGAGCAAAGAGAGACAGATCGCAATTAGCAATCTTTTCTTCCTTTGACTTCAATTTTGACTTTAACTTTGATTTTCGAAACACGGGGTGTTACAACGGACGTGCAATATCCCCGAATTGGGTACCGGATCCTCCTACACAAGTTCAAGTTCCACAAAATATCCAACAAGAATTACGTAATGAAGAAACCCACTTTCGGTTGAGATACGATTTAATCGAACTAGTAGGTTCTCTAGGTTTGGAGTTTCATGAGTCGGCAGGAGTAGGTTTTTTTTTTTTTAAATTGTAGTCTAAAATATTTCTAGTATGTTAAATTGAAGTAGTATGTTTTAATTTTAATGAAATTTATAATTTTAGTGTTTTATTGTTAATTTCTAATTTAAAATAAAAAATTTAAAAATTTGTGAGTTATGGAATTCTATCACTAGTGACCACCCCCACTACATTTCTATCACCAGTGATAGAATATTGGGTGATTGTAGGTCCCTCGGAGGATGAGGTCGAACCTTAACCTTGTTATATCTAACACACTAGCAAATGCGGAATCCAAGCTAGCATGCAAACCGAGATAGAACACGACAATGATAAACACACAAGACTCAACGATTAACACCTCTTGTATTAATACGTATGAAAGGTCTGTTACAATGCAATGTTTACAAATCTATTTTGCAAACTCTCTCAGTGTGTGTGTGTTCCCTGTCTCACTCTTGTCTCTCTAGTCTCACTTGTCTGTCTCTTTAGTGTCTAAGAATGAAGTGAACACATTACATGGGTATATATACCCAAACACAGATCGTCTGGTCGAAGGATCAGATAGACTGATCGAAAGATCATCTATCGACCTGAAACCTATCGAAGGATCACATATACCTCGAAGGATGATATCCTTCGAAGTTCATCCATCGAAGGTTTATCTTTCGAACTCATCGAAGGATCTAAACAATCCTTCGATGACACATCCTTCGACACAGACATATTACAACCATTGCTTAACTGTTTGGCCAAGTCAAACCGGAGGATGGTTGACTTGGTCAAACTTACAAGACTAACAAAGACATCGTTTGGTATCATGACAAAATACAGACAAAGTACAGACACAAGTGCACCAACAAACTCCCCCTTGGCTGTAGCTTTGTCTCGATCTTAATTCTTGTAGGTCCCTCGTGTCTTCAAGTCTTCAATGTCGGAGGATCTTTAAAGTCTTCACGTCTTGAAAGCAGAAAGTGTACCAACAAACTCCCCGTTTCATGTAGGAAGTGTGTTGACAAACTCCCCCTTAACATAAGCTCCCCCTTGAGTTATGCTCGTGAAATACTTGTTCTTTATGAATTGAGATCCTTGTGGTGTTGATGATGGTCAGCGGCAACTCGATCATCTTCATCATTTGAGTGCCTTCACGTCGTGTCTTCATTCCGAAGCTTGTCATCGACCATGTTCTCCTTGCCTTTAGAATCTGCACATGCAAGAAATCTAAACGCGTAATGAGAACAACTGCCTGGAATATCATAAGCAAACGACACACATGTGACCATTGTTTAATCAAACACCGTCCGACAGTTTGAAAGTTTAATTTATTTTATCAATTTCAATTTTAACTTTCAACACTTTGCAAATTTCGACCGTTTATGAAGATTTAGTCATTTTCGGTTTTCGTTCAGGTTTCAGGTAACGAAGACTCGAGTTCCAACATCGTACGATCGAAAATAAGATAGAAATAAAATCTTTTTGTCTTTTAGAAAGTTTATATAAAAACACACCTAAAATCTTTTTGGAATTTTGAATATTTCAAATTTAAAGACTGAAAGCAGTAAATAAATATATACAAAGATGCGGAAAATGAAAGCATTAAATAAATATTTACAGACATTGTTTTTGTGAGTTTCGAGGGTAAGAGAATCATATCAGTGTACGGTCATGCCAAAACGCTCTTGTTGTTCAATTAGTTAATATTTAGATAAGCATCCTATAACAATTATCGGTATTGTTGTCCACTTAAGCTCAACTTATCAGATGTAATCATGGCGAGAGGATACGTTAAGGTATGATTTATACTTACCGACCGGTGTTCATCCACATCACGACACATTCCCGTATCAAGGTATGCACGAGGGTTCATCTTACCGGTGAGTATACCGATTATCATCTGTTTGACCGTATATGATGTGAGATTCTCACTTATTTGATTTGAAAACAAGCCCTATGTGATAGAATCACTTATTGATGAGGAACTTGATTTTCGATGCATGAGGGCACAGAAGAAAGTCCGTGAACAGGTCAGTACTTTCGTACAGCAGAGAGACGAACTTGACTCCCGGATAAATGTGATATTATATCACTTATTTGTTTGGACATGTGATTGTTGATCACTTATTGAGGTCGAATGCAATATGTACACGTATGTATGGTATCATGGAAGATCTAGACTTGCGTCCCCGTTATTTTTCGGTAAAAGATACAACCATGATACCCAGATGATAAGCAGCATAAAGACCGAATATCTCAGAACCTCGGCAATCTCTCAAACGAAATTTCGGTACTAAGACCATATGCCAATGAATGGTTCCCACCTGGTCTTCAGTCGGATTTAAGTTTATATCACCCTGCACACTTTAAAATGATTGTGAGCCTACCGATACATCTTATATAGAGCTGCTTATCGCTTTTCATTTAAGGTTTAAAGAGGTTTAGACAGACCACTGATGTACTATCATTTTCTCTTTTTCTCGCCAGGAAACTCATTTTTGCTTTTCTATTGTTTTTGAAATTTTTCGATGTTTTTGGATTTTTCAAATTTGGATTTACTCCCCCTAAAATCAACAAACTAAGATAAATTAAAAACACAAAGGTATTTACAAAAATGATTTTCCGATGTTGGTTTTACTCTTGCTTGACCTTAATGCCGTTTACCAATAATAAATAGTCAAATCTTGATTTGTCAAACGCTTTGGTAAAAAGGTCGGCACGTTGGTCATCGGTGTGGACGTAAGCAACATCGATTAGCCTTTTCTCAAAGCAATCACGTATGAAGTGATACTTAATTTCGATGTGCTTAGTCTTTGAATGCTGCACAGGATTTCTAGTGATCTGTAAGGCAGCAGAATTATCAACGTAAATAGGAGTAGTTAGGAATTCAAAACCGTAGTCGCGCATTTGTTGTTGGATCCATAGGACTTGGGAGCAACAACTTGAGGCAGCAATGTATTCAGCTTCGCATGTTGATGTAGCTACACACGTCTGCTTCTTGCACTGCCATGTGACTAGGCGATTTCCCAAAAACTGACATCCAGCCGTTGTGGATTTGCCGTCGATTTTGCATCCGCCAAAATCAGAATCACTGAATGCGATCAAGTCAAAGTTATTATCCCTAGGGTACCATAGACCGGTGTCAGTGTAACCCTTCAAATAACGAAAAATCCTTTTTACAGCTGCAAGATGTGAGGCCTTCGGGTTGACTTGATATCTGGCAAGCAGGCACGTTGGGTACATTATATCTGGTCTTGATGCTGTGAGGTACATAAGAGATCCGATCATCGCGCGGTAGTATGAGGGACTAACAGCTTCACCCTTCAAGTCTGGAGTAATTCCGTGATTTTGCGGCAATGGGGTACCGATGGGCGTTGCATCAGACATCTGGAACCGGCTCAAGATGTCACCAACATATTTAGTCTGATGGATGAATATCCCAGACTCGTTTTGTTGTACTTGTAGGCCCAAAAAGAAAGTCATTTCCTCCATAGCACTCATCTCGAATTTATCCTGCATAATGCGCTCGAAATTCCTACACAAAACATCATTAGTAGAACCAAATATAATATCATCAACGTATACCTGTACCAGTAGAAGATCTCCATCTTGTTCTTTGATGAAAAGAGTACAATCGATAAGACCTCTGCGAAATCCATTCTCCAGCAGATAATTAGATAAGGTTGCGTACCAAGCTCGCGGTGCTTGATGAAGACCATAGAGAGCTTTGTTGAGCAACCAAACCCGATCGGGATGGATAGGATCTTCAAAACATGGAGGCTGTTCGACGTACACCTCTTCTTCCACCACACCATGTAAGAATGCACTTTTCACGTCCATCTGGTATACCTTGAAACCTTTGAATGAGGCATAAGCCAGAAAAATCCGAATTGCTTCTAGACGTGCAACAGGTGCATAGACTTCGTTGTAGTCGATCCCTTCAATCTGACGAAAACCTTGAACGACTAGCCTTGCTTTCTTTCGAATAACGACTCCACGGTCATCCTTTTTGCATTTAAACACCCAACGGGTACCAATCTTCTTGTAACCAGCAGGTTTCTCTACGAGTTTCCAGACACCAAGCTTCTGGAATTGTTGCAGTTCTTCCTGCATTGCTTCAACCCAAGAGCTATCTTTCAAAGCATCTTTCCAAGTTCTTGGCTCTTCCTGTGAGACATAACACGCGAAAGACCAATCATTTTGTTGACCAGATTCTCGGATAGTTGCATACAAGCCTGCATTGTTGTTGTTTCGCAACATGTTTCTTGTTTGAATGCCACTTTGTACATTTCCGATGATGTTTTGTTGAGGATGGGTATTGTGAATCCTTGTTTCTGGATTATCTTGAACTGGAATATTTGTACCCAGATTGTTGAGATTGAGATCAACAACCAATTCAATACCCGGAATTGACGAAGAGGATGATGCAGTAGCTTCAGCTGTTCTAGGGACATCCACTGGAGGTGTACCTTCTGAAGTACCATGTACTGCTGTTGTTGGAACTTCTTGATCTGCATCGAGAAATTCATCATCCTCTGAAGATTCGTTCAAATCGGTAGCATCGTGAAAATCCTCATTATCGAGAGCATTATTGTTCACTGAAGATGGTTCTTGATTGACAATAATTGGACGAACCAACGGTGAATCTGTTGCATTGTCACTCTCGAAAAACATCCTTGCCGCAACATTTTCTTCAACGGCTTCAACATTGATCGAATTGAAAAAAATCATCGTACTCAAACATCCAAGGCTGACCAGGACATTTGACTGGTAAAGTGTGCCTTTGTACTCTGACTTCAGACCATTCCTCGACCCTTTTAGTCTCTAGATTCCAGACTCTTAAGTTCGGGGTGGAATACCCAAGAAAGTATCCCTCAATTGCTTTTGCCCCAAACTTTCCATTAGGATAACCGAGATAGAACACGACAATGATAAACACACAAGACTCAACGATTAACACCTCTTGTATTAATACGTATGAAAGGTCTGTTACAATGCAATGTTTACAAATCTATTTTGCAAACTCTCTCAGTGTGTGTGTGTTCCCTGTCTCACTCTTGTCTCTCTAGTCTCACTTGTCTGTCTCTTTAGTGTCTAAGAATGAAGTGAACACATTACATGGGTATATATATACCCAAACACAGATCGTCTGGTCGAAGGATCAGATAGACTGATCGAAAGATCATCTATCGACCTGAAACCTATCGAAGGATCACATATACCTCGAAGGATGATATCCTTCGAAGTTCATCCATCGAAGGTTTATCTTTCGAACTCATCGAAGGATCTAAACAATCCTTCGATGACACATCCTTCGACACAGACATATTACAACCATTGCTTAACTGTTTGGCCAAGTCAAACCGGAGGATGGTTGACTTGGTCAAACTTACAAGACTAACAAAGACATCGTTTGGTATCATGACAAAATACAGACAAAGTACAGACACAAGTGCACCAACAGTGATGACATGACATGAGTTGATTGGATATTGGGAGTGATAGAATTCTATCACCCCCCACTCCCCTAAGAAAAACTATTTATTTCGTTGTCTTATTAATAGATTGAGATATCTTTCTATATTTGATTTTAACCATAAAAATAACAATAAATTAGGAAAAAATGTTCATATAAAATAAAATATACAATTGACAATGTTAATTCACCACAAAAATAACAATAAATTAGAACAAAATGTTCATAAAAAATAAAAAAATATACAATTGAAAATGTTAATTCACCATAAAATTACCTTTACCTATATATACATTTACCAAATGGGGGAATAGTACCAGGCAGCTGCCTGACACTCCCCATTTGGGCCAACACGTTTATTATTTTATATCCATTTTAAAATTACGTTTTTTCCCTACCTCAAAATAAAATTACGCTTTTTGTCCCAATCTCAAAATTACGATCTTGCCCTCAATTCAAAATTACGACTTTGCCTGGCACTCCCCCATTGGACCAACCAATTTATTATTTTATATCCATTATAAAATTAAGTTTTTGCCCCTCTTTAAAATTACGGTTTTGCACCTAGCTCAAAATAAAATTACGATTTTGTCCCTAGCTCAAAATTACGATTTTTCCCTCCATTCAAAATGAAATTGTGGTTTTGCCCTCAACTCGGAATTACCTTTTCGCCCCCAGTTCAAAATAAAATTCTGTTTTTGCCCAAGCTAAAAATTACGATTTTGCCCTCTGTTCAAAAATGTCATTTTTCCCCTTTTAAAAAATTGTGATTTTGCCCTCAATTCAAAATTACGTTTTTTCCCCAGTTCAAAATAAAATTATGTTTTTGCCCCCCAACTCAAAATTACGATTTTGCCCTCGGTTCAAAATAAAATTGTGTTTTTGCCTCCAGCTTAAAATTACGATTGTGCCCTTAGTTCAAATTTATATTACGCTGTTACCCCAAGTTCAAAATTACGAATTTGTTCCTGTGAAAATTAAGTTTAGAGATATGAATTTACAGATTAGATATGTATAACAAGAATTACTGTGCATTTTGACAACGCTACGTCTTGATGCAAAGGTATGGGCAGTGTAGTGGTTAGGTGAATCCCCACTAAACGAACCAACCCGGGTTTGATTAAGTTTCTTTTGTACGGTATAAATTCGATTTACTTTACGTTTGATCCAACTATAATGCTCATATAGGTTACATTGAGTTAGATAACATACATCACAACACATGTTTTCATATGGTTAACGCATGACATAACACTTAGACAAACCCATTCAATGTTTGGAACTGTCCCGCGGGTCATATTACTAGTAATATCTTAAAAGGCAAAGTCAGTATGTCAAGGAAAGTTCGTTATTACAAGTGGGAAAACATAAGGTGCAAGCAAATTATACAAGGTTTTTAGAATCAAGTTTTATACATATACCATATAAGTTAGAAACTTAAACAAGATGTGCGCTAGCCAGTTGGTCCGTGCCTTTCCTCCCCACCCGCTAGACGTTAAAATCCCGTCACCCCCTGACGATGCGTTTCATCTACTAACGTCAATTGAATTTTTTCAACATATCCTTTTTCTTTCTTTCTTTTTTCCTTTTTAGAAAACGCTGATCTATTTCATCGTTTAACTTCTTTTGTTTATTTAAAGTTTTGAAAATAATTTTTTTCAGTGATTCAAAGAGACGCAATACAAATACGCAGTCACAAATAAGTTTTGAAGTTTAGCTTAGTACGCAAATACGCAGCATCTCGCAGTCACAAACACCAATTTTACTTGTTGATGAAATCCAAAGTAGTATGTTTAAATATAAAATTTGGTTAAGCAAAATTTGGCGGAATAAAATTACCCAATCACCAATGGGGTGGTGGTCTATTGACAAGGACAAAACCTTTAAACACCTTAGGAGGGAGAGGTCTTGGGTTCAAGTCTTTTAGACCACAGGATTTAAAAGAAATTTGCCGTTAAAAAAAAAAATTACCCAATCAACCTGGAGCCTGGAGGGCTGGTGGCTAATGAACATGTGAGCCAAAAGGCCCAGAATCATGAATTACCAAACGTGGGCCAAGAAGAGACCTGGGCCGGGAAGCCTAGCCCATCTAGCTGAAAATGTAAAAAAATACAAAAGAAACAAGAGATACAAAAGAAACAAGAGAATATAAAAAAATTCCTCAAAACTTTTAATATTTACAGAATCAGATATTTACAAGACAATATGAATAATTGAATACAGAATGTAAGATGACTGACTATATATGGATGACTTAGACTCCTTTTCCTCCATTCATATCTTATCAACATTTATCCGATTAGTGACCATAAAACAACGTTCTTTCTCTCGACTCAAATCTCATCTTCATTCCTCTCACACAAAACAAACCAACTACTTACTCTCATTCCCAGTTTACTACTGTTAACAATGGGTGATGCTGCTACTTCTGCACTTGTCAAACTCATTTTTGAGAAGCTTGCTGATGAAGCCTTTAAAAGGTATGCTCGCGCTCAGGGTATTCACTCCGAGCTCGAGAATTTGGGGAGAGAACTGTCCCTGATCCAAGCTCTTCTTCATGATGCTTCTGAAAAGGAAGTAACTGACAGATCTGTTGGAATATGGCTCAACAGTCTCCAGCATTTGGCTTATGATATCGAAGATGTACTCGATGATGTGGCTACGGAAGCCATGCGTCTTGAGTTGACCCAGGAATCAGGAGCAAGCACAAGCAAGGTAAAAAAACTGATTGTCCCAACTTGCTGCACAAATTTCTCACTAAGTCATAGGTTGTCTCCCAAGATAGATAGTATTACCATCGAGTTACAACGTCTATATAAAGCAAACGCTGAACTAGGTTTGACTGTGAAAGATGGAAAGGAGACAGATCCTAGTAGAGGAAACGAAACCTCTTTGCTAGAATCTGATGTTGTTGGGCGAGAAGGCGAGAAAAAGAGACTGCTGAAGAAGTTGTTAGGGGATGATGGGTCATCTAAGGAAAACTTTAGCATAATACCCATAGTTGGTATGGGTGGGGTTGGTAAGACCACTCTAGCTAGAATGTTGTATAATGATACAGAGGTGAAGGATCACTTTCTACTCAAGGCATGGGTTTGTGTTTCTGATGATTTTGATGTCTTTAAGATAAGCAAAACCATTTTTCAAGATGTGTCTAAGGAAAACAAGGAATTTGAAAATTTAAATCAGCTTCAAGTTGCTCTTACAGAGCAACTTAAAGACAAGCGATTTTTACTAGTAGTTGATGATGTGTGGACTGAGAACTATGACCATTGGGAAAAGCTAGCGCGACCACTAAATTCAGGGGCTCCTGGAAGTAGGGTAATCATGACAACTCGCAAGAAGGAATTACTCAAAGCGCTAGGTTTTGGTCATCTAGACCTTCTGGAGAGTTTGTCCTCTGAAGATGCTTTGTCTTTATTTGCTTTGCATGCATTGGGTGTGGATACCTTCGATCCATACCCAAACCTTAGGGAAAAGGGTGAAGCTATTGTGAAAAAGTGTGGTACTTTGCCTTTGGCTTTAAAAGCAATTGGAAGACTACTCAGAACAAAAACAACACCTGAAAAATGGGACGACGTGTTAAGTAGTCAGATATGGGATTCTAAATATGTTGGTGATCTTCCTGAAGATTGGAAGGTGATTTTTCCGGCCCTTATGCTAAGCTACCATGAACTTTCTGCAAACCTGAAGAGGTTGTTTGCATATTGCTCCTTGTTCCCTAAGGACTTCTTGTTTAACAAAGAAGAGTTAGTCTTATTGTGGATGGGGGAAGGTTTTTTAAGCCAATCAAATGCAACCAAGTCACAAGAAGACATTGGCAAAGAAGATTTTGAAGCATTGTTATCAAGGTCCTTTTTTCAGCATGCGCCTAATGATGAGTCTTTATATGTGATGCACGACCTGATGAATGATTTGGCCACATTTGTTGCTGAAGATTTTGTTTTAAGGTTTGAGAATCATACCAAGCCGAGGAAGGAAGCTTTGACGAAGTACCGTCATATGTCATTTGTTGGTGAGGTATATGAAACTTACCACAAGTTTGAGCCATTTAAAAGGGCAAGAAGTCTCAGAACATTGTTGGGAGTATCTAAGAACCAAAAACATATTGGGTACTTTTCCAGTAAGATTTTTGTTGACTTACTTCCTCAGTTACCACTATTAAGGGTACTTTCTTTGAGTGGCTTTAAGATACGTGAGGTACCGGATTTCATTGGTAGTTTGAAGCACTTGAGATATCTTAACTTATCTCGAACTGACATCAAAGAGTTACCAGAGAACATTGGTAATCTTTTTAATCTACAAACACTGATCATTTTTGACTGTTGGAGATTGACTAAGTTGCCTAAGAGCTTCTCAAAGCTCAAAAAGTTGCAGCATTTTGACTTTAGGGGTACTTCGTATCGTATAAAGTTGCCCGGGGGGATTGGTGAGCTGAAAAGCCTACAAACTCTCTCCAAGATTGTCATTGGAGGAGATGGTGGGTTTGCTATAACGGAGCTTAAGGGATTAAATAATCTCGGTGGGGAACTTTCCATTGAAGGGTTGTGCAAAGTGCAAAGCGCAGTGGATGCACATGAGGCAAAATTATCTCTAAAAAAGCTTACTAAGTTAACGCTGAATTGGGGAGATGGTTCTCAACGTGAAACACCTGAAAAGGAGGTTCTCAAAGAGTTGAAACCTGATAGTAAATGGTTGAAAGAGCTTTCAATTGATTCATATCCGGGAAAAACGTTTGCAGAATGGGTTGGGGATCCCTCTTTTCGTCAGTTGGTTCATGTGTCGATAAGTGACTGTGAGAATTGTACATCTCTACCACCACTTGGGCAACTACCTTCACTTAAGGAGTTGTATATAAGTAGCATGCCTAATGTTAAATTCATAGGTTCGGAGTTAACTGGGACCAACCAGCTAACTGTTGCTGCCTTCCCTTCACTTGAAATCCTAAGGTTTTTTAATATGCAGGGATGGGAGGTATGGTCAACCAATAGCGAGGTTTCAGTGCTTCCATCCCTTACAGAACTTCATATAGAAATCTGTCCCAATATGAATGAATTCTCACCTGGAAAACTACCTAAACTTAAAACTTTACAGTTTAAAGATATGTTGGGATGGAAGACATGGTCTACCAACGATGCAGATTTTTCTTTCCTTCAAGAGCTTCATATAAACAATTGTCCTGAATTGATTGATGTCTCAGCTGAAGCACTACCTTCGCTAAGGGTTTTAGAAATTGCTGGCTGTGGCGATGGTGTGTTGAGAAGTCTGGTTCAGGCAGCTTCATCAATTACTAAGTTGAAAATGAGTTCTATTTCAGGGCTTACTTATGAGGTGTGGAGAGGTGTTATAGAGCGTATTGGGGCAGTTGAAGAAGTAAGGATTGAGAAGTGTAATGAAATAAGATACTTGTGGGAATCAGAAGAAGAGGCGAGTAAGGTTCTTGTGAATATAAAGAAATTGGAAGTATCTGAATGTTCAAATTTGGTGAGTTTAGGAGAGAAAGAAGAAAAGGATAACTTTGGGAGCAACCTCCTGTCATCCCTTAGAATTTTGGATGTAAGAGACTGTCACAACATGGAGCGTTGCTGTTGTCCAAATAACATTGAAAGTTTGGATATCAGAAGGTGTGGGTCACTTACACATGTCTCCTTCTCAGCAGCAGCAACAGGAGGAGGAGGGCAGAAACTCAAGTCACTTGAGATAATTGGTTGTGGGGAACTAATGGAAAAGATTAGCAGTGCAAGCATGCCCATGCTTGAAAGCATAGATATAAGTGGTTGGACCAATTTGAAATCAATCATGCAATTGGGTAACTTCATTTACCTCACTGAGTTGTATCTACGCAGATGCCCAAGTCTTGAGTCATTTCCTGACATCCAACTGCCTGTTCTAACCTGTCTGGAAATAGAAGAATGTAACAGCATGGAGTCATTGTCTGCCCTTCAAATGAAGAATCTCAGCTCATTAAAAGATTTGACAATCACAAATTGTACAGGTATTGATGCTTCCTGTTATGGTGGGGTTTGGCCCCCCAATTTGTGTTCCCTTGTAATAGGAGGGTTGAAGAAGCCCATGTCAGAGTGGGGCCCTCAGAATTTTCCATCTTCCTTTGTTGACCTAACATTATGTGATGAACCCGATGTGAGGAATTTTAGACAATTATCCCACCTTTTCCCCTCTTCTCTTACTCTTCTTGGGATATTCAATTTTGAGAAACTGGAATCACTTTCAATGGGACTCCAACACCTCACCTCCCTCCAACATCTCACCATTTACAACTGCTGGAAGTTGAAACATTTGCCAAAACAGCTGCTGCCTTCACTTTTGAGTTTGTCCATCAGTAATTGCCCAAAGCTGATAAAAAGGTGTGAAGGAAGAGGATCCCACTACTATCCCCTCATCTCTCATATCCCCTGCATCAGATAGACGGCAGGTACTTTTTTATTATATAACCTTTTGACTCCTTGTGGTTTTTTCATATGTGTAAATTATATATTTATTTTTTATTTAATTTAAACAACAAATTTTACATACAGTCTAAAGACAATTAAGTAAATTATTCAGAATTATGAGATTTATTAACAACTTTATGACACATATTTTTCCTTTCTAGTTTGAATTGAAAGAGGCTAGCAGAAACAGAAAATGCCAGTTTCTTTAGAAAGTGGAAGAGACTCTTCAGGAACAAGAAAGAGCTTCTGGAACCCTGGTTTGTTTGTTTTTTATAAGACATTATTTTTCTATGCTCAGGACAATTGCAGAAAAAAAAAAGATGGTTTTTTAGTCTTAAAAAGTCAATCTTTTTTACTTTCTTTTCAGGTTTTACTCTGTTAACAGTATTTTCTACGGATATATCAGAATTTATGTGATATTCTGAACCCGGAGGTAGATGACATATATTCAAAGATGTAGAAAGCAACGTTTTGTGAAGATCAAATTATTGCAGATTCAACATTTGACTTTTTTAGTCATAGGTCAAACTCATAAAAATAAAGTAAGTCAGAATTAATTGTTTGTAAAATCAATTGATTTGTGTGTTGGGAAGAACTAAAGGAGATGAGGATAGTGATGTAGCATCACATGAGAGTTGAATTAGTTCTAATACTAAAATGTTTAATTGTAATGCAGGAAACAAAATATTGAATATTGAAACAAGGAGTTGCTGAACTAAACTTGTAATGTTTAATATTGATTTTTGTGCTGGGAAGAACTAAAAGAGTTTCTGAAGAACACACTTTAATTGGGCCTGATCAAAAGAAAAAAAGGTTTGGACTCAATAGCTACGTTTAATTGGGTTGCAGAAGAGGAACTTGGGTTGTTGGTGTTGGGTTTTAATCTTGATTGGGATATAGCCGGGTCATCGAAACGGGTCGAAACTAGGTTTCACATGAACGGGTCAAAAGGGTTGTTGCGGAATTGGTCTTGGCTGACATGAAAAGGAGTTGAACGTGTGAAAGGTAGCAACTTGTGAACGTTGGAATGCTACGGATCATGGAATAGTGGCAGATATCAAGCATGTGTGATTTTGTTTTTCTGTAAACAATGTAGTTGCAGTAATTTGTTTTTTTACACACTCATTTTATTAAGAAAGTCTGCAAGCAGAAAACCTTTGAGTTGGCCTGAACCAACAGTTGGCACAGTACCGAGGCAGTCAAAAAAGGAATTTTGAGTCTACATATTTTATAATGAACTTCAAGCAAACATAATGGCATAATACACTTTCTCTTGTTCACGGTCGGTTCACCAGGTTGGTTTCTTATGTTTAAACTTTAATGCAATGTATTTGTATTTGGCTCTTTAATTTTTGTTGAGTTATTACACATGGGTTCATATTTATTCTTGTGATTATAGTTTGGGTTGGTTAATTGACTGATGAATTATTGCTGAATCTCCTAATGGTGTCATGCCACCCTAGATAGACTCTAGATGTGTAATAGATGTCTGGTTGGTTCAGTTTGCTATTGTTCATGCCTAAAGTTAGTTGATCAAATAATATGTTGCAACATCTCAACATATTGTTAAAGATGGGCTGAATTGATTCGAACAACATGAAAGCTGTGGGAACCACCCTTTTGAAGCCTGCAAGGTGTTTGATGAAATGCCTTCAAGTGTGTATTTGGTATAATTTGGTGATTTTTGCTTTATTTGTGTTATAAAAGTTATAATGAATATAAATACACATGATGGAATATGTATATACATGTATGATTACGGTTAGAAGTTCTTGTTGAATAAATGAATTAAAATCATCTAGAAAGAAAGAACTTGGAAAAAGGGGTTCGTAACGGGTCAAATGAGAGAATGTAATGGTTATCAATGTTATGTGGTATGAACGTATACGTAAATATAGATAACAACGTTTGAAGGCAATATGGACTCATGTAAACATTGAGATTTTATTTGACCCGTATGAGTGTTAGACGGTTAATCTAATTGGAATCTTAAACCATAACAACGAGTATGCATCCCTTAGTCCCAAAGAAGGCCGCTATTTAAGGATGGATAAAGCATGGTTTTGTGAAGCTCATATTTTTATAGATTCAACAGTTTGACTGTTTAAGTCATAGGTTAACTAAAAAATAATTAAGTTTTCAAGACTTTTCATTCTGCTGTAGATGAAGCCTGAATTGCTTTCCACTTTAGTCAAATTAGACAGATGCATACCTTAAGATGAAGCTGTTTGGGCCATTAAAGTAACAACGAATCAGCTTGTGTTTATTTGTGATATTAAACAGACCTTAGTTTTTTTATAAACTGTTTTGATATTAAGAACAGATTGTTTTCCACTGATCTGCAGTTGGCATTAAAAGTCTTCACTTCACTGATTATTATCTGCAGTTTGTATCAAAACTAAGGACTTATAATACTCATCAAGTCCCACACTCAAAAAATCACGTCTCCTTTGAACATTCTTTATTCTGGTAGAAACTACGAATCATTGGAGATGATAAGGCGGCAGTTACGAATCGCCAGACCCGAAGAGACGATGGTTACGAATCGCCAAAGACGGGCGTTCACGAGTCGCAAGGAGGCATTTTCGTTTTTCACACAGTTTCTTATCGGAAATTATGTCATTGGATTCCGGACGGTTTGGTGTTTGGGAAAATAGGATTTCGTTATATACATACATACATGTGTATATTATTTTCGATTATTATATATAATAGATAATAGATACATGTGTATTGATATATCGTATGTGTATATATATATGCATATCAATCCAAGTGCTATGAGGTTTATTATTAATTTTGTCAACAGATTAGTTTTGGTTTAAAAAAAAATATTTTGTTTTTTTAAAACGACTTAGTTTGACCCAGACGTCTTTTGCTCAAAACTCATTCTGACCCGAACCAAATTGACCCATATTTTTAAAGACCCGTTCTAACCCGAACTCATTCAAACCCATGGCCCAACCATACCTGACCCGCCCAATTTGCCAGGCTTAACAAAATTCATTGGTTTTGTATGCCTTTGGGGATTACTATAACTTTAAGTCCCTAAACCCCTATTTTATGATATTATTTTTTATAGATTTTTAAATAACATTTTAACATATATGTCTGGATTTTTAATGTCATCAAGCTTAATTTCAATAGATTTTAAATAACATTAACATATATGTCAGGATTTTAATGTCATCAAACTTATAAACAAGCATACCAAAACCAAAACCAAAACAAAGAAATAGTTTACAAACCTATTTGAATCCATTCCCACACCAAAAATATTTAAGTTGGTATCTATCAATTACTATATTTTATAAACTAGAATTGAGACCCGCCGCACGTTATAACTAAGTCAATCTAGGACCCGCACGTTATGTTAAACCTGTCAAACGGGAAAAAAATAGAAGACGTAAAAACGTTCACCCACACACGCACGTTGCGTCGTGTTAACTCGCAAAATTTAGAACGAAACGTAAAAACGTTAAACCAAAGACACACGTTGCGATGTGTTAACTCACAAAATTTAGAACCAATCATAAAGCGAAAAATTTGCGGAAAATGAAAACTATAAAGGACCAAAGTTGAAAGTAAAAAAAGTTGTGAGGACAAATTGCAAAAGATAAAAAGTTTTGGGTTAAAAGTAAAAAAAAAAACAAATAGTTTTGGGTTAAAAGTAATTTATGAAATACTTTTGGGTGAAAAGTAAAAAAAATCATTTTTTTTTTGGAAAACCCTCAAAGCCAAGGTTACGACAATCATATGCATAACCATTTTTCCTTTGGAAAACCCCCAAAACACACCCCGCATTGCGGCGTGGCGTAAAACGGTGTCAAATAGTACTAATGTCACACAACCGCCATCGACCACCAACACTGACTCGACCTAGGATCTGCGTGTTGCGACGAACCTGTCAAACATGGAAAAATAGAGGTAAAACTGTTGAACCACACATGCACGTTACGCCGTGTTAACTTGCAAAATTTCAAACAAAACATAAAAAAGTTGAACCACACTCGTACGTTACGTCGTATTAACTCGAAAAATTTAGAACTATACGTAAAACGAAAATTTGCCAAAGACGAAAAGTACAAGTGACAAAAGTTGTGAAGTTAAATTGCGAATAATGAAAAGTTTTGGGTTAAAGTTAAAAAACAAATTATGTAGGGTTAAAATTGCAAAAGGTAACAACCTTTGGGTTAATTTTTGGAAAACCCCCAAAGCCAAGGTTACGACAACCATATGCATAGCCATTTTTCCTTTGGAAAACCTCCAAAGCACACCCCGCGTTGCGGTGAGGCGTGAAACGGTGTCAGATAGTACTAATGCCACACAACCGTCATCGACCACCAACACTGAGTCGACCTAGGATATGCGTGTTGCGACGAACCTGTCAAACATGAAAAAATAGAGGTAAAAACGTTGGACCACACATGCACGTTGCGCCGTGTTAACTTGCAAAATTTGAAACAAAACATAAAAAAATTGAACCACACTCGTACGCTGCGTCGTATTAACTCGAAAAATTTAGAACTATACGTAAAACGAAAATTTGCCAAAGGAAACGCATAAGTGACAAAAGTTGTGAAGTTAAATTGCAAATAATGAAAAGTTTTGGGTTAAAGTTAAAAAAACAAATTATGTAGGGTTAAAATTGCAAAAGGTAAAAACCTTTGGGTTAAAAGTAAAAAATCAAGTTTTTTTTAAGAGTAAACTGCCATTTTGGTCCCTGTGGTTTGGCCAGTTTTGCCACTGTAGTCCAAATCTCAAACTTATTACATCTGGGTCCCTGTGGTTTGCATTTTGTTGCCATTTTAGTCCAAAATTTAAAAACCCCATTTTTTTTACTGTTACAACCTCCTATTTTGTCCTTTAGTGCAGGGGCATTTTGGTCCATGTTAATTTATTATAACATTTCAATAATTAATAAATTCATCTTCAAGAACATCATGAAACTTCATCATCAAAACCCAGAAAATCCAGAAAATCAAGAACATCATCTTCAAGAAAATCAAGAACCCAGAACAAAACCAGAAACCATCACAAAAATCAAAATACAGACAACAACAAATCAAAACAAAAACCGATTTGTAAAAAGAAACGAGGCTCAGATCTGTATCTTCAAGAACATCATCATCAAAACCCAGAAAATCCAGAAAATCAAGAACATCATCTTCAAGAAAATCAAGAACCCATAACAAAACCAGAAACCATCACAAAAATCAAAATACAGACAACAACAAATCAAAACAAAAACCGATTTGTAAAAAGAAACGAGGCTCAGATCTGTATCTTCAAGAACATCATCAAACATCATCATCAAAACCCATAAAATCTAGAAAATCAAGAACATCATCTTCAAGAAAATCAAAAACCGATTTGTAAAAAGAAACGAGGCTCCAACAACAAATCAAAACCGCCATGGCTGCAAACAGAGGTTGCAAGCGCACTTGCCCTCCTCCGATTCTGCCACGCCAAGGTGCGGAAAATCTCAAATGTTGACCCAATTTTGACTCGGATTAGGTGAAATCATCACAGCCTCGTGGTGAATAAAAGGAACTAACAAAATCAGAGATCATCATCCATCAAAAAAACTAACAAAATCACAGATCATCTCGATGTGAATAAAAGGAACTAACATATCATCATCCATCATCTCGATCCCTTAAAACTAACAAAATCACAGATCATCATCCATCACAAAATCACAGATCATCATCCGTCTCCCCTCCACCACCGTACACCCTCCCCCACTGTCTCCCCTCCACCACCGTCTCCCCTCCACCACCGTAAACCCTCCACCACCACCGTCTCTGACCACACTGTAAAAGCAGATTATTTACCTGGTTTTCAACAATACTTTTGCTACACCATCGTAGATCGAACATAGAAGGTTCCAGATCTGCTAAACTTCCGGCGGTTTAGGGTTTCAGTATCGGCTTTGATGGTGACAGCGGTGGTGGCGCTTTAGGGTTTCAGTGGTGGCGGTGGTGGAGTTCACGGTGGTGGTGGTGGGAAGGGGGTGGAGGTGGCGGTGGTGGTGGTGCTATAGAGAGAGAGAAGAGAGAGAGAGGGAGGAGGTGGCGGTTGTGGTGCTATAGAGAGAGAGAGAGAAGAGAGAGAGAGAGAGAGAACTGATTATGATCATCATCATCCCCAACATCATCATCCTCAATATATATTAAAAAAAAACTAAAACAAATGAAATTTAAAAAATGACCAAAATGCCCCTGCACTAAAGGACAAAATAGGTGGTTGTAACAGTAAAAAAATGGGGTTTTTGAGTTTTGGACTAAAATGGCAACAAAATGCAAACCACAGGGACCCAGATGTAATAAGTTTGAGATTTGAACTAAAGTGGCAAACAGTGGCGGATCTTGCCCGTTGAACGTGCCAGGGCCGAAAGACACGGGCACTAAAAAAAGCCCGGGCAAGCCCGGGCCAAACATAGTATATATAAAAAATTTCGATCAAAATGCGGAAAATTAGCACTACGGCCGAAAAATTGGCCAAACCACAGGGACCAAAATGGAAGTTTACTCTTTTTTTAAGAAAACCCCAAAGCAATGTACAAGTTCTAATACATATTTTTGTTGTTTATTTATAGTAATAAAATAAACCAACCATTGTCATGGAAAATCCCACTCGTCATCCCCAACTCATTAGGTGCTTCTTCAACATCATTGATACAAAAAACATGGCCATGATTATATTCTCTCTCAAACTCAAATACATATTCAGTATAACGTACTTCATAAATTTACAAGTTGGATGATTTACAAAAATGTGTGTTGTTTCGTGCTCACGTGTTGTGACCATTACTACAATTTACAACTTTGGATTTCCAAGCACATTTTTTTATATTATAAATTGAATATAACTAATAAATTTTAAGGACCAATCAAACAACAAAAGGATAATAATCTTCTAATCTTCTAAATACTAAGAACATCTCCAATAGAATGCATTTGTGGTGCATTTGTTACATTGATAATGAGTTGGAGGAGAGAGGGAATACATGAAGAGTAGATATGTTCTTGGCTAAATGCATGCATTTGTGGAGAGAGAATAACGTTTATGAGTAGGCGAGTAGCGGGATCTTAAATAAAGAGAAAGAGGAAAGAGAGTGAATAATGAGATGATGTGACAATTTTTTTTGTAATTTTTTTCATCTTGCATTGGAGATGGTCTAAGACTGTGGGGTGTGGGGTGTGGGTTGGGGCGGCTGTTTGGGTTCAACGCCGGCGGCTCCACCTTGGGTTGGCATTGGGGATGGCGTTGCCTCTTTGGCGTGGGGATTGAGCCTGGCGTGGGGCTGTGTGACATGGCTGGCTTTGGTTGGCTGGTTCGATCTAGCCGTTACCAAACCAAAAAAAAAAAATCCACACTCCTGGCCACGCCACACCACACCCCTAGTTTTTGAGTATTACCTTGTGGATCCCACCCTCGCCATGTGTCGAGCAATGCCCCCAACCCAAGCCCCTCCACACCCGTAGTCTAATAAAAGACTTCAATTAATGTCACATGACATTATCTCATTCAATTCATTAATAATATTATTTACTAGTGGGAATGCTCGCGCGTTGCGGCGGGGGCCCGAACTACCTGAAATGAAAAAAGAAGCCAGAAAGTGGAAACCGTCTAATTTAAAATACACGAGGCAACAAAAGAGATCATGTTTTTGATGGTCTACACAATTATCAACAGCACCACATGTAACTTGAGATTTTGCCCACAACATTAGTTCTACAATATAAGCTTTTGTCAGCCCTTTGTTCGCATGGTTAAATGTTTCAACCCAGTTTATATCATTCAGCCTGTTTGGCTTCCGCCCTCCTCCTGAACTGCACAAATCACAAATTGGTTTAGTGTTTTAACACACGTGGCTTTTTATAATATTACATATGTCAGTTCTGAGTTTTCACCCTTTTATGTATAAACGGGCTTATTTGGGTTATGTTATATCTCTATCGGGTCAGTTAAGTTTTGTCAGAACTTTTAACACATTAACAGAATCTGTCATGTTCGGTTTGACACAGCTATCAAAGTTTCCTATTTTGACTCGTCCCATGTTGACCCGTTGCCTACCCCAGATATATCCAATGGTAAACGGTGTACCGAAACAAATTTGTGACTCACCCGATTCCGCTGACTCACCAACCCAACTGAAACCGACAAACCGTGATGAGCCCTGTTGAATCACAAGTTACGAAAAGATAAATGAAAAGCTGGTCAGTTTGCTAGCTGAAATCACAGAAGGTTAAACCGGGTCAAATCTGCTTACTTTGTTGTGTTTATGGATATTGGAGTAAGCCAACATAGTGTTCTTTTGATTTCGGCTTTAATAGATGGATCGTTGAGCCGCAGAAACAAATTATATAAAATTTTAAAACTTAATCAAGGCTTTGGATAAAAAATAATATGTTTTCAATGTCCTTTTTTGGCCCGCGCGTATGGGAATGCTCGCACGTTGATACGGCTCTACCATATCCTTTAGCATACGTCACAATACAGTAAATAAAAAAAAAACTTATAACTAACTTGCTTGTGTGTTATAGGAAAAAAAAAACTAATCAATGGGGGTACATAATTAATAATGCTCTATGCGCCATAAGAAATAGAGAACCCAGTTTGCTAATAAGACCTTAAAAATGACCTTAATATAATTTTATACAAAGGGTTTTGTAAAAAAAAGACCTTAAAAATGAGTTTTCCCTTTCTCTAAGTTTGGATGAACTAAGATACAAATTAGTTTGTAATTTAATGATAAATTTTGATAAAAAAAAATATAATAATGATGTTCAAATTTAAGGTGGTTCAAGTCATGTATTTAGAACTTTGTGGCTGGTGGCAAGGTTATTCCTGTAAAATACTCACAACTTCAGCTTCAATGAGTGTATCATTGCATCCCCATTGCATGTATGCAAATTAAAAGAATTTGTTTTAACCTTTTATATTTATTCATGACCAACTATATATTTATTCATGACCTACTGTTGTATTAGTGGTAGTTAAAAAACTGAATGACCAAACTGTCCCTTTCAATGTCCTTTTTTGCCTTCAAAAAATCAAATATAAATTTTAAATTGCTAATTCTTGAAATATATGAACATTCTTAACTGTAGACATGCCTAACAAATTTACAAATAGGTCATGGGTGTCAATGTGTCACCTA
The DNA here is from genome assembly GCA_030545235.1 of Helianthus tuberosus. Classification (NCBI taxonomy): domain Eukaryota; kingdom Viridiplantae; phylum Streptophyta; class Magnoliopsida; order Asterales; family Asteraceae; genus Helianthus; species Helianthus tuberosus. Next base: position 154,335,486 of record CM060427.1, on the reverse strand, counting down.
CTGAACATATATTTTTATCAATAAACCTACTAAAATCAATTTTTTCAATAAAAAAACTCTAAATTGACACATTTAATAAGTTGCTAAAAGTCTAAAACCATGTTATGTATCATCAGCCAATATGTTACAGAAAAACAAACCAAATCCCATTCTCTTCATTAAGTAGACATACATACATAAACGCCTCTTTTGCCTAAATCTGGTATTGTGAAAACGACGAAAACCTGACCAAAAAACAACGTACAACAACTCACCGATACTCGTCCCCTAACCATTATGATTCCCGTCAAAACTTCCTTGTGCACTTTGTCGTCTTTTTTCCACCCACATTTTAGCCTTGGCAACAGCTCGTTCTCGATCAAGATCTCGGTTCACTATTTTTGGAGGTTGTGTTTCTCGAGGCGAATCTCCTTTATCCGAAACTTCTAGATCCCCCCATCTGCTACGACCCGACCCGCCACCTTTTTCGAAACTCTACCATTCCTCTCACCAGGGTCATAGGTGTGGTTCGTGAGATAAAATAAGGCAGTCATCACATCTCCAATTAGAGGTCGAGCCGCAGCCTGTTCTTGAATGCACTTCGATGCAACGGCCAGAGCCTGGTAGAGACCCTCATTGGATAACGACCTTTGAGCCTGGGGTCCACTAACGTTGCGAACTTCCTTCTATCGTTGAATAAGGGTCGGGCCTGTAATTACAAACAGTGAAATTAATTTTATTCACAAATTGGAAAATAGGATTATGAATAATGTTTGACACGGACACACGCTGAACATTTATTAAAGAGTAAACTGCCATTTTGGTCCCTGAGGTTTGGCCAGTTTAGTCCAAATCTCAAACTTTTTGTATCTGGGTCCCTGTGGTTTCAATTTTGTTGCCATTTTAGTCCAAAAGTTAAATTAGGCCAGATTCCCCAAATTAAACCGTGATGTTTTGTCCTTTTCCTTAGGGGTATTTTTGTCATTATAGGTTTATTATAACTCATTATTAATTAAAAATAATTAATCTAAATAAATCTAGTTTGACCCTATAAAAGCAAGTCATCTTCCCCAAATACATAACCAGCAAATACCCTAACACATCGCTTCTTCGTTGCTGGTGCCTCACGGATACACTCCTCTCACTCTCCGATCTCTGCGTCCTCCAATTATACAAAAACACACTATTAACATTACCATTACTACCGTTAACATTACTCCCAATAACCTCTTCAACACTGTAACCAGAAGTGTTCCTATAATGGTGATTATAATGACCGGTGGATCTAGAGGAAGCAAGCGGTGACCTCCGTGAAGAAGTTGTGCCCGGATCACTCAGCACTCGAGCAGCTTTCTTGATCTGAGTCAACTCCTTCTTCAGATGCAGATTGCTGGGATCAACAAGGGCGCCACTATAACTACTGCTTCGATTCGCAGACATTTAGTGTGAAAGTTACAGATCTGACAGATTGCATAAACTACGTATGTAGGATTGATTGAAATTAGGGTTTGGAGGAAATGAAGGTCGAATTTGGGAGGGAAAAGGGGGATTTTTTCATTGAAAATTGAAGAAAAAAAGGTTGATGTTGGTTGTCAACAGTAAGTCCCCTTCATAGAGATTATACTCATTTTTTGGTCCCTGATTCACCTTGCTTTTTGTCCGACTGTTTTCACTTTTATTTTTTTGAGTAAACTGCCATTTTTGTTTTTGTTCTTCTGCAAGTAGATCAACAGTGGTGGTCTGTGCATGTAGAATTAGGGTTTGTGTTAGGGTATTTGCAGGTTATGTATTTGGGGAAGATGACTTGCTTTTATAGGGTCAAACTAGATTTATTTAGATTAATTATTTTTAATTAATAATGAGTTATAATAAACCTATAATGACAAAAATACCCCTGAGGAAAAGGACAAAACAACAGGTTTAATTTGGGGAATCTGGTCTAATTTCACTTTTGGACCAAAATGGCAACAAAACTAAAACCACAGGGACCCAGATACAAAAAGTTTGAGATTTGGACTAAAGTGGCAAAACTGGCCAAACCTCAGGGACCAAAATGGCAGTTTACACTTTATTAAAATATAATTATTAGCTCATTTTGACCCATTACTGAATGCAGTAAGAACCTTTAGACACTCGAGAACAAAACATTATCTTACTTAAAATAAAGAGTAAAATGCCATTTCCATCCCTAAGGTTTGACCAGTTTTGCGACTTTCGTCCAAAGGTTTGTTTTTCCGCATCCGAATCCAAAAGGTTTGAAATCTTGCCATTTTCATCTGGCCCGTTAACTCCATCCATTTTTCTCCGTTGAGTCAGAGGTATTTTCGTCTTTTTTATTAACTTAAAGGGCAATTCAGTCTTTTTCAATTTATTTACAAAGCATTTAAAATACCCCTGAGCGAATTCATTAGACAAAATTGCGTTTAAGTTAACCAAAAAGACGAAAATACCCCTGACTTAGTGAAGAAAAATGGATGGAGTTAACGAGCCGGATGAAAATCGCAAGATTTTAAACCCTTTGGATCCAGATGCGAAAAAACAAACCTGTTGACGAAAGTCGCAAAGCTGGCCAAATCTCAGGGACGAAAATGGCATTTTACTCCAAATAAAATAAAAACTCCATATGATGGAAACAAAGGGGTTACCCAAGTGACCAGATTCTGTTGTTCTTGTGGTGCAGCACTGTCAATGGCTTTTCGACCCGTAATAAGTTCTAAAAACACCACTCCAAAGCTGTATACATCGGACTTAACTGTGAGTTGACCGGTCATAGCATATTCAGGAGCACAATAACCATATGTTCCCATGACCCGTGTGGATACATGAGACTTATCTCCAGTGGGGCCCAACTTAGCCAGCCCAAAGTCAGAAAGCTTCGGCTGAAACCCCTTACAAAGCAAAATGTTTGACGATTTGAAATCCCGATAAATAACCGGAGGGTTAGCCTTGTTGTGCAGAAACTCCAAACCTTTAGCTGCACCTGCAGCTATCTTCATTCTCGTGTTCCAATCTAACGCTTCTCTATCTGGGGAAGATCTGGAAAGAGTGTATATATAAATTAGTAGAATTATTATTATATATCAAGTTATCAACATAACCGGTTCTAATACGCAAAGATGGTTACCTAGAAGATGATCTTCTAATGATCCCAATGGCATGAATTCATAAACAAGAAGTCTTTGGTCACCGTCCGCACGGTACCCAATTAAGTTCACTAAATTGGGATGATGTAAAAGACTGAGCATAAGAACTTCCACAAGGAATTCACGGTTACGCTGGACTCCGTTTCTGTCCAATTGTTTGACCGCAACAATCTGTAAAACAGAGTTAGATTTTAAGGTCTTTTTTTTCAAAACCCTTTGTATAAAATTATATTAAGGTCATTTTTAAGGTCTTATCAAAATGAAATATGCAGCATCAAAGTAGTATCATATTATCAGAAATTTAGCACTACCCATACACCAATTACTTTATTAATAAAAGTCAAAGCTCAAAAATCCTTTTAAAGAGCCTAGGTTACAAAAAGGTGGTCATAAAAAGAAAATAATCTAATAAACATGATATTACCAACTTATACTCATCCTTATATCACCATAAACACCTGCTGAAAAAAAAAACATATGTATAGCTATATTCCTATCACCTACCGGTACCGAAAAAATTCGGTATGGAGCTATTATCCCTAGAGATAACAGATAAGCCCCGAAACTCGCAACACCACAACCCACATCGAGAACGGTTCTGATATTTCCTCCATTGTTGAGTTTATCACCGGGAATCTTGAGCATCTATATGATCATGATAGTTATGCAAGTTAATCAAACCATAACTTATAAAGTAGCGAATGATATCAAAATAACCTACCGATGCAATCGAAGCTATGTACTTATCTGCACCGATATGGAAATGCGTTCCTCCACCAGGAAACCTAATCTTTTCTCCAAACAGCGTCATCCGATTTTTCTTGTGCAAGATGAGTATGAGGTATGTTAGCCTTCCAAACCTCATCCCTACTTGGAGGCCACCTAATCGGAATCTACAATTACACAGAACACCAATCATAATTCAACAATGCATACCTACTCTCTATTAACCTAACTCAAAAACTAACATCTTAACCAAAAACAAACCGAAATGAAATCGCAGACTAACCTTATATCCAACCGGAGGCGGAATAAGACAATTATACCTCCTCGCTGCAGGCGGACAATGCCGCTCATAATGCTCCATGAAACTCAAATTAAGCTCCATGAAACTCAAACTAAGCTTCAACTTCATTTGATATATAAGATGTCGGAACCCTAGAACGAGATTCTTCACCTTTTCTCGAATCTAACCCAAAGTGAGTAGAATACAAGTACCATTTAATCGATTTGAACTCCCATTCATCAATTTCAATTGCATCTTTGACGGTTTGAGGCTTGGATGCGAAACGATTGGATTGGATTGCCGCATTCAATTTTTGGTGCGGTGAGGGGAAATGGAACAAATGAGGGTAGGAATCGAATTGCCTTTCCGTCTTCAACTACGCTGGAGGAGGGTTTCTCACTTTAGTGTCTTAAAACTTTGTACACTTTACAATTTCAACCCCTCTCAAAAAGGCTTTGACTTCATTGTACATGCTGCTTCAACACTTGTATCTATAGCAAAATTACAAAAAGGGGAAAAAACTCAGTTATCTTAATAAGATAGTATAGATTATTAACTAAGAAGATGTAATTCTTGGTGGTATCTTGGTGGTGGGATAAGGCTTATGACCATTAGGTCATGGGTTCGATTCCCACAAAGGGGGTTTTTCTCAGATTTATTGGGTTTCCTCCTGAATTGGTGTATAGGCATTATTGCCTAGTGGAGATGGATATGATCGGGTGGTTCTGCTGGTGGCACGATGATACTCCAGTGGTCCGTCAGTGATCCTAATTTGCCGTTCAAAAAAAAAAAAAAAAAGAAAAAAGATGTAATTCTAAGCTATAATTTAAAAAATCGTAAATGATCTATAATTTGAATATTAAAGTGCATACGCATATGCTTCAATTAACTTAACCTTTATGCGTAAATCAAATATATACACACATATATATATATATTAGTAAATTACAAGTTTGTTATTTATATTTGTCCCAAATTTCAAGCGTTATCTTTTACCTTTAAAATTGATGAGTTTTGTACTTAATGTTTCAAAATCCTGCACGTTATGTCCTTTAGGGCAAACCCAGTTAATTTTTTTTTTTTTTGTTAAAACTGATCATCCAATGGTATTTTTGTCTTTTTACCTATATTTAATATCATTATTATTAAAAAAAATACTATTATTATTATTACTATTATTTATATATATAAAATCATACAACTGAAACATCATCCCTACCACCATCCAAAGGTCTAGCTCTCTGCTTCTCTCTCTATCTCTACCACCATCAACACTATCCACCACTGCAACCATCATCCCCGCCAGCCACCCCTGCAACCACCATCCACCACCCCACTCTATCTCTATTTCTATATCTATACCCATCTACCTCCGATTTGCAACTGTGTAAACATATCTCGAATAAACAAACTCAAATCCTCTTTAGCAGATCCAGGAGCCGGATGTGAGAGAACAATAGCGTTGGATTGACGAAGAATACCGGAACGGAGCAACAAATCGAGGTCGTTAAGCTGGTTTGAGAGCCATCCGGTGGAGGGCTTTTGAGGGGTGGAGGGTTAGGTTTTTTTAGGTTTTGGGTGGTGCAGTGGGTTTATTTTGTTGTGTTCACGTTGGTTCTCGCGGTTCTCGCAATAAAGGTGGTTCTCGCGTGAACCCTACCTATATATATATATATATATATAAATAGAGGCCGGTTATCATACAATATTCCTAATCCTACATTACGTATGCTATAACCATGGCCGTCGGATCATCTCTAATCACCCCCCCCCCCCCCCCCCGTGTTTACCTATTAAACTAATCAAATAAAGATATATATATATGTAACCGCCAAGGTTAAAATCGTCAATTACGAAATAAAAAACCCTTATAATCAGCAAACAAAACCTGGAAAATCAAAACGTAAGAATCTTAATCAAAACGGTAATCGAAAAAAATAACAATTACTCAAAAATCGATCGATTCCTATTCACCATATACTGCTGCGAATTCAACTTCTGATGAATTTTGAAATTCAGACCTGAAATAAATCGATTGACCTACAATCCAAGAAGATGATGCAGTGTGAAAAATCAAATAAGAATATGCGAAATACATAACAAAATATGCGAAAAAGACAATTCAGACAAAAGGAAAGGGTCTGTTTTTGTAAAGTATGCGAATTCATGTAACATATATACGAAAACACTTAGGGGTTAATATAATGTGCGAATTCAGATCAATACACATGCGATTTCGATAAGAGTAAATAATCTTTAAAATTTAGTATAATGTGCGAATTCATGCATTAATACATGCGATTTCGCATGTTTTTCAAGACATGCGAAATTGTTATGTTACACATGCGATTATGAATAAAACACTAACAAATACTTCCAAATTACTTTGTCATAAAAATGCAAAAAAAAAATTGAATCTTAAAAACTAAAATAGTAGTATTTTATATAAAATTAAAACTTAATTTATTACCGATGTGACTGTAAAATGACATGTAATGATCAATTTTACAATAATAACTACTGAAACTTACCACCCTACCTACATAATAAATTAACTATATTAATATAAAAAACCTAGATATAACTACCTTACATATTAAGTAATACATAGAAGACGAAAAAAACACACACAAAACAGACAAACAAAAATGGCATCTGATGATGCAGAACAAATCAAAAACATTGCAATCAAAGAGCTATTGTCAACTCGCACGTTGACAGAACTAAGCACTGATGTCAACTCTTCTCATCTGGTTCTTGACGTGTAGGGTAAAATTCTTGAACAAATCAAGAAAAATCAAGATTTATGGGAACACCTGCTTCAAGAACCACCATTAAGCTTCAAGGACAGAGCTTTGGAGCACATAAAGGAGCAATCTAGAGCTGATGACTTAGCCTTCTCTTTCCTGACAGATGCTCTAAACACTGTGAAGGAGAAGATGGAGTTCAGCTCTTCTGAACGTGATAAAATCTTTTCTTCAAGTAACTAAATTATCTTTTTAATCCTTTTGTGGTTGTGGCTGTGTTAGACAATAACAATTATTTTATATTTTGGGTATGTATTTAGGTATGAATTTAGAACACATATTATATATTTAAAACACATATTATGCTTGCTTATAAAAATATTGAATCGCATGAATGATATTGCCCTGTTTGTCACAGAAAAAACAATATAACTCAAAAAATCGCATGTAATAAAAGTGAAATCGCATGTAAGAATTACTATAAAATGAATCATATAAAATTGCATATGTATACACTAAAAATCGCATGTGAAAAAGATATAAACAGAAGAATATAAATCGCATGTGCTATGTATAATTCGCATGTCTATATAAAAAAACTACTCATCCTCATCATCTTCTGAAACCTCCTCCCACTGATCTTCTTCTTCAGATCCATCATCACTACTGTAATCTTCAAACTCATCTTCCTCTTCTTTATCTTCAACCTCATTCTCTTTGTCTCTGTGGATATTTTCAATCTGGACGCCCTTCATCTTCTTTTTTTGCTGTTTACCTTGTAGTTTGGCTTTAAGAATCTTGCAAGTCCGAATGTCATGACCTTTAACGTTGCATACGCTACATGTCCTTGACCTTTTCCCTATCCAGCTGGTCATTTGTTCCTTCTTAGATTTAATCCTTTTATGCGATCCGCTACCTTTGTTTCTTATACCAGCCGGCACACGCACAGTAGGAGGAGCATTAGTTACCGGTCGTTGATAACCAATCAACTTTGAAAATCGGTCAAATTTTGGATCAAGTTGCTTGGTTATACGAATCTGATCCACTCTCTCTTTGAGCTGCATCATTTGATCCCTCACTAAAACAAGTTGATCGAGGTTGGAAATCAAATTGCTAACCAAATACTCCCCTGTGTGGATGATTTCACGAGCAATCCGTTTAGCCTTGTGTTGCACATCCTTGCCACCCACATTTAAATTGTACTTCACATTTAACTCATTCGGCACCACATCCTTCGTCCATCTCTTCATAACATACTTGTTTGGTATTTCTTTAACACCAAACATCTTGAAAAGGAAATAGATGTGTTTGCAAAGCAGCCCATACTGCTCAAAACGCAAACAGCTACATTGTGCAGTTACATCATTTTCAAGGTTCTTGAACCACACCTAGTAAAAACCAACAAAAAAATATATATTCAAAATTAAAATCGCATGTGTAAGATATCAATTTCGCACGACTTAAAAAACATGTAAATGAATAACATTTAAAATCGCATGTGTAAAATAACAAATTCGCATGTCTTAAAAACATGTAAAGGAATAACTTTTAAAATCGCATCAAATAATCGCATGTTTGAAATAAATATGCTATAATACCTCTAGTAAACCATTTCCATGGGCTTTAAAGTCCTTCAACAATATCCTGATCTGTGGACCCTCTACTTTGGTGTCCATCGACAGACATTCAGAAATTGTACCACAAATCTCTGTTTGCTGATCAAAGAATATAGACCTGGTGAATATCTTAGCAGCATCTTTTTCCAAAGAAGTTCCGGTCAAATCAGCAGGCTCAGTATATCTTGAAATATGATCATTCTTTCTATGATTAAACCGTTGGACATCCATTGCACCATCAAAATGATTCATAAACTCTACGAGAGTGAGTTGTGAATTAGCCACCTGACAGAAAAAATGGTTCTCACTCTCTGATCTTGAAGTTGTTCTCATAAGTCCCGACATTGGCTCATGCCGGCAAAAAGCCAGAATCCACATGGATCTCATCACAAACATATCATCAATCCATTTGTTTTCTGTGAGACCGAACTCAATCATCACCAACTTCCACTGTCTCTCGAATTCTTCGGGCTCAATGGAATCAGTCCATACAATGTCGCACATCCTCCTTTTAAACTCATCGTTATTGCACAACTCGTGTCCAACCTATAACAATAAATGCTTTTTAAATCAGCCTATAACATGATATAAAAAACATAACGCTAACGAAAGACAATATAGCATGCTATACCTTATCTGCCACTTTTTTCATTATGTGCCACATGCACAATCTGTGTCTGCTGATAGGGAAAACCTCCTCAATAGCCTGTTTCATAGCAGGGTCTTGATCCGTCACTACAACGTTTGGCTGCCGACCAAATGACTTTAAGAATGAATTCAGAAGCCATTTATATGATTCAATGCTCTCTGATGCCAACAACCCAGCTCCAAGCATTACATTTCGACAGTGGTTGTCAATGCCAATGAACGGAACAAACACCATCTTGTACCTGAACATACACATGCGAAATCATATTTAAAACATGCAAAAAAACAGATATCACATGCGAAAACAAAACAGTATAACATGCGATATACTCAACATCAATCCTTCAAACATGTCTACACATGCGATATTACAAGCTCATGAACACATATAACATGCGAAAATTAGTAAAAAACATATTTGAATTGAAAAACATTACCTATTTGTCTTGAAAGTTGCATCGAATGATATCACATCCCCAAATTCCATATAGTTAAGCTTGCATAAACCATCAGCCCAGAACAAACCAGTTAACCGTTTGTCATCATCAACAGAATATTCAAAAGAATAATCAGCTAAATACTGTTTTTTTTCAGTCATCCTATTAATCACCATGTCAGCATCATATTCTCCTATATAGCTGTTAATTCGCTTCCTAAAATTTTTGCAATCATCAACCGTGGCACCAACGTTCTCGAAACCACCATAACGTTTCCTCATTATATGGAAAGCTTTGACAGGACCAAGGTTTAAAGTGCCTAGTTCCCAAACCAACTCCTCCTGGACATCTGACAACTGTCTGTCAGCTGGCAACATGTGAATATCTTGTTGACATACAAACTTATGATTATGACCATCAAGAAATCTCTTTACTGTATATAATCTACCATCCACAGTGCAAATCATAAGTTGAGCTTTGCATCCAGTTCTAATAGTCCCCCTGTTCCTTGTTTTGAATTGCTTTTTTGACTTCGAACGATCATCAATACACAGTGGCTTATGTCCCTCTTTAGAGCAAACAAAATACTTAGTTTTTATTATACCACCACTGTGTACTTCACCACCTTTACGAGTAGAAAACCCCGCTAACTTAGCATATGATTGGTAAAACGCATATGCTTGTTCAATAGAGATAAATTGCATCCCAACAACAGGTGTAGCTGATGCTTGAACCTCCGGAGTGTAAACCCTTTCATCTACATGAATCAAAATGAGAAAACAAAAAACGTGCGAATTATGGGACTAGTTACATGCGAAATCTTAATAACAGCATAATTTCATCATAAGAAAATCAAATGCGAAAATGATAATTTTGATTAATTTGTTTTAGATATGCGATTTATAATGCCATAACATGCGAAAATGGGTAAAGAAAAAAAAATCAAATGTGAATTGTACAAGTAGTAACATGCGAATTTGTGCATTTTGCTTTCATATCAAAAATTTAATCAACATTCAAACTTCAATAAAAAGCTATAAAAATATAAAATCATTGCTACGATTAAACAAAAAACAAGTATACGAACAATTTATAGATCTGAATTAACATAATTACCATTAAACAACTCGTTTACAGCGCTTGCACTTGCAATTGGATTTGGATTTGCAGGTGGCGGATTTAATACGTCCTCAATCGAAACTCTCTGATATGCAGATAATTGAGCGTGATCACCGATCGGTCGAGATTCTTCAATATCAACCTCTGTTCGTCCAGTGCTGCTTTGTGGATCCATCGAAAAAAAAACAATTGAATGAAACCCTAACACAGACGAACGAAAACTGAATTTGAGAATTATGAAAATTTGAAACTGATTTGAATGATAATTACCGGGATATTAGTATAACGAACATCTCGCTGATTGAATGAAGAGACGAATTTGCCCTCAGATGATTGAATTAATTGTCTGATTTAACCTTATTAAAGAAAAACCGAATCAGGACATGTGTATGGCTAATATTCTCGCGTATGTAATGTACGATTAGCTTATTTGTACCATACTCTTTACCTATATATATATATATATATATATATATATATATATATTTGTTATTATTACTATTTATTATTATATTTATTAGTATTTAGGGTGTACTTTGAGAAAGTTACAATACCAACCTTAAAAAGATTTTTTTTTCCAAACTACTTGATAGCAAATAAAGAACAAATTATAATAGTATGAATTTTCATAACCTGGAAGTTCACTCCAATTCAAATCTCAAATCATCTTACTAAAAAAATGTTTCCAATCTCAAATCATAGTACTATCATCAATCATCAAGTTGATCACAAATACATCCAACTTTGTTTGAGTTATATAATCTCTATATCTATCTCAATTCTCTATTACCTAATAAATAAAAAACTCAGGGGAGACATGACTCAATTTTAGGCATCCTTAATTTTTGTTTTTTCGTCTCAAGTGTATACCTATTTAACTTAAACACGGATCCTTACTTTTGATGCATATTTGTGGATGCGGCTCAGTTCGGTTCGACTACGTTATGAAGTGAAGACCGAAGCACGATATCCTCCGTCTTGATTCAGAATGACTTTGTATTTGTACATGATGTAAAATAGTTGCATATGTGCAATCTGTTTAGATAAGTGAGTATTGTTTGCTGTTTGTTCATTTGATCTGCAAGTCTACATGTTTGCAACCCTTTCACAAAAGACTATGGACCATCTGGAAGTCCACGAAGAACATACTTCGTGGACATGTTGTTAGTTGATTCCCACGAAAGATCTAATGGCCGAAGAACCAACAGCCACGAAGTATAACATCAACGAAGAATATGTTTGGTTCTTATCCTCATCCTACGAAGAACCTCATGGCTGAAAGAAATTTATCGTCCCTTATGGAGGTCCACGAAAGACCTTTGGTTGTTCGTTGAATGGAGTTATTCGTGTATTGTAGTTCTTCATCAGAATTGTCCATGAAACATCACATCCTTCGTGGGTTAAGGTTTTTCGTGGGTCAAGTTATCAGAACATGTATCTTTCGTAGGTTGCTGGTTATGTGGTTATATATATGGACTTGCAAAACACAGAATATAGAGAGAGGATATCATAGAGTTTAGTTATTTCTTATTGTATCATCTTGTACCGAAACTCTTTGATTTTAACACACATCTTGTTAAACCTTGAATATCTTTGTTGTGTTTTATCTCTTGCTCGGTTTATGTCATAACAGGGATTCCGCACCAGTTATGGCATCCGAAACAAGATATCTTCATAGTCCGACGATCCGCATCGGGACCTACATGTGGTATCAGAACGTAAGGCTCGATTTCTTGTTTAAAACCTGTAGGATCGAGAATCGATCTCAACGAGTCTATCAGAAGAGTTCTCAGTCTAATCAGAGGCGGAATTCAATTATTAGACTTTGTAACAGCTTGATTCACTTTTAATTGTCTTGTTTTATTGATATAACACTTTTACAGATCAGTAGACACGTCGGCAGCACTTCGGTACCGGAATCATGAACCTCTTCAACTGAATCAGCAAGTAGGGTATTTATAGGGGAGGTGATTTCGCACGGAATAACACCTTGCTATTTCATGCCAAATAGCTCAATCACACCCAAAACCCTATTTTCTCGTACAACGTGCCCTGATCTAACATTTCTATTACAAGACTCGATACAAGACGAAGTTGACAGACGTATGCACCAACAGACTCCCCCTCGGATGTCGACGAGTCTTCAATGACGAGTCTTCACAGTCTTCAGACTTGATCAGTCTTTGGGCTCTCTCCAAAGTATCTGATATTGTAAGCATCCTTATCAATCATTCTCTTCTTCTCCTCTCTCAGAATCGCAACATGACTCTATCCTCTCTCTAATTCTCTTGATCAGATCTCTTGATTCCTTAAGTTCATCAGCATCATCAGCTTACGTGAACTTTCAGGATCTGAAACTGGCTCTACTATCTTCAGACTCCCCTTAGATAGCAGACTGTCCCTTTAATTTTGATGGGATCGTAATCTGACTTTCACAGGTTCAGGATCATTACCTGACTCTTTGTAGCCACAGGATCTGAAACCTGGCTTTATCCTGCACAATACTCTACCTCAAAATAAATTTCAAATTTAAAGATTTAACAATCATAGAAATAACTTGTAAATAATGCTTCAAAATGATTTAACAATTAAGATTTCTGATGAACCACTTGTAAAAAAAAACATTCAGATTTGACATTTTCAATTCAAACTCTTTTCTCATTTCAAACATACTCACCCAAACCATTTGCTCATCATGTTTAGCACTTGAAATTTTGAAAATCAGCTTTCCAACATCAGTTGTCGAAAAAAAAATGAAATAAAAACCTTTTTGGATTTTCAAAATTAAGCTAAAACAACTTGTAGGAATAAAATTGTAATGCAGTAAAGAAATATTTACAATCTAGGTTTATATTGTCTGTAAATATTTTTGCGAGTTTGTGTAAGAAGATCATATCAGTTTTTGACAAGTCACTAGCACCGTTGAGCTTAGTTACACATTAAGAATTAAACAGTTCACTTAAATTGCCGATATACTGATCCTCTTAAATTCTCACACAATTTTCAACTGATTAAGGATACGAGTTAGGTGTTTTAAGAACTTGAACTTATTCATGTGTCCCACCTCTTGTATATACTCCCGTATCCAGATCCGAATATTCAGTCTTATAGGTGAGTATACTTAGATGATATCTGTAAGGGGTTAATTGCGAAACCTTGAGAGCTCAATTTTTGTTTTCAGAGATGAAGGTTCGACTTTTGGTGTGTCCCCCTTGGGGATCTTCTTTTACAACAGCACTTGACTTTATCTTTTCGATTTTGTGTCAATTTTTATGCTGAGGGTGTGCTTCAAGCATGCAGAAAGTATTATACGGGGACTAGGCCATTGCTTCCGCAAAATCAGAAGTCCCGGGATAATACCCCAGATATCACTGAGTATAAAGACCTAGTATCTCAGAAAGAGTGATCTTTCAAATAAGATTTCGGGGGTTACCCATATATCCAAGTAGTGTTCCCCACAAATCAAGTAAGTTATGATTTTATGTTTATATTCCGAAAAAGTCTACTAAATGTGTAAAAACCTATCGGCATATCATCAGTGAGACCTGTTTAAAGCTATTTAATCATTACATATTTTTAGCATACTGTAACTGTCTACTGATGTACTATCATTTCCTCTTTTTTACAACAAAACTCTTTTTCATTTTTCAATGTTTTTGATTTTTTTTTATAAATTTTCTAATGTTTTTGGATTTTCAGAAATTCTTACTCCCCCTAAAATTCAAAATCACTTAAAGAAAATTTGACAAACCGATGTGAATTGCTTTAATTCCCCATCCACTTGGCGTAAACAATGAGAACTCCCCCTGTCAACAAACTATTTTCCCATTGTGATTTCAAAACACTTAAGTTTGTTTTAATCAAATGGTTTTTCCGGAAAATAAGTTTTGTTGATTTTATCACATGTAAGAACGGGGATTTGTTCATCACTTTGTTCTTTCAACCACTTGTAGGAGGTTTCATCAAGTTCAACTTAATGACCTTGATTAACCACTTGTAAGATCCGGAACCAAACGTAGGTTCTTATCAACCAATACCACTTGTAGGTATGACAGTTATAAACTACCACTTGTAAGTAAAACTATGTCATTTTTAAGTATTTACCACTTGTAGATCAAACCTGTAGGTTGAAATATCACTTCTGTGAATTTCTCAAGAAATATGCCGATTCCTGCTCCACGATTACCAACCTGGGAGTTCCGGCAAGTCAGGTATTTATTCTTCAAAGAATATTGACACCTAAGCCTGACCAGCCTTAGGTGTGATTTTCTCATCTTCACTGTCACTTTCAACAGGCTTGTGAACCTTCTTTTTGGATTCATAAAGCTCTTTCACTCCTTTTGCTTTACCTTCGACCATTTTTCCAAAAATATGTTTCACTTTCCCGTTGAAAGCTTTTTCAACATCAAATTCTTTCTTTTCAGAATAGAATTGATTTGAAATCTCGACTTTACCAACCTTTTGTTTAAAATTTTCAGCCCGCAATGGTGGAAAATTTGCATCATCCATTGGCGGCACTGATTTTTCACAGTTTAGTTCAACTTGTGGCTCCTCTGACTTTGTGGAATCAGATTCATCGCCAGAATGTGGCTCCTTTGTTTCCGAAGAAACAAATTCATCGAATGAAAGTGATTCTGCTTTCTTAACAACCCACTTTTGGTTGTTAAGATTTTTCTTCTTGTAAAATCTTTTTGAACATTTACCAACTTCATTTGTAGAATTTTCAAAAACTTTGAATTTTCTAGTTGGTGGTTCACTGTCAATCACTTTCTCTTTCAGTTTAGAAACTCCCTGTTTTGTGTTAGTTGCATTTGGACAATTGTGAGCAATATGACCAACTACATAACATTGATAACAGGTTCGAGTCTCCTTCTTCTGAACATCTTTCTTCATTCCCTCTTGCGTTTTGGCAAGGAATTCTCTGTTTGATTGCTTCCAGAATGAACTCTTTTTTTCTTCTTCAGAAGATGTTCCTGAAACAAATTTAGTTTTTGGTTTATAAGTTTTCTCATTTTTATCATTTTCTGGTGGAATAAATCCCAAGCCCTTCTTTTTGAAATTACTGTTATGGTTTTGTTTCTTTCGATAACCTGAACCACAACTGTAACCCTTTTTCTTGTTTAAACGTTGTTGAACTCTTGAGGTGTAAGGTTTAGGTTTTTCAGAAAGATTTAAATCTTTTATTTCAGAAATATTAATTTCTGTTAGTTTGAAAACTACATAAATATGTGTGGTGTTGTGAGAGAGTTGGTTCGGGAACTAGCCAAACGTGTTATTACAATGAATTAATATTGAAGGGTCAAACTACATAAACTTAAATAGAAACCGTTCAAACATGCCAAGATATATATAGAAATTTTAAATAAACCGGTCAAAATATAGAAATTTTAAATAAACGGGTCAAAATATAGCAGTCTAAAACACAACCGGTCAGACGTGCCTTAATATAGTGAATTAATATTAAATTTTTCCAAAAATAGCAATTTGAGGTGTTGAGCTAAAACATCAAGTTGGTGCTCTAGTCTGTATTCGACCATTGGTACACAAGACTACCCTCAGTTTGCTAAAGTTGACTTTTATTTTGTTTGTCAACCATTGCTCTGTGAAATTAGCAACCAATTCATGAACATTTACATAAAATTAATCCAAACAACAACAATGTCATGAAACTTTTACTAGATAACCATAACATATTACAAAGAGTCACATGAACACTTACATAACCTCCTCATTGAATGGCTATACTTCTGCAACTTCCAGCTCAACAAGAAAACGGACCATGATGCACAATCGATCTTCTGCATCATCATTTAAAACTCTTGCATCATCATAACACAAAACAACAAATAACTACATGTACTCCATGAGTGTTGTATGGTTTATGGAGCGCAGAAGATCACAGAGACCTGAATCGGCTGGTTACGACGTTTTACATTCTGAACAGTCCGGATGATAGAGGTAGTTTAAGAGCATAAAGGCTACTGTAAAGTCATGGGAGATTAGTAGACTTCCACCTGGCTATGTGGCAATGGAGAGTCGGATTAAAGGGGGGCTGAATTGATTAGAATAACAAGAAAGTTGATTTTGGGTGTTACTGGGTTAGTGTGAACCACCCTTAAGATGGCTACGTGGTGTTTGATGAAATGCCTTAACCATCAATTTCGTATAATTTTGAGATTTTTGCTTTAGTTTTGTTCAAAACGTTATAATAAATAAAAATGAATAGAAATACTGATGGAAAATGTATATATATGTATGGTTATGGTTCGGTATCCTTGTTGAGTAAATGGATAAAAATCATGTAGAAAGGAAGAAGTTGGGAAAAAAAGGGTTTGTAACTGGTCAAATGTGAGAATGTAACGTTTATCTTGAGATTTTTATGTTCTGCTAAAGAAAATGGGGGTGTTTATTCTTGGTTTAAGACGAAAACACCCTTAAAATATTCTCAGTGTTGCTTCTAGTAGTAAGACCTCCCCTAAATTTAGCACTCTGGGAGTTTGTTATGTTATATCATGCATTGGTTATGCATTAGATAAGTCCGGCTCCATCCGTTTCCCAAGTCAACATGGTCACAACCTCAAATTTTCACGATTGGCTTCATGTCTTGGTCATCCTTCCATCAAGACATTCACATCTATGGCAAAGTTTTTTGGTTTTCCTTTGAATAAAGGTTAAATTCTAAGTTTCTTACAAATTACTAACCTTGTTGGGATCATGTCATTCGCCACCCGTCAGACAAAGAAATTTATCTTTATTGGTGCCCAATTCAACCATACATGCTTATATTCTTCCTGCGAACCCGAGCTTCTCGTCATCTCTCTTCCCAGCCCCTGTGTCAAGAACATCCTAGACGCATCCCTTGACCAGCACCGTTTGTCTTTTTCATTCATAAAGGTGGTTGAGTTAATGACTTCCAAACATTGTGTAAATTCTACCGCCATTCCTTTGGATTGCGGTTTAATAATAGCCTATCTGCAACTTTGCAGGTCTTCATAAATGGTAGAAACAGAGTACCTGTAGTCGTCCAATTGTCAAGCTAGAACTGGGCCGCCTCTCTGTTACCGTTTGTGCATACCATACTTCGGAGAGTATCAATATTCATACCTGAAAGAATCGATTCACTTTTGCATATATTCTTTCAATTTCCAGTTGACAATTGCTTCCAAGGAATTGGTTTGAATGAACTGCTGTAATAAGCTTGACCTATACAATACAAAAAATGAGCAAACTAAAACACAAAACAATACCATGAATAGATTGACTGCCTGATTCTAACCCTTTTTTTCCCACAAGCTTGTTATTTCGTTCCCAGCCTCCTGTTTAAATGTGCATACTACTGCATCTTAGAGCCTAACAAAACAGGACCATGATGCAGAGTAATCTGCAGCACCATCTTGAAATCTTGCAGCTCATTATATGTTTGTTCACTTGGCATTCATCGCAAAAGAAGTTGGTGTTCATGCTCATCAAATTGTGTCTGCAATTACAAAATAAAAATATAATCAATATTCAGTTCTGAAGACAGATAACCCCCATTCAGGCTCAAAACAAAACAGTACATAGCACAATATAAGCCACTAGTATAAACATGACTCTGTATGAATAAATGGACAATTGAAGTAGCAGCAAGTTATAAATATGATACACTCAATATTACCTCATTAACAACAGATGTTCTTTGAAATGGTCTTTTATCAATATTTAACTGCCAACACACAGTGAATTAGAAAATGATGTGCACAAAATGCAACATATAAATTACATTAATTGTGGCATAAAACTAACCTTTTTTTAGTACTAATGTTGGAAAAAGTGTGTTTTTGCCTTCCTTTTGTATTTTCAGGATTAAATGAGCTCAAATTAACAAAAGAAGCAAAAAGGCAGCTAAATCTAATATAAATACAAGAAAAGGAACAAACATGGCATGCCCGACCCCCCGACAGCATCTTCCCAAGCAAAACAAGAGAATAGAAGGTTGAACACGCCCCGTGCTCAGTGAGCACGGGGGCGTGCCCAAGTGTCTGCAGATAGACAAAGTTGTAGAAGCTTCTATCACCCACCACGGGGGCGTGCTCAGCGGACACGGGGCCGTGGTCAACTCTAAGATTCGTAGAATCTAGGGAAATCTTGATAGTATAGATACGCTTCTGCACACGAGGTCGTGCCCAGTGGACACGGGGGCGTGGTCAACTAATGCAGACAAACTGCAATTAATGAAGAAAGAGAATGAGGATGGACACGGGGCCGTGCCCGAGCTGCTGTTCAGGCTATAAATAGGGGTGCTTGGCTCATTTGCAAACCATCCCTTAGCACACCACCTCTCTCACACTTCACCCACACCACCATCACAACACCATCATCCACCACCATCATCCATCATCCATCATAGAGTGTGTGAGTCGTCTCGGGATCCAAGATTGATCGTAAGAGTTCTTGATAATCAAAGGCCATGTTTGCCTAAGTCTCTTACATTACTTGGTGAAGACAAATGTTTAGTGTAATACTTTTTATTTTTAATCTTTTCGCACTTTTTATTTGGTTATGTATTAATGACTTTAATAACTAGTTTCTTATGTTGAAGGTGATTCTTCCTTGTCGTTTGTCCGGGGTGTCTTGGCATTATTTTACTGTCTATATAAAATAAAAGATTTTCACCATTCATATCTCCACGGCCTATATGGAGATATGTTGGCTACCTGGTCGGGGGTTAAGGGAACGGTTTGATAAGAGTCTTGCCTTGTTCAGTGTATAGATCCAGCAAGGATCTGGGTCAAATTTAGTAGGACCTCCTTCAATACCCACCGGTATTGGATGGCGGGGGTCCAAACTCTTTGATCCCCTCATATGTAAGCTACTATTAAAACTTTAACCTGGCTACTTAGGACTGTATCCCTGTTACTCAGACTACTTAGCCGAGGGTAACGTCACCTTCAAAAGAGGGGCCTACCACATTATGCATTAATAACTTAATTAATTATCTTTCAATAATCCGACCCTTTAGGATTGTATCCTTGCTGACTCAAACTACTGGGTTGAGGGTAACGTCACCTTCAAAAGAGGGGCCTACTACAATAACTAAGATAATCTTTTAAAAAGTGTAAAAGTGCGGAAATAATCAAAGGTTACACTACACACGAGTCGGATTCAAGTGATTCATCTTGTCTATCTGTTTGTACTTTTATTTTATTTTTCAGCATTTTAGTTAGTTTTATTTTTCTAGTTTAAAAACCTTTTTTTAACTTTTGATTTGATTAGACGTTGAGGATAAACCGGTACTAAAAGCTCTTGTGTCCTTGGACGACCTCGGTATCTTACGAACACTATACTACGCTCACGCTCACGATGGGTGCACTTGCCCATATGTGTGTTTAGTGTTAGTAAATATCGTGTTTTATAAATTTAAAACTTGGCTAAAAAGTGTAAAAGGGCTTAAAATATACATAAAAAATATAGCACACTTCACGCACATCAAGTTTTTGGCGCCGTTGCCGGGGACACAAGAATTTTAAGAAAGCTTAAAATCAACGGCCTAATCATTTTTTCTTATTTTTCTATTTTTTTAGGATTTTCTTAATTTTTCAATTTCTGCAGAGCTCAACACGGGCCGTGCCTGGTCGGACATGGGCCGTGCCCAGCATTGTTACTGGCAGTTTTTATTTTCCGAGTTACAGAGAGTTGAGTACGAGGACGTGTCGGTGCAACACGGGGCCGTGTCAAACTCCCCAGTAATAGGGATCCAGAAAACAATCACTGTATCTCCGATCATGGGCTGTGTTCATCTGAACACGGGGCCGTGGTGAAGCTTCTGACCAACGTTATTTTTGTTTTTATTACAGGACTTGGAACTCAGGCGCCACATCTGAACTCTCCACGTGGTGTATGAGCTCCAGTTTTAGTAGAGACGTAAAAGAACCCCTAGACGAACCCGAACGCTTTCTAAGAAAAAGACTTAAAGCTAAAAACCAAGAGAAAGTTTCGGGGGACCCACTTCCAATGGCGGACCAAGGTACCCTCATGGATTACCTACGACCCACCGTGGGTAATCTCGGGGCCGCTATCAATGCACCGAATGTCGAAGCCAACAACTTTGAGCTTCGGCCACATTTGATACAAATGCTTCAAAACTCCGCAACCTTCCATGGGCCTGCGGACGAGGATCCTCATCTACATATTACTAATTTCTTAGAAATATGTGATACCTTTCGGATCAATTGAGCATCAAACGACGCCATCCGCCTTCGAATGTTTCCATTTTCACTAAAAGACTGAGCTAAGGCTTGGCTTAATGCCCTCCCAGTTGGCTCGGTAAACACCTGGGATGAACTAGCCCAAAAGTTTCTATATAAGTATTTCCCTCCTGCTAAAACGGCTAAATTAATGACTGAAATTATTACATACTCACAAGAAGATGGGGAATCCTTATATGAAACTTGGGAAAGGTTTAAGGAGCTACTGAGAAAGTGTCCCCATCATGGTCTTGCGGTTTGGCAACAAGTATCCACTTTCTACAATGGATTATTGCCACACACAAGACAAACACTTGACTCTAGCTCCAGGGGACTTTTAGGTAATCGTCGCCCAAATGAAATTTATAATCAAATTAAGGAAATTGCTCAAACCAATTTTCAGTGGCACACTCCCCGAGGCAACAAATCTATTGCCCCGGGTGCACATAAGGTTGACGAAAGCACTTCTTTACAAGCCCAAATCGAGGCCCTTTCTTCAAAAATCAAAAAATTAGAAATGACAAAAAAGGCCTCGGTTATGGCTTGTGAAGGGTGTGGTGGGCCACATGAGAATTGGAGTTGTATGAAAGAATTAGATGATCAAACAGAAAAGGTAAACTACATTGATAATAGACCTAGGCCGTCGGGTCCTCCAACGGGCACCTACAACCAAGGATGGCGTAACCACCCTAACCTTGGTTGGAGAGAACCCGGCAATGGTAGTAGCCAACAAAATCTAAACCAACGAACAAACTTTCAACAACCAAGATTCGAGTCACAAAATTTCTCTCAACAACAAGGTGGAAGAGAAAGGCTTGAAGATACTATATCTCGCTTCATCTCCGACACCGAAAAGAAAAACCCAGATCTATTTCAACAATTGGAATCGAATTTTAGAAATCAACAAGCTAGTATACAAAACATTGAAAAGCAATTAAATCAAATAGCTTAGAATTTCTCTGAGAGACCACAAGGCGCGTTACCAAGTAATACCGAAACCAACCCAAAGGCACAAGTACATCTCATAACATTGAGAAACCGTACCGTGGGTCCCGAAGAGGCTCCATTACCGCCAACTGAAAGAAGCCAATCCACAACTCCACCCACGCTCCAGCAAGAGAAGGCTTCTCCACCAATTCAAGAGCCTACTAAAACTCCCCCGGTTCCATACCTCGGTCGGTTAATTCGTCAAAAGACCGATGAGCAATTCGCAAAGTTCGAAAATTTACTAAAACAATTGCATGTTAATATTCCATTTCTCGAAGTCCTAACTCAAATGCCTAAATATTCAAAATTTATGAGGGACTTCCTCACTTATAAAAGGAAAATTGAATCATTGCAATTAGTTAATTTAGGCGAAGAATGCTCTGCCTTACTACTAAACAAACTCCCGCAAAAGATGCTTGACCCCGGAAGCTTCACAATTCCTTGCTCGATTGGGGAATCCCCCATTCGTAATGCACTAGCCGATCTCGGGGCAAGCATCAACCTCATGCCCTCATCAATGTTCAACCGACTCGGCTTAGGTTAAACAATCCCTACAAAAATAAGCATACAACTCGTCGATAGATCCGTCAAATATCCACAAGGTGTCGCTGAAAATCTATTGGTTAAAGTCGGCAAATTTGTCTTTTCGGCCGACTTTGTCATACTAGATATGGAGGAAGATGCCGAAGTACCACTCATCCTACGGAGGCCATTCCTAGCTACGGCCTAAGAAGTAGTAGATATGAATGATGGAACACTAACATTGAGGATTGGGGACGAGGAAATGAAGTTTGGAGTTGGAAAAAGAGTAGAAGACGAAGACCCGGTCAACTACATGAAGGTCATTGACTCAAGTTTGGATGATGCTCTCCGACGGTGTAGCATGGGATGCAAAACATCCCACTTGGGTGGCATATGACCAGGCTTTGGGTCTAGCCAAGGACCCATATAAACGTGGCGCACCACAGAGGCATTCCGCGGAACTATCCTTAGTTTAGTTTAGATTAAATTTTTATGTTTTCTAGTTTAGTTTTAATTTTCAGGAATAAAACACACTCGGGATGGTGAAGGATACCAAGGGAAACTTGAACCAGCACCCCATGCACAAAAACAGGGCCATCCGACAAAAAATTCTTCATTACAGCAAGTTTAGCACGGGGTCGTGCTCGCCCAACACGGCCCATGCCCAACCATCTGCAGAAAATGCCCAGTTCAGGTAACTGGACACGGGGCGTGCTCACTGAACACGCCCCCATGCCTAGGCTTCTGTTTCTTTTTACCAATTTCTGTTACTGGCGATCTGAACACGGGACCGTGTCCAGACGCCTAGTAACATAATTTTTTGCTTTTTCACACCTTTTTACACATTCAATCAACCTAAAAACTTATTTTTGGGTCACATTGAGGACAATGTGTAATTTAAGTGTGGGGGGGGGGGGTGCTAAAACTTGGAATCTTGCAAGTCCTAATTACAAGCCTTACACAAAACTCTATTGGAACCGTTAATCACCCCAAATTTTTTTCAAAAAAAATTTTTCATTTTTTTTACTTGTCTAGGTTTAATTTGGGAATTTCAAGTTCTAAAAAGGTTATATTTTTACAAATTTACAACCGATAG
This sequence comes from Helianthus tuberosus, assembly GCA_030545235.1. Classification (NCBI taxonomy): domain Eukaryota; kingdom Viridiplantae; phylum Streptophyta; class Magnoliopsida; order Asterales; family Asteraceae; genus Helianthus; species Helianthus tuberosus. The sequence continues at coordinate 154,311,960 of CM060427.1, read as the reverse complement.
CGTCGTGATAAAAACAACCAACATAAGAAAATTATGAAACGACATGACAAGTTTAGTTAAAATTTGATTATATATACTTGATCACATAAAAACCCATTCCCACAAAAGTGAGTTTTGAGCCTTTATTGAGCATACAAATACATATCCTTAAACTAAATGCTCATTTTTCGTTTCTTGTGTGAATAGCCGCTTGGTTCTTACGACTCTAGAACTTGCCACGACGATACAATCCCGGTCCCTACCAACTTAAACCCGAGTAAGTAAATGATGGAGGCATTAGGACTAACCCCTTTTTTATTTCTACACCATTATTTTTCTTTTTTTTTTTTTGCCACCTACCCAAAATCCCCCCTAGTTAACCTCTTTGAGCCTAAACCTTTTCATTTCTTAACCCAAAATAAACACCATTTTACCCACCAAAACCCTTTTTCATTTTAAACCCTTTATTTTAGTAACAAAGCTCGGTTTTTCTTATGACTTGTTTAAAAAAATGACCATGATGAAGCCAAAAGAAATAAACAAACAAGTCTATCAAAAAGAACTTTGTTTGGAGAAGTGCTTCATCAAAATAAAAAGTTACAAAATAATAACAAGTCTTACGAAAACCGACGCTTTTTACGTCTTTCGCCCTTTTTCTACTAGCCACTAACCCAACCACCTACCTTTAACTCAAGCCTAACCCTTAATCCAAAAAGTCCTCTTGATATTTACAAAGGTGTATAGTTAAAAAGGAGGAGGATTGATTGCTTGGCAAGCTTATGGTAGGAGTAAGTTCCATGCCGCTCTCGAGTGATTCACTAAAATACATCTTCGGCCGAGTGTTGAGTGATCCCCCGTGAGGTATGTGAACTTGTATATAAATGGAATTTTAAAAAGGCATGTTATGCCCTAATAAGTAATTTATCTTATGTAATGTTTTAAATAAATCATGACGAATAGGGTTGTAAATAAATAAAAATAAAACTTAATAAAGAATCTTGGAAATCCCGACACTCTATGACAAGCCCAAAAAACCTTCTCTTATACCCATTCCATTTGGGAGTGTAAAGCCACATTATAAAGAGTTTTGCTTGAGGACAAGCAAAGATTCAAGTGTGAGGGTATTTGATGTGCACAAAATGAAACATATAAATTACATAAAACTAACCATTTTTTAGTACTAATGTTGGAAAAAGTGTGTTTTTGTCTTCCTTTTGTATTTTCAGGATTAAATGAGCTCAAATGAACAAAATAAGCAAAAAGGCAGCTAAATCTAACATAAATACAAGAAAAGGAAAAAACATGGCATGCCCGACCCCCCGACAGCATCTTCCCAAGCAAAACAAGATAACAGAAGGCTGAACACGCCCCGTGCTCAGTGAGCACGAGGGCGTGCCCAAGTGTCTGCAGAAAAGACAAATTTGTAGAAGCTTCTATCACCCACCACGGGGGCGTGCTCAGCGGACACGGGGCCGTGGTCAACTCTAAGATTCGCAGAATCTAGGGAAATCTTGATAGTACAGATACGCTTCTGCACACGAGGTCGTGCCCAGCGGACACGGGGGCGTGGTCAACTAATGCAGACAAACTGCAATTAATGAAGAAAGAGAAGGAGGATGGACATGGGGCCGTGCCCATTGGACACGGGGCCGTGCCCGAGCTGCTGTTCAGGCTATAAATAGGGGTGCTTGGCTCAGTTGCAAACCATCCCTTAGCACACCACCTCTCTCACACTTCACCCACCCACCACCACCATCATCCACCACCATCATCCATCATCCATCATAGAGTGTGTGAGTCGTCTCGGGATCCAAGATTGATCGTAAGAGTTCTTGATAATCAAAGGCCATGTTTGCCTAAGTCTCTTACATTACTTGGTGAAGACAAATGTTTAGTGTAATACTTTTTATTTTTAATCTTTTCGCACTTTTTATTTGGTTATGTATTAATGACTTTAATAACTAGTTTCTTATGTTGAAGGTGATTCTTCCTTGTCGTTTGTCCGGGGTGTCTTGGCATTATTTTACTGTCTATATAAAATAAAAGATTTTCACCATTCATATCTCCACGGCCTATATGGAGATATGTTGGCTACCTGGTCGGGGGTTAAGGGAACGGTTTGGTAAGAGTCTTGCCTTGTTCAGTGTATAGATCCAGCAAGGATCTGGGTCAAATTTAGTAGGACCTCCTTCAATACCCACCGGTATTGGATGGCGGGGGTCCAAACTCTTTGATCCCCTCATATGTAAGCTACTATTAAAACTTTAACCCGGCTACTTAGCCGAGGGTAACGTCACCTTCAAAAGAGGGGCCTACCACATTATGCATTAATAACTTAATTACTTATCTTTCAATAATCCGACCCTTTAGGATTGTATCCTTGTTGACTCAAACTACTAGGTTGAGGGTAACATCACCTTCAAAAGAGGGGCCTACTACAATAACTAAGATAATCTCTTAAAAAGTGTAAAAGTGCGGAAATAATCAAAGGTTACACTACACACGAGTCGGATCCAAGTGATTCATCTTGTCTATCTGTTTCTACTTTTATTTTATTTTTCAGCATTTTAGTTTGCACTTGCCCATATGTGTGTTTAGTGTTAGTAAATATCGTGTTTTATAAATTTAAAACTTGGCTAAAAAGTGTAAAAGGGCTTAAAATATACATAAAAAATATAGCACATTTCACGCACATCAGAAAACGTAGCGGATAAGAAAAAACAAAGAGTTAAAAGACTTGCAAGCTTCAATCAGTTTGCATCAAAACTATGGCTTTTAACAGTTTCGTGCGAAATCAAATGTCCCACGTGCATTATAATACTCATCAAGTCCCACATTTATACAAAAAAAAATGAGTAAATCAAATTTTATAAAAGTCTAATTGAGGCATTTCAACAAACACATGGAATGCAATTCATCAAACACATTGATTTGAGATTGTATGCTTTGAAAACCTTTTTTATTACACTCGCGGGTAGACCTGGCAAAACAAGCTCATCCATTCTATTTTGGATTTATATGGGTATAATAAATTTTAAGATGGGTTAAGATGGGCCAAACAAAATTAGTCACTAGGTTAGGATGGGTTATGAAGTGGTGGATAAAAAAAAAAAAGAGTAGGTCAGGATGGGTATGAGATAAAACCCAAGCGGGTCAGGATGGGTCGTTCTTCGTTTAAAAATAATCAAAAAAATCAAAAAAAATTGTAAAAAATAAAAAAATTCTAAAAAATCATAAAAATACGAAAAAATTCTAAAAAATCATAAAAATTCTATAAAATTCTAAAAATTTCTAAAAATTCCATAAAATAAAAAAATATAAAAATATAAAAAATCAAAAAATTTCTAAAAAATCAAAAAAGTTCTAAAAATCATAAAAATCCTAAAAAATCCAAATTTTTTTTAAAAATCATAAAAAATATAAAAAATCATAAAATTTCTAAAAATTCTAAAAAATCAAAAAAAATCTAAATTAATTCTAAAAAATCAAAAAATTTCTAAAAAATAAGGGGAATTGGCCTGTAATAATCTCACCTAGACCTTATTGGCCATTAATAATCCCACCTCAGAATATTCCCCCCACCAGTCCCACCTTTCACCTATTTTTCCTACAATGGTCTCCCGTTAAAAAACTTAACGGAGTTAAGCTTTTTTTCCAAATTACAAACAGATTTTTTAGGGATTTTGATCAGAACGATGATACGAGTCCATTGATGTAAAACTTACTTCGAAATGGTGCTCAAAGTGACTTGATTTTGGTTAATTCGAAATTTAAACACCCGAATTGAAGCGCCGTTTTCACCGTTTGAAGCACCGTTTCGAGGCAAGTTTTACATCAATGGACTCGTATCGTCGTTCTAAACAAAATCCCTAAAAAATCTGTTTGTAATTTGGAAAAAAGCTTTACTCCGTTAAGTTTTTTTTAACGGGGGACCATTGTAGGAAAAATAAGTGAAAGGTGGGACTGGTGGGGGAATATTCTGAGGTGGGATTATTAACGGCCAATAAGGTCTAGGTGGGAATATTACAGGCCAATTTCCCAAAAAATAAAAAAAAATAAAAAAAATCAAAAACAATTCAAAAAAATCAAAAAAATTCTAAAAAATAAAAAATAATTAAAAAAAAATCATAAAAATTCTAAAAAATCATAAAAATTCTAACAAATCCAAAAAATTCAAAAAAAAAATCAAAGAAATTCTAAAAAATCATAAAAAATAATAAAAAATCAAAAAAATCAAAAAAATCCAAAAAAATTTAAAAATAAAAAAATAATAAAAAATATAAAAATTTTAAAAATGGGATTTTTTATATTTTTGATTTTTTACAATTTTTTCAATTTTTTTAGAATTTTTTGATTTTTGGATTTTTTTAGAATTTTATTGTTTTTTTTTTGTTTTTTTTTAAATTTTTTTTGGTTTTCTAGAATTTTTTGTTTTTTTTTATAATTTTTTTGATTCTTTAGATTTTTCTTGAGTTTTTTGGATTTTTATAATAATTTTGATTTTTTATAATTTTTTGGATTTTTTAGAATTTTTATGATTTTTTAGAATTTTTTGATTTTTTAATTTTTGTAATTTTTTAGATTTTTTTAGTGTTTTTTGGATTTTTTATAATTTCTAAGATTTTGTAGATTTTATTTGATTTTTTATAATTTTTTTGCATATTTTAGAATTTTTATGATATTTTAGAGTTTTTTTTATTTTTTAGATTTTTTTTGGATTTTTTAGAATTTTTAAGATTTTTTAGATTTTTTAGATTTTTTTATAATTTTTTGTTTTTTTAATAATTTCTTAGAATTTTTACGATTTTTTAGAATTTTTTAAATTTTTTTATATTTTTTTTAGAATTTTTTGATTTTTTAGAATTTTTTTTGATTTTTTAGAGTTTTTTGGATTTTCTATAATTTTTATGATTTTTTTATAATTCTTATGGTTTTTTATAATTTTTTTTTATTTTTTAGAGTTTTTTATTTATTTTTTATAACCCATCTTAACTCAAACCCATCCTAACCCAAACCCATCTTGACCCATTACCCATCCAAACCTTTTTTTAAAATACCCATCCTAACCCAAACCCATCTTGACCCATTACCCAAACTGTTGGTGCATCCGTCTGTCGTCTACGTCTTCAGTCGTATCTCAGTCTCGTTACGGATCTTAAAGAATGATGATGTCAACATCTTACATGATGACATCATCTTAGTGATGTCATCAATGACATCATTCAACAAAAGACATGTAACACCCCGAAAATTTACGTCCTATAAGGTGTTGACACGTGTCATAAGCTTGAATGTGTGAAAGAATACCCTAGAGGGACTAAAGTTGACAAACTTGAAAAGTATATGAAAATACGAGTTCTAAATGTCAACAGTGAATAAATATGTTGTACATTAACCCTACATGATGCTCATACCTTCAAAAGAATGAATCATGGATCATACGAAGCTAAAAGGGAGAGATTACAAACTACAGGGGTTAAATGTGTCAACATGTTAAAGATATACCTCTGAGTGACCTTTTGACAAACCCGAAGCTTTGTAAATGTAAATTATGCTCACTAGAATGCACGATTAAAATTTCATAAAGTTTCGTTAACGTATGAGAAAGTTATGATCAAATTCGTGTGCGAGTGGTTAAAAGCGTCAACGTTGAAATTTATGACTTTTCGGGTAACCATAAAGTTACCCAAGGACTTAACAAAGTATGTTTATGTCTTAAGGCCCATAAAAGTCAAGTTAGAGGGCTCGAAGTGCAAGAAAGCATGTTAAGACCAAGTGTAGAAGGATCAGGGACTAAAAGCGTCAAAAAGTGCATAAGTTTGCATTTTCGCGCATAACCTACATTCTGAATACATCTGGTCATCCAAAAATTTATGTAAGCACTAAAATATTTTATTTTAGTGTTCGCCATAAGAAAAATCCATTCGTCGCGTCATTTGGATCGTTTTTGGGCACTTATGCGCATTCCGTCGTAATTAAGCGAACATCGCGTTCGTACGACCAAACGAACCATCACCCGGCACATTTTTGAGCATGTTTCATGTCCACAATGTTTAGGTAATATTTTAGGGCCTTAAAGTTGGCTTTACGGGCCTTAGAAGTGTCGAAAAAGGCCTTAAACACGTGCAGGGACTGAAACTGTCATTTTTCAAACTTGTTGTCTGATCAGGACCCTCAGGCGGCCCGCATGAGTTTAAGGGCATCCTGAAGCGGGCCGCATGGCCCCTTCTGACCAGATTAAATGCATCAAACAGCTGGTTTCAGCTGTTTGGCACTCCAAATCTCAATGCCACATGTTGATTTCCTATGGTTAGTGGCAATTTAGGCACCATAACCTTCCGACAAGTGTACGGCCTTGATCGTGCCCTCTTCTCCAAGAAACGATCCTAACGGTGGACCGAAATCTATAAATACCCATCACATTTCACTTCATTTCTCACACTTGATCTGATCATAAGCCTTCTAAGTTGAAGTTATACTTCATACCTGAAGGTAAATCGGATCGAGAGCTTTCGGGAACCCTTCGTAAGTATTCTTTCGTTCTTTTATTGCTTTACGGGTCCGAAAGTCAAACTTTTCTTGACTTTCTGCATTGACCAGTTTAAGGTCGATGCGAAGTTCGTTTGAACTTCATAACGTGAGCGTGATCACGATGGTTATAGTCCCTAGTGACTATACCTACTGATTTCCACGTTATCTAGGCTCAGTGACGAGCCGTAGTTTCGGCCAGAATACGTATTCTTGAGTATTTTGTAACCAAACTACTTATGGGTATCAAAACCGTTTGTTTTGATACCAAACTTGTTTTCTAACTTAGTTAAGCATGTTTCAACATGCTTAGCTCGTCACTTTAGTTTAGTGCTTATATAGGGTCGTAAAGGTAAGTGATCTAAACAATCGCTTATACTTTCGAACCCGACCCGTTTGGTTGATCATTAGGATCCGACCAAACACATTAAGTGACCTTATGATCACATCGTTCGAGTAGTTGTATGACAGGTAGTATATATGCCTTAGGTAAATGACCAAAATACCCCTACGGGGCTTAAATTGAGATTAAACTCGTTTTGGGCATAATGGAAGGTATCCTACTGATACCACAACATATTTAAGGCATATTAACTTAGGAAACCTGTTCGTGATCCATTCGGTTACCCGTTACGCTTATTACGCGATCGGTTCGGTTGATGTAACAAGTTTACATAAATTAGCCGAAACGGGTCAAACCTTATCCGTTTTATCTCAAAATCCAGAATGTGTTTAGTTTACCCATATTATACAAGTCTTCAAACTTGTCGGGTCTAAACCACATTCTATTCCGGTCTTCGCTTAATCATGCGTTTGAACCGTAAACCTTCCTTAAAACTAACCGGTCTAAGTTACGACTTAAATAAGACCCGTTAGGAATCTAATAGGTTAATAAAACCTTCGTTCCAGATTGAGAGCCCCAGTAGAAGTACTTGTGCTTGCTGATTAAGATATACGGCTGAGTGTAAATTGCATTGCTAGCTCAGGTAAATACTTTTAACTTATTTTCCCTTATACGGGCTTGGGATACGGTATTATAAAAATACCGCTTGGTCGGGTGTAGAAACCTTTTAATCGGAGATGATTAAATTGAAAAATCCCGTTTTAATCTGTATTGATTGATAACAAATAACATTGGGGGTTAATGACCGTGTCCTGGATATCCTTGGCTCATTTTAAAAAGTGAATGGCCACGACGTAAGCACAAGGTGTAGACATAACACCTCCTGTTGCATATGTATAACGTATACTCACTCGTAAGGGTAACTTCTTGTGAGATTATATTTGTGGTGTGTCGATTAATCTTGTCCGGCTTGTATTGTATAATCACCGGCCCTAAATGTTGGACAACCATGTAAATCGGATACAAGATTTTTATTAATAAAATTGTCCCAAGTATAAAAGATTAATTTTGCCTCTGTGCATTTTAATCAATGTGTCAAGATATTTTGTGCCGTTTGCACTCAAATCACTTTTCAAACTCTTTTACCAAAATGAGTCAGTTAATTGTATTTACCAGTGTAAACTGACGTATTTTCCAAAAAGGTTAAGTGACAGGTACTATGCGTAATTGGCTGGGAGCTCAGGGCGTCACTAGGGAATCTTGAAAGTTCTAGATGCCTAAAGTCTGTTGAACAGTTTTCTTTTAATTGATCCGCCTGTGGATCCTTTACCTTCCGTTGTAATACTTTGACATTACTTATATTCGGAATGTAATATATTTATCTTTTGCTTCCGCTGTGCATTTATATATTGTGTTGTTTGACCATGATGTTGCCAACCACGTCACGATACTCCCCCACCGGGCCCACCGGTGACACGTGGAAATTTGGGGTGTGACAGGTTGGTATCAGAGCCAACACTGAGTGAATTAAACACTAGCCTTTTGTGTTTAATCTCAGTTACACAATTGCACAATCTAAACTTCTGAGTCTAGACTTAACATAGGATTATTCTCAATCCTAATCTGGAAATTTTTACTTCCAAAATTTTTATTGGATACGTCGCCAAGTGAAGAAGCCGTAATAGGAGTTCTCCACACCCGGAGCCCTGAGATGCTGAGCTTCGTACCGCGGCCAAAATGAAACGTGCAGTCAAGGGGGAGCATTCAGAAATAACTTGAAGAAGAAACTCCTTTTGCTGAAGATCGTTTCCTTAATAGTCCTTATAAGGACATATTTATCCTTCAGTCCCTTCGAGGACACATTATCCCTTCAAAGACCCGCTTAGGGCAACTCTGTATTTTTATTTTCATATAATGGATAAATTAAACTTGTCCACGTGACTAAGCCTTTTGTGCTATTGCTAAATGCCTCGATCCCAGACGATCATGGCTTATAAATTAAACTTGTCCATGTGACTAAGCCTTTTGTGCTATTATTAAATGCCTCGATCCCAGACGATCATGGCTTATAAATTAAACTTGTCCATGTGACTAAGCCTTTTGTGCTATTATTAAATGCCTCGATCCCAGACGATCATGGCTTATAAATTAAACTTGTCCATGTGACTAGGCCTTTTGTGCCATTACAAACTCATAAATAGCCCTGATTCTCTGAAATCTTGACTTATAAATTAAACTTGTCTACGCGACTAGGCCATTAGTGCTATTATTAAATTATAAATTAGGATTTATGATAAAAATCCTGAATAAAATAAATATCCTTACTTTCCTGCCAGTATTCAATTTAAAAGAATCTTAAAGGTGAAATCTAGCCTATGCGGCCAAGATGGTGAAACCTACCCAAGAGATTCAAATCCTTGTTAACACCTAAGAACGTGTTAGCACTCCTGACAAATGTGATTCGATAAAATCACAACAGTCATCCTTATATTAGATTCTTCCAATTTTCCTTATCTAGTCTATTGATTTAGAAATCATGGCTTGTGTCATCCTATAAGATGATCACATTATAAACATCCAGAAGTGATGAAGTGCCTTCGGGCTAAACTTGTTGTCCGATAAGACAACGACAGTGGTGGTCTATGACCTCCTGTCCAAAAATGTTGGACCAGGTCCAAGCATAATAGTCGGTAGGATCCATACGATCTCGACTAATAGCATCTGAGAAGATGATCATATTATAACCATCCCTCAGAAGGGAAATGCCCACGGGCTATATCTATTGTCCCAAAAGACAAAAGACAGTTGGAGTCTACAACTCCCTGTCAAGAGAAGGTAATGAACGTGATTCAAACCTTAATGCCTAGATTCTCTGAAATCATGGCTTATAAAATTTAGAACTGTCCTTGTGACTAGGCCTTATGCGCCACTTTAATATCCTTAATGTTTATAACTAGGATGAATTATAATGGAAAATACTAATTTAATATAACTAACAAGTTAACCAATATGATTTATATTACCATGGTTGATAAATCGTCAAAGATGATGATTCCATATTAATCTCTGAATAAATCATTGTTAATATTTATGTAGCAATCAGGCTACATGGCTGGATTAGATGAAGTTAACAGTCACTTGAAGGAGAGCAATGATACTACCAGAATTAATGTAACTGGAGCAGAACTACAGGCAATAATAGATTATGCTGTTACTCGAGCACTTGATCGGCAGTATGATGAGTCTAATGATACCCGCTCTAAGACTCTATCTGCGGCTAGTTGTAAGCCCCCTCTTAAAACACATGAGTCAAGGGAGGACGATGTTCATGACTTGTCAAATCAAAGGAGTATTCCGTCTAGACAAGTTGTGTTTCATCAAGAGGCACCAGTTAAGACCTGTTCATATAAATATTTCGTCTCCTGCAAGCCCAGAGACTTTACAGGAAAAGAAGGAGCCATCGATTGCATGACATGGCTCGATGAGATGGACGCTGTTGTCGACATCAGCGGTTGTGCGGAGCAAGATGTTGTGAAATTTGTTTCACAATCATTCAAAGGGGAAGCGTTGGCATGGTGGAGATCATTGCTCCAAGCCACGGGAAAGGTTCTACTCTACAACTTATCTTGGGAGCAATTCGTTGCATTAGTCAAGGAAAACTATTGCCTCCAGCATGAAGTAGAAAAGATAGAATCAGATTTCTTGACTCTGGTCATGGAGAAATTGGATTGTCAGGCATATGTGACAAGTTTCAACACTATGTCCCGCCTAGTTCCTTATTTAGTCACCCCTGAACCTAAACGCATAGCACGTTTCATTGGAGGCCTAGCACCAGAGATAAAAGGGAATGTTAAAGCATCTAGGCCAACCACATATAGGTCCGCGGTGGACTTATCCTTATCTCTCACCTTAGACGCAATCAGAATTAAGTCTGTTAAGGCTTCTGGCGAGAGAAGAAGTGAGAGAGAGGAGGAAAACTCTCATCAAACTAACAAAAAGAAGAAGAAGGGAAGCTCGGAGAGCGGGAAGGATTCCGAGTTTAGGAAGAACTCGAGTCAGTCTGATAGCAGACCCAAATGCAGTAACTGCAAAAAGCAACATTTTGGAAAATGTACAATAGACCCACGCGCTAAATGGTGTGGAATTTGCAAGACCAAGGGTCACAAAACCTTAGAGTGCAAGGGGATGAAGAACGCCACATGTTACAATTGTAACGAGGAAGGGCACATCAAAACCAACTGCCCAAAGCTTATAAAGAAGCCGGGAAAGGCCAGGGAAATAAGCGCATGAGTCTTCCGGGTGAACGCCAGGAGATGGTGCAGAAAAATAACTATATAGCAGGTACCTTTCCTTATCAAGCAGTTGTGCAGAAATTTACTTAATACTGACACATGTGATTCAATAATGAACGATCACTGTTGAGAACTGTCGTCTCCGTCTTGTAGGACTTCGGTCATTTTATACGAAGTAGAAATTGGCCGATGATACTTTAGAAATTGCTCCAACAAACCTTAGATGGATATTTTATATCTAAATAGGAATCACTCCTTTCTGATATTCCTATGGCAAGCTTTCAAGCTACCTAAATTCTTTAATATAATAAAGACAGATGTGACGTTTTGATCCTCTGTCAGAAAAATGACGGACTAGGTCCAAATCTTTAATGCCATTGATGGTCTTTTGCGACCTAGGCTAAGTAATATTAATATATTTTAAATAACGTTCATTAAGAATGATAGTGTTATAATAGCCTGTATAGGTTATTGACACCATGGTTAGTATGTATTAAGGCCATCAGAATAAAAATAGTAGTTGTTGGATTTCAACTAAGAAATTGTTTTATTGGTATTAGGAACCAATATCGAGTATGACAAACTCGGATAAGACAACAGTCAATCGCGCCATTGATGACGCGACGCAGACTAATGATGCTGAAATTGTAAACCTTAGAATTTCCAAAGATGTTCTTCAAACTATGATAGACGCAGCCGTTGGAAAAGCTGTGAAGAGAGCTGTGAAAAAGTTAAATGAGAACCATGCTGCTCGGTCCAAATTTTATCTAGGACCACACTTCCTTACTCATAAGAAGGATCTCGTTCATGCCTCTGATGCAAAGGATGAACTAAAAAGGAAAAGGGAGGTAGATGACTCCCAGAGTTCTAAGAAACAGAACAAACAAAAGTCCGACCAGAAACCAGTATGTGAGACCTGCAAGAAGCGCCATTATGGGAAATGCAGGTTCGAACCAAAATCCAAATCACAGCCCAGGGCTTGTGGGATCTGCAAGTCTAAAGGACATAAAACCATGGATTGCAAGAAGTTGAAGGATGCAACCTGTTATGGTTGCAACGAGAAGGGGCATATCAAGACCAACTGCCCTAGGAAACAGAAGAAGCCCGAGTAGGCCAAGATGACAAACGCACTAGTTGTCAGGATGAACGCCCAAGAGATGGGGCAGAATAATAATAGTATAATATGTACCTTTCGTTATCAAACAGTTTATGTAGAAACTTAATTAATACTGGCACGTATAAATATATTATGAATGATAAAGGTTGAGAACTGTTGTCTCCACCTGATTAAGACTCCGGTCATTTAATGCCCGGTAGAAAATGACGATGTTACGTCGAAAATGCTCCAACAAATCCTATATTGATATTAATATCTGTTAGAAATCATTTTTCTAATATCCTTATAGCAAACTTTTGATTGCATACTTAAGGACTCAATATAGTGATAAAAATCGATTGGTTGCCTTAAAAATCAAGTCCATATTGTGAGTGATAAGTAGCAATTAATTATCAAGACTCCTTATGAGACAACCCTCATAATTACACGTGTCCGTACGATTAATTAATATTAAACATAAAAATGGTGGAACTGACCGTCCCCGGAATCGAACCCGGGTCTAGGCCGGCCGCACCCTTTCGCGCGCCTAGCCAACTGAGCTAGGTGCCTAGTTTGTGAAAATCTCCATTCTAATTAAATATAAGCACATATAGTTGATATCTCTTTAATCTCTATCGATTTCAAATACCAAATAGTATGACAAAAGCGCTATATGAGGATTGGTGTATCTTAATAAATTCCATAGATTGCTTCCATGCCTGATCAGTATGGAGGTTTAATGCATGGGACCACAAAGATATCTCGATGGTCATACAGTACTAAAGTCAACTAATGGTATTCAAAGGAGATGTCCAGAATGGAATTGTCCAAGTAAATATTCCCGATTTAGGAAATTGTGGACTAGTAACATGAATATGTCATTTATTTGACACAAGCAATTATGGATGAACTGGAGCCCGAGATATGGAAAACTCTCTGTAACCTCCTTGCATCTTGATTATCTTCTCCTAATAATAACCTGTTTACCCCTGAGAGGCAGGTAGAGCTAAGGTTTAAATTCTGTTTAAGGTTGTGTTATTATGAAATCTCCAAAAATGGCTAGTACTATCATTGGAAGAATCGAAACCCTGGTTAATTAGGATTTCTTAATAAAGGGTTCATATAGCTTAACTCAATATCCTGGAAATCCGGTATAGTTAATTAAGAAAGACGGTTCATCTTGCTTATGCATTGATAACCGAAACCCTATTTACGCAACAATTAAGAATTGCTATTACCTACCCAGGATCGTCGATTGGTTCGACTAGCTGTAAGAATTAGCTATTCTTGGAGAGTAATTAAGCAGTAGTTGGAATAACCATCTCATCATAGAATAAGTTTTCTATAACAATTATTATGTAAGTGATAAGGTTACTCCTTTGGAGACTTAGTATAGATGGAATGTTAAACATCTATTGTTAAATAGAGAATTGGTAAGTCCAATTATCAAGATCTGAAAGTTGCCTGGGGGACAACAAATAAGATTATACAAATCCATAATCGATTGTAGGTTGCCAGTATATGGCAAGAAATCGAGGAGTTATGAAAATAGCAAACTTCCTAAGTTCTTGTTAAGGAATATGGTTTAACAAAAGATATCACCCAGGAAGGGTGTATCAAATTTGTGAAATTATCAGGCTAGTTAAGCTCTGAATAAAGGTAAATCATTCGAAGGAAATCGAATGTATCAAGATCAAGTAGCTTGTAAGCTAAAACCTACTTAAGGAGTTTGACGGAGCTCGCAATACATTGCACAATAGTGACTGGAGGATGTGTTCCGCCAATAAGTCAAGGAGCACTATCACAAATTGGTATGCGGATTTACGATGTGATAAACATCCTATATTGATTAAGGATCGACAGGTAAGAACGCTTCGAAGGAAGAATATACCTTTTGTAAAGGTCAAATGGGATGCCCGAAGAGGTCCCGAATTCACGTAGGAAGTTGAATCCACGATGAAAGAAAAGTACCTTTACTTATTTCAGTAAATCTCGGGTCGAGATTTATTTTAAGGGGGTGAGGATGTAACACCCCGAAAATTTACGTCCTATAAGGTGTTGACACGTGTCATAAGCTTGAATGTGTGAAAGAATACCCTAGAGGGACTAAAGTTGACAAACTTGAAAAGTATATGAAAATACGAGTTCTAAATGTCAACAGTGAATAAATATGTTGTACATTAACCCTACATGATGCTCATACCTTCAAAAGAATGAATCATGGATCATACGAAGCTAAAAGGGAGAGATTACAAACTACAGGGGTTAAATGTGTCAACATGTTAAAGATATACCTCTGAGTGACCTTTTGACAAACCCGAAGCTTTGTAAATGTAAATTATGCTCACTAGAATGCACGATTAAAATTTCATAAAGTTTCGTTAACGTATGAGAAAGTTATGATCAAATTCGTGTGCGAGTGGTTAAAAGCGTCAACGTTGAAATTTATGACTTTTCGGGTAACCATAAAGTTACCCAAGGACTTAACAAAGTATGTTTATGTCTTAAGGCCCATAAAAGTCAAGTTAGAGGGCTCGAAGTGCAAGAAAGCATGTTAAGACCAAGTGTAGAAGGATCAGGGACTAAAAGCGTCAAAAAGTGCATAAGTTTGCATTTTCGCGCATAACCTACATTCTGAATACATCTGGTCATCCAAAAATTTATGTAAGCACTAAAATATTTTATTTTAGTGTTCGCCATAAGAAAAATCCATTCGTCGCGTCATTTGGATCGTTTTTGGGCACTTATGCGCATTCCGTCGTAATTAAGCGAACATCGCGTTCGTACGACCAAACGAACCATCACCCGGCACATTTTTGAGCATGTTTCATGTCCACAATGTTTAGGTAATATTTTAGGGCCTTAAAGTTGGCTTTACGGGCCTTAGAAGTGTCGAAAAAGGCCTTAAACACGTGCAGGGACTGAAACTGTCATTTTTCAAACTTGTTGTCTGATCAGGACCCTCAGGCGGCCCGCATGAGTTTAAGGGCATCCTGAAGCGGGCCGCATGGCCCCTTCTGACCAGATTAAATGCATCAAACAGCTGGTTTCAGCTGTTTGGCACTCCAAATCTCAATGCCACATGTTGATTTCCTATGGTTAGTGGCAATTTAGGCACCATAACCTTCCGACAAGTGTACGGCCTTGATCGTGCCCTCTTCTCCAAGAAACGATCCTAACGGTGGACCGAAATCTATAAATACCCATCACATTTCACTTCATTTCTCACACTTGATCTGATCATAAGCCTTCTAAGTTGAAGTTATACTTCATACCTGAAGGTAAATCGGATCGAGAGCTTTCGGGAACCCTTCGTAAGTATTCTTTCGTTCTTTTATTGCTTTACGGGTCCGAAAGTCAAACTTTTCTTGACTTTCTGCATTGACCAGTTTAAGGTCGATGCGAAGTTCGTTTGAACTTCATAACGTGAGCGTGATCACGATGGTTATAGTCCCTAGTGACTATACCTACTGATTTCCACGTTATCTAGGCTCAGTGACGAGCCGTAGTTTCGGCCAGAATACGTATTCTTGAGTATTTTGTAACCAAACTACTTATGGGTATCAAAACCGTTTGTTTTGATACCAAACTTGTTTTCTAACTTAGTTAAGCATGTTTCAACATGCTTAGCTCGTCACTTTAGTTTAGTGCTTATATAGGGTCGTAAAGGTAAGTGATCTAAACAATCGCTTATACTTTCGAACCCGACCCGTTTGGTTGATCATTAGGATCCGACCAAACACATTAAGTGACCTTATGATCACATCGTTCGAGTAGTTGTATGACAGGTAGTATATATGCCTTAGGTAAATGACCAAAATACCCCTACGGGGCTTAAATTGAGATTAAACTCGTTTTGGGCATAATGGAAGGTATCCTACTGATACCACAACATATTTAAGGCATATTAACTTAGGAAACCTGTTCGTGATCCATTCGGTTACCCGTTACGCTTATTACGCGATCGGTTCGGTTGATGTAACAAGTTTACATAAATTAGCCGAAACGGGTCAAACCTTATCCGTTTTATCTCAAAATCCAGAATGTGTTTAGTTTACCCATATTATACAAGTCTTCAAACTTGTCGGGTCTAAACCACATTCTATTCCGGTCTTCGCTTAATCATGCGTTTGAACCGTAAACCTTCCTTAAAACTAACCGGTCTAAGTTACGACTTAAATAAGACCCGTTAGGAATCTAATAGGTTAATAAAACCTTCGTTCCAGATTGAGAGCCCCAGTAGAAGTACTTGTGCTTGCTGATTAAGATATACGACTGAGTGTAAATTGCATTGCTAGCTCAGGTAAATACTTTTAACTTATTTTCCCTTATACGGGCTTGGGATACGGTATTATAAAAATACCGCTTGGTCGGGTGTAGAAACCTTTTAATCGGAGATGATTAAATTGAAAAATCCCGTTTTAATCTGTATTGATTGATAACAAATAACATTGGGGGTTAATGACCGTGTCCTGGATATCCTTGGCTCATTTTAAAAAGTGAATGGCCACGACGTAAGCACAAGGTGTAGACATAACACCTCCTGTTGCATATGTATAACGTATACTCACTCGTAAGGGTAACTTCTTGTGAGATTATATTTGTGGTGTGTCGATTAATCTTGTCCGGCTTGTATTGTATAATCACCGGCCCTAAATGTTGGACAACCATGTAAATCGGATACAAGATTTTTATTAATAAAATTGTCCCAAGTATAAAAGATTAATTTTGCCTCTGTGCATTTTAATCAATGTGTCAAGATATTTTGTGCCGTTTGCACTCAAATCACTTTTCAAACTCTTTTACCAAAATGAGTCAGTTAATTGTATTTACCAGTGTAAACTGACGTATTTTCCAAAAAGGTTAAGTGACAGGTACTATGCGTAATTGGCTGGGAGCTCAGGGCGTCACTAGGGAATCTTGAAAGTTCTAGATGCCTAAAGTCTGTTGAACAGTTTTCTTTTAATTGATCCGCCTGTGGATCCTTTACCTTCCGTTGTAATACTTTGACATTACTTATATTCGGAATGTAATATATTTATCTTTTGCTTCCGCTGTGCATTTATATATTGTGTTGTTTGACCATGATGTTGCCAACCACGTCACGATACTCCCCCACCGGGCCCACCGGTGACACGTGGAAATTTGGGGTGTGACAAGACAAAAGTTCATTTGATCAAAATTGAGATTTCGCTTTTATGTCAGAATCTGGTATCGCTCATATGTCTAAATAGGGGTATCGCTCATATGTCTAGAAGGGATATCGCTCATGTGTCAAGTGTACACATGAGCGAAATTAACAACCCTATATATAGGGCATAGGAGCGAAATCTCTCACATAGTTAGAGGGTGTTCTTCCGGCAAGCCACGAAGTGCTGCCGAAGTGTTGTCTGAACGTGTACTCGTATTATTGATCAATACAACAACAGTTTAAAATGAATTCTCGCTGAATTGTACTCGGTTTGTCTGTTTCCGTCGTTCAAACTGAGATAAACTCTTCTACACGACTCGTTTAGGTCCGAATTCGATCCTACAATTGGTATCAGAGCCAGTGAAGAAGAGTTTTCTACAATTCAGCCGAAAAATCTGTTTCTACACCTTTCTTTTTCGAAAAACAAAACTTTTTACGGTCAAAATCGGTCAAATTTCACATATGTTGTGCGTAAACATGTTTTAATCAATCCTTGTAAATTTCAGCTTTAAAATCGATCTAGAACTTTGAAATTTTGAGGTGTCGCTTATACGGACTCGTGTATAAGTGACGTCATCAGTTTGATTTCGTTTTTCTGAACATGTTAATTCCGCTCATATGAACACTTTGATTCCGCTCATTTGGTAACTTGTGGTATCGCTTTTGTGACATTTTGATTCCGCTTTTGTGACAATTTGTTGTTCACGTGTGTATTCATCGATTTGTGTAACATTGAATTCGAAGTTGTTTGAAAAAAAAAAATATCACATGCATGTTGTCGGTTAATCATAATTACATGTGAATTTGTATCAGCAATCGGTTTGTCAGTTAGCATGTAAAAGAACATTGAGTATTGTGAACCGATTGAATGCATTGTGTTGCGTGATACATTAATTGAGATTGTCTTGGATAAATATTGTGAACCGATTGAGATTTGCATGAGATCAGTATATTGAAGTGTAGTGCACACATGTTATAATCTTTAAATAATATTGTCGGGTTAGTGAGTCTTGCGGCCCAATCATAGTTTGGTTTAGTGGATTTTCAATCAGATTTTTTGGGTGGCCCAATGAGAATTTAGATATCATATTCCATTAGTTTATTTGTTTAAGATTGAAAATCCATGTGGCATGTGCTTTGACTGAATATTTGTCTCGGTCCTATCATTTCACAACATTCAAATATTTGTTATCATATCTTCACGTGACTAAAGGTTTCATGCATTGAAGTTGATTGTCGTTTGTTGGTGAAGTAGACATTGTGGTACAATAAAAATCAGAAATAAAGAAATCAAAAAGGTGTTTGAACAGATTGTGTTTGAAAGATGGCAATGGTCTTTGATGAGAAGGAAAACCATGATCTTGTATCATATAATAGTTGGTTTCGAGGGATATTGAGTAGAAGTTATCAAGATGTGAAAGAGAAGGCTTGGATTATAAGATTTGAAAATTTCATGTGTTTGAAAAATGAAAAATTGAATGAGTTAGAAAGACGATATGGAGTCTTAATAGAATATCTGAAAAATAACGAGATAAGATTGACAGAGGCTGAAAAGATATCAAAGTTTGCACATGCATTACCTGCAGAATGGGATGATTTTTTGAAAAACCTAAGAAAGGATTCTAGTTTTTCAAAATTATCTCTATATGAGTTCATCAGTAAACTTGAAAATCATAAATTTGAAAATGAAAAGAAAAGGAAAGCGTTGTTAAATGATATAGAAAATATTTTGGAGAAAATAAGTGTGGATGTATTAATTGAAATGAAAAGAAGGGTTAATGTGTGTCTTGGGGCAAAAGATGTTATGAAATACAATATGAAGAGGGGTTGTTATATTGATGAAAATATGAATCCTCTTGACTTCGTTAAAATCTTTTGTGCAGGAACATACAAAACAGAGATAGAGCAAGTTCAAAAGAATGAAGAATCTGTGGAGATTGATTCCTCAAGTGACTCAGTGTGCCTCAAATGTGAAAACTTTAAGACTGACAATGACAAATTTTTGAAGGACACGAAAAGTTTGAAATCGGAAGTCAAGAAGTTGAAAGATGAGAAGCAAACTGATGTAAAAAAGATTCTGGATTTACAGGGAAATTGTGAAAAGCTGAAAGCTGAAAATGTTAAACTGTTAAATGACTTGAACAGTTTGACATCAGAAAACAAAATTTTTGAAGAAAAAATTAAAAGTTTTGAAAATGAAAAATCAAAGATTGAGAAAGATTTTCAAAGTCAAATAAAAATTTTAGAAGATGAGAGAGATTTGTTTGGTAAAAACAATCTTGAAAAACAAATTGCAATCAATTCTCATCTTGAAAAGATTATTCGACTTGAAAAAGAGGCAGAATGTGCTCAAAAGAAAATCAATGAATGGGAAGAAAAGTTGAAGGTGTTTGTGAATACTTCAACTATTCCTTGCCCAAAACCTTTAAATTCAGTTCCAATAAGTGACAATGTCACAAACTTTGATAAAGTCAAAGTTGAAGATTGTGATGAGAAAACTGATGATGATTTTGAAAAAAGAAAAATATTTTTGAAATTAAAAGAAAAATTTCAAGAAACCGTTCTACATTCTACTGAGAAAGGTGAATGCTCAATGCAAAAACTTGTAAAGAAGAATGTGGAACAAAAACAAAAGGATAAAAAATCGAAAAATGTTCAAAAAGAAAATAAAAGCTCATCAGTTCAATTGTCCAATCGTGATAAAAAACCACAAAAATTGGAAAATCAAAACTCTAAAATTGTTGGCAATAAGTGGTGCAGGTCGGACCACAGTGTTCAAAAGCCAAATCCAGCAAACAAGAGGAGGAAAGATTATCACCAAGCCAAACAGTGCTTTGATTTGAGCATTTGGGCTGAAAATGGTGATTGGTACGATAACAGAGTGTGTTACCGATGTGGTTATCAAGGACACATTGCTGTTAACTGCCAAAGTTGGAATTATGAGACGAGAAGATGCTTTAACTGCAATATTAGTGGCCATATTGCCAGAGATTGCCCAAGGAGATCAAATGAAAGATTGAGGGTTAATTCTCAGAAAATGGCAAAGAAATCAGTCAATGTCAAGTCCAAAGAACAGAAGGTTCAAGAACCTAAAGTTCAAGAAACGAAAGTGAAGCTTTCTCAGGGACAAAAAGACAGACTGAGGAAGAAGAGGAAGAAGGCCAGAGAGTATCTGGAGAGAATTTTGTCCTCGGGTTCATCTGTTGGTAAAAATAAGAGTTCTGATGAATCGACTTCCTCGATGGCAAAGTCAAGCAAGACGAATTCATCGGATACAAATCTGAGGACGAAAGAGGAAAAGAAGAAGAAGAAAATGGTCGGCGATGAATCTGATGTGTCAAAGTCAGACAAGCCACCATCAGGCAATGAATCTGACAGATCAAAGTCAGACAAGCCATGTTCAGGCAATGATTCTGGTTCGTCAAAGCCAGAGGAGCCATTGGTTGAGGTAAAATTGGAGAATTCAGGTTTAACAATGGATGATGAAAATTTTCCATCATTGTTGAACAAGAATTCAAAATCACCCAAGGACCGTCAGGCTTGGGTGAATCTGTTTAAATGAAAAACCTGACTTGCCGGAGATCCCAAGTTGGTAATTGTGGATCATGAATCGGCATCATTCTTTATCATGTTTGTATAATGTGTTTTTGAGAAGTTTTGCAGGACTTGCCGGAACTCCCAGGTTTGTAAGCGAGGAGTAGGAATCGGCACCTTGAGAATTCAACCAAAAGATGGTAAATTGGTTGAAAAGCAGGTTTAAGTTGTATTGTTGTGATTTTTACAAGCGGTTCAGAAGTTGAATTGGATTGATTTTAAAAGTGGTAAATCAGGGACATTAAGTTGTATCTGATTTTCTACAAGTGGTTGAAAAACAATGTGATGATTTAATTCCCAATTTTACAAGTGGTAAAATCAACAAAACTTATTTTCCGGAAAAACCATTTGATTAAAACAAACTTAAGTGTTTTGAAATCGATGGGAAAATAGTTTGTTGTGAGGGGGAGTTCTGATTGTTTATGCCAAGTGGATGGCGAATTGAGGCAATTCGATATCAGTTGTCATGTTCTTGTACAGTTTGTTTTCAAATTTCCTAAAATGTGTTTGCATTTTAAGGGGAGTAAGAAATTTTAGAAAATCCAAAAACATTTGAAAATTTGAAAAAGTCAAAAACATGATAAAATGAAAAATGAGTTTTTGTTGCATAAAAGAGGAAATGATAGTACATCAGTGGACGATCACAACATGCTAAAGAATTGGTAAGATAAAAAGTGATAAACGGTCTCACTGATGATGTGCCAGTAGGTTTTTGCACATTTAGTAGATTGTGACGAGATATAAACCTAAATTTCAAACTTGCTTGTTCTGTGGGTTAACACAAACTTGGATATATAGGTAACCCCTGAAATCTTGTTTGAAAGGTCCCTTATTCTGAGATACTAGGTCTTTATGCTCAGTGATATCTGGGGTATTATCCCGGGACTTCTGCTGAAAGCAATTTCTGACCTAGTCCCCGGATAATGCTTTCTGCAAATGCTTGAAACATAGCATCGCCCTCAGCAAGCTGATGAAACAATAAAATTGATAGTCGCTGCTGTTGTAATGCAAAAGATCCTCTAAAGGGGACACACCAAAAGTCGAAGCCGTCATCTCTCTGCGTATCGAAAGATCGACCTGAGCTCTCACGGCCCTCGTACTATAATTTATTCCCCTGACAGATATCATTTGTGGTATACTCACCTGTAAGACTGAATATTGGGATCTGGATACGGGAGTATATTGAAGTAGTGGGACACACGAATAAGTTCAAGAGCTTAAAACATTAATCTCATATCTCGGATCAATTGAACTTTGTGTGAAAATTTAAGTGGACCAGTATACTGACAATCTAAGTGAATCGTTTAGAGCTTAAAATGAAATGAAGCTTAACGGTGTTGGTGATTGGTCTCAAAAACTGATATGATCCTCTTGCATAAACTCACAAAAAATATTGTTTGTAAATATTACTTTACTGCATTTCTTTTCAGTCAAAAATCCAAAAAGATTTTAGTGTGTTTTAGCATAAATTTTGAAAAATCTAAAAAGATTTTCGACAACTGATGTTGATAAGCTGATTTTCAAAATTCCAAGTGCTAAACAAGATGAACAGGTTTGGGAGTGTGCGTTTTAAAAGAAGAAATTTGTTTTGTGAAAGAATTGTTTGATTAGTTAATCAGGGTCATTAATTTGAACTTGGTGTAACTATTACTAGTAAGTTTTTTCTTATTGTTTTAAGTAAAAACTTATGAGTTTGTGAGAAGATTGTGCAGGAGATGAGCTGAACAGAGATAAAGCCAGGGTTTGATCTCAAGGTGATAGCTAATTCCAGACAGCGATCCCATCATGATGAGAGGGGGAGTCTGACGAGGTTAGAGCCAAAGAGAAGATCCTGGTATATGCTGAAAAAGACTGATAAAGACTAAAGATGCAAAGACTCAACACTGAAGACTCCGTCAACATCCGAGGGGGAGTTTGTTGGTGCATCCGTCTGTCGTCTACGTCTTCAGTCGTATCTCAGTCTCGTTACGGATCTTAAAGAATGATGATGTCAACATCTTACATGATGACATCATCTTAGTGATGTCATCAATGACATCATTCAACAAAAGACAAAAGTTCATTTGATCAAAATTGAGATTTCGCTTTTATGTCAGAATCTGGTATCGCTCATATGTCTAAATAGGGGTATCGCTCATATGTCTAGAAGGGATATCGCTCATGTGTCAAGTGTACACATGAGCGAAATTAACAACCCTATATATAGGGCATAGGAGCGAAATCTCTCACATAGTTAGAGGGTGTTCTTCC
This sequence comes from Helianthus tuberosus, assembly GCA_030545235.1. Lineage (NCBI taxonomy): Eukaryota > Viridiplantae > Streptophyta > Magnoliopsida > Asterales > Asteraceae > Helianthus > Helianthus tuberosus. The sequence continues at coordinate 154,288,687 of CM060427.1, read as the reverse complement.
GGCAAGCCACGAAGTGCTGCCGAAGTGTTGTCTGAACGTGTACTCGTATTATTGATCAATACAACAACAGTTTAAAATGAATTCTCGCTGAATTGTACTCGGTTTGTCTGTTTCCGCCGTTCAAACTGAGATAAACTCTTCTACACGACTCGTTTAGGTCCGAATTCGATCCCACACAAACCCATTCAACTTGCCCACTTTACCACCACTACTCGCGGGTTTCCGCTAAACAGGGTGTGACAATAAATTTGCGGGAAATATAAACAATAAAAAAAACTTCTCACCTTTCCCCATTTTAGTCCCAGAATAGAAACCATCTTACTATTTATTTTTAGTTATCTTGATCTACATGTTATATGTAAGTAGTAGATGCCCCGCCCGCGTTGCGGTGCAATGGCCGAATAATTATCAATCAATTAAAAAAAGACTACTATAATTTTAGTATGAAAAAAAAAAACGATGATAAGACCGTAATTTTGGGCTCTGGGCAAAACTGTAATTTTTCAGGACTAATGAGCCAGTGTTAGGCAGCTAGAGTTATGCGCCACCCGCGTTGCGGGGCGCTAAACCGAGTATTTCTTAGGTTAATAACATGTACGCATTTATGTCGGTTAGTTATACATGCTACCTATAACACGATATCAAAAAAGATACATTAAGTTAACCAATTAAAGAAAAACAGTAACATAGTTATGATAAAAAATTAACTAAAACGATGACAAGCGTGTAATTTAGAGTTGGGGGCAAAACAATAATTTGTCAGGACCAATTAGCGAGCGCTAGGCAGCTGTTTGACATGAATAAAAACAAAATTAAGTGAACAAAGTAAAATAAAATACTACCATGGTTTTGCCAAAGAAAAATAAAACGATGGCAAGATTGCAATTTTTAGCGGAGGTAAAATCGTAATTTTAAAATGGAGGTAAAATAATATTTTGAACTGAGGGCAAAACCATTTTTTTATTTTGAAATGGGGGCAAAATCGTAATACTTTAGCTGCGGGCAAAATCGTAATTTTTAGCTGGGGGCAAAATCGTAATTTTAAACTGGGAACCAAATCGTAATTTGGCAGGACTCTTGCTGAGGGCATAACCATATTTGTATTTTGAACTAGGGGCAAAATTGTATTTTTTTCACTGAGGGCAAAATCGTAAATTTAAGCAAAGGACAAAAGCAAAATTTTATTTTGAATCGAGGGCGAAATCTTAATTTTACATTTGGGATAAAATTGTAATTTGGCATCACATATAAATCACTATTATATAAAAAAAGAAAAAAAAAACAAAACAGAAGTCAAAACTTGCCGCCAAAAGTGGCGAATCACTTATCAAAACTATTACACGATGACGTCATCCACTTATAATTGTATATGTTGATAATGATAATGATAATTGTTGATGTGGCACTTGTTGGGGCCACCTCAACTCCCGCACCAGATTTATTTTACGTATGCAAAAAGTGGTTATGAGAATTAAAAAGCAATTATATGCAATTCAAAAGAAAATAATCAAAGAATGTCAGGTGGATACCATGTGTTTAAAACATAAACGTCAAATTGACAAATATCATATAGGGTTAGGATATAATCCGAAGTTTATTTGGTTAAGAAGGCTAGGAAGTGATCTTGACCATCCATTTAGTTAATCAAGGGCTAAGATTAAATGAGGGAAATTGAAGGGAAGAAAAGAGGCGCGTATTTTGTTTAGGGGCATTCTAGTCAATCCAAGGCAATAGTTTCTCTCTCCTCCAATCCCCCCCCCCCATTTTTTAAACGTTAATAACTATTTCATACGACATTATTTTTTTATAAAAATTGCACCAAAAAACGAGCGTTTTTTATCTTTAAAACGAGTATACTATTGCTATATTTTCGAAAAATTTTTTCTAAAATCCAGTTGCGTAAAACGCAATGGAAAAACCCAGTTTCGTAAAATGCAATGAAAAAAAAACTAAAAAATGACATTTTTGTAAAACGCAATGCACAAAAAACACAAAGAAATGTCTTATTTGTAAAACGCAATGGCCAGAAAACACAAAGAAATGTCTTATTTCTAAAACGCAATAGCCTAAAAACACAAAAGAAAGTGTACTTTCTAAAACGCAATGGACTGAAAACACATAAAAATGTGTTTTACCTAAAACGCAATGCACCAAAAACACAAACAAATGTCTTATTTGTAAAACGCAATGGCCAGAAAACACTTAAAATGTCTGTTTTCTAAAACGCAATGGACTGAAAACACATAAAAATGTCTTTTACCTAAAACGCAATGCACAAAAAACACAAAGAAATGTCTTATTTATAAAACGCAATGGCCAGAAAACACTTAAAAATGTCTCATTTCTAAAACGCAATGGCCTAAAAAAACAAAAAAAAAGTGTTCTCTCTAAAACGCAATGGACTGAAAACACCTAAAAATGTGTTTTACCTAAAACGCAATAACTAAAAACACTTCAAAAATGTGTTTTACCTAAAACACAATGACTAAGAAAACTTAAAAATGTGTTTTTTCTAAAACGCAATAGCCAGAAAACACATAAAACTCTCTTATTTCTAAAACGCAATGGACAAATAAAACTGTCTGTAAACTGTCTGAATTGTCTACGAATTACTGTCTTCGAAATGAGCCAATTTCTGAAAAATTAAATTTTCTTATGCATTTTTATTAAAGCAACCCAGCCAGGGGCTCTGCCCCTTGGACCCCGCCAGGGGCGGCAGCCCCCCCGGGACCCTGCTACCAGGGGCGCTGCCCCCGGATCCCCGCCAAGATCGTAAAACGCAATGACTAAATCAAAAACCCAGATCATAAAAATAAAATTAAAGAATTTCTTACATGGATCGAAGTCGGTTTCTTCAACGATTGACGAAATTTGAATGATAGAAACACTTATCAGCGATCGAATCGAATGGATCAAGTGATTATCTTCAAAATCACAGGAAAAAACGAGATTTTGTATGAAATTAAACTGGGTTTTCCTCAAAAAAGCTGAAGAACACGTTGATCGGGTGTTTGATTCAATGATTGGTGACGAAAATCGCACTATAATGTAGTGATTATTGAGATAGAAAGTGAAGAAATGGTTGAAGATGGTGGGTTTTGATGTTACTGGGAAGAAGAAGGAAGAAGAAAATGATAAGATTGACTAAAATACCCTTTCTCTTTATTTTAAATTTTGCCACATGTCCTAATCCTATTGCTTCCTATCCTTCCTAGCCAAAATAAACTTCCTATTTGATCTCACCCATGTCATATAAGCAAAAAGGATAAAGATGTCATTGTCACAACTATAAGTTGCAATATATGTAACTTAGGTTGCTAAAATAGGTATGAAATATAAGTTTGTTACATTTAATTTCAAGATAGGTTGCAAAAGTTAAGAAAAAAGCGGTGCGACATGACGTTCGGATTTGTGTCGGGTCTACCTTGCTAACCCTCGAGTACAACCAGTATTGAAGTGCTACTTTCAATATTCGACATAATGATTTAGCTAACCAACACATATTTATATTGTGCAAATTAATTCAAAGAAAAAAGCCTCAAGCGTAAACTGAACCAAAAACGCGCACTGTTATAACCTGCAAAACACGTATGTTGTACCCTGCAACGCACGACGTCGAATACTGTTAGTAATTATTTACAACCCATCGTTATCAGTTATATTAATTTTAATTTACACTTCTAAATCTATCTCTATTATTATAGCAAAATAACTTTGCCACATCACTGCTGATGTGGCATTGCTATTTAGCCAGTTAATAGAACTTTAAGCGGCAATCTTCATTCTCTGTATTCTCCTTCAATTTCATTTGGGAAATCGCTCATTTGTTCTTCATATGGAAACCACTAATTTTCTGTCCTCAATTAGGAAACCCCAATCAATTTTCATTCAATTCTAACCATTCTCCATAATTATGAATTCGTTTCCTTTATCAATTATAAACCGGATTCTTTTCTCATTTTCTTTTTCAAATAAAAAACCATGTATGTTACGCAATCATCTGCATATCTGGTTACGGTACCGGCATATGAATGTAAAAATCGGTAGCGTACCGGTACTAGGAACGCCAAAAGTCGGTACCGAATTAGTACTTAGGATCCTTCGGTTTGGGAAATTCGGTACCGGTACCCAGTATTATTTGCTCATCTCTGACCATGAGTTTCATACGAACAACATCATTAACATACAACTTTTTTGTTGATTTTCTTTCGATTAATTTTTACTGTTTTTTACATTTTCTTTTTATTCTTGTTAGTGGTTCCGCGTGCAACGCGCTCGTAGTGATTTCAAAACACATGTAAACACAGACTAAATAACAAAAGAAGTTCGCCGCAACGCGGCTAGGGTGATAAACCTAGTTAATTATCCAATGTAAAACTAGATTTTTAAATCTTAAAGATATTTATAGGATAATTAATTCTCCAATGTAAAACTAAATTTTTAAATCTTTAAATAATATAAAAACTGTAATTTTTACATTTTTAACAAAAACTAAATTTACTTTAATTTCATTTCTTTTTTCTTTGTAATAAAAAACGATTAAATAACAAAAGAAGTTCGCCACGACACGGCTAGAGTGATAAACCTAGTTTGAGTCAAAAATAAAAATTCTGGCTAGAAACCATCAATTTAACATCCTAAAAAATCTGATTTAATATTTTAAATAATTACATGTGATATTCATTTGATCTATTTCGATCTTTTAGGTTATCACTTCACATGTTATGATGTTAGAAATAAAACAGTTCCCTATCATATTAGGTTAATCCTTTTGGTTACATCCCTAAAGAGAGTGTATATAGGGGAAAGTTACTGTACAAATAAAGTTAACGTACTAAACGTACGAATTACATGAAAAAGACAAAAGCATGCGGTGACATTTTTGTAATTATTTGCTTGTAGGATAATTATCAAAATTACCCTACAAATGATACTGTAGAGTAATTTTGATCTTTTGTAGAGTAATTTTGTAAAAATGTTCATGTAGAGTAATTTTGGTTTTGTAGAGTAATTTTGATCAAAAAACTATACCTCAGCAAAAAACCTAACCCCCCACACCCCCCAAAAACCTAAAAAAAACCTATCCCCCACCCAAACTAAAAGCTAAAAACTAAACCATAAAGCTAAACCCCATAACTAAATGCTAACAAAATTACTCTACAAGATCAAAATTACTCTACAGGATCATTTGTAGTGTAATTTTGAATTGTATGTTTTTTGATAAACTTGCAGTGTAATTTTGATTCACTTGTAAAGTAATTTTGATACAGAGTAATTTTGATACACTTGTAGAGTAATTTTGATAAGAGTTAATTACTGTTTTCGTCCCTGAGGTTTGTCAAAAATAACGGTTTCAGTCCATTAGTTTAAAAATTGCGATTTCAGTCCATTAGTTTCATTTTCGTAACCATTTCAGTCCACTAACTTAACTCCATCCATTTATTTTGTCAACTTTGAGTTAACTAACTAATTCAGGGACGGTTTGCGTCAGTTTTAGAAACACAGGGACTTAAGTGTAAACTCTAAAACTTTAAAACAAAAAAAAATAGTAAATTCCAAAAAATCAAAAAAATTCCAAAAAACCAAACAAATTCCAAAAAATTCTAAAAAATAACAAAAATTCTAAAAAATCATAAAAATTCTAAAAAATTCTAAAAAATCCAAAAAATCCGTTTCGGCGCGAACTGTTTCGACCCGAACCGTTTCGAGCTGAACCGTCCGTACCGTTTCGACCCGAACCGTTTCGAGCTGAACCGTTTCGACGCGAACCGTTTCGACCCGTACCGTTTCGAGCCGAACCGTTTCGACCCGTACCGTTTCGAGCCGAACCGTTTCGACCCGTACCGTTTCGAAGCCGTACCGTTTCAAGCCGTACCGTTTCGAACCGAACCGTGCCGTTTCGAACCGAACCCTTTCGAGCTGAACCGTTTCGAACCGAACCGTGCCGTATCGAACAGAACCGTTTCGAGTTGAACCGTTTCGAACCGAATCGTTTCGAGCTGTACCGTTTTGATGCGAACCGTGCCGTATCGAACCGTACCGGTTCGGCTTCGAAACGGTTCGGGTCGAAACGGTTCGCGTCCAAAGGGTTCGGTTCGAAACGGTTCGCATCGAAACGGTACGGTTCGAAACGGTACAGCTCGAAACGGTTCAGCTTGAAACGGTTCGGTTCGATACGGCACGGTTCGGTTCGAAACGGTTCAGCTCGAAAGGGTTCGGTTCGAAACGGCACGGTTCGCTTCGAAACGGTACGGGTCGAAACGGTTTGGTTCGAAACGGTTCAGCTCGAAACGGTACGGACGGTTCAGCTCGAAACGGTTCGGGTCGAAACGGTACGGGTCGAAACGGTTCGCGTCGAAACGGTTCAGCTCGAAATGGTTCGGGTTCGAAACAGTTCGCGCCGAAACGGATTTTTTGGATTTTTTATGATTTTTTAGAATTTTTATTATTTTTTAGAATTTTTTGGAATTTGTTTGGTTTTTTGGAATTTTTTTGATTTTTTGGAATTTACTATTTTTTTTTGTTTTAATGTTTTAGAGTTTACACTTAAGTCCCTGTGTTTCTAAAACTGTCGCAAACCGTCCCTGAATTAGTTAGTTAACTCAAAGTTAACAAAATAAATAGATGGAGTTAAGTTAGTGGACTGAAATGGTTACGAAAATGAAACTAATGGACTGAAATCGTAATTTTTAAACTAATGGACTGAAACCGTTATTTTTGACAAACCTCAAGGACGAAAACAGTAATTAACTCTTTTGATAATTACCCTACAAAAACAAAATCACTCTACAAGTATATTTTACAAAATTACTCTACAACAGTGGCGGATCTAGAAACGAAACTAAGCCGTAACGTTTTATAAATAAGCCGTAACGAAATCGAAAAAACGTCAAATTTTTCCAAAATTTACACTAATTTTTCCAAATTTTTCCGCGCCAAGCCGTAGCGGAGGTTGCCCCCCCGGTAAGCCTTATGTCCGCCACTGCTCTACAAAAGATCAAAATTATTCTACAGAATCATTTGTAGAGTAACTTCACTCTACTTTGATAGTTACTGATAATTACAAAAATGTCACCGTCTTTTTTTGTCTTTTCGTTCAGTTCGTACGTTTTGTACGTTAACTTTATTTATATTTGATCTTTTATCAGTGTATATATATGGGTCATCCTAAAAAGTGTTTAATTTTTTATTTAAGTGTGAAAAAAGGTCAACAATGGGCGACTACAACCCCTGTTGCTTCCCCTTACAAAATATTTAAGTTTAAACGCAGTCAAATTAGCCATTGATTAGCAATGTTACACAAATTTTCTCACACTTTATAGATTGTTGCACATTAATTTAACCAAGATTTATTTATATTTTACACCTTATTTATATTCTTGAAATGTCCACTAAACGATTCCCTAAGTTTTGTTAATTAACAAATTCTTTCAATCGAGGAACAGCTGTGAATGTAACTATTTAAATTACGTTTCTCAATAATAATCGTACTGTTTTCACATGTTTATGTTGAATTTTTTTTTTTTGAAAGATAATACTGTTTTTATTCCAATCATCAGGGCAAATTACATAAGAATAGCAGGTTGAAATTAAAATATTTTCACCAAGACTTGAAGTGATTATAAAACGATAACTACTTGCATGGTGTTTTATATATTGTTTTTGGGCGTTCGGCCTAATGCCCTTTTGTGGCCCATTTCGAATTCAGTCTTTATTTATATCTCTCTTTTATTTCTAATGGTCACAAAATCAATTTTGAGAATAACCACTTTTCACTTCAATTTTTTTACCCTTTCGGTTAAATTTTGGGGGTTGGAGAAGATCATCACGGGTATTCATAGAATCAACGTGATTTGTTCTTCATTATCGTATCACTCGCTACATCATGTTAGCAGAAACTTGAAGTTATTTTTGGTATTACTCCGTAGATATCACAATATATAAGCCTCGTATGATATTGATAATGCATTGTTTCCATATAAGCCTTTAACTTTGTTAATTATGTATGAGAGGAACCATGAAAACTTAACATTAGTTAAGTTAATACAAAAACTAAATAAATTGTGATCACATGATATGTATATAATATTAGATTTCTATGATCAAGTTAACTGTTCAATTTCTACACTTTAATTTCAAATTTCCTAAACACACAAATTAGTGAGTTGCAGTTCTTTCAATACCCTACCCGTTCGACCCGTTTGTTGTTTCTGATATAAAAAGCCTATATCAGTAGATACAAACTGAAAATTCACTTCAGAGAGCGGAAGAGACTCTTCAGAAAGAGCTTCTTCAACAATTTTATTAGGATCTTCATTAAAAAACAAATCAACAAATTAAAGATAAAAACCCATATTTATGGTATACTTCAAAAATTATTATATAAGAAACTGATCCATGTTTAAAAAATTGGTGGACGAATGAAAAAGACAGCAATGGATGGCTACAATAATTTAAGTTTAAACATAGTCCCATTAGCCATTGATTACGAATACTAAGGCTGGAGGGTGTGGCTGGAGCCCCCTAAAGACTTTATCAGGCCACGTCAATGCCACCTAGGATCCACCTCAATCATGAAGACCCTTTAATTTGCATGGTGTGGATGGAGCCCAATATTAAATAAAATAAAATAAAAAGATTTCATTGGTGCAAACACAAGTGGGCCCCACCTGAACCTTTCAACCTTGGCGTTACCATGATAAAGCCCAGCCCATAGCACCCACAATTGAATTTGAGGGTGTGGTGTGATAGCGCCCCAGGGCGCTATAGAAGGTGACCTGGCGGGGGTGGCGCCCCCACACCCTCCGGCCTAAACATGTTTTCTCACACTTCACAAATTATTCCTTCCGTATTAATAGAAAAGACAAAAAGATAATTTATCGTTATAAATTACATTTCTCAATAGGGGATGGGTTTATTTTACTCCAAGACCATGTGTAGTGATAACATCCCACTCATGGGCGTTTTGCGTCATGCGGCAGCCCAGTCAGCAATGGGGCATCGCGTTTTCTAAAATGGGTGTAGTGGAGATATGGGTATTGTGGGTGTAACGACTCACACAAAAATGTCCTAAAAACGTTCTGTAAATATAAACCCGGACCTTGATGTAACAACCCTCATTAAAAGTCCTATTTATTTTATTATTTTATCAAAAAGGAAACCCTAATTAAGAAACCCAAGTGATTCTGAACAAACCCTAAGATTTTCAGAAAAATCAGAATCCGGATCAGGGCCCCTAAAACTCAGGGGGGTATTTCCTAGTTACGATTATCCACTTAAAACGTAGGCAGAAAGGAATTTTTAGAAACCGTCGACTCAGCTGAGCTAGTCCCACACGTGGCAACCCTATACATAAAAATAGTTCTTACGCGGGCCGCCTCAAGTTAGCTTAAAACTCACGCGGGCCGCCTAAGGGACAAATTTCGACTATAAATACAGGAGTTTGGGACTTGATTCTGGGAGTTGAAACGACGCTCAAATTCACTTTGTGCGCTGAGATATCGTAGAAATACTCCAATTAACACACACAAGCACTAAATCGACGCCGCAATCAGGGTATTAGCACGATCGCTATTACGATTCATTGTCCGACGATCAATATATCCAATGAATGTTTAAGTGCCGCACACATTAGGGTTATACTTTATCGTTCGTCATTAATTTGACGGATCATCGTTAAATCGATGGATGAAGTATTGCACTTTGTCGTTCGTTGTGAGAATTTGATCTCGTGAGTTATCGTAATTGCTGGATTGATTATTAACCCAGTTTTGTGTGCCTGTTATTAAATTTAGGAAAAGGCTAAATCAGTAGGCCAAACTCTGCCCGTATAAATCTGCAATGTGAGTCATTCTCCTTTTCTCACAATTTGTGAGTCATTCTCTTTTTATCAAATGTTTTACAATACTCCAAATTATTTTTAAAGGTTATAATTATAGGGACTAAGTCGTGGATATCTTGAATTACTGGTTAGTGGGGTATTGTGCACATTACTAATTGTCTCCCAGTTAGGTTCATTGACCTACTCGGGATAATCACTGTTAGGTTCATTGACCTACAGGGATAATCATCACTATTTAGGTTCATTGATCTAAATAGTGGTATGACCATCGTCACCATTGTGACATGTCACCATTGTGACAGAAAGCCAGATAAAAATAAGATAGAAGCCATTGTAATCGCTCTTATGCTGTAATTGATAACTATGCATCATTATGCAAAATTTGAATGATTCACTCAGTATTTCCCGCTGACAAAACCTTTTTAAAACACTTTTCAGGTAATTACAGTAGATTGGAGTAAGAGATGATACGGCACTGAAAGGCATCAAGAAGTGGCTTATTTATTAATTGAATCAAAATAAGAAATATTGTTTTATGTAATAAAATTTATCTTTATTAAAGCTACCATTATAAAACATGGGTTTATCCCATTTGTTTATTAAATAAAATCCGGTGTTTTCTAAACTCTGATATTTTTCCTAACTCACGGTCCTGATAAAATTTCCGCTGCAACGTTTTCAAAATAATCACCGGTACCGCTGGACTGTTCACGGCACCCGATTCCGTCCAGGGTGGGTCGGGGGCCGTGACAGAAGGTGGTATCAGAGCCACTGCTTCAAGCCTTTAAGTGTTGTAATAATAATACCTAAATAAAAGAGTTAGGAGATTGCTATTAACTGGTAGCACACATGATAGCATTTAGACTTGAACTTAAGAAAAGATGCCTTAGTATAAGCTTCGAGATAAGCTAAGTACTGGTGTAAATAAAGTATGATGGGTTTTGATATACCATAAGAATGGTAATTAGAATATTGCAAGATATGATAAATAAGAAAGAATTAATAGTAATTATTGCTTATTGATATTACTTGGGCTAGAATAAGATATGTTACGAGAAATACAATTTTCTTTGGTTCCGGATAAAAGCCCTAATAAAAGAGTCACTTTTGAAAAGATACTATTTATGGGAAATAGAAAATTTTCTCCGACAAGACTGGGTATGGTGTAGCAGACTCTCCAGTTTGTCCGGATATACTGAGGTTACCGCTCCGACGCGAATCGGATAAGACGGGGTATATAATATGTCAAACGAGTGACAAGATTTCCCTAAATAGTATCATAATCTGATATCTGACTGGTATTTGGAAATATGAATATATTAAATACATTGACCTGATAGATGGTATGTTTATTTCAGCATGTGAAATATATGATTATATAGATATATATATATATCTATAAGAAATTCCAAAAGTTAATTTGGAATAAAACACAAGTATCTGTGTCTAAATTTCTTTATTAGGAATCTCTTTTCCAATATCAAACATTATTTCATTTAATCATCTGTCTCGTAGCTCGTGTGATAAAATAAAATAAAATAATGGAAACCCTTTAAGTTAAAATGCCATCAAAAGAATTTCTAACACGTTACCATAAACTATTAACGCAAGTAAGAACCATGTAAAGTTGTGCTAGTGCACAAGAAAACACATGAAACTTAAATTTTACATCCACAGACGTTAAAGTATGTCACACACGACTTCTAAAGGCAAGACCTTTGAAAAATATAATTGGGCACAATGGCAACAAGGCTAATCCCGTTAGTGGAAAAACTACTAATCAAAAAGGAGCACTTTGCCACATGATCCTACAAAATGAATATCGCTGAGGTACTTTGAAACAATATTTCACAATCATCGGTGCACAGTCTAATCAAAGTCATAATTATTATCACTGCAAAAGGAGTTACATACTTTGCAAATTCCCTATTTCATTTTATTTGATATTCCTTGGTAATATCACTTAATAACGATTATCATACAAAATTTTCAGATAAATTTTTTTTTTCCTGACTTCTGCATATAAAGAATTGACTTTCGTGTTTTTACTTTCCCTAAAGGTCGTCATACCATGAGGATTTCTTTCATGATGACAAATATTGATCTATTTCATTTCTTGATAAATCCATACGTTACACATGCACTATTTGTTGCACATATGGTTCATTTGATTTATGAAACCAACTGGAGGACTTCATTCTAATTGTTGTTTTATCCAAACTCAAATATCATTTCGCTATACTCGATTTTTTTTGGCACTGTATACCACAGTAATGCAAAACAATGACCCTTTTATATTGAGTCAATAAATTTCTTGAGAAACTCAATTTTCTTTGGCATACATGATTTTGCTGTAACCATGTCTGAACTTTCTTATTAATACATGAACTCGTTGTGATTAAACCAAGTTCAATTGCTTGAACTTGTTCGCATTACATATTCATTTCAAATTCCCATATGATGGATTAAAGCTATCATATTCAACATAATCCCAACAAACACTTCAATTCTCTAGAACTATAAAATGCTTATTTGGTCTTCGACTTCACTAATCACGGTCACCTTGTACTAACGTTTTCATAAAATTTAAAACTTGCACTAATCTCATTTATATATATATATCATATACGGATATTTATAAAAGTTATCTTAACACAAATCATGTATTAAGATAATGATACACAAATTCTTGTCATATTTTAATGTATCCCTTAAATGATTTTTACAACATCAATCTAGCATTTCGTGATAAATTATTTTAACATCTTCAATCGAAAAACATTATATAAAATTTATTTTATATATGGAAACTTACATAAGTGATTACCTAATAGTATTACTATATTATTATTAGTCAACATAAGGAGGATAAGTAGGTGACTTATAATAAGAAGTACAGAATTTATTGTACATGTGCTTATATTTAACCAAAATAGAAATTTTCACAAACTAGGCACTTAGCTCAGTTGGCTAGGCGCGCGAAAGGGTGTGGCCTAGACCCGGGTTCGATCCTGGGGACGGCTGGTTTCACCATTTTTATTAGAAATTTTTCCATTTAAGTGTATGTTTAGTTATGTAATACTAATATCAGTTTTATTATTAGTAAGAAAATATTAAAAGTGTTAGTATTATTTTAAAATACTAGGGTTATTGTCAAGGGCAAATATTGGGTAACCTAGCCTTAGTTAGGCATGGATTGGCCACCTATGCTTAAACAAGGCAGCACTAACCAATATCTAACCATGATAATGACTAGTTAATATATAAATTAAGTCGTCATACGTATTTAGTAAATTTTTATTATATATGAAAATATATATACCTTGGAAAAGACATATTTTCATAAAACAAAGGACAAATAAAATTTTGAAAATAAATTATCTATCACATGTTTTGTGATAACTATGTACTATAACACTATGGTAAGAAAGTAACCATATAAGAATAATATGGTAGTCATAAACTACGTTGGATTAAGAGAACATTATGATATATAAGAATAATTTCCGTTTTCACTTATTTACAACATTTGTAAAATACATTTCACAACGTTATATGATTTCAAAATAGAAATAACTAATCACATATAATCGACCCATTAAATTTACCAAATATTTTACACAATAAATATTTTTACACATTTATTTAAATGGTAATTTCTTTTACAAAATGATATTTTGTAACGTAAATTACGATATTTTGTAATATATATTACATAGTTATTTTACAAAATATGGTAAAATACTAAAATAATATTAATTGCAGTAACCCTTTACATATAGTAAAAATATGTAACAAATAATATATATTACATTTGATATATATAATATGATTCAGACAAGAACACAAATAATATATATTATATTTGCTTTACAAAATATAAAATAATGATTAGTCATATTTTGATATCTAGGATATAGTATGAAAAATATGATCACTAAAATAATATACTATCACATTGTTTTACAATTAAAACAACTTGAAATTTGAAATAAGGATACATTAACTCTATTGTCTTTTTGGTGTATCTTTGCAATTCACTCATTTCAACACATTGATTTTCTCGTATCATTATTTAAATCATTTTTCATACTTTTATTTCATTTGAAATCTGTCAATTCTAAGTCTTCCTCAGTTGCCAATCAAAGTAAGTTTTCTTTTGACAAAGAATTTTTTTATTGATTCTAAAAAAGTTCTTCATATTCATTTTAAATATCTATTAATCATATATCTTTTGGTATAAACTTAGTCATCTTGGAAATTATATCATTTCATCTCATTCGTTTGTCATCAATTTCTTGAACTAATTCCGTTGACTCATTGAATCCTACTTATGATACAACTCGTATTTACAAAATTTGATATTTTAAATTCTGTATCATATACCCTAATATTATTGGTATTAACTAAAAGGTGACATAAGTCTAAAAGAAATATCATAACCCAAATACACTTGGAAGCTGGAATCTGAGATGAAGAAAAAGTATTTTTACTTATTCCAGTAAATCTCGAGGACGAGATTTTTATTAAGGTGTGGAGAATGTAACAACTCACACAAAAATGTCCTAAAAACGTTCTGTAAATATAAACCCGGACCTTGATGTAACAACCCTCATTAAAAGTCCTATTTATTTTATTATTTTATCAAAAAGGAAACCCTAATTAAGAAACCCAAGTGATTCTGAACAAACCCTAAGATTTTCAGAAAAATCAGAATCAGGATCAGGGCCCCTAAAACTCAGGGGGGGTATTTCCTAGTTACGATTATCCACTTAAAACGTAGGCAGAAAGGAATTTTTAGAAACCGTCGACTCAGCTGAGCTAGTCCCACACGTGGCAACCCTATACATAAAAATAGTTCTTACGCGGGCCGCCTCAAGTTAGCTTAAAACTCACGCGGGCCGCCTAAGGGACAAATTTCGACTATAAATACAGGAGTTTGGGACTTGATTCTGGGAGTTGAAACGACGCTCAAATTCACTTTGTGCGCTGAGATATCGTAGAAATACTCCAATTAACACACACAAGCACTAAATCGACGCCGCAATCAGGGTATTAGCACGATCGCTATTACGATTCTTTGTCCGACGATCAATATATCCAATGAATGTTTAAGTGCCGCCCACATTAGGGTTATACTTTATCGTTCGTCATTAATTTGACGGATCATCGTTAAATCGATGGATGAAGTATTGCACTTTGTCGTTCGTTGTGAGAATTTGATCTCGTGAGTTATCGTAATTGCTGGATTGATTATTAACCCAGTTTTGTGTGCCTGTTATTAAATTTAGGAAAAGGCTAAATCAGTAGGCCAAACTCTGCCCGTATAAATCTGCAATGTGAGTCATTCTCCTTTTCTCACAGTTTGTGAGTCATTCTCTTTTTATCAAATGTTTTACAATACTCCAAATTATTTTTAAAGGTTATAATTATAGGGACTAAGTCGTGGATATCTTGAATTACTGGTTAGTGGGGTATTGTGCACATTACTAATTGTCTCCCAGTTAGGTTCATTGACCTACTCGGGATAATCACTGTTAGGTTCATTGACCTACAGGGATAATCATCACTATTTAGGTTCATTGATCTAAATAGTGGTATGACCATCGTCACCATTGTGACATGTCACCATTGTGACAGAAAGCCAGATAAAAATAAGATAGAAGCCATTGTAATCGCTCTTATGCTGTAATTGATAACTATGCATCATTATGCAAAATTTGAATGATTCACTCAGTATTTCCCGCTGACAAAACCTTTTTAAAACACTTTTCAGGTAATTACAGTAGATTGGAGTAAGAGATGATACGGCACTGAAAGGCATCAAGAAGTGGCTTATTTATTAATTGAATCAAAATAAGAAATATTGTTTTATGTAATAAAATTTATCTTTATTAAAGCTACCATTATAAAACATGGGTTTATCCCATTTGTTTATTAAATAAAATCCGGTGTTTTCTAAACTCTGATATTTTTCCTAACTCACGGTCCTGATAAAATTTCCGCTGCAACGTTTTCAAAATAATCACCGGTACCGCTGGACTGTTCACGGCACCCGATTCCGTCCAGGGTGGGTCGGGGGCCGTGACAGTGGGGCATTATGTTTGCAATAAAATTAAATAAAAAAAGGCAGGATCTATCCACACACCATCTGACACCATTTGGACACTTTGTGCCCTAGACGCCTCGTATAGGGCTATATGAGGCGTCTAGTCACTGAATTCAAGGGGGTCTTCAGGGGATGTCAGGCACAAAGTTTAAGAAACCCTAGATGCCTCGTACAGGCCTATACGAGGCGTCCAGGCGTTGGGTGTTTTTTGGTTGAAAGAAGGGGTGTTTTGGTGGGTTTTGTTGTGGTTTTTTTTTATAGTTTTTTAAGGTGTGTTTTTTTAACGAAATTTTTTTTGGTTTTAAAAAAGGTTTTGTTTTTTTTGTTTTTTACACTATAAAAAATTCAACAACTTTAAAAATCGGCTCTTTAAATAGATTCTATCGATTAAATATTATAATGTTTTTAACATTTTATTTTTTTAAATATTATTCTTCCGATTAAAATTTTATCTCGTTCAAATATTGTTTCCGTATTATATTAAGGGGATATATTGTTTCCGTATTATATTCAAAACATATATTATTTTCGTATTATATCAATTTAAGACAACAATCATTAAGTAACAGAATAACTGAAAACAAACATAAATATGACATATATAAGATAACTTTTGTACATCCATAACAAAAATATATAAGATAAGTTTGTACATCCATAACAAAAATAAAAACAACAGGTCTATGCATCAGAATCCGAATCTGTATCTGGCTGCTGCGGCTGCTGCTACTGATGTGGTGCTCGAGGTGGTGGGAGCGGTATCGCGGGTAACCCCTCTCTCTCTCTCGTCTATCCTGCGCCTCTCGAACCAACCAACCTATCAAATCGTTGAGCCTGTCAAGCTCGGCTCGTACCTCCGGATGTAGCGCAGCTCCTGGGGCATGACCTGGAATAACGTGACGTGGAAACTGAGGCGCCCCGGGTGGTGGCGGTGGCTGTGGCATCGCTGCACCGTCTAAATCCACCGGAGGGTCCGACACGGGCACTACAGCAGGATCTGGCGGAGGATAGACTAGCTCGAACTGCTCTGGTAGCGGATCCTCTCTCCATATGCCCCCGTTGCGATTTTTAAACCGCGGGCCAACGACGAACCTCTTGACCAGTCCCATCCCCCATAGCGACGGAAAACCCATCTGCGTCGGCATGACGGGCGGCGTCTGTAAATGTGGGTCCTGCTCCGGTACGAGGCCCAATGAACGGGCAATGACGGTCACATACGTGCCGCCATACAAAAATCCGTGCTCCTGCCGGTGATGGGCAGAGGCGTAGTACTGGGCTAGACCGTGTGCTAGTGCGCACGGCCTCCTGTACAACAAACAATAAAAGAAAAAAAAGATCTGTGGTCGTACACCACTCACAGCTGTAGCTGCGCCCTCCAATAGAAGTAGCGAGCATATGGTGCATATACCTGCAGATAGTGTTAGCGAAATACAGAAACAGAAATTAATAAACAATACATATAATCACAATAATTGTTGTAATAAACGTACGTACCTGTACAATGGGTCACCAATAAATGAAACCCTCCCCTTCGACTTGTCGTGCTCCCAAGTATTTGGCCCCGCAATCACCTGCCAAAACCCTAAAAGAGTGGGTATATCAACCACCACTAGCCCCGCTGTGTAAACGCCAGTCTCGATCTCCACCTGCCTGTATAAACCGGAATGCACCGCAAACTGTGCTAGCGTCATCGAACGCAAAACGCCAGCAAAGCAAACCTGAAAGAAATCTTAGGCGGAAGGGGAGCATCTGGGTGCGCAAGCGGCACTGTGGCCCCAGGAGGGTGAAATGTGAATGACGAAAGGAACTCAACCAGCAGCTCCCTGTAGCTCGGCGTGTGCGCCAACTCAAAAAGACGATGTCACGGCGAATCGACAGGTATAAACTGACGTGCTGTCGTAGTACACGCAAATTTAATCCAAATAACAACTATAGATAGTGGTAAATGGGTATCGAACTCAGGGAATATGTGGAAAATGCATTGATTTTATAGCTTTCCGATTTAACTACAATTAACCTAATTTGCAGAAATTAAAGATCAATGATTTGGATTGTTTATTTTAGAAAACTAAATTATCAATTACTACTAATCAAGATTGGATTTTTACTTCAGATTATGAGAACAATGACCATCTTAGGATTCAGTTTCTTTTAACACTTGTGTGAAATTCCAACTAGAAAGAGTTACATAGACATAACTCGTGTATAAACAATTGTTGTGATAAAAGGGAACAAAGTACTCGGATTATATGAATGCGAGGTTGTTTCCCGATGATCAATCAATCAATATCCAACCCTAACCCTTCCCGTGATATCTCGATTGCCAACGGCACCAAGAACGTACGAATTAGACTAGAATTACAATACCAATTAACAAGCTACAATCAATTACTCATACACCATGACAATCAAAGTAAACACAATGTTATCATTCTAGAAATAAAGGAACAAACACACAAGAGTTTAGAGAAAACCTTCACCTAAGATGATCACCACAAGTTTGTTAGTGCATGCATCTGTCGATTTCGTCTTGTATCGAGTCTTAGTCTTAGAATGTTAGATTAGGGCACATTGTACGAGATTTCCCAAGAAAGTTGATTTCACATATATGGACATGTCACTATGTGGGAAATCAGATTTATGTCACGATGTGGGAAATCAGAAATTTGTCCGTATGTGGGAAATCAGGAAGGTGATTTCGCTTTTATGGACATCATGTCCATATGAGCGAAATCTTGCTACTATATATACCCCAAGAACGAAATCATTTGTACGTGTTCTTGTTATCCATACCGAGGTGCTGCCGGTGTGAGATTTGATTGTAAACACTGTAATATCAATCAAAAGTGTGTTTAAAGTGAAGATCTAGCTGTTTCTACGTTAGTTACTTGTTTTCCGCACCTGTAACTGATCGAGACTCCTCTGATAGACTCGTTCGGGTCAGAATACGTTCCTACAAAGTTTAGCCGGACATTGTTCGGTTGATCATCATAACATTCAAATTCAAGTTCATACAAATCAAAAACAAGAACCAAATGTTTAGAACAAGGTAGAACCAGCCAAAATCGCCCCCAAGATGCCAAGAAAACGTCCAATCATGAGATATGTCAAAAGACACCCATAAAAACGGTTTAATAGGGCAGTTACACATTTATCCGTCATCTCCACCGTAAATTACGGTACCACCGTAAGTTACGGTGGACCAAAAAGTGTTACGGTGAATTTAGCCTGTGTTACGGTGGAGAATTGGGCATGTTTCAGGGCCACCGTAAATTACGGTGGCCACCGTAATTTAAGGTGGAGCCCTGAATGTTGGGTTTTGTTTCTTCTTTCATTCCATGCACGACCCGTTCATCTCCAAACCGTCCAAAGCTGCGTTTTATCCCTTTTTAGCTCCCGAACTGTACCTGAAACATAAGCATTCGTAGTTATCTAATTCAAGATAATTACACCATCAAATGAGGATAAATTCGTCTTTTAACATCATTAAGGGTTGTCCAATGGACCACCCGTCACATCCCCACACTTAACCGTTGCTTGTCCCAAGCAACTCATCAAATCATTTTCAAAACAAGCGATCAATGTAAATCAAGCATAAACATGTAGTCCTTTTACTAACCCCTTTTTAACACCCAAAATAACGCACCCCTCGCTATGTCTCTCCTCTCGGCAACAAGTAAGCACTAGCAACTATGAGCTAGACACACAAAGGCTAACGGGCGGTTGTACAACTATAGGCTTGTACCTAAATCGATCATTCTCCTAACAAGTGCCAAACATGAATGCAAATCAAAGGGACTTTTAAGGTTGTAACGTGGCTAGGTGTACGGGTAGGAAATGGAATATATATGAAGTAGCGAAAACTTAACCCGGTCTTTTTATTACACAATAAAGTAAACAAAAAACTACCAACTTAACTAATATATACAAGACAACTAACATCATTTCTTTTTCATTTTTCATTGCTTTTTCCTCTTTTTTTTTTCTTTTCTTTTCTGATTTTTTTTAATAGCCGAAAGCAAACATACAATATAACATCAAATATATCTACATACTACTAAACTACTACTAACACTATAAGACCGGGTCAAGTTGGGTAAATTTTTAGGTAACTAGCTAAGGGGTAACAAACGATAGGCTTTTAGGTGCAAAATTGGGCAACTAAATGTCCAAACCCCCGCCCCTCTCATAACCATGCTAATATATATAATTTATGAGGTCCAACCCCCCAAATCCCACACTCACACACACTAATGACGAGGCTACCTAATTGCCCTTATCTTTTTCGCATTCATATCCAACTAAGGACTCAAACCGTATTAAGGCACAAGTTCTAATGCACCCCCACCCGTAGCCACTCTCATAAAAAACAAGAATTATTTATTTACAATTGTGGCTTCAACTCTCACCAAGAATAAAGGGTATTAAGGGTTGCCGGTGCATTATTTGGGGTTAATCCAAGGTGTTCAAATTCTCACATTGTTTCGCTCGATTTAAAATTTTTTCAAAAACTTCTAAAAATTTCCCCCCATCCCCACACTTGGGATACATTGTCCCCAATGTATGGTTTTAGGAGGATTTAATCGCTAAACATCTTTCACATCACCCAAAAGCTCAACACTCAAACCACAAATTTCTTTTTGGTATTTTTCATTTTATAATTTTTTATATTTTTTTTCTTCTTTTAAAAATCACACCGCCAACTTCCACCACCCAAACATAACATCACAACTAAACACCACCCATCCACCCGAACGTAAACATATCAAACTAACAAATATTCACAAAACATACAAGGAAGGAACACGACCTGACTTGTAATAGCGTGGCTGCGGAGGTCCAAAAATGGAAGACATCATGTCATTCCATTCTCCGAAAGCGAATGCACCACTACTACTTCCACCTTGTTGCGGAGCTCCTTCTTGTTGACGCGGGTCGATCCACTGTGAATGATGGAGTGGCGGGGTCGGATACGATACACTAACATCGTAAGGTGGTAGAGATGCATAATCCACATGTTGTGGATCCACAACCACCGGCCGCCCGGCTTGCCAATCTGCATGCCTTCTTCTTGCTTGGTCATCATGATATCGATTATTCATTTCTAATTCATGGGAATACGCGTGTGTGCGATTCCACGCTTCTTGATGATCGAAGTTATGCTTCAAAGCCCGCTCCATACTGGCATTCATCATCGTGTGTTGATCAAATAACGTACGCTCCGAACCCGACCATGACTCAAAAACGGGTGCCGGAGGACGTTGGTTCTCGATAACCTCTTACATTATGCCATTGTAAGCCCAATTCGGCTCATAGGAACGCTCCGTGTAATCACAAAAGGCACCACCATAACCCCTACCTAGGCCCCCTTGGCCCACATTCACATTCTCACCACCATGAGGCTCATTTGCATAATCATCATCCCCACTCGGGGCCTCCATATCCCTCTCCGGTTTGTCCGCTTCACCCGGTAGAAGATCCCTTGCACCCACTTTTAATGCTCGCCATCGTTGACCCTCTGATTTGAGTTTATGATACCTTTCCGATTGCGTGTAGGTCCAACCAATACCCAACTTTTGTAAAGTAAAAGGCTGATGCCTTTTTGGTGCCACTTTATCCTCTGACGTGATTGCCTTAAACTGCTTCACCAATCCCGTGATAATTCGGCAATACGGGATAATATCTCTCCCCAACTTGTTTCGGCAAATCCAGAGATGGTTCATGATCAAATATCGAATTGGAAAACGCGGAGACCCATTGAGTAACGAATAGAGGACGGGTACTTCCGGGTACCTCACTTGCTCCTTATCCCCTCTTCGTGGAATGACATTTAAAATGAAAATTGCTAGCAACAACTTTGCTTCTATCTTCAAATTCCTCCGGTACAAAATTCCACTATAAGTACCGGGCAAAAACAACACCGCTAACATATCATTCCAACGAGGATGCTTCTTCGGTTTTATCAAAAGGTCATCAAGACTAGGGATCATGTAGTCACGAGCCGGTAGACTGTCGTACCTTGCCAGCTTTCATAGTGTCTCAAAAGACATCTCTACCTTAATCCCATTCACCTCGCCCGTTAATTTCATTTGTGACGGCCTATCATATGTGTTGCACTTGAGGGTTGCCATCCATTCTTGAATCTCGGTCATGAACAAGTTCTTGTTATCTTTATCGTAGCAACTAAGTGCCGCCTCCCATCCTAAGGCGCGTAATTGCTTAAACACATTGAATGGCCCAAACTCCACCTCTCGAACTTCCCTTTCACAAAGAAACGCAGCAGCCCTGTTTTTCAATCGATTCATACTGTCGTGAAAGAGTGTCGGTTGCCAATGCTCCGGCTGCTCATCTAAAGGACCCGATTCCCATCTTGGCTTTTCAGCCGGGTCCAATTCTACCATCTCTTCATCCTCGCTTTCACTTTCACTAACTCTACCCAAATATTGTCTTTTCTTCGGTTGCTCTTCCGGCTGTTTGCCCTTGCCTTTAGACGAAGAAGATGAACTAGCTCCCGCTCTTTCCTTCGTTCGTACCATTTTTCTACACACATTAAAGCAAACAACACAACCAAACACAAAAAGTTAGTCCCTTCTCTCTAAAACATCCCCACACTTGCTTGTTACTATGGTTGTAGATGTTAGTGAACCAAGAGTTTATAAATCTTTTTCAAAAATTTGGGCATGGTGTCTCTACAATGTAGAGATTCCCAAAAGTTCACTACTTTAATCATCAAACCAACATCTACAAACCATAACCATGTTCAAGTAACTAGTTTCATGACAAAATCTAAGACAAGCAAGTGGGTATGAACAAGAAACAAAAATAACCTTCCTTGTCACAATGCATCAACAAAACATAGCAAATAAACTTCCATACCTTTGTTTGAAGATGCTAGAAACACAAGTGAAGCAAGAACTTCAAAAACCCCCAAAATTTTCGGACCTAGGGTTTGTGATTCGGACCAGAAAACTTCGTTTTCTCACAAATCTCTTGGCAAAATCAGCAAGTACATGAAAAATTAGTCAAGATAGACCTAGATTTCACTTGATTTGGTCAAGAATTGAGGGAGATATGAAGGATTGAAGCTTGAAGAAGGTTATGGAGTTTGAAGATCTTATGGGTCTTAGATGAAAGTGATAGATGATGTTAGTGGTGAGGGAAGAAGCAGAAAATCGTGTGGATAGGAGAAAGTTCACGTGACTTATTATATATATATATATATATATACATATATATATATATATATTTTATGTAAATGCTGCACCCGAATTGACCCTTCAACTCGTCAGGTCCACCGCAAATTACGGTGGATGCTGGCACAAAAATCCCACCGTAACTCAGTGTGTTTTCACCGTAAAGCCCCATGTTTTTCACTTTCCACCGTATATTACGGTACAGACCGTAAATTACGGTGGCCTCTGGGCCTTTTGCTTCGCCAAAAACTCCAATTTTCAATGTCTTTTTTTATATTTTTTCAGTTTTTTTGTGTTTTTAAAATTTTTCAAAAACATATAAAAATTACCCTACCCCCTCGAAAGTCCAGTGTTGTCCTCAACACAATGTTAGAGCAATTCGTGACCCGAATGTCCCCACACTTGTTTCAAACACAAGATTTAAGCGAGTACGGTAAATGTGCAAACTATACAAAACAAACAAAATGAAATGCTACTATTTACACTACCAAACCTGGGCATGGTTGTTCCTCATCGACCGGGCGTAAGATGTAGCCCGCTTTGTCAAGCTCCAAGTTGTTGATGTCATTCCCTTCCAAGTATGGCTTTAGCCGATGGCCATTCACCGTTTGTTGTTTATTTGTTTACTCATCTTGGATATCTACATCACCAAACCTCCCGACCCGCCGAACGACATACGGGCCCATCCATTTGCTTTTAAGCTTGCCCGCAAACATCTTGAGTCTTGAATTGTACAACCAAACCTTTTGACCCACTTCAAAGGTTTTCTTCCTCAACTTTGCATCGTGTACCTTCTTGAGCTTGTCTTTGTAAGCCGATGCACACTCATACGCATCATCTCTAATTTCTTCAATTTCGCTTAATTGCAACTTCCTCATCTTTCCCGCTTCATCGTAATCCGCATTTACCGTCTTGATCGCCCAATGTGCCCGATGAGCTAACTCCATTGGTAAGTGACAACCCTTTCCATACACCATCCGGTAAGGCGTTGTACCAATCAGAGTTTTATAGGCCGTTCGGTATGCCCACAACGCATCATCCAACTTGCTCGACCAATCCTTCCTATCCGTTCTAACCGTCTTCATGAGGATTTCTTTGATTTGACAGTTGGACACTTTGACTTGTCCACTCGTTTGCGGATGGTAAGGTGTGGCAATCTGGTGATTCACGCTATACCTCTTCAATAGTTTCCCGAAATTAAAGTTCTTGAAATGCGAATCACCATCACTTATAATAACCCTTGGAATGCCAAAACGGGAGAAGATGTTGGATTGAAAGAATTTACAAACAACCGAATGGTCATTTGTTCTTGTTGCAATAGCCTCAATCCACTTAGAGACGTAATCCACCGCCACCAAAATATATAGAAAGCCATTCGAATTCGGAAAGGGACCCATAAAGTCAATGCCCCATACATCAAATATTTCTACAACCAAGATTGGTTGTAGTGGCATCTCGTCCCGCTTTGAAATGCTTCCCATCTTTTGACAATTAATACAATTTCTTGCAAACTCACATGCGTCTTTGAAAATTGTGGGCCAATAAATGAGAGAACCCGGTAACCCATTTTATGCCCGCTAAAGTGACCTCCACATGCGGATGAGTGGGCATGAGTTAAGATTTCCAACACCTCCGTTTCGGGCACACATCTCCGAATAACTTGATCCGGCCCGATCTTGAAAAGATCCGGTTCATCCCAAATGTATTGCTTCACTTGGACCATAAATTGTTGTCGTCGCTTCTTGGTCCAATGATTTGGGATGGCACCCGTGGCTAAGTAGTTGACATAATGAGCATACCATGGTGCAACAAAGGTGGATACGGCTAGGAGTTGCTCATCGGGAAACCTTTCATTTATCTCACTAACATCGTCAATCCCTTCCACCAGAATCCGGGACAAGTGATCCGCCACTACGTTCTCACTTCCCTTTTTGTCTCGGATCTCTAAATCAAACTCTTTTAGGATCGGAGGCTCTCATGATTGTGTTTGTTTGTAATAAATGAACAATGAATGAACATGATTCAATGAGTTATGCAGCGGAAATGAACACAAACTTTGTAAACACAATCAAAGAGGAAAATAGTTTTGATAAACACATGATTTGCATTAGTTGAAAGATTACAAAGTCAATCAAAAGATTACAAAGCGTGCTTACAAACTAAACTCCCTCTCAGCCTGATACTCCATGGTTGATTGCACAAGATGAAAGGACTAGACATGAGGAGAAGAACTCGCTCAGTCAATCAAATGTAACAGTACAGGGTACTGTTACATTTATAGGCAAACCAAACCACTGAGGTAGACGTCACCATGAAAGTGACATCTAACAACTTAACAACCTTCAACCACTGATCTTATACAAGTACTGTTGTCTAACCACTGATTATAATACATTACAAGTGATAAACTAAACTACTGCTTTCTCCTTCCATAGTTGCATACCAAACACTGATGTTAGACCATCAGTGCTTTCCTCAAGGTTGATCAGTCCTTGGGTGAGCAGTTCTTCAAATCAACAGCAGTGCTTAGACTGCATCAGTAGATTGAACTAGCAGTGTTTTACTCCTTAAAAGTCTTTAGGGCTTCATCAGCAGTTTCAAAGACAGCAGCTGTTGTATACGGTCAGTGGATAGAGGACATCAGATGTTGGAGCCACTGTCAAGGGGAAAGTTTAGTGCAAACCGCTGCTTATGATGAATCCACTGTTGTGATCCGGTTTTGGCTTTACATCATCTGTTCCTCTGTAGGGTTCAATCCCAACAATCTCCCCCTGGAACGGATGATGCCAAAACCCTTCATTATTCTGGATTTTTATTTACTCATCACAAGTTCCCTAACTTGTCCTTTGAATTGTAATTCAAAGCCAATGGGGCTTGTATCATCCTCATCCCTTGTAACACCTTAGAAATTCACGTCCTATAATAGGTTGACACGTGTCATAAAGTTTAAACGTGTGAAAGAAATATTATGGAAGGACTAAAGTTGACAAACGTGGAAAGTATGTAAATATACGTATTCTAAGTGTCAACTGTGAATAATTATATTGTATATTAACTCTACAAGATGCTCATACCTTCAAACGAATAAATCATGGATCATACGAAGCGAAAAGTGAGTAATTACAAACTACAGGGGTTAAATATGTCAACATGTTTAAAGATATACCTCTGAGTGACCTGTTGACAAACCCGAAGCTTTGTAAATATGCTCACTAGGATGTACGATTAAAATTTCATAACGTTTCGTTATCATATGAGAAAGTTATGACCAAATTCGTGTGCGAAGGGTTAAAGCGTCAACGGTGAAAGTTATGACTTTTCGGGCTAACCGGAAGTGTTCAGGGACTTGGCAAAGAGAGTATAAGTCCTAAAGTCCTTGTGGGTATATTACAAGGGGTCAAATGGCAAGTAAAAGCCTAATTACCCTTTCAAACTAACCAAGGGTCAAGTTGGAAAGACAAGAAAATCAAAAATCTGATTCGAGCAGGCCAGGCGGCCCGCTTTGTCTTTGGCTTAATCGGACGCGGGCCGCGTCCGAGCCCCAGATGCAGAAAACGGGGACAGGCCCCTGAATACGCGGAAACACAACTTTTAAACGCATTTGCAACATGGTGGGCGACCCCTAACTGTGCTAGAACACTAGGGACAAGTGTTGGATGGTTGTGGTTGATCCTAGAGTTAGTTGTCAACTAGTTATGGTGGATCAAAGTGCTATATAAGGCCACCTTATGCAACATTCATTCTCACAACTTGCATCTGATCATTGGAGTATTTCCGGAGCTAAGGAACTCTCCCATCTGATCTTAATTCGTGCATTGGACTCTAGTAAGTCTTCTAGTTCTTCTTTGTTGTGTTTAGCTTAGTTAATTAGCTAAAAGTCAAACCGTCGTGATTACGGTTTGACTTCGAGATTAGTCACTAATGACTCAGTCTTATCTCAAATTAAAAGTAGTTTTAAAATGGTATTTATGTGGGTAATAAAACCCCAAAAGGGTTTCCCCTGATCACCATCCTAAGCAGGTTAAATGTCGGGTCAAACCTTTACTTAAAAAGTCAACATAATGCTTAAAATGTCTTTTATGCATAATTAGCTATCTAGATCATATATAACCTATTTGAACATTGTTATAACTTAGTAATTAGTGTAAGAACATGTCCAAACCTGTTCAACCCGACTATTTCCTGTTTAGACCCGGTTCGGAACCGAAAGTCACATAGTTTGACTTTCACTTTGACTTTCAGTTCTGACCCGTTTAGGCATATTTTAGAAATGCCACAGAGCTTAAATTGGACTAGGTTACATGTTAGAACAACCCTCTGTGTTTATGCACCTCGGTTCATTAGTTATCCAATTAATATGCAAGTTTCCGTTAGTTGTTCATATGTTGACCGTTATGCCCTTATTACCTTAAATCATGATTTATGAAAATATAAAAGTGTAGAAACCTTAGTTACTGATATATAAACTTGTATGCAAAGTTTGACATCAGTTTGACTTGTAGATTAAGAGTTATGCTCATTGTCGCTAAATTAAAGCTTTATGTTAATAAAATGGCGTAATTAGCGTATAGCCTAGTTAAACATACTTTTTGATATCAAATCTTTTACCCACTGATGTTATATATTATTTTGGGATTTTTAAGGATTTTTAATTAATTTTAGGCTGAGCATAACTAGTAGTCGTAGGCTTAATCCGGTAATTGTCGGTTTTGCCCTTACGGGCCATAAAATGAGTTTTACTTATCTAAACGACTCCAAACCTTTTGCTACTGATCACATATGATTAATAAATTATTTTAAGCCTTCTGGAAATATAAAAATATCAGATTTAAGTATCGAACCCGGTAATGGCCTTTAATCGCCTAAATTAGCGTTTTTAACGCATAGTATGTTTTAAAATCATATTGGACATACCCGGGTTGATACCTACTGATATAAGAGGCAATTTATCATATTTTAACAGTAAGCAAAGGTTGATAAACTCAGACTTCAGTTTTGAGCTTTTCGGCTTATGTGAAATTACCAAAATACCCCTTCGGGGCCTAGTTTGGTTAAAAATGATAAGTTTCACATACACGCTATAGCCTACTGTTAAAACTCATCAAATTGAATATGTTTGCTGTTTACATCAGACCTGTAACTCAGTTAGACATTTAAACTCTTCTACAAACTTTAAAATGACCAAACTACCCCTACGGGGCATAGTTTGTGTTTAAATTAGTTTCGGGCATAACGAAAGACACCTTACTGATGTCACAACATATTTGAGACATAATTGACTTAGGAAACCTGTATATGGCTCTTGCGGATACCCGTTACGCTTATTTCGCGTTCGGTGCGGTTTATGTAACAAGTTTACATAAATTAGCCGAAACGGGTCAAACCTTAACGGTTTTATCTCAAAATCCAGAATGTGAATAATAAACCCATATTAAACAAGTCTTCAAACTTGTCGGGTCTGAATCACATTCTATCCGGTCTTCGCTTAATCGTGCGTACGAACCGTATCTTGAAACTAGCCGATCTAAGCTTAAGCTTAATAAAAAGACCCGTTAGAATTCTAATAGGTTATATTAAACCTTCGTTCCAGATTAGGAGAAACAGTAAAAGCTACGTGCATTCTGATTGTTGTGATTTATACTTGCATCAGGTAAATACTTTTAACTTATTTTCCCTATACGGGCTTGGGTTACGGTACATAGCGTACCGCTTGATCGGGCATCAAATCTCCACGCTTAGTGGGTAGTTGAATAATTTGATCGGCTCGTTTTAAACAGATATGTTTACTTTACAGCCTTTGGGGGGTTAATGACCATGTCCCGGATATCCCTGGCATCATCTTACGAGATGGCCACGACCTGAGCACGGGGTGTAGGCGTACTCCCGTGTATAACTCACTTAAAGTGGTGTGTCTATTGATCTTTAACCCGGATACGTTCCGGGCTACTGAACGCATAAGTAACATGTAAATCGTTCACAAGATTATAATATTAAATAATTCTCCCAAGTTAAATAAAATGTTTATGCCATGTGCATCCAAACCAATTTTCAATCATTTTATAAAATGAGTCAGTTGAATGTATTTACCAGTGTAAACTGACGTATTTTCCCAAAAAGACTGAATGCAGGTACTAAACGTAATTGGCTGGATTGTCTCCTAAGCATCAATAAAAGTCTCGCAAGCTTAGGATGCCAGAAGTCTGTTGAACAATTAAATGTTATTTTGTTTCGATCCTACTGTGGATAAACACCGGATAATTGTGACTTTGTTTACAATAAATAAATTCGGTTGTATCTTATTTTAAATTGCTTCCGCTGTGCATTATTATATTGTGTTGTTTGACTATTACGTTGCCAACCACGTCACGATACTCCCCCACCGGGCCCACCCGGTGACACGTGGAAATCGGGGTGTGACAGGTTGGTATCAGAGCCAACACTGAGTGAATTAAACACTAGCCTTTTGTGTTTAATCTCAGTTACACAATTGCACATATCTAAACCTTCGAGTCTAGACTTATAACATAGGACAAATTCCACCTTTTCGGTAATTGTTTTGTCCTTTAAATTTTATATTTTTGTTATTGTTATCTCATGCTTTATTGACAGGAATAACAAAGATGCCTCCTAGATTCTTCCGAACACGAGGAAGAGGACGAGGAAAGGGGTTAGTTACAGCCCCCAACGACCACGAAGCTGGACCTTCGCAACGGCGAGCTCCATCCAACACCGAGAGTGACGACCCTCGGGAAGACCGAAGAAACCAGTACGAGCCGGCTAGACGATCGGTTTCGCATACTTCAACACCTCCTGCTCTAAATCCCTATGAACCCAATAACCCTCAACCGTCTTACATACCACTACAAAGGTCCCTATCTCATCATTCATATGGGGACCCTACACCTGTTTTTAGGGGACAGTTTAACCCGGTTGGGTTCATACCAGAGCCCGTGGGTTTTAACCCACTGGGTCCGGAGGACCACTTTTCAGGAGATCACGCCGACGATATGGACGAGGATACGGACCCCGTCATGCCGGCAAGTGGTACTCCAAACCATCCGATCGAAATCTCCGACGGATCGTCCTTCCACGGATCACCCTATGGTGGTCCGGACAGTTTCCAAGCCCTGTTCGATCAACACCAGTGGTATTATACACCATCACACCACTCGTCGTCACATGGGCAGCATCAGCAGCAGCATTCTCAGCAGCAGCAGGAGCCACAGCCACAGCCGCATCATCAAGATTCATCAGAGGATCATCGCTTTGTGGCAGTTACGCCACCACCTCCACCGCCACCAGTTCAACCGCCACCTCCTCAACCGCCAAGGCGTAGGAGAACCGGTGCCCGCATGTCGGTGAGACCAGGGGGCTTCACTTTCGATTCCCCACGACAGTCTAGTGCTAGTCACTACCCGCCGCACTATGAGGACCCACAAATGGGTGGGCCTTCGCAGCCAGCCTTTCAACAGCCACAGCACATGGGTTTTGATAACCCAATCCCAGCGTACACGGGTCCAAGTAATTACAACCCGTTTGAACCACCAGCTTACCACAACTACGGATACGCTGAGGCAGATCCTTATATGGAAGCAGCAAATTATAACGCCCTCAATGCCCAAGGACCCTACGGAGATCCATGGGGGGTAAGCTACCCGAATCAGGGGTACCCAATACCTCCCAGGCCTATCATTAGAACGCAGTCGCAGCCGCCACGATTTTCTCCCCCAGAACGGGAGGAAATTCTACATAGGTTGCAGCAAGTTGAACGGGAAGCTCACGAGGATCGTAGGGAAAGGCAGACATTCTTCCAAGGACTGATGGGTCTAATCAAGGGGAAGAACAAGAAGGATCGTTGAATTCTTCCATCGATGATGTATAAGCCCCTGCGTGGGCATATCTTGTTGTTAAGCCCCTACGTGGGTATGTATGTTTGTTGTGTGTATTGACCCCTACGTGGGTCTATCTTTCCATAAACCCCTACGAGGGTATGTTGTATGTTTAGTCCCTGCGTGGACTTATGTTTGATAGTCCCTGCGAGGACTTATGTCTTTCTGTAAGACCCCTACGTGGGCATGTCTTCTGTAAGACCCCTGTGTGGGCATATCTGTATGATTTAGCTCCTGCGTGGGCAAATTTCATGTGTAAAAGACCCGTTTAGGGCGATATGTAAAATAGTGATAAATTAATGGAGTGTTATTTTTATAAATTTCATGTTTGCCATTTGTGCATAAATAAATTATAAATGAAATAAATAAATTAAAATCATTCCTTTTAATCTGCCTAAGTAATTATTTAATTAAGAATCTTTAAGTGTGAAACCTAGCCTCGTGCCAAATATAAGACCGGGCCAAAATGGTAAGACCGGTTTAAAAGATTCAAATCCCTGTTAACATCTTAAAACATGTTAACACTCCTGGCAGAAGTGATTCGTTAAAAATCACATGTCATTCTTAAATGAATAAGGATTCTTTAGAAGATTCCTAATCCAGTTTAATGATCTCTGAATCCTGGATTTACATCATCAATTAAGATGATCATATTTCACCATACGTGGTAATATAGTGCCTACGGGCCTTGCTCATTTCTACATGAGCCAAAAGACAGTGGTAGCATTGACTCCCTGCTAAATAAGGGTAATGAACTAGGTTCAAACCTTAAAAGTCTTGATTCTCTGAAATCATAGTTTATGAAATTGTCCATGTGACCAAGCCTTACGTGCTAATATATATATTGTTATTGTTTATGTTTAGGATAAATTTTAATTAAAATCCTAAATTAATGCGATTAATAAGTTAACCAAATATGGTCTCTGTTTACCATGGTTAACGAATTACCCTAAGGGGTAATTCCATAATAAAATCCCAAATAAAAAAAAATTGACCTTGTTTTCTGCAACAGTTCAATACAAATGGCTGACTCCAATGAAGTAAACAGCCATCCAGTGGAGCCGAATGAGAACGCCCAGATCACGTTAACGGGTGCTGAACTAAAAGCAATCATAGACGGCGCTATCACACAAGCTATGGATAGACAGTACGAGGAATACAGTGGTACTCGGAGTAGGACCCACTCTGCATCACATTCAAAGCCCAGGACACATTCTGAGGCTCATAACAAGCCTCCTCCCAAAAAGAATGGACCAAAGAAAAACGATGATGATCGCCAGTCCACCAACCACCAAAGTAATCCATCTCAGCATTTAGTACTGCATCAGGGACCCCGTAACAAGGGTTGCACATATAAGTACTTTGTGTCTTGTAAACCCAGGGATTTTACGGGGGAGAAAGGAGCCGTCGATTGTATGACGTGGCTGGATGAGATGGACACGGTCGTGGACATCAGCGGATGCGCTGAAGGTGATGTGGTTAAATTTGTCTCACAGTCCTTCAAAGGCGAGGCGTTAGCTTGGTGGAGATCTCTGATGGAGGCCTCCGGAAAGATCCCGTTGTATAGTATGTCGTGGGATCAATTCATCGCCTTGATCAAGGAAAATTTCTGCCCTCAACATGAGGTGGAAAAGATAGAATATGACTTCCTATCACTGGTGATGAAAAACCTCGACTGTCAAGCATATCTGACAAGCTTCAATACACTATCCCGATTGGTACCCTATCTGGTAACCCCGGAGCCTAAAAGGATCGCTCGTTTTATTGGTGGTTTAGAACCCGAGATCAAGGCCAGTGTAAAAGCTTCTCGGCCAGTTACCTTCCGGTCTGTAACTAACCTTTCCTTATCCCTCACTCTGGATGCGGTCCGGCAGAGATCGCAGAGGAATAAGGCGGCCGAGAAGAGGAAGCAGGAAGATGATGGTTCGCGTAGATCGAACAAGAAGCACCGTGGGAGCGGTGATTACAAGAAGGGATCGGAGTCAAAGAAAGATGGGCATCGTTCTGGAGAGAAGCCCACATGCAAAACTTGCAAGAAACAGCACTTTGGAAAGTGCAGACTCGAATCAAACTCGAATAACGAGTCAAGGTCTTTTGCTTGTGGTTTGTGCAAGTCCAAGGAACACAAAACCTTGGATTGCAAGAAAATGAAAGATGCAACGTGCTACCGTTGCAATGAAAAGGGCCACATAAAGACTAACTGCCCTAAGTACAACAAGAAGCCTGAGGAGGCTAAGAAGACTAATGCCAGAGTCTTCAGGATGGATGCGAAGGAGGCTGTGCAGGATGATAACGTCATAACAGGTACTTTCCTTGTAAATGATGTTTTTGCAAGAGTACTTTTTGATTCAGGCGCAGATAAGTCTTTCGTAGATCATAAATTTTGTAAATTGTTGAATTTACCTGTCAAAACCCTAAAAGTGAATTATGAGGTATGATGCGTGTGAAGTGTCGTATATATTAGGTGTATATTTTAAGCCCTTTTTAACACTTATTTTAGCCAAGTTTTAAATTTATAAAACACGATATTTCACTAACACTAAACACACATATGGGCAAGTGCACCCATCGTTGAGTGTAGTATAGCGTTGGTAAGATACCGAGGTCGTCCAAGGACACAAGAGCTTTTAGTACCGGTTTATCCTCAACGTCTAACCAAAATAAAAGTTTAGAAAAAAAAAGTTTTAAACTAAGAAAAATAAAACTAACTAAAATGCTGAAAATAAAAATAAAATAAAAACAGATAGACAAGATGAATCACTTGGTTCCGACTCGTATCTAGTATAACCTTTGATTATTTCCGCACTTTTGCACATAATTAAGAGATTATCTTAGTTATTGTAGTAGGCCCCTCTTTTGAAGGTGACGTTACCCTCACCCCAGTAGTTTGAGTCAGCAGGGATACAATCCTAAAGGGGTGGATTATTGGAAGATAATGAATTAAGTTATTAATGCAGTATTGTGGTAGGCCCCGCTTTTGGCGGTGACGTTACCCTCGGCTAAGTAGTCTGAGTCAGCAGGGATACAGTCCTAAATAGCCGGGTTATAGTATTAATAGTAGTTAACTTATGAGGGGATCAAAGAGTTTGGACCCCCGCCATTCAATACCGTGAAGTATTGAAGGAGGTCCTACTAAATTTGACCCAGGTCCATTGCAGGACCTCTAAACGCTGAACAATGGCAAGACCTTTACCAAACCGTTCCCTTAACCCCCTACCAGGTAGCCAACATACCTCCATATAGACCGTGGAGATATGAATGGTGAAAATCCTTTATTTTATATAGACAGTAAAATAATGCCAAGACACCACGGACAAACGATAAGGAAAGATCACCTTCAACATAAGTAACTAGTTATTAAAGTCATTAATACAAAACCAAATAAAAAGTGCAAAAGATTAGAAATAAAAAGTATTATACTAGACACTTTGTCTTCACCAAGTGATGTAAGAGACTTAGGCAAACATGGCCTTGATTGTCAAGAACTCTTACGATCAATCTTGGATCCCGAGACGACTCACACACTCTATGATGGACAATGGATGATGGTGGTGGATGATGGTGTTGTGATGGTGGTGGGTGGTGGATGAAGTGTGAGAGAGGTGATGTGCCAAGGGATGGTTTGAGCTTGAGCCAAGCACTCCTATTTATATCCTGTACAGAAGCCTGGACACGGCCCAGTGTCCGCTGGACACGGCCCCGTGTCCACCCTTTTCTCTTTCTTCATTAATACAGTTTGTCTTTATTAGCTCCACACGCCCCCGTGTCCAATTTTGGCTACGAGAAGTCCAATTTCTTGGACACGTGGTTAGTGAGCGTGGTATCCAGGTGGATCCCGCTAAAGTTGAAGCTGTTATGAATTGGCAAGAGCCAAAGACACCTACGGAGATTCGTAGTTTCCTGGGGTTGGCAGGATATTACAGGCGCTTCATTGAAAATTTTTCAAGGATTGCTGCACCCCTAACTTCCCTGACCAAGAAGAAAGTAAAGTTCGTTTGGGGTCCTAAGCAGCAAGAGTCCTTCGATGTTTTGAAACAAAAGTTGAGCAACGCTCCTGTGCTTACCTTACCTGAAGGCGCGGAAGAATTTGTAGTTTATTGTGATGCATTACACACTGGCATGGGGTGTGTGCTTATGCAGGAAGGCAAGGTGATTGCCTATGCATCACGACAGTTAAAGGTGCACGAAAAGAATTACACCACCCATGACTTGGAATTGGGTGCCGTTGTGTTCGCACTAAAACTGTGGAGGCATTATCTCTATGGAATCAAGTTTGTGATCTTTTCTGATCACAAGAGCCTCCAGCATCTGTTTAACCAGAAAGAATTAAACATGAGGCAACGCCGTTGGATGGAAACTTTAAACGATTATGATTGTGAAATCAAATACCATCCCGGCAAAGCGAATGTAGTCGCTGATGCCTTGAGCAGAAAGGAAAGGGTTAAACCCATTCGAATTAACGCCAAGCGTATGGAGATAAAGAACAGTTTGATAGAAAGGGTGTTAGCTGCACAGAAGGAAGCTGTGTTGGAAGCTAACTATCCTAATGAAAAGTTAGGAGTAACTGAGGAGCAGTTAACTCTTAGCAAGGACGGAATTTTACGGTTAAACGGACGAATATGGGTTCCAATTTTTGGAGGACTTCGTGATGTAATCCTCCAAGAAGCCCATAGTTCCAAATACTCCGTTCATCCTGGAGCTGATAAGATGTACCAGGATTTGAAGGCAAATTATTGGTGGATAGGCTTGAAAAAGTCTGTAGCCGCCCATGTAGCAAAATGCTTGACATGTGCGCAAGTCAAAGCCGAGCATCAGAAACCGTCAGGTTTGCTACAACAGCCTGAACTTCCAACGTGGAAGTGGGAGATGGTAACTATGGATTTTATTACCAAGTTACCCAAGACAAGGAAAGGAAATGATACGATATGGGTTATAGTTGACCGACTGACTAAGTCAGCTCATTTCTTACCCATCAAGGAGACTTATAGCTCCGATATGTTAGCCCAGTTATATGTTGATAAGATTGTAGCCTTACACGGCATACCTGTAGCTATTATCTCTGATAGAGATACTAGGTACACGTCACATTTTTGGAAGAGCTTCCAGCAATCTTTGGGCACACGTTTGAACTTTAGTACGGCTTACCATCCTCAGACAGACGGTCAGAGTGAGCGTACTATTCAAACGTTGGAAGACATGCTACGCGCATGTGCGATCGATTTGGGAGGTAGCTGGGATAAGAACCTACCATTGATCGAATTCTCCTACAACAATAGCTACCATACCAGCATAAAGGCTGCGCCTTTTGAGGCATTATACGGTAGAAAATGTAGATCGCCAGTTTGTTGGGCGGAAGTTGGAGAAGTCCAGTTATCAGGACCAGAGATCGTGTTCGAAACGACGGACAAGATTGTCCAGATTCGTAACAATCTCCAAGCTGCCCGGAATAGGCAGAAGAGTTACGCGGATCCAAGTCGTAAGGATTTTCACTTCGAAGTAGGTGACAAAGTCCTACTTAAAGTGTCACCATGGAAAGGGGTGATGCGATTTGGTAAGAAAGGCAAGCTAAGCCCGAGATACATAGGACCTTTCGAGGTTATTGAACGTGTCGGGTCAGTTGCCTATAAGTTGAACTTACCAGAAGAGCTCAGTGGAATTCACAATGTGTTCCACATCTGCAATCTAAAGAAATGTTCAGCTGACGAATCACATGTCATGCCGCATACAGATGTGCATATTGACGAGAGCTTAAAATTCGTGGAAAAACCTGTGTCGATTGAAGATCGACAGGTAAGAAAGCTTCGGAGAAAGCATATACCTTTTGTTAAGGTCAAATGGGATGCCCGTAGAGGTCCCGATTTCACGTGGGAGGTTGAATCCACGATGAAAGAAAAGTACCCTTACTTATTTCAGTAAATCTCGGGTCGAGATTTATTTTAAGGGGGTGAGGATGTAACACCTCGGAAATTCACGTCCTATAATAGGTTGACACGTGTCATAAAGTTTAAACGTGTGAAAGAAATATTATGGAAGGACTAAAGTTGACAAACGTGGAAAGTATGTAAATATACGTATTCTAAGTGTCAACTGTGAATAATTATATTGTATATTAACTCTACAAGATGCTCATACCTTCAAACGAATAAATCATGGATCATACGAAGCGAAAAGTGAGTAATTACAAACTACAGGGGTTAAATATGTCAACATGTTTAAAGATATACCTCTGAGTGACCTGTTGACAAACCCGAAGCTTTGTAAATATGCTCACTAGGATGTACGATTAAAATTTCATAACGTTTCGTTATCATATGAGAAAGTTATGACCAAATTCGTGTGCGAAGGGTTAAAGCGTCAACGGTGAAAGTTATGACTTTTCGGGCTAACCGGAAGTGTTCAGGGACTTGGCAAAGAGAGTATAAGTCCTAAAGTCCTTGTGGGTATATTACAAGGGGTCAAATGGCAAGTAAAAGCCTAATTACCCTTTCAAACTAACCAAGGGTCAAGTTGGAAAGACAAGAAAATCAAAAATCTGATTCGAGCAGGCCAGGCGGCCCGCTTTGTCTTTGGCTTAATCGGACGCGGGCCGCGTCCGAGCCCCAGATGCAGAAAACGGGGACAGGCCCCTGAATACGCGGAAACACAACTTTTAAACGCATTTGCAACATGGTGGGCGACCCCTAACTGTGCTAGAACACTAGGGACAAGTGTTGGATGGTTGTGGTTGATCCTACAGTTAGTTGTCAACTAGTTATGGTGGATCAAAGTGCTATATAAGGCCACCTTATGCAACATTCATTCTCACAACTTGCATCTGATCATTGGAGTATTTCTGGAGCTAAGGAACTCTCCCATCTGATCTTAATTCGTGCATTGGACTCTAGTAAGTCTTCTAGTTCTTCTTTGTTGTGTTTAGCTTAGTTAATTAGCTAAAAGTCAAACCGTCGTGATTACGGTTTGACTTCGAGATTAGTCACTAATGACTCAGTCTTATCTCGAATTAAAAGTAGTTTTAGAATGGTATTTATGTGGGTAATAAAACCCCAAAAGGGTTTCCCCTGATCACCATCCTAAGCAGGTTAAATGTCGGGTCAAACCTTTACTTAAAAAGTCAACATAATGCTTAAAATGTCTTTTATGCATAATTAGCTATCTAGATCATATATAACCTATTTGAACATTGTTATAACTTAGTAATTAGTGTAAGAACATGTCCAAACCTGTTCAACCCGACTATTTCCTGTTTAGACCCGGTTCGGAACCGAAAGTCACATAGTTTGACTTTCACTTTGACTTTCAGTTCTGACCCGTTTAGGCATATTTTAGAAATGCCACAGAGCTTAAATTGGACTAGGTTACATGTTAGAACAACCCTCTGTGTTTATGCACCTCGGTTCATTAGTTATCCAATTAATATGCAAGTTTCCGTTAGTTGTTCATATGTTGACCGTTATGCCCTTATTACCTTAAATCATGATTTATGAAAATATAAAAGTTTAGAAACCTTAGTTACTGATATATAAACTTGTATGCAAAGTTTGACATCAGTTTGACTTGTAGATTAAGAGTTATGCTCATTGTCGCTAAATTAAAGCTTTATGTTAATAAAATGGCGTAATTAGCGTATAGCCTAGTTAAACATACTTTTTGATATCAAATCTTTTACCCACTGATGTTATATATTATTTTGGGATTTTTAAGGATTTTTAATTAATTTTAGGCTGAGCATAACTAGTAGTCGTAGGCTTAATCCGGTAATTGTCGGTTTTGCCCTTACGGGCCATAAAATGAGTTTTACTTATCTAAACGACTCCAAACCTTTTGCTACTGATCACATATGATTAATAAATTATTTTAAGCCTTCTGGAAATATAAAAATATCAGATTTAAGTATCGAACCCGGTAATGGCCTTTAATCGCCTAAATTAGCGTTTTTAACGCATAGTATGTTTTAAAATCATATTGGACATACCCGGGTTGATACCTACTGATATAAGAGGCAATTTATCATATTTTAACAGTAAGCAAAGGTTGATAAACTCAGACTTCAGTTTTGAGCTTTTCGGCTTATGTGAAATTACCAAAATACCCCTTCGGGGCCTAGTTTGGTTAAAAATGATAAGTTTCACATACACGCTATAGCCTACTGTTAAAACTCATCAAATTGAATATGTTTGCTGTTTACATCAGACCTGTAACTCAGTTAGACATTTAAACTCTTCTACAAACTTTAAAATGACCAAACTACCCCTACGGGGCATAGTTTGTGTTTAAATTAGTTTCGGGCATAACGAAAGACACCTTACTGATGTCACAACATATTTGAGACATAATTGACTTAGGAAACCTGTATATGGCTCTTGCGGATACCCGTTACGCTTATTTCGCGTTCGGTGCGGTTTATGTAACAAGTTTACATAAATTAGCCGAAACGGGTCAAACCTTAACGGTTTTATCTCAAAATCCAGAATGTGAATAATAAACCCATATTAAACAAGTCTTCAAACTTGTCGGGTCTGAATCACATTCTATCCGGTCTTCGCTTAATCGTGCGTACGAACCGTATCTTGAAACTAGCCGATCTAAGCTTAAGCTTAATAAAAAGACCCGTTAGAATTCTAATAGGTTATATTAAACCTTCGTTCCAGATTAGGAGAAACAGTAAAAGCTACGTGCATTCTGATTGTTGTGATTTATACTTGCATCAGGTAAATACTTTTAACTTATTTTCCCTATACGGGCTTGGGTTACGGTACATAGCGTACCGCTTGATCGGGCATCAAATCTCCACGCTTAGTGGGTAGTTGAATAATTTGATCGGCTCGTTTTAAACAGATATGTTTACTTTACAGCCTTTGGGGGGTTAATGACCATGTCCCGGATATCCCTGGCATCATCTTACGAGATGGCCACGACCTGAGCACGGGGTGTAGGCGTACTCCCGTGTATAACTCACTTAAAGTGGTGTGTCTATTGATCTTTAACCCGGATACGTTCCGGGCTACTGAACGCATAAGTAACATGTAAATCGTTCACAAGATTATAATATTAAATAATTCTCCCAAGTTAAATAAAATGTTTATGCCATGTGCATCCAAACCAATTTTCAATCATTTTATAAAATGAGTCAGTTGAATGTATTTACCAGTGTAAACTGACGTATTTTCCCAAAAAGACTGAATGCAGGTACTAAACGTAATTGGCTGGATTGTCTCCTAAGCATCAATAAAAGTCTCGCAAGCTTAGGATGCCAGAAGTCTGTTGAACAATTAAATGTTATTTTGTTTCGATCCTACTGTGGATAAACACCGGATAATTGTGACTTTGTTTACAATAAATAAATTCGGTTGTATCTTATTTTAAATTGCTTCCGCTGTGCATTATTATATTGTGTTGTTTGACTATTACGTTGCCAACCACGTCACGATACTCCCCCACCGGGCCCACCCGGTGACACGTGGAAATCGGGGTGTGACAGGTTGGTATCAGAGCCAACACTGAGTGAATTAAACACTAGCCTTTTGTGTTTAATCTCAGTTACACAATTGCACATATCTAAACCTTCGAGTCTAGACTTATAACATAGGACAAATTCCACCTTTTCGGTAATTGTTTTGTCCTTTAAATTTTATATTTTTGTTATTGTTATCTCATGCTTTATTGACAGGAATAACAAAGATGCCTCCTAGATTCTTCCGAACACGAGGAAGAGGACGAGGAAAGGGGTTAGTTACAGCCCCCAACGACCACGAAGCTGGACCTTCGCAACGGCGAGCTCCATCCAACACCGAGAGTGACGACCCTCGGGAAGACCGAAGAAACCAGTACGAGCCGGCTAGACGATCGGTTTCGCATACTTCAACACCTCCTGCTCTAAATCCCTATGAACCCAATAACCCTCAACCGTCTTACATACCACTACAAAGGTCCCTATCTCATCATTCATATGGGGACCCTACACCTGTTTTTAGGGGACAGTTTAACCCGGTTGGGTTCATACCAGAGCCCGTGGGTTTTAACCCACTGGGTCCGGAGGACCACTTTTCAGGAGATCACGCCGACGATATGGACGAGGATACGGACCCCGTCATGCCGGCAAGTGGTACTCCAAACCATCCGATCGAAATCTCCGACGGATCGTCCTTCCACGGATCACCCTATGGTGGTCCGGACAGTTTCCAAGCCCTGTTCGATCAACACCAGTGGTATTATACACCATCACACCACTCGTCGTCACATGGGCAGCATCAGCAGCAGCATTCTCAGCAGCAGCAGGAGCCACAGCCACAGCCGCATCATCAAGATTCATCAGAGGATCATCGCTTTGTGGCAGTTACGCCACCACCTCCACCGCCACCAGTTCAACCGCCACCTCCTCAACCGCCAAGGCGTAGGAGAACCGGTGCCCGCATGTCGGTGAGACCAGGGGGCTTCACTTTCGATTCCCCACGACAGTCTAGTGCTAGTCACTACCCGCCGCACTATGAGGACCCACAAATGGGTGGGCCTTCGCAGCCAGCCTTTCAACAGCCACAGCACATGGGTTTTGATAACCCAATCCCAGCGTACACGGGTCCAAGTAATTACAACCCGTTTGAACCACCAG
The DNA here is from genome assembly GCA_030545235.1 of Helianthus tuberosus. Classification (NCBI taxonomy): domain Eukaryota; kingdom Viridiplantae; phylum Streptophyta; class Magnoliopsida; order Asterales; family Asteraceae; genus Helianthus; species Helianthus tuberosus. Next base: position 154,247,049 of record CM060427.1, on the reverse strand, counting down.
CTTACCACAACTACGGATACGCTGAGGCAGATCCTTATATGGAAGCAGCAAATTATAACGCCCTCAATGCCCAAGGACCCTACGGAGATCCATGGGGGGTAAGCTACCCGAATCAGGGGTACCCAATACCTCCCAGGCCTATCATTAGAACGCAGTCGCAGCCGCCACGATTTTCTCCCCCAGAACGGGAGGAAATTCTACATAGGTTGCAGCAAGTTGAACGGGAAGCTCACGAGGATCGTAGGGAAAGGCAGACATTCTTCCAAGGACTGATGGGTCTAATCAAGGGGAAGAACAAGAAGGATCGTTGAATTCTTCCATCGATGATGTATAAGCCCCTGCGTGGGCATATCTTGTTGTTAAGCCCCTACGTGGGTATGTATGTTTGTTGTGTGTATTGACCCCTACGTGGGTCTATCTTTCCATAAACCCCTACGAGGGTATGTTGTATGTTTAGTCCCTGCGTGGACTTATGTTTGATAGTCCCTGCGAGGACTTATGTCTTTCTGTAAGACCCCTACGTGGGCATGTCTTCTGTAAGACCCCTGTGTGGGCATATCTGTATGATTTAGCTCCTGCGTGGGCAAATTTCATGTGTAAAAGACCCGTTTAGGGCGATATGTAAAATAGTGATAAATTAATGGAGTGTTATTTTTATAAATTTCATGTTTGCCATTTGTGCATAAATAAATTATAAATGAAATAAATAAATTAAAATCATTCCTTTTAATCTACCTAAGTAATTATTTAATTAAGAATCTTTAAGTGTGAAACCTAGCCTCGTGCCAAATATAAGACCGGGCCAAAATGGTAAGACCGGTTTAAAAGATTCAAATCCCTGTTAACATCTTAAAACATGTTAACACTCCTGGCAGAAGTGATTCGTTAAAAATCACATGTCATTCTTAAATGAATAAGGATTCTTTAGAAGATTCCTAATCCAGTTTAATGATCTCTGAATCCTGGATTTACATCATCAATTAAGATGATCATATTTCACCATACGTGGTAATATAGTGCCTACGGGCCTTGCTCATTTCTACATGAGCCAAAAGACAGTGGTAGCATTGACTCCCTGCTAAATAAGGGTAATGAACTAGGTTCAAACCTTAAAAGTCTTGATTCTCTGAAATCATAGTTTATGAAATTGTCCATGTGACCAAGCCTTACGTGCTAATATATATATATTGTTATTGTTTATGTTTAGGATAAATTTTAATTAAAATCCTAAATTAATGCGATTAATAAGTTAACCAAATATGGTCTCTGTTTACCATGGTTAACGAATTACCCTAAGGGGTAATTCCATAATAAAATCCCAAATAAAAAAAAAATTGACCTTGTTTTCTGCAACAGTTCAATACAAATGGCTGACTCCAATGAAGTAAACAGCCATCCAGTGGAGCCGAATGAGAACGCCCAGATCACGTTAACGGGTGCTGAACTAAAAGCAATCATAGACGGCGCTATCACACAAGCTATGGATAGACAGTACGAGGAATACAGTGGTACTCGGAGTAGGACCCACTCTGCATCACATTCAAAGCCCAGGACACATTCTGAGGCTCATAACAAGCCTCCTCCCAAAAAGAATGGACCAAAGAAAAACGATGATGATCGCCAGTCCACCAACCACCAAAGTAATCCATCTCAGCATTTAGTACTGCATCAGGGACCCCGTAACAAGGGTTGCACATATAAGTACTTTGTGTCTTGTAAACCCAGGGATTTTACGGGGGAGAAAGGAGCCGTCGATTGTATGACGTGGCTGGATGAGATGGACACGGTCGTGGACATCAGCGGATGCGCTGAAGGTGATGTGGTTAAATTTGTCTCACAGTCCTTCAAAGGCGAGGCGTTAGCTTGGTGGAGATCTCTGATGGAGGCCTCCGGAAAGATCCCGTTGTATAGTATGTCGTGGGATCAATTCATCGCCTTGATCAAGGAAAATTTATGCCCTCAACATGAGGTGGAAAAGATAGAATATGACTTCCTATCACTGGTGATGAAAAACCTCGACTGTCAAGCATATCTGACAAGCTTCAATACACTATCCCGATTGGTACCCTATCTGGTAACCCCGGAGCCTAAAAGGATCGCTCGTTTTATTGGTGGTTTAGAACCCGAGATCAAGGCCAGTGTAAAAGCTTCTCGGCCAGTTACCTTCCGGTCTGTAACTGACCTTTCCTTATCCCTCACTCTGGATGCGGTCCGGCAGAGATCGCAGAGGAATAAGGCGGCCGAGAAGAGGAAGCAGGAAGATGATGGTTCGCGTAGATCGAACAAGAAGCACCGTGGGAGCGGTGATTACAAGAAGGGATCGGAGTCAAAGAAAGATGGGCATCGTTCTGGAGAGAAGCCCACATGCAAAACTTGCAAGAAACAGCACTTTAGAAAGTGCAGACTCGAATCAAACTCGAATAACGAGTCAAGGTCTTTTGCTTGTGGTTTGTGCAAGTCCAAGGAACACAAAACCTTGGATTGCAAGAAAATGAAAGATGCAACGTGCTACCGTTGCAATGAAAAGGGCCACATAAAGACTAACTGCCCTAAGTACAACAAGAAGCCTGAGGAGGCTAAGAAGACTAATGCCAGAGTCTTCAGGATGGATGCGAAGGAGGCTGTGCAGGATGATAACGTCATAACAGGTACTTTCCTTGTAAATGATGTTTTTGCAAGAGTACTTTTTGATTCAGGCGCAGATAAGTCTTTCGTAGATCATAAATTTTGTAAATTGTTGAATTTACCTGTCAAAACCCTAAAAGTGAATTATGAGGTATGATGCGTGTGAAGTGTCGTATATATTAGGTGTATATTTTAAGCCCTTTTTAACACTTATTTTAGCCAAGTTTTAAATTTATAAAACACGATATTTCACTAACACTAAACACACATATGGGCAAGTGCACCCATCGTTGAGTGTAGTATAGCGTTGGTAAGATACCGAGGTCGTCCAAGGACACAAGAGCTTTTAGTACCGGTTTATCCTCAACGTCTAACCAAAATAAAAGTTTAGAAAAAAAAAGTTTTAAACTAAGAAAAATAAAACTAACTAAAATGCTGAAAATAAAAATAAAATAAAAACAGATAGACAAGATGAATCACTTGGTTCCGACTCGTATCTAGTATAACCTTTGATTATTTCCGCACTTTTGCACATAATTAAGAGATTATCTTAGTTATTGTAGTAGGCCCCTCTTTTGAAGGTGACGTTACCCTCACCCCAGTAGTTTGAGTCAGCAGGGATACAATCCTAAAGGGGTGGATTATTGGAAGATAATGAATTAAGTTATTAATGCAGTATTGTGGTAGGCCCCGCTTTTGGCGGTGACGTTACCCTCGGCTAAGTAGTCTGAGTCAGCAGGGATACAGTCCTAAATAGCCGGGTTATAGTATTAATAGTAGTTAACTTATGAGGGGATCAAAGAGTTTGGACCCCCGCCATTCAATACCGTGAAGTATTGAAGGAGGTCCTACTAAATTTGACCCAGGTCCATTGCAGGACCTCTAAACGCTGAACAATGGCAAGACCTTTACCAAACCGTTCCCTTAACCCCCTACCAGGTAGCCAACATACCTCCATATAGACCGTGGAGATATGAATGGTGAAAATCCTTTATTTTATATAGACAGTAAAATAATGCCAAGACACCACGGACAAACGATAAGGAAAGATCACCTTCAACATAAGTAACTAGTTATTAAAGTCATTAATACAAAACCAAATAAAAAGTGCAAAAGATTAGAAATAAAAAGTATTATACTAGACACTTTGTCTTCACCAAGTGATGTAAGAGACTTAGGCAAACATGGCCTTGATTGTCAAGAACTCTTACGATCAATCTTGGATCCCGAGACGACTCACACACTCTATGATGGACAATGGATGATGGTGGTGGATGATGGTGTTGTGATGGTGGTGGGTGGTGGATGAAGTGTGAGAGAGGTGATGTGCCAAGGGATGGTTTGAGCTTGAGCCAAGCACTCCTATTTATAGCCTGTACAGAAGCCTGGACACGGCCCCGTGTCCACCCTTTTCTCTTTCTTCATTAATACAGTTTGTCTTTATTAGCTCCACACGCCCCCGTGTCCGCTGGGCACGCCCCCGTGCCTGTCTGACACTCTCTCTCTTCATTAATTGTAATTCGCAATTACAATTAATGCGCCTGCTGTCCTTTCGCCACGCCCCCGTGTTCACTGGGCACGGCCCCGTGGTGGGCAATAGAAGCTTCTACAGGTTTGTCTTTAGTGCCAGGGCTGACCATCCTGGACACTGCCCCGTGCTCGCAGAGCACGGCCCCGTGTTGAGCTGGACACGCCCCGTGTCGAGCTGGGCACGCCCCGTGTCGAGCTGGGCACAGCCCCATGCTCAGCTGGGCACAGCCCCATGCTCAGCTTTCTTCTTGTTTTTGCTTTGGGAGATGCTGTCGAGGGGTCGGCCATGTCACGTCTTGTTCCTTTTCTTGTATTTATGTTAGATTTTGATGTCTTTTTGCTTCTTTTGTTAATTTGAGCTCATTTAATCCTGAAAATACAAAAGGAAGGCAAAAGCACACTTTTTCCAACATTAGTACTAAAAAAGGGTTAGTTTTATGCCTCGATTGATGAAATTTATATGTTACATTTTGAACACATCAAATACCCCCACACTTGAATCTTTGCTTGTCCTCAAGCAAAACTCTTTAATATGTGGCTATTTACACTCCCAAATGGAATTGGTAGAAAAGAAGGTTTTGGGCTTGTCATAGAGTGTCGGGATTTCCAAGATTCTTTATTTAGTTTTATTTTTATTTATTTACAATCCTATTCGTCATGATTTATTTAAAACTTTTCATAAGATAAATTACTTATTAGGGCATAACATGCCTCTTTAAAATTCTATTTATATACGAGTTCACATACCTCACGGGGATCACTCAACACTCGGCCGAAGATGTATTTTAGTGAATCACTCGAGAGCGGCATGGAACTTACCCCTACCATAGGCTTGCCAAGCAATCAATCCTCCTCCTTTTTAACTATATACCTTTGTAAACATCAAGAGGACTTTTTGGGTGAAGGGTTAGGCTTGGGTTAAAGGTAGGTGGTTGGGTTAGTGGTTAGTGGTTAGTAGAAAGGGCGAAAAAGCGTAACAAGCGTCGGTTTTCGAAAGACTTTTTATTTTTGCAATTTTTTTTTTATTTTTATCTTGATGAAGCCAGTATTCAAACAAAGTTATTTTTGATGAACTTGCTTGTTTATTTATTTTGCTTCATCATCAACACTTTTTTTTTTTTTTGAAAAGTCATACGAAAAACCGAGCTTGTTACTAAAACAAAGGGTGAAAAATAAAAAGGGTTTAGGTGGGTGAAAATGTGTTTGGTTTGGGTTAAGAAATGAAAAAGGTTTAGGCTCAAAGGGGTTAACTAGGGGGATTTTGGGTAGGTGGTGAGAAAAAAAAAAGAAAAATAATGGTGTAGAAATAAAAAGGGTTAGTCCTAATGCCTCCATCATTTACTCACCGGGTTTAAGTTGGTAAGGACCGGGAATGTATCGTCATGGCAAGTTCTAGAGTCGTAAGAACCAAGCGGCTATTCACACAAGAAACGAAAAATGAGCATTTAGTCTAATGATATGTAATTGTATGCTCAATAAAGGCTCAAAACTCACTTTTGTGGGAATGGGTTTTTATGTGATCAAGTATATATAATTAAATTTTAACTAAGCTTGTCATGCCTTTTCATAATTTTCTTATGTTGGTTCTTTTTATCACGACGCTATCGGTTGTAAATTTGTAAAAATATAACCTTTTTAAGAACTTGAATTTCCCGAGTTAAACCTAGACAAGTAAAAAAATGAAAATTTTTGAAAAAAATTGGGGTGATTAGCGGTTCCAATAGAGTTTTGTGTAAGGCTTGTATTTAGGACTTGCAAGATTCAAGGTTTTAGCATCCCCCCCACACTTAAATTACACATTGTCCTCAATGTGTCCCAAAAATAAGTTTTTAGGCTGATTAAATGTGTAAAAATGGGTTAAAAACAAGATTTTATGGTACTGGGTAGCTGAACACGGGGTGGTGTTGGCTGAGCACGGCCCAGTGTCCAGACTGCCAGTACCAAAAGTAAACAGAAGGCTGGGCACGGGGGCGTGTCCAGTGAGCATGGCCCCGTGTCCAGGTACCTGAACTGGGCATTTTCTACAGAACCTTGGGCACGGGGCGTGTTGGGGTGAGCACGGCCCCGTGCTGAACTTGCTGTAATGAAGAAAAATTGTCGGGAGGCTCTGTTTTTGTGCATGGGGTGTTGGTTCAAGCTTCCCTTATCATCCTTCACCATCCCGAGTGTGTTTTATTCCTGAGAAAAAAAAACTAAACTAGAAAACGTAAAAGTTAATCTAAACTAAAACTACGGATAGTTCCGCGGAATGCCTCCGTGGTGCGCCACGTTTATAAGGGTCCTTGGCTAGACCCACCTTATCAGGTGGTTCTGGCTCATCTTCAATTAGGGGGTCGTCATTGCCGAATGGATATTTCATTGACCGCTCAAGATCGACACTTCTTTTAAATGCCCCTAATTGAAGAGGTAGATTGTTGAACTTCCGGTTTTTCAAAGCTTCGTGAGTTTTTACAAATGGTCGTCCCAACACTAGAGGAGCGTCATCGAGGATGACAAAATCGATCGGGATTACCATTTGATTTGTTTGAACCAATACATCCTCAACTATACCGATTGATTTTATTACTTTCCGATTGGATAGAAAAATGGGTATTTGAAGTGGAGAAAAATCACTAATACTTAATTTTTCGAAAATGTAGTTAGGCATTATGTTAACACAAAGATCTTTATCGATTGTGACATTACTAATAAACGAATTTTGAAAGAAACATGGAACCGGTGTAATGTTAATTTCAAATGGGTCTTCTTTTATTAGTGAGGTTTGATCATCAGTTAACTTAACACTTACCGTTTCGTCAATTTTAGTGTTAGTGTTTAACTCTTTTAAAAACTTAGCATGAGTGGGTACTAAACAATGATTTTCAAAAGAAGGTGACAAGAGATTAATTTCTTCAAAATTAGACTCTTCTTGAATTTTAACGTTGTCGGACTCACCTTTTTCGTTGTTTAACTCATGTGTCTGTTTTTCACTTATTTGTTCTTCCATTTTTACACTTTCAGTTATCTTTTCATTTTTTAATTCTTCTCTTGCGCGGGACTCCTCTTCCCTTGCGCGAGCTTCTTTTATACATCGATCGATAACTCTAATGTGTTCTAATATCCTATCGGTCACTTCGGTTATAGAAAAAGAATCGGGATTTTCTAAGCTTGAATCCGGTTGTTCGACCCTTTGTTCCTCATAATACCCATGTGAAGTAGATGGTTCACACCATTGTCCTTCATTGTAAGCATATGATGGATAAGGTTCATAATTTTGTTCTTCATAGTACTCATATGAGGTGGGTTGTTCACGCCATGATTCCTCATAATAAGCATACGAAGGTGGTGGCTCATATCTTGGTTCCTCAAAGTATGAGTATGAAGGCTCATACCTTGGTTCATCAAAATATGAGTATGAGGGAGGAGGTTCATACCTTTGGTCTTCATAGGATGTGTATGAAGTTGATGGCTCGTACCTGGGCTCCTCATAGTAGGGGTATGAATTGGATGGTTGATATGAGCGATTATTTTGAACCGATCGTGCGTTACGACAATTAGTGCAATAATTACCCCTATAATCATCCTCCTCATAGGTGTAGTTGTAACCTCCTGAGTATTGATCCATAAGAATCACTCAGCAGACCACAACCGAGTCTCGAGATCAGAAAACAAAAAGAAAAACGGAAACAGAGGCTGAACACGGCCCCGTGTTCAGTGAGCACGGCCCCGTGTTCAGGATCTGTATCTGGGCGTTTTAATTAAAGTTACTGATTTCGTTGAGCACGGGGCGTGTTCAGTGAGCACGGCCCGTGTTCAAGCTTCTGTTACTGGGTGTTTTATGAAAAATATGCAGCACGGCCCCGTGTTCAGCGAGCACGGCCCGTGTTCAACCTACTGTAAATGCAAAACTAAACTAAAATGCAGAAAAATGTGGGCCCGTTTTGAAAAGGTTTTGAAAAACTGATTAGGCCGTCGATTTTAAGCTTTCCTAAAATCCTTGTGTCCCCGGCAGCGGCGCCAAAAACTTGATGCGTGTGAAGTGTCGTATATATTAGGTGTATATTTTAAGCCCTTTTTAACACTTATTTTAGCCAAGTTTTAAATTTATAAAACACGATATTTCACTAACACTAAACACACATATGGGCAAGTGCACCCATCGTTGAGTGTAGTATAGCGTTGGTAAGATACCGAGGTCGTCCAAGGACACAAGAGCTTTTAGTACCGGTTTATCCTCAACGTCTAACCAAAATAAAAGTTTAGAAAAAAAAAAGTTTTAAACTAAGAAAAATAAAACTAACTAAAATGCTGAAACTAAAAATAAAATAAAAACAGATAGACAAGATGAATCACTTGGTTCCGACTCGTATCTAGTATAACCTTTGATTATTTCCGCACTTTTGCACATAATTAAGAGATTATCTTAGTTATTGTAGTAGGCCCCTCTTTTGAAGGTGACGTTACCCTCACCCCAGTAGTTTGAGTCAGCAGGGATACAATCCTAAAGGGGTGGATTATTGGAAGATAATGAATTAAGTTATTAATGCAGTATTGTGGTAGGCCCCGCTTTTGGCGGTGACGTTACCCTCGGCTAAGTAGTCTGAGTCAGCAGGGATACAGTCCTAAATAGCCGGGTTATAGTATTAATAGTAGTTAACTTATGAGGGGATCAAAGAGTTTGGACCCCCGCCATCCAATACCGTGAAGTATTGAAGGAGGTCCTACTAAATTTGACCCAGGTCCATTGCAGGACCTCTAAACGCTGAACAATGGCAAGACCTTTACCAAACCGTTCCCTTAACCCCCTACCAGGTAGCCAACATACCTCCATATAGACCGTGGAGATATGAATGGTGAAAATCCTTTATTTTATATAGACAGTAAAATAATGCCAAGACACCACGGACAAACGATAAGGAAAGATCACCTTCAACATAAGTAACTAGTTATTAAAGTCATTAATACAAAACCAAATAAAAAGTGCAAAAGATTAGAAATAAAAAGTATTATACCAGACACTTTGTCTTCACCAAGTGATGTAAGAGACTTAGGCAAACATGGCCTTGATTGTCAAGAACTCTTACGATCAATCTTGGATCCCGAGACGACTCACACACTCTATGATGGACAATGGATGATGGTGGTGGATGATGGTGTTGTGATGGTGGTGGGTGGTGGATGAAGTGTGAGAGAGGTGATGTGCCAATGGATGGTTTGAGCTTGAGCCAAGCACTCCTATTTATAGCCTGTACAGAAGCCTGGACACGGCCCCGTGTCCGCTGGACACGGCCCCGTGTCCACCCTTTTCTCTTTCTTCATTAATACAGTTTGTCTTTATTAGCTCCACACGCCCCCGTGTCCGCTGGGCACGCCCCCGTGCCTGTCTGACACTCTCTCTCTTCATTAATTGTAATTCGCAATTACAATTAATGCGCCTGCTGTCCTTTCGCCACGCCCCCGTGTTCACTGGGCACGGCCCCGTGGTGGGCAATAGAAGCTTCTACAGGTTTGTCTTTAGTGCCAGGGCTGACCATCCTGGACACTGCCCCGTGCTCGCTGAGCACGGCCCCGTGTTGAGCTGGACACGCCCCGTGTCGAGCTGGGCACGCCCCGTGTCGAGCTGGGCACAGCCCCATGCTCAGCTTTCTTCTTGTTTTTGCTTTGGGAGATGCTGTCGAGGGGTCGGGCATGTCACGTCTTGTTCCTTTTCTTGTATTTATGTTAGATTTTGATGTCTTTTTGCTTCTTTTGTTAATTTGAGCTCATTTAATCCTGAAAATACAAAAGGAAGGCAAAAGCACACTTTTTCCAACATTAGTACTAAAAAGGGTTAGTTTTATGCCTCGATTGATGAAATTTATATGTTACATTTTGAACACATCAAGGTAGAGTTAGCAGATGGTACCATTGAAATCGTCTCTACTGTGTTAGATGGATGTGCTATATCCATTAAGAATCATTCTTTTCCTCTATCTCTACTTCCCTTTAAATTAGCAGGTTTTGACATAGTTCTGGGTATGGACTGGTTATCTCATAACCAGGCCCAAATCGTCTGTAACATGAAGCAAGTAGTGATAAAGACTCCGTCTGGTGAGTCACTTACCATTCGGGGAGATACCCAGTATGGACTGCCTGAGCAGGTGACTATGCTCAAGGCTTCCAAGTGTTTGAAGAAGGGATGTGTCATTTACATGGCACAAGTGATTATGGAGGAACCTAAACCAAAGTTAGAAGACATCCCTGTCATTTCTGAATACCCAGAAGTGTTTCCTGAAGATCTACCTGGCCTACCACCAGATAGACAAGTTGAATTCAGGATCGATATCATTCCTGGAGCGGCACCAGTTGCTAGAGCACCATACAGATTGGCACCCACCGAAATGAAGGAGTTGCGGACGCAGCTAGATGGATTGCTGGCTAAGGGTTTCATTAGGCCTAGTTCATCTCCTTGGGGAGCGCCAATCTTGTTTGTCAAGAAGAAGGATGGGTCGATGCGTCTGTGCATCGACTATCGCGAGCTTAATAAAGTCACGATCAAAAATAGATATCCATTGCCCAGGATCGACGATTTGTTCGATCAGCTTCAAGGGGCAAGTTACTTCTCAAAGATTGATCTGAGGTCAGGATACCATCAGTTGAAGGTTAAGGATGAATACGTCCACAAGACTGCATTTAGGACTCGCTACGGTCACTACGAGTTCCTAGTGATGCCTTTTGGGCTCACCAATGCACCAGCCGCGTTCATGGATCTCATGAATCGCGTCTGCAAGCCTTACTTAGATAAATTTGTTATCGTCTTCATCGATGACATCCTTATTTATTCTAAGAATCAAGTTGACCACGAGAAACACCTTCGTTGTATTCTCAAACTTCTACGTCAGGAGAAGCTCTACGCCAAATTCTCTAAGTGTGAATTTTGGCTACAAGAAGTCCAATTTCTTGGACACGTGGTTAGTGAGCGTGGTATCCAGGTGGATCCCGCTAAAGTTGAAGCTGTTATGAATTGGCAAGAGCCAAAGACACCTACGGAGATTCGTAGTTTCCTGGGGTTGGCAGGATATTACAGGCGCTTCATTGAAAATTTTTCAAGGATTGCTGCACCCCTAACTTCCCTGACCAAGAAGAAAGTAAAGTTCGTTTGGGGTCCTAAGCAGCAAGAGTCCTTCGATGTTTTGAAACAAAAGTTGAGCAACGCTCCTGTGCTTACCTTACCTGAAGGCGCGGAAGAATTTGTAGTTTATTGTGATGCATCACACACTGGCATGGGGTGTGTGCTTATGCAGGAAGGCAAGGTGATTGCCTATGCATCATGACAGTTAAAGGTGCACGAAAAGAATTACACCACCCATGACTTAGAATTGGGTGCCGTTGTGTTCGCACTAAAACTGTGGAGGCATTATCTCTATGGAATCAAGTTTGTGATCTTTTCTGATCACAAGAGCCTCCAGCATCTGTTTAACCAGAAAGAATTAAACATGAGGCAACGCCGTTGGATGGAAACTTTAAACGATTATGATTGTGAAATCAAATACCATCCCGGCAAAGCGAATGTAGTCGCTGATGCCTTGAGCAGAAAGGAAAGGGTTAAACCCATTCGAATTAACGCCAAGCGTATGGAGATAAAGAACAGTTTGATAGAAAGGGTGTTAGCTGCACAGAAGGAAGCTGTGTTGGAAGCTAACTATCCTAATGAAAAGTTAGGAGTAACTGAGGAGCAGTTAACTCTTAGCAAGGACGGAATTTTACGGTTAAACGGACGAATATGGGTTCCAATTTTTGGAGGACTTCGTGATGTAATCCTCCAAGAAGCCCATAGTTCCAAATACTCCGTTCATCCTGGAGCTGATAAGATGTACCAGGATTTGAAGGCAAATTATTGGTGGATAGGCTTGAAAAAGTCTGTAGCCGCCCATGTAGCAAAATGCTTGACATGTGCGCAAGTCAAAGCCGAGCATCAGAAACCGTCAGGTTTGCTACAACAGCCTGAACTTCCAACGTGGAAGTGGGAGATGGTAACTATGGATTTTATTACCAAGTTACCCAAGACAAGGAAAGGAAATGATACGATATGGGTTATAGTTGACCGACTGACTAAGTCAGCTCATTTCTTACCCATCAAGGAGACTTATAGCTCCGATATGTTAGCCCAGTTATATGTTGATAAGATTGTAGCCTTACACGGCATACCTGTAGCTATTATCTCTGATAGAGATACTAGGTACACGTCACATTTTTGGAAGAGCTTCCAGCAATCTTTGGGCACACGTTTGAACTTTAGTACGGCTTACCATCCTCAGACAGACGGTCAGAGTGAGCGTACTATTCAAACGTTGGAAGACATGCTACGCGCATGTGCGATCGATTTGGGAGGTAGCTGGGATAAGAACCTACCATTGATCGAATTCTCCTACAACAATAGCTACCATACCAGCATAAAGGCTGCGCCTTTTGAGGCATTATACGGTAGAAAATGTAGATCGCCAGTTTGTTGGGCGGAAGTTGGAGAAGTCCAGTTATCAGGACCAGAGATCGTGTTCGAAACGACGGACAAGATTGTCCAGATTCGTAACAATCTCCAAGCTGCCCGGAATAGGCAGAAGAGTTACGCGGATCCAAGTCGTAAGGATTTTCACTTCGAAGTAGGTGACAAAGTCCTACTTAAAGTGTCACCATGGAAAGGGGTGATGCGATTTGGTAAGAAAGGCAAGCTAAGCCCGAGATACATAGGACCTTTCGAGGTTATTGAACGTGTCGGGTCAGTTGCCTATAAGTTGAACTTACCAGAAGAGCTCAGTGGAATTCACAATGTGTTCCACATCTGCAATCTAAAGAAATGTTCAGCTGACGAATCACATGTCATGCCGCATACAGATGTGCATATTGACGAGAGCTTAAAATTCGTGGAAAAACCTGTGTCGATTGAAGATCGACAGGTAAGAAAGCTTCGGAGAAAGCATATACCTTTTGTTAAGGTCAAATGGGATGCCCGTAGAGGTCCCGATTTCACGTGGGAGGTTGAATCCACGATGAAAGAAAAGTACCCTTACTTATTTCAGTAAATCTCGGGTCGAGATTTATTTTAAGGGGGTGAGGATGTAACACCTCGGAAATTCACGTCCTATAATAGGTTGACACGTGTCATAAAGTTTAAACGTGTGAAAGAAATATTATGGAAGGACTAAAGTTGACAAACGTGGAAAGTATGTAAATATACGTATTCTAAGTGTCAACTGTGAATAATTATATTGTATATTAACTCTACAAGATGCTCATACCTTCAAACGAATAAATCATGGATCATACGAAGCGAAAAGTGAGTAATTACAAACTACAGGGGTTAAATATGTCAACATGTTTAAAGATATACCTCTGAGTGACCTGTTGACAAACCCGAAGCTTTGTAAATATGCTCACTAGGATGTACGATTAAAATTTCATAACGTTTCGTTATCATATGAGAAAGTTATGACCAAATTCGTGTGCGAAGGGTTAAAGCGTCAACGGTGAAAGTTATGACTTTTCGGGCTAACCGGAAGTGTTCAGGGACTTGGCAAAGAGAGTATAAGTCCTAAAGTCCTTGTGGGTATATTACAAGGGGTCAAATGGCAAGTAAAAGCCTAATTACCCTTTCAAACTAACCAAGGGTCAAGTTGGAAAGACAAGAAAATCAAAAATCTGATTCGAGCAGGCCAGGCGGCCCGCTTTGTCTTTGGCTTAATCGGACGCGGGCCGCGTCCGAGCCCCAGATGCAGAAAACGGGGACAGGCCCCTGAATACGCGGAAACACAACTTTTAAACGCATTTGCAACATGGTGGGCGACCCCTAACTGTGCTAGAACACTAGGGACAAGTGTTGGATGGTTGTGGTTGATCCTAGAGTTAGTTGTCAACTAGTTATGGTGGATCAAAGTGCTATATAAGGCCACCTTATGCAACATTCATTCTCACAACTTGCATCTGATCATTGGAGTATTTCTGGAGCTAAGGAACTCTCCCATCTGATCTTAATTCGTGCATTGGACTCTAGTAAGTCTTCTAGTTCTTCTTTGTTGTGTTTAGCTTAGTTAATTAGCTAAAAGTCAAACCGTCGTGATTACGGTTTGACTTCGAGATTAGTCACTAATGACTCAGTCTTATCTCGAATTAAAAGTAGTTTTAGAATGGTATTTATGTGGGTAATAAAACCCCAAAAGGGTTTCCCCTGATCACCATCCTAAGCAGGTTAAATGTCGGGTCAAACCTTTACTTAAAAAGTCAACATAATGCTTAAAATGTCTTTTATGCATAATTAGCTATCTAGATCATATATAACCTATTTGAACATTGTTATAACTTAGTAATTAGTGTAAGAACATGTCCAAACCTGTTCAACCCGACTATTTCCTGTTTAGACCCGGTTCGGAACCGAAAGTCACATAGTTTGACTTTCACTTTGACTTTCAGTTCTGACCCGTTTAGGCATATTTTAGAAATGCCACAGAGCTTAAATTGGACTAGGTTACATGTTAGAGCAACCCTCTGTGTTTATGCACCTCGGTTCATTAGTTATCCAATTAATATGCAAGTTTCCGTTAGTTGTTCATATGTTGACCGTTATGCCCTTATTACCTTAAATCATGATTTATGAAAATATAAAAGTGTAGAAACCTTAGTTACTGATATATAAACTTGTATGCAAAGTTTGACATCAGTTTGACTTGTAGATTAAGAGTTATGCTCATTGTCGCTAAATTAAAGCTTTATGTTAATAAAATGGCGTAATTAGCGTATAGCCTAGTTAAACATACTTTTTGATATCAAATCTTTTACCCACTGATGTTATATATTATTTTGTGATTTTTAAGGATTTTTAATTAATTTTAGGCTGAGCATAACTAGTAGTCGTAGGCTTAATCCGGTAATTGTCGGTTTTGCCCTTACGGGCCATAAAATGAGTTTTACTTATCTAAACGACTCCAAACCTTTTGCTACTGATCACATATGATTAATAAATTATTTTAAGCCTTCTGGAAATATAAAAATATCAGATTTAAGTATCGAACCCGGTAATGGCCTTTAATCGCCTAAATTAGCGTTTTTAACGCATAGTATGTTTTAAAATCATATTGGACATACCCGGGTTGATACCTACTGATATAAGAGGCAATTTATCATATTTTAACAGTAAGCAAAGGTTGATAAACTCAGACTTCAGTTTTGAGCTTTTCGGCTTATGTGAAATTACCAAAATACCCCTTCGGGGCCTAGTTTGGTTAAAAATGATAAGTTTCACATACACGCTATAGCCTACTGTTAAAACTCATCAAATTGAATATGTTTGCTGTTTACATCAGACCTGTAACTCAGTTAGACATTTAAACTCTTCTACAAACTTTAAAATGACCAAACTACCCCTACGGGGCATAGTTTGTGTTTAAATTAGTTTCGGGCATAACGAAAGACACCTTACTGATGTCACAACATATTTGAGACATAATTGACTTAGGAAACCTGTATATGGCTCTTGCGGATACCCGTTACGCTTATTTCGCGTTCGGTGCGGTTTATGTAACAAGTTTACATAAATTAGCCGAAACGGGTCAAACCTTAACGGTTTTATCTCAAAATCCAGAATGTGAATAATAAACCCATATTAAACAAGTCTTCAAACTTGTCGGGTCTGAATCACATTCTATCCGGTCTTCGCTTAATCGTGCGTACGAACCGTATCTTGAAACTAGCCGATCTAAGCTTAAGCTTAATAAAAAGACCCGTTAGAATTCTAATAGGTTATATTAAACCTTCGTTCCAGATTAGGAGAAACAGTAAAAGCTACGTGCATTCTGATTGTTGTGATTTATACTTGCATCAGGTAAATACTTTTAACTTATTTTCCCTATACGGGCTTGGGTTACGGTACATAGCGTACCGCTTGATCGGGCATCAAATCTCCACGCTTAGTGGGTAGTTGAATAATTTGATCGGCTCGTTTTAAACAGATATGTTTACTTTACAGCCTTTGGGGGGTTAATGACCATGTCCCGGATATCCCTGGCATCATCTTACGAGATGGCCACGACCTGAGCACGGGGTGTAGGCGTACTCCCGTGTATAACTCACTTAAAGTGGTGTGTCTATTGATCTTTAACCCGGATACGTTCCGGGCTACTGAACGCATAAGTAACATGTAAATCGTTCACAAGATTATAATATTAAATAATTCTCCCAAGTTAAATAAAATGTTTATGCCATGTGCATCCAAACCAATTTTCAATCATTTTATAAAATGAGTCAGTTGAATGTATTTACCAGTGTAAACTGACGTATTTTCCCAAAAAGACTGAATGCAGGTACTAAACGTAATTGGCTGGATTGTCTCCTAAGCATCAATAAAAGTCTCGCAAGCTTAGGATGCCAGAAGTCTGTTGAACAATTAAATGTTATTTTGTTTCGATCCTACTGTGGATAAACACCGGATAATTGTGACTTTGTTTACAATAAATAAATTCGGTTGTATCTTATTTTAAATTGCTTCCGCTGTGCATTATTATATTGTGTTGTTTGACTATTACGTTGCCAACCACGTCACGATACTCCCCCACCGGGCCCACCCTGTGACACGTGGAAATCGGGGTGTGACATCCCTGCACAGTGCAAGCTCAAGGAGATCTTGCAAATCTTCAACACCCAGGCCAAGTGCTGTTTCCCTTGATATATGCTTCACTTCACCATTGGATCTGAGCAAAGTCAATACGTGGGTCTTTTGATCAGACATCCACTTTAGTATTTTTGAATCCAATGGATTTCTTGGGAGAGATTTATTTGAATGATGAGTTTGGAGATTGAGGCCTGGTGATGACAACTTTGAGCAGTGTCTTGAGATTTTGCTGTTTCTTGTAGTTCTGCTCTAAGTGTCTGAAGAACCATCTTCATGATATATTCTTCTCAATCTTGTTCTTCTTTTGATATTTCTGCATCCATCTGCTTTGTTTCCTTCTTTAATGAAGAATGGCAGCAGGTGGTGTTTGTGGTGGTTGATTTAGTGGGGATGGCAGTGGTTGTGGTGTGTGTTGATGTGATATTAGTGGCAGTTGTTTGAGTGACAGATGTTGTTAATGGTGGAGGTGTAAGTGATTTTGTGGGAACAGAAGTGGTGGTTGAAGTAGTAACTGGCTTAGTTTTAGAAGCTGTGGTGGTTGATTGCCTTGTTTTTCTAACAGGATTCTTCTTTAATGAAGTACCAACCTCTTCTTTTTCCTTTTTGCAGAACTAACTTTTTCTCAACCAAAGCTCTGCTCTCATCCCTTACCCTTTTAATATCAGCAGTGGTTTTGAGACCAGCTGAAATGACTTGACTTTGAACGATCCTCATTTGTGTATCTTCATCATCTGCTTGAATTTTTAGGGTTTCATCACCTCGCTTTTTCTTTTCTTTGACAGATGTTTCAGCAGAAGTAACTGAAAGATTTTCCTCAGAGTCATTTTTCTCCCCCTTTTTGGCATCATCAACTCTTTCGAAGATAAGTGCATGGGTTGAAACAAATTCCACAGCTCATCTAAAGTAGGAGCAGATGATGGAGAAGCTGTTGGAGGTGGTGCAGTAGTGGATGGTACCCTTTGTGCCTTCAACAACTGTTGCAGCATGTCTTTGATTTCTGCAACAGATGTATCCAGTTTATCAATTCTAGCTGTCAATTCTTGGTACATTAAACCATCACCCAACTTAATGGGGTCATCTGATTTCCCACTAGCAGTGGTTGTAACAGTGGTTGATTGAGGAAGTGTATCCCAAAAATCATCCACTGTTGCCCCTTTGTCTTGGTACTGGGGACTTCTTTCTTCATAATGAGAAACACTTTTTAGTGAACCAGTGAAGACTGGATACACAAGAATTCCCAGTGAAGAAATTGCCTTCAAGGAAGTCTTATTGATGAAACTACTATCCAAGTGCAAACCAGTGGGTTCAGTACTTGTAGTAGCTACTTCACTTGAACTACCACCAAGAGTTACTTATAACTCAAGGGGTGTAACCTCCTCAGTTGTTGCTGGGATAGCAGAGGTATAAGCATCAGACTCAGTCACTTGTTGGAGTGTACTCTCAGTGATAGGTGGTTGAGAGGAACTGATTTATGTCTGAGTTATATCCAAAGCATGCAACAAGGTCATTATTGAAGTGGTATTTGTGAAGTGATGATGGGAGTTGAAAGTGAATTTGCCCCGGGCAGTGGACTGTGGATGACGGAATCAAGTGATTCTAGAGCATCATAATTTGGTGTCCCTGTTTTTACAACCTGTTCTTTTTGAGAAGAAGCAGGAGGAGTTTGAGGCATGGGTTGAGACCTTTCTACCATCTGCTGTGAGGAAGTAGCAGCAGTGGTTTCTTGTGACTTTTGTGTTGTCACTGGCAGTTACTCTGGGATCTCATCTTCCAGAGTTGCCTTTATTGCAGGTTTGGGGGGCTTTTGAATTTTCTTTTGTTTTGGTCTTTTGGTGGATTTAGGTGTGGGTTTCACAGCAGTTGTGTTACTGCTGTGATCACCTTGAGCAGTGGGCTCAGCAGCAGATATCTGAGGAGCAGTGGTAGCTGCTAAAATCTGCTCAGGTACCTCTGCTTTTGTTTTGGAAATTTTTGATAGCCTTGTAAATATTTTCAGGTGTAAGGCCATTTATTTGAAAAAGTGATGATGGCATCTGATGCACACAACTGTTTAATAACATCTGTCCACGTGTAACCTCTGTTTTAAATCAGTGTTTTGCACAAACAGAGGATACACTTTGGCAGTGGATAGATTTTACTATTTAACAGAGTTTTAATGCCATCAGTGCTTTGAACAGACTTTGAGGATTTATTGAAAAATTCAATTTTAAACTATTTTTAAGGTTATTTTTTTATTTTTCTAAAAACATTTTTATGCTATTTACACACGGAACACAAAAAAGCTTGCTTTAATCCATGTTTAGCACTCCAATCATAGGGATCAAGTTTTTAACAGTAGATGAATCCAATTTTTAAGTTTGTACATCTACTACCTGATCTTTAGGATGGACATGTTAAAGATGAAATCAAACCTTTTTATAGCAATCCCTCACAAAATGATGTCTGATAATGAATGATGGTGAATTAATGAGATATTGAACTTTTTGATGATATATTTCAGCTACTTGACTGCCCTGCATAAAAACAATCTTTTGAGCAACTATACCAAAATTCAATAACATATTTTGAAGTTACAAACAGTTGGACTTTTCAGCAATAGCAGCAGCATCATAATATTCTTCAATCTGTGGTTGGAAATATCTGCTGCATGTGCACAGTCAATAACACCTTGATGTTTGTACTTGTTTTGAATTTGATAAAACTTGTCAATCATGTTCTTAGCATATGCAATGTTCTTTGAGGACCCACTTTTCGCCAAATAGATTCTCATCCTTTGGCTGTGGCACAAGGTTTTCAAACTTGTTGTCACTGAACTGCTGAAGCTCCTCTTAAATGACAGCTACCCAACTTTCTGTCTTTCAGTGCTATAAGGCACATGACTTGTTGATGGAATGGTAGAAAGTCAAGAAGAAGACAAAGGTTTCGGGATAAACTTTTTATAAGAATCCCTTCCAATTGATGTTGTCAAGTGTATGGTAAAATGGATGTGATTAAAAAGGATTGAGGTTTAAAAGGTGAGGCTGTGGATGTGAGTCATCTGAGCTAACAACTGTTGGTGACTTTAATGATCCAACAACTGTTTGAAGGTGAACATGGAGGAATAAAAGAAATTGGTGATAACTAGTGTTGATTTTTATCCACTGTTAGTAGATTTTTATCAACAGTGATTGTGGACTTGGAAATAGAGGTGAAGGGCTACTTTGATCAAGCAATTGTTAAGGTAGCAGTCAAGTGATTTCTAAGTGATTTCTATCCATTTTTTGATGGACTTCTATCAGCAACTGTTGGTGGATCAGTGGGTGAGCTTTACCAGCTGTTTTGTACATCTGCTGCTCAGATGAAGGAAATGATTTTGTCCTGTGATAACACAGTATCATGTCCAACATCTTTTGATGGTGATAATGAGATATCTGCAAAGTAACATCCTTGACAAAACATATTTTAGATGCACATTATCAAGATTAACACATTAGCAGATTTTTACAGGGATTTGTATTCAAGGTTTTACTACTTATCTATTTCCTGTTTTAAACATTTATAACTTTTGACAGTAGTTGAGTATCCCAGATGATGATGACCTTTTCACTTTGACTACCCATTTTGTTTTCTAATCCTTAGAGTAAAACATGAATAGTCAAGAATTTTAAGGTCTGTTAGCAATCAATCTTTGATCTGTGATAAAACAAACTTGAGTTTGACATGACCTTAACACATGTATCATTTCCTTTTGAGCTATTTTCCAGGATAGTATCAACACAAAATAAGAGAAATACATCCTGACAGGAGATGAAACTTTTTTTAAAAAAAAAAACAAGTAGAAGTTCAAAATATATCATTCTCATAAAAAATTGGAGAATAATATATCCTGTCTTATTGAGATAAACCCTTTAAAAAAATTAAAGGTTATTCTGAAAACGACATCAAAAAGGATCTGGTACATTTTTTAATAAAGCTCATAGTCATATCATTCTCAAGTCTTATGAAAATGGTCAATGATTTGAACAACCACTGTTTGAGACCATTTCTTTGTCAATTGATTGCTAAAATGAGGAGACATGTACACATAAGTTTTGAAAGTCCTGTTATAGACTTTGTTACCATGTGATGACACTGAAAAATTTTGTCTAGTTCTCTTTGTAAGTTTAATCACTGGTGATACTTTTGTTACCTGAATTTCCCTGAATCAATGAATGCACATAGTTGCTTGATGACCATTATTCACCCAATTTTGGACTCTTAAGTGTTTTATGTTTATACTCTTTTCTTTTGATTTCAAAAGTTTTGAGATAAACACACTTTTGAGTTTTTGTAATTTTTCTTCTTTCCCTTTTTACCCTTTCCATAGAAAAGTATTGAAACTTTTACTGGAAGGATTTCAAGGAAAAAAATACTCAATCCAAAATCATTTTCAGCAATGTTTTGAGAGATTTGGACATTTTTGCACATGCTTATGCCAAATTTCACATTACTCATGATCTGGATATTTTGACTGCTGATTTTCTTAATGTATTCTTAACACAATTGATTTTGGTCCTTTTAGAGGACACTCAACCTGTTTTTCAATACATAAGATTCAAATCACTAAAGTTTTGATTCCCCTCTTTTTATGTTAACAAAGACACTAGTGCTTTTATCCTCACATAGGCTTTTGTCAACCATGAGGTGAACACCTTAGCTGCAGTTATGATGAAAACAACACAAACTTCATAATAACATTTGAAATCAATTTTGTAAAGAGAATAATCACACCAAAGTCCCAGACAAGTCTCCAGATCTGAAACTATTGGTGATTTATCCATGACATCACTTGTTATTTGAATTTTGCGTCTTATGACATCTTGGTTGTTTTACAGAGTTTTGAATGAACAACTTTGAACGTTATTACTCGTTACTCTGTTTTTCAACAAATACGACCAACCTTAGTATCAATGAAATTTGAGCTGAACTGTTATGTCAAATTGATTGTTAGATCGAATTTGACTGTCCAAGCTCTGATACCAATTGTTAGGATCGGAGGCTCTCATGATTGTGTTTGTTTGTAATAAATGAACAATGAATGAACATGATTCAATGAGTTATGCAGCGGAAATGAACACAAACTTTGTAAACACAATCAAAGAGGAAAATAGTTTTGATAAACACATGATTTGCATTAGTTGAAAGATTACAAAGTCAATCAAAAGATTACAAAGCGTGCTTACAAACTAAACTCCCTCTCAGCCTGATACTCCATGGTTGATTGCACAAGATGAAAGGATTAGACATGAGGAGAAGAACTCGCTCAGTCAATCAAATGTAACAGTACAGGGTACTATTACATTTATAGGCAAACCAAACCACTGAGGTAGACGTCACCATGAAAGTGACATCTAACAACTTAACAACCTTCAACCACTGATCTTATACAAGTACTGTTGTCTACCCACTGATTATAATACATTACAAGTGATAAACTAAACTACTGCTTTCTCCTTCCATAGTTGCATACCAAACACTGATGTTAGACCATCAGTGCTTTCCTCAAGGTTGATCAGTCCTTGGGTGAGCAGTTCTTCAAATCAACAGCAGTGCTTAGACTGCATCAGTAGATTGAACTAGCAGTGTTTTACTCCTTAACAGTCTTTAGGGCTTCATCAGCAGTTTCAAAGACAGCAGCTGTTGTATACGGTCAGTGGATAGAGGACATCAGATGTTGGAGCCACTGTCAAGGGGAAAGTTTAGTGCAAACCGCTGCTTATGATGAATCCACTGTTGTGATCCGGTTTTGGCTTTACATCATCTGTTCCTCTGTAGGGTTCAATCCCAACATGTAGTAACAAACGGGGCTTCGCGTCCTTTTTCTCCATTAAATATCGGACCGCACTATGATCCGAATAAACCACCACTTTGCTCACCCAAATATACGAACAAAACTTATCCAAAGCATACACCACCGCTAATAACTCCTTTTCGGTTGTAGTGTAATTCAGTTGCACTTCGGATAAGGTCTTGCTTGCATAGTAAATCACCACCGGCTTTTTATCAACCCGTTGACCCAAAACTGCACCAATTGTAGTGTCGCTTGCATCACACATAATCTCGAACGCCTTTGACCAATCCGGCGGTTGCAAAATAGGAGCTTTGACCAAATGTTCCATCAAAACAGTAAAAGCTTGCATACACTCATTAGTAAAATCAAATGGGACATCTTTTAATAACAAGTTACATAAAGGTTTGGTGATAACACTAAAACCTTTTATGAAACGTCTATAGAACCCCGCATGTCCCAAAAATGACCTTACACCCTTAACATTTTTCGGTGGTGGCAAAGATGATATTACCCGTATTTTTGCCTTATCCACCTCCATTCCCCTTTCCGAAATCACATGACCTAGCACAATTCCCTCTTGCACCATGAAATGACTTTTCTCCCAACTAAGCACTAAATTTTTCTCAACACATTTTTTTAAAACTTTTTGTAATTCGTTGAGACAAGATTCAAAACTAGTGCCAAAAATTGAAAAGTCATCCATAAACACTTCAAGCGACTCTCCAACCATGTCCGAGAAGATACTCATCATACATCGTTGGAAAGTTGCCGGTGCATTGCACAAGCCAAATGGCATTCGCCGAAAGGCAAATGTGCCATATGGACAAGTGAAGGTGGTCTTGTGTTGGTCATCCGGGTGTATTGCTATTTGATTATAACCCGAATACCCGTCCAAAAAGCAGTAATATTTTTGACCCGATAATTTTTCAATAATTTGGTCGATGAAAGGTAGCGGGAAATGGTCCTTAGAAGTGGCAGTATTCAATTTACGGTAGTCAATACACACTCGCCACCCGGTAACCGGTCGGGTGGCAATTTGTTCACCATTTTCGTCCTTGACTACTTGAATACCGGCCTTCTTAGGCATAACTTGGGTGGGACTCACCCAAGCACTATCCGAAATCAGATAGATAATTCCCGCATCCAACCATTTGATTACCTCTTTCTTTACTACCTCCCTTAGGTTCGGATTCAATCGCCTTTGAGCTTCTCGTTTTGGTTTTGCATCTTCGGTGATGATTATCTTGTGCATGACGATTGATGGACTAATTCCTTTGATATCGGCAATCGTCCATTCAATAGTTCCCTTGTTCTCCTTTAAAACTTCCAATAAGGCTTGCTCTTGCGCCAACTCCAAATTAGAGGCAATAATGACCGGTAGAGTGTCATTATCCCCTAGAAAAGCATACTTCAAGTGGTTTGGCAAGTCTTTGAGCTCCAACTTCGGTGGTTCTTCTAATGATGGTTTCGTACCCGAACTTATATCCACCGGCAAGCCTTCGAATTGGTGCGTCCATGGCGGTCGACCTTCTTTCAAGGCCATAGCATCCTGTTTTTCCTCTTCAACCCGTAGTGCATAAGCATGTACCTGTTCAGAAAAATCACACAAGCAAACATCCATACCATCCTCCTCATACTCATGCGGGTCGCATCCTTCAACTAAATCTGCCATGAAACACTCATCAACACCAACAGCATTAGAATTGTTAGTAAAAACATTTAAGCGCATTTTTCGATTCCCAAAAGTCATATCGACTGTACCAAATCTACAATCAATCACAGCATGCGCGGTGCTAAAAAATGGTCGACCCAAAATTACATTTTGTTGTTGTTTTGGGTCCGCGGATGAGTAATCCAAGACTAAAAAGTCAACCGGGTAATAGAACTCATCAATTTTCACAATCACATTTTGAACCATCCCCCGAGGTAGCTTATGAGACAAATCGGCTAAAACAACCGTTGTCTCCACCCTTGCTAACGGACCAAAATCGTATTGGTCATATAAGCCCCCCGGTAAAATGCTCACCCCGGCTCCAAGATCTAGTAACGCCTTTGCCATTTGAAAATTACCAACTTGAATGTTAATTAATGGCGTACCCGGATCTTGGAGCTTAGGAGGAAGCTCCCCATTCTAAACCGCACTTACTTGCCCGGTTAAATCTACCTGCTTAGGCATTTTCTTCTTTTGTTGCCCCTTTTGTGTACATAATTCCTTTAGAAATTTAGCATAAGCGGGTACTTGTTTTATTGCATCAAGTAGTGGAAGATTAATTTTTACTTGTTTAAACATGTCCCACAATTCTTCTTTTTGGGGACCTCTTGATGCAATAAAATTTTTCTTTCCCGGGTCAAGTAAAGCCGATGGAAACAAGACTTGACTCGGTTCACCCTCAACTTTTTCACTTTTTTCATTTTCACCCAACCCCGGTTTGTTAACATTTGATTCTTTAGGTTTAACCTGTGAAACTTCATCATCGTCACTTTCATTACCCGTGACGTCCTCAACTACCCCCTCAACCAATTCGGGTGACAAATTGGCTTTAAATTCTTTTCCACTTCTTAAAACACTAACATGATGAACATTAACATTACCTCGTGACGTACCATGCGAAGGATTTACCTTAGTGTCGCTAGGAAGTTGACCTTTGCTTTTCTTCAACTCCGCCACATCGGTTGCCAATTGACCCATTTGGGTTGTTAGTGATTGAATGGTCTTGTCACGAACCTCATCCTTTTGCATCCGGACTTCGTCGAGTTGATTCCGCTTTTGCATATCTTGTTGCATAGCCCGAAGCATATCCATGACTTCATTCCCGCTTGACGAAGGTTGACCCGAACCACTTTGACCTGTTTGTTGAAATTGCCCTTGATAACCATAATTGTTTCCACCCCGGTAATTGCCTTGATTGTATTGTTGACGAGGTGCAAAGTTACCCTGAGCTCCTTGAAAATTTGGGTTAGCTTGGTTTGCCGCATTCCCGTAACGGAAGTTAGGATGGTTTCGTAACCCGGGGTGGTATGTGTTGGAGTTCAAATTGAAATTTCGACCACCCCCTCCTTGAATTGCATTCACTTCCTCTACTTGCTCATCAACTACTCCCACTACACAAACTTCCGTCGTGTGGCCTATTTTGTTGCAATTAGTGCACACGTTGTACACTTGATTCGTAGTTTGCACGTTGCCACTCTCTATTCCATGCACTTGTGGCCTTTGAATCACATGCCTAGCCCGTCGTGAAGATTGGGCTTTCCTCTTGGAATTCACCGCCATTTGTTCTAAAAATTGTAACACCCCGAAATCGGGATTGGTAATTAAACCATGTTAATAATAATGAATGGCTAAAATACCGTTATTGGTAAAAGTAAACCCGGTGAATATTAGGAATTTAATAGATAAACCTAATATTAAATAAAAAGTGAATAAAAGCTTTTGAGGAAATAAAGATAATAAGAGGCCCGAGTTAACAGGATTTAAAAATAAAACGGGTTATGACTTCCCCGAACCCACTAAGTAACTAGGAATATCAACCTAGTTAGTTAAGTGTGGTAAAAACAATAAAAGAAACATGAAAGAGATAACCCTTTTATAAACTATGGAACTAGAGAGACTAAAAGAGGCAAAAGGGAAAGATGTTTTTAATTAAAACAAATAAACACCAAAACACACACATATGTGTGTGTTTGGTCGATGATTTCACGAGCCAGGAGAAGGGTTCTTCTCAAAACCTTAAACTCACTAAAATCCATCAAAATCCAAGGGAATTCGAGTTGGAAATTGGGGCTTTAACTAAATTCGTGATCACCCAAGCTAGGAGATCATAAGGTATGTTGAATTTCATCATTTGGTGATATCTTGAAATTTGGATGAACATGCATGAACGAAATTCTAGAATGAATGTTGTGTATATGAGTGATATTGGGTTGAATCTATGTCTAGAAACAAACCCTAGACGCAAACTTGTAAAATTGTACCATAAACTAGTGATTAGTCAATTAACCAAGTATGAGCCAAGTGGGTTTTGACTAAATAGTGAAGATGATGATATGCATGTGCTTATAATCATCATATTTGATAGTTGGAGCAAAATACTTGAACAATTTATAAGTTCGAGTGAATGCTCATATGTGACTTGAAATGGGTTTTTATACATTATGATGAAATTAGTGTTTTCGTTCATATAAATAGGTGTTTGAAATCATGATGTCTACTAATTAATTTGTAGAAGCTGATTATATTAGATGTTCGGATAAATGTCTAATGCTATGATGAAACGAGTTTTTACATTTAGATAGAAACCTTTAGTTCTTGCTTAACAGATGAATAATTAACTTTGATAATCAAGAGCTAAGTTAAATTGGTGTTCAAAATAGCATGAACTTAGACTTGAAAAGTAGTTAAAACGGTGGCGTAAGAATAATGCCTATCGGATACTTGACAAAGTGCTTAAATGAATTGTTGAGGTTTATAATATAATCACTTATGTTAATAGGCAGTTTGACCTTTAAAAGTCAAACTGACCAAAATGAAATCATATGGTGAATTTTGATGTAAAACCCGTAAGATGGAATAGTCATAATTAATGATGACTAATCTAACCGTCTTACGAATTATGATGATAGTTTGACGCTTGACAAGCTAGGTGGGCGCTTGGAAAGGAAGCGAGTCAAACGAAGCAAGTATGAAGGAAAAGCGTAATTCGAATGCAAGGTAAGTATATCTTACACTAGTCATATATTTTAGAATATCCTTTTGTCGTGTTACGAAAAAGACAATTATGACGTAAGCCATAGTAGGCCAAAAAGTTTTAAGAAATGGAATTATAAGTAAAGTGACCGTACGGTGTAAATCGGAGCGAGTCATATATACGAGGTGGTAATAAATGTCATGTCGCTAATATAATTGGTCATTTAGACCAAACGGGCCAAAAGGTGAAATTATCACCCTTGACAATATCGACTAATGGGTTGTCGAGTTGTATGATTTTAGGGAATAAATAGCACATGGAGGTTTACAACGCTATCATTTAGCAGCCACTAAGGCAAGGTATTGAAACGGGTCAATATATTGATCCGAGCCAGGTATGTATAATAACACAACTCATCATGTAGAATTTGGAGTTCTATAAGAGTTAGACAAGGTTAAAATATAGATATTCGGTTATCTTTTAGGTAAGCCGAATAAATTGAGTTATGATTATAATGTTTTAGAAGCACATGGGTTTACAAACAAGAACTATAGTTAAAAGGTCGGATTTTGGGTCAAACAAGTATTTAAAGGTCCTTGTAGTGAAAGAAGGATGAAAATTTACCAAACTGCCCTTGTAAGCTAATTCGAAGGAACGACCCTTAAAGGTGGTTCGGAAACGAGTCTTATGATAAAATAAATGCTTAGAATGAGTATAGGTAGTGAAAGATGTAAATTCTTGGGTCGAAAGACTTTATATGAGTCTTTGCCGTAAAATGATAATTCGAGGGGTAAAACTCGGAATATATAGATCTCCAGATTAAACCCACCACAAATATAGTTGTGGTGGAAGATTACTTGGTAAGAAAGGTGGAAATATAAGGCTAGATACAAATGAAAGCGAATCATGTTTAAAATATACTTAAATACCCTTAACGGGTCGAAATAAGCATACGAGCGAAAACAGGTTAAAATATATAAGAAACCCGCAATTAGAACCTAACATGGTAGAAAATATTGAATTTAGGTGGTTCATGTGAAATAATAATCAAACAAATATGTTTGTTTGATAAATGCGTAAACGGGTCAAAACTTTGTAAAAAGGTAATAAGCCGAAGGCATAAAAGTCTCAAAATTTATTAAGCCGGATGTCGGATTTTAACTCCATATGATGGAGAATTAAATTACAAACACATAGAAAGAAACGGTAGGTCAAACGGACAAGCGGATTGAAAGATACGAAAGTTTTCGTGTCAAAAATGGCAAAATGGAAGAATCTGATACAGGGGCCACCGTAACTTACGGTGGGCACCGTAAGTTACGGTGGGGACTGAAAATGCTACGGCAGTTATCCCCTGCCTTATGGTGGAGTATTTTAAAACAAGGGCTACCGTAAATTACGGTATCCACCGTAATTTACGGTGGACCCTGTACAAAAATGTATTTTAGTCAGTTTTGTTTCCCGGACTCGTTTAGATACGTTTTAAACCCCGTATGACTAAAGCATTTCATGTTTATGAAATGTAGGTACTTTTTGGATGCCGGAAGACGATCAAGATCAACGAAGAACCGAACACGATAAAGATACATGCTTCCACACATTGCCTCGTCATAAATTTTAAACGACGAATCTGATCACGTTATGTCAAATAACTTATGATTTGTAAAAGTTTTAATAAATCCATATTTTTATAGTATGTGTAGTCTTAACTACACATCTAATTGTTGGTATTTACATGTAAAACCGTTAATTAGCATACTAGGGTGTTACAAGTTGGTATCAGAGCCCTGGTTTAAGAGATTCAAGTATGGTGGGAAAACTATGCTTGGACTTAAACCTTATGCTCTTAATAAAGATTGGTGTTCGGTTCGATGCTTGATCGCAAATCCGGTAAGTGCATGTATGTTAATCGTTTAGCGTATTAAAATGTTGTAAACAACACATAGGGTTATCGTGTAATACACGTTACCCCAATTAAATGATAGATATAGCTAACAAAATTTCGTGCGTTGACACATATAACATATAGTAGAAAAGCCTTGTATTATGATACGGGCATTTAGTAAAGTTGACATTACTAACTTTTGTGAATGTCTTGATTGAAGGACACTCGCATTTAAAGATGACAAGAGTTGAACAAATTAAGGATATGATAGAGGAATGGTCCGAAGTATGACAAGAGGAGCATGCTCACCAAGGGCTAAATCGCGTAACGACCGCGAACAAGGTTAATGGCAGGGAACGCCCGACGGGGCAAGCATTACCAGGTGCACGCTTTTAAATATAATCGCACAAATAGCAATATGCAATAAACAAGTAGAGAATGATTGTTGCATAGGTAAATTAGAAACTTGGAAAACCTGAATAGAAATACATATCCAGGATATTATTTCCAAGAAAACTAAATAGAGGCGTTGCTTACATAGGGCGTGATGTGAAAACTATAAAAAGGTCGTGTATGTCATGTGTTAATCGCTTACTCTGGCCAAGTAAGTAGTGGCATATGATACCATGAGTTTCTTATAGCGGACACATTTACATCCGATGTAGTAAGGGCGGGGTGAATGGGACTAACTTAAAAGTACCCAAATGAATCAAATGAGCAAAATATTTGATAATAATGTAAACGCACAGCCGGGTGACGGAAGCGTATTACATTAGGATGATGAGCCCGAGTGAAGGGACAAAGATTAATGTAAAACGATTAAGGTATGCATTGGGAGGGGTGTGCTTACACTCGAACCCGGAGAATGCAAATATGACTCTTAACGGGCCGATTTTGTAAAACGCCAAACTTGAAAACAAAGTAGGAATATAAAAGCGAAACGAAGTCATAATGCATACCGTAAGGGTTGCAATAATAACGACTTCGGTAAAACACCCGGTTGGTGGGTAAGAATTTAAACACATGCGTAGACCGAGAAACAGGAACTCGGATGGAAAGTTAAAAGACTTGGATTTTGAGCCATGACTAAAAGACGACAAGATGAAGTAAATAGAAGTTTTGATAAATCATGTTCAACTATTTTATAGTTGAACGGGTCAACAAAGATTGAAGTTTGACATTCATAAGTGATGAATTTTCACACGAATAAGTCAGACGAATTTAATAAAGGATGACACTTGCTAAAGTAAGTAAGCGCGAACCGAATAAATTAAAGTGCGAAACATTAATAAACCTATGTAAAGGAGTTATAGGCGTTAAAAATATTAAAATAAAAGAACTCGGGTAATGGGACGTAAAGAAGTATAGGTAAGAACCGGGTAACGGTGAGTGTAGGGCAGACCGACGTGTACTTGACGTTAGAAGTCATAAAGTCGGAAGGATGATTCGAAAGAAAACAATGTAGCCTTAGACTACGGTCAAGGTCAAACGAAACCCAAAAAGTAAAAGTGAATAATTCTAAACATAAAAAGGGGTGCCTTAACGCCATATGCGTATATAAACGTATACACATTTGAATAAAGACTCGAATGAAAGATGATCTATGGGATCATCATAACCTACGGGATACTAATTAGGGTAAAGGTCTACGGGGCCAAAATGATCCACGAATCATGAATTGAAGCAAATGGATCGTAAAGGGGCCTCGCCCTAAAGAGGTGAAAGCTTAAAGAAATAGCCTACGAGGTTAAGTGAAGGAGCCTACGGGTCCACAGTGTAAGGTGAGGAGACTTGTTACGATTCCCCACGTAAAACGAGAACGAGAAGGAATAAATTTTGGACTGTCAATATCCCGGTATGGGTAATTGACAAAGCTAAAGAGAAGATGCTAAACTAAAACTTCGGTTTTGGTAAGAAATAACGCTTTTACAAATATGAATTCGGATATACGTATAAATGGTAAGCATGAAAGATATAAGTCTTGACACTGATAGGTGCAAGACGATATATCCGAAAAGTGATATTCTTGTAAATAAAAAGCTGATATAAAATTTGGCATGGCGTGACGTGATCACGGTTAAGAAGTGTAACGTGAAGTATAATCACATTAGAGCCGAGCGATGAATATTGCAAAGTTAATTAAACTAGTGAAAATAACGAGATTACGTTATTTCAAGTTGCATTATGCCGTATAAGATACGTAGATGATTAATAACCAAAAAGATGTTACCATACCTTTCTGGTAAATACTAACAATTGATTAAAATATGAGCAATGCTCAACTGATTATCGAGAGCAAGTGCATTGAGTTTAAACTCAATAAACTATGTAAGAAAGGTTTCGGGGACGAAACCTCTTTAAGTGGGTAGAATTGTAACACCCCGAAATCGGGATTGGTAATTAAACCATGTTAATAATAATGAATGGGTAAAATACCGTTAGTGGTAAAAGTAAACCCGGTGAATATTAGGAATTTAATAGATAAACCTAATATTAAATAAAAAGTGAATAAAAGCATTTGAGGAAATAAAGATAATAAGAGGCCCAAGTTAACGGGATTTAAAAATAAAACGGGTTATGACTTCCCCGAACCCACTAGGTAACTAGGAATATCAACCTAGTTAGTTAAGTGTGGTAAAAACAATAAAAGAAACATGAAAGAGATAACCCTTTTATAAACTATGGAACTAGAGGGACTAAAAGAGGCAAAAGGGAAAGATGTTTTTAATTAAAAAAATAAACACCAAAACACATACATATGTGTGTGTTTGGTCGATGATTTCACGAGCCAGGAGAAGGGTTCTTCTCAAAACCCTAAACTCACTAAAATCCATCAAAATCCAAGGGAAATCGAGTTGGAAATTGGGGCTTTAACTAAATTCGTGATCACCCAAGCTAGGAGATCATAAGGTATGTTGAATTTCATCATTTGGTGATATCTTGAAATTTGGATGAACATGCATGAACGAAATTCTAGAATGAATGTTGTGTATATGAGTGATATTGGGTTGAATCTATGTCTAGAAACAAACCCTAGACGCAAACTTGTAAAATTGTACCATAAACTAGTGATTAGTCAATTAACCAAGTATGAGCCAAGTGGGTTTTGACTAAATAGTGAAGATGATGATATGCATGTGCTTAGAATCATCATATTTGATAGTTGGAGCAAAATACTTGAACAATTTATAAGTTCGAGTGAATGCTCATATGTGACTTGAAATGGGTTTTTGTACATTATGATGAAATTAGTGTTTTCGTTCATATAAATAGGTGTTTGGAATCATGATGTCTACTAATTAATTTTAGAAGCTGATTATATTAGATGTTCGGATAAATGTGTAATGCTATAATGAAACGGGTTTTTACATGTAGATAGAAACCTTTAGTTCTTGCTTAACAAATGAATAATTAACTTTGATAATCAAGAGCTAAGTTAAATTGGTGTTAATAATAGCATGAACTTAGACTTGAAAAGTAGTTAAAACGGTGGCGTAAGAATAATGCCTATCGGATACTTGACAAAGTGCTTAAATGAATTGTCGAGGTTTATAATATAATCACTTATGTTAATAGGCAGTTTGACCTTTAAAAGCAAAACTGACCAAAATGAAATCAAATGGTGAATTTTGATGTAAAACCCGTAAGATGGAATAGTCATAATTAATGATGACTAATCTAACCGTCTTACGAATTATGATGATATTTTACGCTTGACAAGCTAGGTGGGGGCTTGGAAAGGAAATGGGTCAAACGAAGCAAGTATGAAGGAAAAGCGTAATTCGGATGCAAGGTAAGTATATCTTACACTAGTCATATATTTTAGAATATCCTTTTGTCGTGTTACGAAAAAGACAATTATGACGTAAGCCATAGTAGGCCAAAAAGTTTTAAGAAATGGAATTATAAGTAAAGTGACCGCACGGTATAAATCAGAGCGAGTCATATATAGGAGGTGGTAATAAATGTCATCTCACTAATATAATTGGTCATTTAAACCAAACGGGCCAAAAGGTGAAATTATCACCCTTGACAATATCGACTAATGGGTTGTCGAGTTGTATGATTTTAGGGAATAAATAGCACATGGAGGTTTACAGCGCTATCATTTAGCAGCCACTAAGGCAAGGTATTGAAACGGGTCAATATATTGATCCGAGCCAGGTATGTATAATAACACAACTCATCATGTAGAATTTGGAGTTCTATAAGAGTTAGACAAGGTTAAAATATAGATATTCGGTTATCTTTTAGGTAAGCCGAATAAATTGAGTTATGATTATAATGTTTTAGAAGCACATGGGTTTACAAACAAGAACTATAGTTAAAAGGTCGGATTTTGGGTCAAACAAGTATTTAAAGGTCCTTGTAGTGAAAGAAGGATGAAAATTTACCAAACTGCCGTTGTAAGCTAATTCGAAGGAACGACCCTTAAAGGTGGTTCGGAAACGAGTCTTATGATTAAATAAATGCTTAGAATGAGTATAGGTAGTGAAAGATGTATATTCTTGGGTCGAAAGACTTTATATGAGTCTTTGCCGTAAAATGATAATTCGAGGGGTAAAACTCGGAATATATAGATCTCCACATTAAATCCACCACAAATATAGTTGTGGTGGAAGATTACTTGGTAAGAAAGGTGGAAATATAAGGCTAGATACAAATGAAAGCGAATCATGTTTAAAATATACTTAAATACCCTTAACGGGTCGAAATAAGCATACGAGCGAAAACGGGTTAAAATATATAAGAAACCCGCAATTAGAACCTAACATGGCAGAAAATATTGAATTTAGGTGGTTCATGTGAAATAATGATCAAACAAATATGTTTGTTTGATAAATGCGTAAACGGGTCAAAACTTTGTAAAAAGGTAATAAGCCGAAGGCATAAAAGTCTCAAAATTTATTAAGCCGGATGTCGTATTTTAACTCCATATGATGGAGAATCAAATTACAAACACATAGGAAGAAACGGTAGGTCAAACGGACAAGCGGATTGAAAGATACGAAAGTTTTCGTGTCAAAAACGGCAAAATGGAAGAATCTGATACAGGGGCCACCGTAACTTACGGTGGGCACCGTAAGTTACGGTGGGGACTGAAAATGCTACGGCAGTTATCCCCTGCCTTATGGTGGAGTATTTTAAAACAGGGGCTACCGTAAATTACGGTATCCACCGTAATTTACGGTGGACCCTGTACAAAAATGTATTTTAATCAGTTTTGTTTCCCGGACTCGTTTAGATACGTTTTAAACCCCGTATGACTAAAGCATTTCATGTTTATGAAATGTAGGTACTTTTTGGATGCCGGAAGACGATCAAGCTCAACGAAGAACCGAACACGATAAAGATACATGCTTCCGCACATTGCCTCGTCATAAATTTTAAACGACGAATCTAATCACGTTATGTCAAATAACTTACGATTTGTAAAAGTTTTAATAAATCCATATTTTTATAGTATGTGTAGTCTTAACTACACATCTAATTGTTGGTATTTACATGTAAAACTGTTAATTAGCATACTAGGGTGTTACAAAAATGCCCAATCAACATGTTCATAATTCGTACCGAATGTACCATTGGTGATTGACATCTAATCTCGTGCATCCTCCGAACTCAACCCTTCGTGAAATACGTTCAAAAACTCCCATAGTTGGATCCCATGATGAGGGCATTTTCGTAACATCATATTAAACCTTTCGAAGGCTTCATGAAACATCTCCCCCGATTGTTGTTGGAAGCTTCTCAAACCTCTCCTTGCATCATTAGTCTTTTGAGATGTGTAATATTCATCCAAGAATATTTGTTGCATATCGGTCCATGTAAAGATCGATGCGGAGGGTAGAGTGTGAAGCCATCTCTTTGCCTTATCTTCCAAAGAAAATTGAAAGAGGACCAACTTGACATCATCCGAAGAGAAACCTTGACCTCCAATGGTATTGCAAATAGAATCATATGTCTCCAAATGAAAATAGGGTTCTTCCGTTGCTAACCCTTTGAATTTTGGTAGACTTTGGAGAGCGGTTGTTCTAACTTCAAAAGTTCTTCCATCCGCATGATGAGGAATCACTACCGGCGAAGGATTGTTAGTGATAATGGGCCAGAAGTGAGCTTCAATTCCCCGTACGACCTCCCGATGATGTCTTTGAGGGGCACCCAATGGTGCTCTTGGTTGACCCATTTGCATAGGCCCTTGAGGTGTAAAGGGTGGTTGAAATTGGTATTGTGGCATTTGTGGTTGTTGAATTGGTCTTTGAAATTGTGGTTGCATATTTTGAGGACGTGCTTGATTTAACGGTGTAGGGCGTTGCAATTGCGGCCCTTGCGGTCTAATGTGTTGTACCCCAACCGGTAGTCTACTCGTATCTTGAAATTGTTGAATCGGTTGACTTTGTGGACCCGCTCCTCCTTGAGGTCCCAAGTATCCTCCATCACCCCCATAGTAGAAACCTTCCTCTTCATACCCTCTAAACTCCTCTTCATAGCCATCATCATATCCATCTCCTTGAATACCCGAGGATTGCCCGAATGGAATGGATGAATATTGAAAGCCCAATTGGTTTGATGGTCTAAGTGTAGAGGTAGCATGGACAATAGTTGAATTTGGTGGTATTGTGTAAGTAGAGGCTGATTGACCCGTAGTTGGGGGAAAGAAGTGTGACAATGGTGGTATTGTGGATGAAGGGCTAAAGGTAAGATTGGGTTCAACTTGAGTAGTGATCGGTTGTGTGGTGTTGGTTGGTGTAGTGTCATGAGGTGGAGTAGGAATTGTAGTGGTATTAGGTATGGTTGTGTTTGGTGATGGGTGTGTGGAAGTAGGTATAAATGATGAGGTCGTTTGACCCGTTGTGGGTGGTATTTGAGATTCTTGCATGATGTTTCGTGGTGTGATGGGTGATGTAGGTGAACCAATAATTCTGTTTTCTCTTACTAAAACTTTGTTTTGCCTTAACGTTTTTTCGATCTCCGGATCAAATGACAATGGTGACGGCTTGTGAGAGCCTCTAGTATGCATGCACCTGTAGAACCTGCACACTAAACACACCAGTGTAAACCCGAAAATAACAAAGCAAAACTAACAAACTGACACACGTTGCACACTACTCCCCGGCAACGACGCCAAAATTTGACGTGCTGTCGTAGTACATGCAAATTTAATCCAAATAACAACTATCGATAGTGGTAAATGGGTATCGAACTCAGGGAGTATGTGGAAAATGCGTTGATTTTATAGCTTTTCGATTTAACTACAATTAACCTAATTTGCAGAAATTAAAGATCAATGATTTGGATTGTTTATTTTAGAAAACTAAATTATCAATTACTACTAATCAAGATTGGATTTTTACTTCAGATTATGAGAACAATGACCATCTTAGGATTCAGTTTCTTTTAACACTTGTGTGAAATTCCAATTAGAAAGAGTTACATAGACATAACTCGTGTATAAACAATTGTTGTGATAAAAGGGAACAAAGTACTCGGATTATATCAATGCGAGGTTGTTTCCCGGTGATCAATTAATCAATATCCAACCCTAACCCTTCCCGTGATATCTCGATTGCCAACGGCACCAAGAACGTACGAATTAGACTAGAATTGCAATTCCAATTAACAAGCTACAATCAATTACTCATACACCATGACAATCAAAGTAAACACAATGTTATCATTCTAGAAATAAAGGAACAAACACACGAGAGTTTAGAGAAAACCTTCACCTAAGATGATCACCACAAGTTTAGCTGGACATTGTTCGGTTGATCATCATAACATTCAAATTCAAGTTCATACAAATCAAAAACAAGAACCAAATGTTTAGAATTGTTTAGAACAAGGTAGAACCATCCAAAATCGCCCCCAAGATGCCAAGAAAACGTCCAATCATGAGATATGTCAAAAGACACCCATAAAAACGGTTTAATAGGGCAGTTACACATTTTTCCGTCATCTCCACCGTAAATTACGGTACCACCGTAAGTTACGGTGGACCAAAAAGTGTTACGGTGAATATAGCCTGTGTTACGGTGGAGAATTGGGCATGTTTCAGGGCCACCGTAAATTACGGTGGCCACCGTAATTTACGGTGGAGCTCTGAATGTTGGGTTTTGTTTCTTCTTTCATTCCATGCACGACCCGTTCATCTCCAAACCGTCCAAAGCTGCGTTTTATCCCTTTTTAGCTCCCGAACTGTACCTGAAACATAAGCATTCGTAGTTATCTAATTCAAGATAATTACACGATCAAATGAGGATAAATTCGTCTTTTAACATCATTAAGGGTTGTCCAATGGACCACCCGTCATAAACCGACGCACTCTAGCCGTCTCACTAATCTCATCTATCGCATCCCAGTGGTTCGCTGCATGCGATCCAATGTGCATCCTCCTAAGCTTCTGGCAATGACGGGCGGCAGGGGTGCTGTCGGAAAACTCTAGATACGGGTGACTGATGCGTGTTAGGTGTATATGTAGGTTTAAGTATATTTTAAGCCCTTTTACACTTTTTTAGCCAAGTTTTAAATTTATAAAACACGATATTTACTAACACTAAACACACATATGTGCAAGTGCACCCATCATGAGCGTAGTATAGTGTTGGTAAGATACCGAGGTCGTCCAAGGACACAAGAGCTTTTAGTACCGGTTTATCCTCAACGTCTAATCAAATCAAAAAGTTAGAAAAAGGTTTTAAAGTAAAAAAATAAAAACTAACTAAAATTCTGAAAATAAAAATAAAAGTAAAACAGATAGACAAGATGAATCACTTGGTTCCGACTCGTGTATAGTGTAACCTTTGATTATTTCCGCACTTTTGCACTTTTTAAGAGATTATCTTAGTTATTGTAGTAGGCCCCTCTTTTGAAGGTGACGTTACCCCCAACCCGGTAGTTTGAGTCAGCAAGGATACAATCCTAAAGGGTAGGATTATTGAAAGATAATTAATTAAGTTATTAATGCGAATTATGGTATGCCCCTCTTTTGAAGGTGACGTTACCCTCGGCTAAGTAGTCTGAGTCAGCAGGGATACAGTCCTAAATAGCCGGGTTATAGTATTAATAGTAGCTTACATATGAGGGGATCAAAGAGTTTGGACCCCCGCCATCCAATACCGTTAAGTATTGAAGGAGGTCCTACTAAATTTGACCCAGGTCCTTGCAGGATCTATACACTGAACAAGGCAAGACCTTTACCAAACCGTTCCCTTAACCCCCGACCAGGTAGCCAACATACCTCCATATAGACCGTGGAGATATGAATGGTGAAAATCTTTTATTTTATATAGACAGTAAAATAATGCCAAGACACCACGGACAAACGATAAGGAAAAATCACCTTCAACATAAGAAACTAGTTATTAAAGTCATTAATACAAAACCAAGTAAAAAGTGCGAAAAGATTAAAGATAAAAAGTATTACACTAAACACTTTGTCTTCACCAAGTGATGTAAGAGACTTAGGCAAACATGGCCTTGATTGTCAAGAACTCTTACGATCAATCTTGGATCCCGAGACGACTCACACACTCTATGATGGACAATGGATGATGGTGGTGGATGATGGTGTTATGGTGGTGGTGGGTGGTGGGTGAAGTATGAGAGAGGTGGTGTGCCAAGGGATGAGTTTCAAGTGAACCAAGCACCCCTATTTATAGTCTGCACAGACGCCTGGACACGGCCCCGTGTCCATCCTTCTTCTCTTTCTTCATTAATTGCTCTTGTCCGCATTAGTTGACCATGCCCCCGTGTACGCTGGGCACGACCCTGGGCGCAGAAGCATACCTGTACTATCAGATTTTGCAAGATTATGTGTATCTTTGCGTTGACCACGGCCCCGTGGTGGGCAATAGAAGCTTCTACATGTTTGTCTTTTGTGCCAGGGCTGACCATCCTGGACACGACCCCGTGCTCGCTGAGCACGTCCCCGTGTTGAGCTGGACACGCCCCGTGCTGAGCTGGGCACAGCCCCGTGCTCAGCCGGGCACAGCCCCATGCTCAGCTTTCTTCTTGTTTTTTCTTTGGGAAGATGCTGTCGAGGGGTCAGGCATGCCACGTTTATTCCCTTTCTTTGTATTTATGTTAGATTTGGTTGTATATTTGTTCCTTTTGTTCAATTAAGCTCATTTGATCCTGAAAATACAAAAGGAAGACAAAAGAACACTTTTTCCAACATTAGTACTAAAAAAGGGTTAGTTTTATGCCTCATTTGATGTAATTTATATGTTGCATTTTACACACATCAAATACCCCCACACTTGAATCTTTGTTTGTCCTCAAGCAAAACTCTTTATTATGTGGCTTACACACCCAAATGGAATGGGTAGAAGAGAAGGTTTGGGCTTGTCTTGAGTGTCGGGAATCCAAGATCTTTATTGGGTTTTATTTTTATATTATTTACAATCCTATTCGTTATGATTTATTTAGAACGTTTCATAAGAGAAATTACTTATTTGGGCATAACATGCCTCTTTAAAATTTTATTTATATACAAGTTCACATACCTCACGGGGAATCACTCAACACTCGGCCGAAGATGTATTTTTGTGAGACACTCGAGACCGGCATGGAACTTACTTCTACCATATGCTTGCCAAGCAATCAATCCTCCTCCTTTTTAACTATACACCTTTGTAAATATCAAGAGGACTTGGGGAAGGGTTAGGCTTGGGCTAAAGGTATGTGGTTTTTGGTTAGTAGGAAATGGCGAAAGGCGTAAAAAGCGTCGGTTTTCGTAAAACATTTTGTTTTTGTGACTTTTTGCTTTAATGAAGCATTTATTCAAACAAGCCTTCTTTTGATGAGCTTTGTTTTCTAACTTCATTTTTCTCTTTTTGTTTTTTTTTTTTTTGATAAAAGAAGTCACAAAAAAACCGAGCTTTGTTACTAAAATAAAGGGTTTAAAATGAAAAAGGGTTTTGGTGGGTAAAAGGGTGTTTGTTTTGGGTTAAGAAATGAAAAGGTTTAGGCTCAAAGGGGATAACTAGGGGGATTTTGGGTAGGTGGTAAAAAAAAAGAAAAAATAATAGTGTTGAAAGAAAAAGGGTGAGTCCTAATGCCTCCATCATTTACTTACTTGAGTTTAAGTTGGTAAGGACCGGGAATGTATCGTCGTGGCAAGTTCTAGAGTCGTAAGAACCAAGTGGCTATTCACACAAGAAACGATAAATGAGCATTTAGTTTAAAGATATGTATTTGTATGCTCAATAAAGGCTCAAAACTCACTTTTGTGGGAATGGGTTTTTATGTGATCAAGTATATATAATCAAATTTTAACTAGATTTGTCATGCCTTTTCATAATTTTCTTATGTTGGTTCTTTTTATCACGACGCTATCGGTTGTAAATTTGTAAAAATATAACCTTTTTAAACTTGTAATTCCCAATTTAAACCAAGACAAGTAAAAAAAAATGAAATTTTTGAAAAAATTTGGGGTGATTAGCGGTTCCAATAGAGTTTTGTGTAAGGCTTGTATTTAGGACTTGCAAAATTCAAGGTTTTAGCATCCCCCCCACACTTAAATTACACATTGTCCTCAATGTGTCCCAAAAATAAGTTTTTCGGTTGATTAAAATGTGTAAAAGTGGGTTAAAAACAAGTTTTTATGTCACTGGGTAGCTGAACACGAGGTGGTGTTGGCTGAGCACGGCCCCGTGTCCAGATTGCCAGTACCAAAAATAAACAGAAGGCTGGGCACGGGGGCATGTTCAGTGAGCACGGCCCTGTGTCCAGTTACCTGAACTGGGCATTTTCTGTAGAACCTCGGGCACGGGGCGTGTTGGGGTGAGCACGGCCCCATGCTGAACTTGCTGTAATGAAGAAAATTTGTCGGGAGGCTCTGTTTTTGTGCATGGGGTGTTGGTTCAAGCTTCCCTTAGCATCCTTCACCATCCTGAGTGTGTTTTATTCCTGAAAATTAAAAACTAAACTAGAAAACATAAAAGTTAATCTAAACTAAACTACGGATAGTTCCGCGGAATGCCTCCGTGGTGCGCCATGTTTATAAGAGTCCTTGGCTAGACCCTCCTTATCGGGTGGTTCTGGCTCATCTTCAATTAGGGGGTCATCATTGCCGAATGGATATTTCATTGAACGCTCAAAATCGACACTTCTTTTAAATGCCCCTAATTGAATTGATAGATCGTTGTACTTCTGGTTTTTCAAAGCTTCGTGGGTTTTTACAAAGGGTCGTCCCAAAACTAGAGGAGCGTCATCTAGGATGACAAAGTCGGTTGGGATTACCATTTGATTTGTTTGCACCAAGACATCCTCAACTACACCGATTGATTTTATTATTTTCCGATTAGATAGAAAAATGGGTATTTGAAGTGGAGAAAAATCACTAATACTTAATTTTTCGAAAATGTAGTTGGGCATTATGTTAACGCAAAGATCTTTATCAATTGTGACATTACTAATAAATGAATTTTGAAAGAAACATGGAACCGGTGTAATGTTAATTTCAAATGGATCTTCTTTTATTAGCGAGGTTTGATCATTAGTTAACTTAACACTTACCATTTCGTCAATTTTAGTGTTAGTGTTTAACTCTTTTAAAAACTTAGCATGAGTGGGAACTAAACAATGATTTTCAAAAGAAGGTGACAAGAGATTAATTTCTTCAAAATTAGACTCTTCTTGAATTTTAACGTTGTCGGACTCACCTTTTTCGTTGTTTAACTCATGTGTCGGTTTTTCACTTATTTGTTCTTCCATTTTTACACTTTCAGTTGTCTCTTCTTTATTTAATTCTTCTCTTGCGCGGGACTCCCCTTCCCTTGCGCGAGATTCTTTTATATAGCGATCGATAACTCTAAGGTGTTCTAATATCCTATCGGTCACTTCGGTTATAGAAAAAGGATCGGGATTTTCAAAGCTTGAATCTGGTTGTTCGATCCTTTGTTCCTCATAATACCCATATGAAGTAGAAGGTTCACACCATTGTTCTTCATTGTAAGCATATGATGGATAAGGGTCGTAATTTTGTTCTTCATAATACTCATATGAGGTGGGTTGTTCACGCCATGGTTCCTCATAATAAGCATAGGAAGGTGGTGACTCATATCTTGGTTCCTCAAAGTATGAGTATGAAGGCTCATACCTTGGTTCATCAAAATATGAGTATGAGGGAGGAGGTTCATACCTTTGGTCTTCATATGATGTGTATGAAGTTGATGGCTCGTACCTGGGTTCCTCATAGTAGGTGTCACGGCCCCCGACCCGGTTTTACCCGTTTCAGGAGCCGTGGGACAGAAATCCCGTGGTATTTATTTAATTGAGTTTAACAGCGGAAGTTTATCATCAGGATCTTTTTAAAGCTAAAATTTTCCCGATTATTTTATTTCACAACTCGGGATAAAACCCCGGTAATTTACAATACTAAGAAATTACAAAACATATTTCTTTATTTTATATTGAGCCACTTTCTTAAGCTTGAAATGCTCCACGGCACTTTTCCTGAATTACAACAAATCACCTGAAACATGTTTGAAAAAGGTTTTGTCAGCGGGAAATACTGAGTGAATCATTCTATTTACTAAAACGACACATTTGTTATAATTTACAGTATTAAGAGAGATTATAATGTTTCAGATATCAACCAACTACCCACAGTATTTTGTCATCGACTCGTTTCGTGACTGTGGTCATATTACTATTGAGTCCGTTCACCCAATAGTAACGAGTATCATTAATTAGGTTCGCCCACCTAAAGTGATAAAACAGTAATGTGCACAATACCCCACATACCGGCTGTAATTTGGTGACTACATATACTTAATCACTGTAATTATAATCTTGAAAATATTTAAGAATTTATAAAGCACTTTGATAAAAAGAGAATGACTCACATTGTCGATTTAATACGGACAGAATCTAGTCTATGGATTAGCCTTGTTAACCTAATTTAAATAACAATGCACACAAAACCCGGTTAGTAATCAATACAGCATTTACGATAACTCACGAGATCAAATTCTCACAACGAACGACAAAGTGCGATACTTAAACATCCATCGAATTAACGACGAACGACAAAGTATAACCCTAATGTGGGCGGCACTTAAACATCCATTGGATATATTGATCGGTCGGAAAATGAATCGTAATAGCGATCGAGTTATTACCCTGTTTTGCGGCAGCACTTCGTGTTATGTGTGTGTTTTGTAGTAATTAAGCAATATCTCAACGTACGTATGGAATTTTTACGTCGAACTGACACTCAATTGCATGAAACAGACTGTTCTATTTATACTTGAAATTGGTTTCCCCCGCGTGTCGCGAAGGAATCCATGGTCCCTGTCGCGTGTCGCCTGAGATGTCAAAGTAGACTAGGCCTGCTTCGTCACCTATCTAGCCCTGATGAGTCAACAACTTCGTAAAATTCGAATTTGACAGCGTTTTATGTAGATAAATATAACTAGGGTTTACCCCCCCCCCCCTTAGTTTTAGGGGCCCTAATCCTGATTTCCAAATGTTCTAAAAATTTTAGGGTTTATGCAGAATCACTTGGGTTTCTCAATTAAGGTTTCCTATTGGATAAATTAATTAAATAAATATGACTTTTGATACGAGTTGTTACATTCTACCCACCTTAATAAAATCTCGTCCTCGAGATTTACTGGAATAAGTGTGGATACTTTCGCTTCATTTCTGATTCCAGCTCCCAAGTGTATTCAGCTCCTCTCTTTGAATCCCACTTGACTTTAACTAGCACTAGACGTTTGTGCTTGAGAAACTTCACTTTTCTGTCTTCTATCTGAAGAGGTTTCTCAACAAATTTTAACTTTTCCTTTACCTCTATGTCTTGAAGAGGTACTACCAAAGATGCGTCTGCTAGACATTTCTTGAGATTGGATACATGAAATACATCATGTACTCCAGCTAACTCTGCTGGTAGTTGTAAACGATAAGCAACTGGTCCTATACGTTGGATCACTGGAAATGGTCCTACATACCTTGGACTTAGCTTTCCTTTCTTACCGAATCTAACAACTCCTTTCCAAGGGGAAACTTTCAGCAGTACTCTGTCTCCAACTTGGAATTCTAACGGCTTGCATCTATTGTCTGCATAAC
Organism: Helianthus tuberosus; assembly: GCA_030545235.1. NCBI lineage: Eukaryota > Viridiplantae > Streptophyta > Magnoliopsida > Asterales > Asteraceae > Helianthus > Helianthus tuberosus. The sequence goes on along the minus strand of CM060427.1, from coordinate 154,202,824 downwards.
TCTTCTGGCGATCTCGAGCAGTCTTCAGCCTTTCCTTGATTTGAGTAATCTTATCAGTCGTCTCTTGTACTATTTCAGGACCTGACAATTGATTCTCTCCTATTTCTGCCCAACAAACTGGAGTTCTACACTTTCTTCCATAAAGTGCCTCAAATGGGGCAGTTTCAATACTTGAATGATAACTATTGTTATAGGAGAATTCGATCAGAGGTAAGTGATCGTCCCAGTTTCCACCAAAATCTATCACACATGATCGGAGCATGTCTTCTAGAGTTTGAATCGCCCTTTCACTTTGCCCGTCTGTTTGTGGATGATATGCCGTGCTTAGGTTTATTCGGGTTCCCATTGCTTTCTGGAAACTTGTCCAAAAATGAGAAGTGAACCGACTATCCCTATCCGATACAATGGAGAGTGGAACTCCATGTAAAGATACAATTTCATCTACATACAACTTTGCCAATCTTTCCATGCTAAAGGTTTCTTTCATAGGCAGAAAATGAGCAGATTTGGTTAATCGATCCACAATTACCCAAATCGCATCATTACCTTTTCTGGTTTTGGGTAACTTAGTAACAAAATCCATTGTTATAAGTTCCCATTTCCATACAGGCATTTCTAACTGTTGTAGTAGACCTGAAGGTTTTTGGTGTTCTGCCTTAACTTGTGAACAAGTAAGACACTTAGAAACATATCTTGCTATATCCTTTTTCATGCCTATCCACCAAAAATTCTTTCTTAAATCTTGGTACATTTTATTGTTTCCTGGGTGTATGGTATACCTAGACTTATGGGCTTCCTCTAGGATCTTATTTAATTCTCCCTGCTTTGGTACCCAAATCCTTTTCTTATGGAATCTCCAAATTCCATCAGCTCCTTGCTCTAATTCTTTTATTCGTCCCTTCATTCCTTCAGCAACATCCTCTATTGCTGTTTCTTGAAAATGCTTCAGTTGTTCTATTAAATCTATTTGTAGATTTAATCTGAGAGCACGAACTCGCTTTTGCTTTTCATGATACTTACGACTTAAGGCATCTGCAACTATATTTGCCTTTCCTTCATGATATTGAATATCACAGTCGTAATCACTTAGGATTTCCATCCATCTCCTTTGCCTCATGTTTAACTCTTTTTGCCCAAAAATATATTTTAAACTTTTATGGTCTGTATAAATAGTAAATTTACTTCCGTAAAGATAATGTCTCCAAATCTTAAGGGCAAAAATTATGGAGCCTAACTCTAAGTCATGAGTTGTATAATTTTCCTCGTGCTTTTTCAATTGCCTTGAAGCATATGCAATTACTTTCTTGCGTTGCATCAGCACGCATCCAAATCCTAGTTTTGAAGCATCACAATATACTTCAAAATCTTCAGTCCCTTCTGGTAAGGCTAAAATTGGAGCATTGGTTAATCTCTGTTTTAAAATTCTAAAGGCTTTTTCTTGTTTAGGTCCCCATTCAAACTTAATAGCTTTACAGGTTAGCTTAGTTAATGGTACAGCTATTTTGGAAAAATCCTTAATAAACCGTCTATAATACCCAGCTAAACCTATAAAACTTCTAATTTCCATTGCGGTTTGCGGAATCTTCCAATTGGTAATTGCCTCTATCTTAGCAGGATCTACATGAATACCTTCATGATTCACCATGTGGCCTAAGAATTGTACTTCTTGCAACCAAAATTCACATTTTGAGAATTTGGCGTACAGCTTTTCTTTTCTTAACAAAGTTAAGAGTGCATGCAAGTGTTGACAATGTTCGTCCTGACTTTTTGAATAAATAAGTATATCGTCTATGAAAACAATTACAAATTTATCCAAATATGGTTTACAAATCCTATTCATCATGTCCATGAATGCGGCAGGAGCATTCATTAACCCAAAGGGCATGACTGTAAACTCGTAATGACCATACCTAGTCCTGAAAGCAGTTTTAGGTATGTCTTCCTCTTGTACTTTCAATTGATGATATCCAGAACGTAAGTCGATCTTAGAAAAATATCTAGATCGTTGAAGTTGATCAAACAGATCATCAATCCTAGGTAATGGGTATCGATTCTTAATTGTAACCTTATTCAATTCTCTATAATCAATACACATTCTCATTGAACCATCCTTTTTCTTTACAAACAACACTAGCGCTCCCCAAGGGGATGAGCTAGGTTGTATGAATCCTTTACTTAGTAATTCATCTAATTGCTTCTTTAGTTCTAACATTTCGGTAGGAGCTAACCGATAAGGTGCCTTGGCTATCGGTGTAGTTCCTGGAATTAGATGAATCCTAAATTCTACCTCCCTATCTGGTGGTAATCCTGGTAATTCTTCTGGGAATACATCTGGGTATTCTGAGACTACAGGAATTTCCTTAAGTTCTTTACCCTTAGTACTAATGATTACCGAAATCATATATACTATTCCTTGTTTTCGTTCATAACTAGCAACTTTCATTACTGATATGAACTTCATGGGTTTACGTGGTTTATCTCCTGTAATCATGATTACTTCTCCAGTAGGTGCTTGAATTTCTATAGAGTTTTTATCACAAATGATTTGAGCATGGTTGGCTATTAACCAATCCATTCCTAACACAACATCAAATTCAGCTAATTTCATAGGTAACAGATTTGCAGCAAATTTATGACCTGAAAGTTCTACTTCTACTTTTTGCAAAACCTGATCTATTTTAACTGAATTCCCATCTGCGGTTTCGACTGTAAAAATCTGCCTAATGTTGGTTAAAGGTAACTTAAGAGCTTGACAGAATAAAGTATTGATAAAACTTTGGTTTGCACCAGAGTCAAATAATACTTTTGCGTATACGTTGTGAACTAAGAACGTACCAGCTATCACATCGGGAATTAGTTCTGCTTCTTGAGTGGTCAGCTGGAATGCTCTGACATTCTTCTTAGTAGCTCCGTCGGTCGCCTTGGTTTTGTTGTCTGCTGGTTTGACCAATTTAGGACATTCTGTTTTAAAATGCCCCTTTTCTCCACAGTTGAAGCAGACTATGGTTTTCCTTCTGCAGTTTTCTTCACGATGTCCTATGGTTTTGCAAAAATTGTAGGTTACATTACATCTTCCATAATGTTTCTTTTTGCAATTTCTACAAAAAGGTGGATTTGAAGATTGCCCTGCTCCTCTTCTCTTGAAGTTATTATTATTATTCACCCGAAATCCTTGGGTAATTTTCTGAGCCAATTCCTTTTTCCTGTTTTCATCTTGCGTGCGTACCAGTTCATCAGTTAGGGTGTTGGATATTTCCACTGCATCGTCAATAGTGCGAGGTCTCGCAGCTTTAACGATATTGCGGATTTCGCTAATTAATCCCCAAATATAGCGAGAAATGAGTACCGGTTCTGGCGAAGCCAGCGTTGGTACCACCCTAGCATATTCGAAAAATGTCGAAGTATAACCGCGACAATCTACACCCGTCATCCGATGATTTAGGAATTTATTTGCCATTTGATCTTTTTCATATTTGGGACAGAATTTTCTTTCTACAAGAATCTTAAATTCTTCCCAGTTCATGGAGTAAGCCCTATTTCTTCCTTTAGCTTGTAACACCTTGTTCCACGATTCGAGTGCCCCTTCCTTGAAAAGATTTGACGCGTACATGACCTGGTCATCCTTGTGTCATTTACTTATGGCAATTACGGCCTCGGTTTTCTCTAACCAACGCAGTAATGCAGTTGCTCCTTCATTGCCTGCAAATTCAATGGGTTTACAGGCAAGAAATTCTTTGAAAGTGCAACCAGGTGTTGCGGCTTTCATTCTCTTAGGGAGCGGAGCTTGCCGTGGTTCATTATCATGATTAACATGATCATTGCCTCCGTTTACGCTATTACTGAAGTTATCTTCAGAAATACGTTTGCTAGGAACGATTTGTTGTGGTTCAATTGGATTTTTAACAGCAGCAACGAATGCTGGAATAGCATTGGCTATCCCTTGAGCAACGATATTTTTGATATCCTGCCTAGTCATATATTGATCCCCCGGGTGTTGCTCAGATTGATTAACCTCATTAACTGGTTCATTACCCACGTTTGCCATCTGGTGATTAATTAATATAATTTATTAGTATCCGATAAATAATAATAAAACAATTATACAAATTTTGAATACGCACATATATATATCCAAAACCATCAATTTCTTAATTTATATTTATATTATGCATCAATACACACTATCTTACAAAGTTTTATTCGTAGTTATTTTACAGACTGATTGTATTATTACTATTACACAACCACAGTCTCACTACCCACTTTGTCACTTGTTTTCCTAAAAACGAAGCTCCCTTTCATCATATTTCCAGGCAATTTGTCCCCCTATCTCCCGGATTCTATTTCCCACATCCATCAACTCTTCACCAAAATGGCGAAGTTCAGCCATATCCTCGTTACTCATTGGTGGATTGGGTAGAGGTTCTGGATCAAACTGGGGATGAAAGGAATAAGGATCGTTGACAATGTTTTGGAATTGCCAATCATTCGTCCACCATTCGTCCATTCCTAAAGGTTGGGAGTGGACTATTGGTTCTGGGATTGTTGGTTCAAGATTTATAGGGAGTTGATTTTCCACCGGACGAGTAAAAATATTTGTATTGACAGGCTGAATAGTATCACAGCTTGCCAATAGAAAATCTATTTCTTCCTGAAAAGTCATTCCCTGGTTTTGTTTGGAGCTCTCTCCAATTTCCATCTGAGTTGGTCTAGAACCTTTTCCAACCTCCATTTCTATATCCTTAGAATATTCCTCAAACTGCATTTCCATTTGCTTAGAATCTTCCTTGACTTCAGTCTCCATCTCCTGCTTAGAACTTTCACCGGTTTCAATTTCTTTTCCTTTTACTAAGGGATTGTTTATTTTAGGAAGTTTCGTAGCTGGCTTTTTCCTACGTATACGACTTCCCCACACGTAATTCTTTCTTTTCTTTCATTTTGGCTTTTTCAGAGGTGGAGCATTGAATTCTACAGGTTGTTCCACATCAGGAAAATACCCAGTAAATTCTTTAGAAACTTCTAGATTTACAGGGTATAGGTTGAGATTCTCTAAGGCTTCCAATAACTCATTCATGCTGTTTAATATACAAAAATGCTAAGTTAAAAAAAAAATTTATTGCATACCATTTGACTAATTTATACAAAGGAAAATGGATAATTTAAACATACTAGTTTTTATTTATTTACTAGATGATATTTCGGATTTATAAGTGATAAGGTTGCTATTACGAAGTCATGGTATTCTAAATATTAACATTTACTGCTACAGTGGCTAGCATATAAAGATCCGCCCACTTTTCATCTAATTTGTCCTCCCACGGTATTTTACTGGTTAATTACTTGGTTTCCTGTTTAACTTTCTTTTCTCGGGCTTTCTTTATTTTCTCCTGACTTTTCTTAAGAATCAAACTTCTTTTATTCGGAGAAAGTGGTTTCTCGTATTGGGCTTTCTGAACAAATATTCCTTCTTCAGGAATTGCGGGGAGTTTTGAGGATTTGGTTTGGGATGAACTTCCCTTCTCGTTGGATGACCTATCTAATTTAAGATAGATGCTGGAAAGCTTTTTCTTACCCATACTGTAACTACCAAATAGTCAGTTAATAAAACACATAATCACATAATAGTAATCAGGAAAAATTAAGTATTTCTGAAATACTTAATTAGCTTAACTCAGTGGCTCTGATACCATCTTTTTCTTTCACGGCCCCCGACCCGGTTTTACCCGTTTCAGGAGCCGTGGGACAGAAATCCCGTGGTATTTATTTAATTGAGTTTAACAGCGGAAGTTTATCATCAGGATCTTTTTAAAGCTAAAATTTTCCCGATTATTTTATTTCACAACTCGGGATAAAACCCCGGTAATTTACAATACTAAGAAATTACAAAACATATTTCTTTATTTTATATTGAGCCACTTTCTTAAGCTTGAAATGCTCCACGACACTTTTCCTGAATTACAACAAATCACCTGAAACATGTTTGAAAAAGGTTTTGTCAGCGGGAAATACTGAGTGAATCATTCTATTTACTAAAACGACACATTTGTTATAATTTACAGTATTAAGAGATATTATAATGTTTCAGATATCAACCAACTACCCACAGTATTTTGTCATCGACTCGTTTCGTGACTGTGGTCATATTACTATTGAGTCCGTTCACCCAATAGTAACGAGTATCATTAATTAGGTTCGCCCACCTAAAGTGATAAAACAGTAATGTGCACAATACCCCACATACCGGCTGTAATTTGGTGACTACATATACTTAATCACTGTAATTATAATCTTGAAAATATTTAAGAATTTATAAAGCACTTTGATAAAAAGAGAATGACTCACATTGTAGATTTAATACGGACATAATCTAGTCTATGGATTAGCCTTGTTAACCTAATTTAAATAACAATGCACACAAAACCCGGTTAGTAATCAATACAGCATTTACGATAACTCACGAGATCAAATTCTCACAACGAACGACAAAGTGCGATACTTAAACATCCATCGAATTAACGACGAACGACAAAGTGTAACCCTAATGTGGGCAGCACTTAAACATCCATTGGATATATTGATCGGTCGGAAAATGAATCGTAATAGCGATCGAGTTATTACCCTGTTTTGTGGCAGCACTTCGTGTTATGTGTGTGTTTTGTAGTAATTAAGCAATATCTCAAAGTACGTATGGAATTTTTACGTCGAACTGACACTCAATTGCATGAAACAGACTGTTCTATTTATACTTGAAATTGGTTTCCCCCGCGTGTCGCGAAGGAATCCATGGTCCCTGTCGCGTGTCGCCTGAGATGTCAAAGTAGACTAGGCCTGCTTCGTCACCTATCTAACTCTGATGAGTCAACAACTTCGTAAAATTCAAATTTGACAGCGTTTTATGTAGATAAATATAACTAGGGTTTACCCCCCCCCCCCTTAGTTTTAGGGGCCCTAATCCTGATTTCCAAATGTTCTAAAAATTTTAGGGTTTATGCAGAATCACTTGGGTTTCTCAATTAGGGTTTCCTATTGGACAAATTAATTAAATAAATATGACTTTTGATACGAGTTGTTACAGTAGGTGTATGAATTGGATGGTTGATATGAGTGACAATATTGAACCGAGTGCGGATTACTACAATTAGTGCAATAGTTACTCCTATAATCATCCTGCTCATAGGTGTAGTTGTAACCTCCTGAGTATTGATCCATAAGAATCACTCAGCAGACCACAACCAGGTCTCGGGATCAGAAAACAAAAATAAAAACAGAAACAGAGGCTGGACACGGCCCCGTGTTCAGTGGACACGGCCCCGTGTACAGAATCTGTATCTGGGCGTTTTAATTAATTTTACTGATTTCGTTGAGCACAGGGCGTGTTTAGCGAGCACGGCCCGTGTTCAGGCTACTGTTACTGGGTGTTTATGAAAAATATGCAGCACGGCCCCGTGTTCAGTGAGCACGGCCCGTGTTCAGGTTACTGTAAATGCAAAACTAAACTAAAATGCAGAAAAATGTGCGCGTGTTTTAAAAAGGTTTTGAAAAACTGATTAGGCCGTCGATTTTAAGCTTTCTTAAAATCCTTGTGTCCCCGGAAACGGCGCCAAAAACTTGATGCGTGTTAGGTGTATATGTAGGTTTAAGTATATTTTAAGCCCTTTTACACTTTTTTAGCCAAGTTTTAAATTTATAAAACACGATATTTACTAACACTAAACACACATATGGGCAAGTGCACCCATCGTGAGCGTATTATAGTGTTGGTAAGATACCGAGGTCGTCCAAGGACACAAGAGCTTTTAGTACCGTTTATCCTCAACGTCTAATCAAATCAAAAAGTTAGAAAAAGGTTTAAAACTAAAAAAATAAAAACTAACTAAAATGCTGAAAATAAAAATAAAAGTACAACAGATAGACAAGATGAATCACCTGGTTCCGACTCGTGTATAGTGTAACCTTTGATTATTTCCGCACTTTTGCACTTTTTAAGAGATTATCTTAGTTATTGTAGTAGGCCCCTCTTTTGAAGGTGACGTTACCCTCAACCAGTAGTTTGAGTCAGCAAGGATACAATCCTAAAGGGTTGGATTATTGAAAGATAATTAATTAAGTTATTAATGCGAATTATGGTAGGCCCCTCTTTTGAATGTGACGTTACCCTCGGCTAAGTAGTCTGAGTCAGCAGGGATACAGTCCTAAATAGCCGGGTTATAGTATTAATAGTAGCTTACATATGAGGGGATCAAAGAGTTTGGACCCCCGCCATCCAATACCGTTAAGTATTGAAGGAGGTCCTACTAAATTTGACCCAGGTCCTTGCAGGATCTATACACTGAACAAGGCAAGACCTTTACCAAACTGTTCCCTTAACCCCCGACCAGGTAGCCAACATACCTCCATATAGACCGTGGAGATATGAATAGTGAAAATATTTTATTTTTTATAGACAGTAAAATTATGCCAAGACACCACGGACAAACGATAAGGAAAAATCACCTTCAACATAAGAAACTAGTTATTAAAGTCATTAATACAAAACCAAGTAAAAAGTGCGAAAAGATTAAAGATAAAAAGTATTACACTAAACACTTTGTCTTCACCAAGTGATGTAAGAGACTTAGGCAAACATGACCTTGATTGTCAAGAACTCTTACGATCAATCTTGGATCCCGAGACGACTCACACTCTATGATGGACAATGGATGATGGTGGTGGATGATGGTGTTATGGTGGTGGTGGGTGGTGGGTGAAGTGTGAGAGAGGTGGTGTGCCAAGGGATGAGTTGCAAGTGAACCAAGCACCCCTATTTATAGCATGCACAGACGCCTGGACACGGCCCCGTGTCCATCCTTCTTCTCTTTCTTCATTAATTGCTCTTGTCCGCATTAGTTGACCACGCCCCCGTGTCCGCTGGGCACGACCCCGTGTGCAGAAGCATATCTGTACTATCAGATTTGGCAAGATTCTGCGTATCTTTGCGTTGACCACGGCCCCGTGTCCGCTGGGTACGGCCCCGTGGTGGGCAATAGAAGCTTCTACATGTTTGTCTTTTGTGCCAGGGCTGAGCATCCTGGACACGGCCCCGTGCTCGCTGAGCACGGCCCCGTGTTGAGCTGGACACGCCCCGTGCTGAGCTGGGCACAACCCCGTGCTGAGCTGGGCATAGCCCCATGCTCAGCTTTCTTCTTGTTTTTGCTTTGGGAAGATGCTGTCGAGGGGTCAGGCATGTCACGTTTATTCCCTTTCTTTGTATTTATGTTAGATTTGGTTGTATATTTGTTCCTTTTGTTCAATTAAGCTCATTTGATCCTGAAAATACAAAAGAAAGACAAAAGAACACTTTTTCCAACATTAGTACTAAAAAAAAGTTAGTTTTATGTCTCATTTGATGTAATTTATATGTTGCATTTTACACACATCAGTGACCCTGCAGCATATCCGAAGGCGGTAGCCGCCTCCGTCGCGGACCCCGCTGAACCCGCTGACCCCCCGACGGTGCCCCATCAAGATCCATCTGAATGTCGTCGCCCTGAATCTGATCGTAACAACAACAACAACAACAACAACAACAACAACAACAACAACAACAACAACAACAAACAACAACAACAACAACAACAACAACAACAAACAACAACAACAACAACAACAACAACAACAAAAAAAACTGCCCCGTATCTGCCTCGTATAGAGGTAGACGGGGCGTCTTGTTCTACTCTCATCATCTTCAACATCAATTTTAAACACCCAAACCCAACAAAAACCTAAATTTAGGGCAAACTGATGGTCTAAAGGCAAAAACGAAGCAAGAATATTAAACTATGGGCTGAAATACGTATCAGGGATGATTCAAATCTTCAAAAATACGGTCCAAATACGTGTCCGGGGCCTATAAACGTATGTCTATCGTATGTGTGTGTGTTTTGTGGTTTGGGGTGATAACCAAGGTCGTCTAGGTCTCCCCCTGTTATACGAGGCATAGACACCTCGTATAGAGCTAGACGACCCGTCTTGCCTTTTTGTGTAATTACCATTTCACCCCTGTAAAGCCCCCAGTATAGGCCTTAATCAGGGGTAAAATGGTAATTAACCAATTCAAAAAGATATTTCTGGAATGCTTAATTACCATTTTACCCCTGACTAAGGCCTATACTGGGGGCTTTACAGGGGTAAAATGGTAATTTAATAAGTACTTTTTTAATAATTTAAAAAAAACTCCAACAGTTGCCGCCCACCATATATGACGCGTATAGACCTATACGTGTCGTCTAGGGTTTTAAATTTCCTTTATGCCCCTGATTATGGCCTATACTGGGGGGCTTCTCAGGGGTTTAATGGTAATTAATTAAAAGATTTTCAAAATTCAAATTAAAAAAAAAAGAAATCTTGCCGCCCAAATAAGACGATCCGTCCAGCTCTATACGAGGCGTCCATGTTTGTTAAATTTACTTTTTAACCCCTGGTTGAGACCTATACTGGGGGTTCTCAGGGTAACATGGTAAATGCACAAATCTTTTTTAAAAATTCAAAACCCAAAATGCCGCTCAAAATAGACGACCCGTCTAACTCTATACGAGGCGTCTGGGTTTGGTGAAATGACCTTTTAGCCCCTCGTTTAAGCCTAGACTGAGGGCATATCAGGGGCAAAATGGTCTTTTGACCATAGATATACGACCCGTCTAGGTCTATACGAGGCGTATATTTGTAATTATCAAAAAATGATACAAATATGAGAAAAAATATTATTTAACTGTTTTAATCAATTCTAATTATAAAAAATGATAGAAATTTTTATAAAAATGTTATTAAATTGTTTTAATCAATTCTAATTATAAAAAAATGTCAGAATTTTTTTTAAAAATGTTATTAAATTGTTTTATGCAATTGTAATTATAAAAAAATTATAGAAATTAATACAAAAAATCTTATTAATTACAATAATTATCGATACAAAAAATACTATTAATTACAAAAATCATTCTTCCGTATCACTGTCGATGTAATTAAGACTGGGGTTTGATCTTGGTGGAGGATTCATTATCGATGTATACCATTCTAGACTTGGCAAGTACATATCTTCCCATTGTTCTGTATGGGGTCTTCGGTGGTTTAACCATAGCCCGTGTGTTGGTGGCATTGGATAATCCCCTTCCAGCTTAACATGTATGAAGTGGTTCTCGTTAACATGTGCAAGCGTTATGAATAATGGTTGTTGATTAGCCGGACGACTTAGTATCGGGAAGAAAGTGGAACTCGCACCCATGGTTGTCGTTAACAGGTGCACCCCGATACCGTATGTTTGCGCAATAAGAAGTCCTGCTAAGGGGAAGTCCATCCAGTGATCCAGGGGACAACCGGACACTGAGTCCCAAATTAGGCCCTGACGATGCGTGTAAAAATAACCTTCATCCCATGCTTCAAATATTGGGAAGCAGATCAGTTCGTTCTGATCCATTTCTTGGACAAGGTCCCTTCGAATGAGCCCCCATGAACTCTGATCCATACATAAGCCCACAGCCACAGACCGAAACCTACAATGACCGTCCGGTATCACATCTTGTATCCACGAGATGTGCGGATGAAACACTGGCGGAATGGCAGACTTAAATTGTTTGATGATTCCCACGTTCTCGTCCCCAATGATTAAAGGAAAACCGTGATCATCTCGTACGTGTCTCTTTCTTCTTAGAACTCTTTGAACGGCTTAGGCTTGCTTTGGGTTTTTGGGACCTTATAACCGACTGTTGAGAGGCCTGTGACGGAACGTACGAGCTGTGGCGAGGGTTATCGTACTTACTTTGTCGGGAACCTTCAAAGCACGTGTTTGCATCACCGAAGGAGCTTCTCCTCAATTCTTCATCTATACGAGAGGCTTCGTCCAACCTTTGTTGTACCTGTTTTGTTGTTGGTCGGCCACGAGTATTTTGTTGGACAACCGGTGGTTTCTTGGTAGATTTCTTTGGAGTCAACACCGCTTTAATCTTTTATATCAGGCTTTTTTGCTGAGCTGGGGGGCGCGACTTTTATTGTTGTCTAACAATATTTAGCTCTTCGACCACGTCAACGTCATCGTCTATCAATTTACAACTTTGGAAGTTAAGTTTCCGCCATAAGACATCTATGTCTTCGAGTTGAATCGGACGCTCTGCACGATTAAAAACAACATTGTTTAAGTCACATGATTAATGGAAATATATCACACAAGTGTTGTACATTTAACAATTATTACCTTCACGCATGTACTTTTCTAGCCTACAAGCATAGGGCAACCCACAACTGTACCACATTTGGCAACCACATGAAGAATGATAGCGCTCCAAGACATCTAGCTTCCTAAGTGCCTCTCCACTCAACAAGTCAAGGGCTGTATGGGATACTTTTCCATGTAGGTGTTGAAAGAGCGGGTGTTTGTGGTGGTTCATTCTTTTTTCGATGCAGTCTCGAAAACTCTTCCTTATTTCACCGATCTGTGTCTCAACTATATCTCGGACACAACCAACTACACGGTCCAACGAGCTCCTATCTAGGACGTATCTCTTTAAGTTGGCGTGTTGGCTCTTAACTCTGTTTGTGGTACGATTACCAAAGTTGCGCCTCTTATCAGTCCACGCAAAGACGAACATCTCCTTATAGTCTTTTAGCCAGTTATCATACACATAATTGAAGACCCCTAAAAAGTAAAAATAATTTAATAAAATTTACATAGGTGAGTCGTATGTTATTAGAAAAACTTACTAGAACGTTTGCACTCCACAAATCGCTTTCGCATGTTGCGCAAGTGGTACTCGTAGATGGGTATGGATAGAGACTCAATCAATGTCCCCTAGAATGACAAAAAATTATCCCAGTCTTCTTCTGTGAAGGCAGCCTTGCAGTGCTTCATAACATTCTGTTGTATGTGCCACCTGCAAAGAAGCCTGGAGGCGTCTGGAAATACTTTAGCACACACGCCCATAAGGGCCAGGTCTCTATCCGTTACAATCACACGTGGCTCCATACATTCATCCAACATTGACTTGATCCTCTCAAGCACCCACACAAAGTTATCACCCCGTTCTTTACTAACAACGGCATGTGCGATACAAAACGAATGGTTGGTAGGTGTCATACCAACAATCTGGATAAATGGCATATTGTATAAGTTTGTCTTGTACATCGCATCGATCAGCATGACGTGGGGGAATGCACGCCACATGTCTCTCGAGTACTGATGAAGAAATAAGATCTCTGTTACGATCTCTGTTCCGGGTTCCTCCCGTGTCTCGTAAATAAAGTCGTTGTTTATCAGCACGTTTTCTAGTGACTGAATGGGAGTCAATCCTTGTCTTTGTTCGGCTCTAATCTTCGCCACAACGTTGTGAACGTCTTTATGAACATGAAACCTGTTGGGGTCCTGCTTCCTTATCGTTTGAAATATTTTGCGCGGCTCCATCTTTTGAGCTGTCAGCTGATCGATCAGTTTCTTTTCGCTTGGAGTAAACCTTCGCACAAACGTGTGGGTCGACAGGTCCTCACAAAGTTCGTGGTTATGTTCAATTTTTCCGTCTTTTATCTCCCAGGTTTCATATGGGTGGTCTAGCACAGCCAGCAGGTAAAACGGGCAACCGGTTTTTTTGCTTCCGACTTTTCTAAGTGTTGCTTTAGTGTGGTGCTCACCACCACGGTCACATTCAAGCCATACCCTCCCTGTTCTTCCCCCGATTTTCTTTGAGCGACGGGTGACAATAACGAAACCATCCGTGTTTGCTATTTCTTGTATCTGTTTCTTTAGTTCATCTAAAGAGTTGAAAACCTGTAACATCGACAATAATAACAATATTAATAATAATAATAATAATAATAATAATAATAAAATAATAATAGTAATAATAATAATAATATTAATAATAATAATAATAATAACAACAATTAATCTATGTAACATAACAAAATAAAATTGATACCTGCTTTTTTAAGTACGGATTGTCCGGGATGGGGGGTGCCTCACCACCATATCTACCATATCCACCATAACCACCATATCCACCATATCCTCCAACGTCCGGATTGTTTTGATGAACGTAAGGACCGCCCGGGGAAATGAATTGCTGATGACCACCGTCTCATCCGTATCCACCATATCCACCATATCCACTGTCTCATCCGTATCCACCGTCTCCTCCGTATCCACAGTCTCCTCCGTATCCACCGTCTCCTCAGTATCTACCGTCTCCTCCGTATCCACCGTCTCCTCCGTAAGAATATTCACACTCGTATCTATAATCCGGATACCCTTGTTGCGTCGGATAACTTGGTTGACCAGCATGGTATGAGTCATCTACAGGGGCTGTTTCATCAATAGGGGGATGCGTGTTCAAATCTAGAAACGGTCTGTTTTGTTTTCCTTGTATACTAGACACAACCTCCTCTTGCTCGTTAGAATCGGGAACGCCAGACTCCTCCAAAATAGACGACCGTATCATCATTAGTAAATAATAAACTAAAACAACAAGTAATTAAAACATTTAAGCTAATAACTGTTACCGGAACGCTTTCGGGCACCCAGTTGTTGCTAGAATACTGCCCGAAGACATAGTTGCCGTCCCAGTATGATGACATTTCAACAATTCGGGATGATAAGAACACAAATGCAAACAACAAGAGTTTCTTTCGAAGAGATAGTAGAAGAAACAGAATGAATGTTGAATGCTCGGGTGGACCAACAATGCACTGTTAGTTGCACTTTATATGAAATATAGACGCCTCATATAGCTCTAGACGCCCCCATATTGCTTTATGTCACATGCCAGATACATAGTCACGTCAGTCTCTAAAACGACTCGTATAGGGCTATACGAGGCTTCTTAGTACCCTCGTATTGCTCCCTCGTACCGGCCTAGACGCCCCATCTGATGTGACGTTGTACGAGGTTCAGAGGTTGGTCGGAAAAAGTAACCCTAGACGCCTCGTATAGGCCTATACGAGGCGTCTAGAAGAGTGTGAAAATAGGCATTAAGGTGTGGGAATATGTAGACCCTAAAAAAAATCAAAAAAATCTGGTTTGTTTAACAAAATGGAAAATGAATCTGATTGGACACAAAAGGAATGGCTGGGCGTGGAATTTATCACGCCGGAAGTGGTTTGGAGCAAGAACACGCCCACGGAGGCGGAGGTGGCGCGTTTTCAGGCGGGATTGGGGCAAGAACACGCCCATTACGTCCGGTCTAATCATAATTTTTTTTTTTTTAATATCTGACACTTTTTTTTTTTTTTTAACGGCAAATTTGACACCTTATATCTGACACCTTATTTAATTCTTAAAATGGGCTCTAAACTGGTACATTGATTCTTTTAATCGAGGAACGGCTGTGAAAGTTAGTATTTTGAACCCACTTGATCAAATTTATCATTTTAAATTACATTTCTCAATAAATTGTCCTACTGTTTTCACATGGTTTACGTTGGAAACCACTCCTGGCCCCTTATCTTGACTGTGTTCAAAAGAATATTAAAACATATTCACCAAGATCACTTGAAGTGATTAATATAAAACCTAAACTGTGTAGGGTGCACTCATCTCCATGGAGTCACAGATCCGATAATAGGGCCAACGGATCTTATGCCCACCCGAGACCGATCTCTGGATTACACGTTGTACATGGTATTTAAAAAAAATTAAAAAATATACGAGACATTTACTACACCTATATATGCTCATACAGGACCTATCCTTATCTATACTATACTACATTGTACATGGTATTTTAAAAAAAAAATTAAAGAAGTTGTTATTAAAAAAAAATATTTTTTAGAAAACTTTGTTAAAACCATAAACAAATGTATAAAAAACTGTAAAAAGAAGACTTAACCAATATGACCCGTGCTCATACAGGACCTATACCTCATCTATCTATACCATACTACATTATACATGGTATTCTTAAAAAAAATTAAGGAAGTTTTTATTCAAAAAAATAAATATTTTTTAGAAAACTTTGTTAAAACCATCAACAAACGTATTAAAAAAATTGTAAAAAAAGACTTAACCAATACGACCCATGCTCATACATGACCTATACCTTATCTATACTATACTACATTGTATATGGTATTCTTAAAAAAAATTAAGGAAGTTTTTATTTAAAAAAAATAAATATTTTTAGAAAACTTTGTTAAAATCATAAACAAATGTATAAAAAAATTGTAAAAAAAAAAAAAAACTTAACCAATACGACCCATATAGGCCTATACGACCCATATAGGTCTAGTAAAAAAGACAAAATCTGACAGAACAGTCTTTATTGGAAATTGAAAAGGTAATACGCATCGTATAGGCTTATACGATACGTATTGAGGGTGTTGATTTAAGGGGTCAGGTGTGCCAATAATACGACCCTTAAAAAATTGATGGATGAGTGCAAAAAGACAGCAATGGATGGCTACAATAATTTAAGTTTAAACATAGTCCCATTAGCCATTGATTACGAATACTATTCTCACACTTTACAAATTATTCCTTCCATATTAATAGAAAAGACAAAAAGATAATTTATCATTATAAATTACATTTCTCAATAGGGGATGGGTTTATTTTACTCTAATCATAATTTTTTTTATATCTAACACCTTATTTAATTCTTAGACTAGGGTATGGAGAGCTCCATCCCTATGGGATGGGCCGTCACGTCACCGCCACGTAGGAGAGGCTTCAAGGGGATGGACCTAGGGGGTTGGAGGATGAGCCCCTTTATGTATATATATGTATGTATGTATAGGTTATTGTGAGAGGTGGCCCGTCCTCTCCGTCTGTGGGGAGCCGAAGTTGCCGAGCGGGAACCAGGGGGCAGTGTGGGGGACCGGCGCCGGGCCTCGCCGGCCCCCATACTGCTTAGTCTTAAAATGGGCTCTAAACTGGTACATTGATTCTTTTAATCGAGGAACAGCTGTGAAAGTTATTATTTTGAACCCACTTGATCAAACTTATCATTTTAAACTACATTTCTCAATAAATTGTCCTATTGTTTTCACATGGTTTACGTTGGAAACCACTCCTGGCCCCTTATCTTGACTGTGTTCAAAAGAATATTAAAATATATTCAAGACTTGAAGTGATTATAGAACCGTAGCTGAGTAGCTGAGCAGGGTGCACTCATCTCATCTACTTTCCTCACATACAAAGCAACTAGTTACTCTCATTCCCAGCTTACTACTGTTACCAATGGCTGATGCTGCTACTTCTGCACTTGTCAAACTCATATTTGAGAAGCTCTCTGATGAAGTCTTCAAGCAGTACGCTCGCGCTCAGGGAATTCACTCCGAGCTCGAGAATTTGGGGAGAGAACTGTCCCAGATCCAAGCTCTTCTTCATGATGCTTCTGAAAAGGAAGTAACTGAAAAATCTGTTGGGCTATGGCTCAATAGTCTCCAGCATTTGGCTTATGACATCGAAGACGTACTCGATGATATGGCTACGGAAGCCATGCGTCGTGAGCTGACCCAGGAATCAGGAGCAAGCACAAGCAAGGTAAAAAAACTCATTGTCCCAACATGCTGCCCAAATTTCTCACTAAGTCATAGGTTGTCTCCCAAGATAGATAGCATTACCAACAAGTTACAACGTTTATATAAAGAAAAAGGTGAGCTAGGTTTGACCGTGAAAGATGGAAAACAGAAAGATCCTAATAGAGGAAATGAAACCTCTTTGCCAGAATCTAATGTTGTTGGACGAGTTGCTGAGAAAGATGAATTGCTGAAGAAGTTGTTAGGGGATGATGGGTCATCTAAGGAAAACTTTAGCATAGTACCCATAGTTGGTATGGGTGGGGTTGGGAAGACCACACTAGCTAGACTTTTGTATAACCATACAAAGGTGGAGGCTCACTTTGAACTCCGGGCATGGGTTTGTGTCTCAGATGATTTTGATATCTCTAAGATAAGCAAAATAATATTTCAAGCCGTGTCAGGAGATTACAAGGAATTTGAAGATTTAAATCAAATTCAAATTGCTCTTAAAGAGAAACTTAAAGACAAACGGTTTCTAATAGTAGTTGATGATGTGTGGACTGAAAGCAAAGAGAAATGGGAAAACTTTGTGCTCCCATTTCATTCGGGGGCTCTTGGAAGTAGGATAATCATGACAACTCGCAAGAAGGAACTACTTGAGAAGCTAGATTTTGGTGATGTAGATGTAGACCTTCTGGAGAGTTTGTCATTTGAAGATGCTTTGTCTTTATTTGCTTTCCATGCATTGGGTGTGAATAGCTTTGATTCATCATGCCCAACACTTAGGGAAAAATGTGAAGGCATTGTGAACAAGTGTGGTACTTTGCCTTTGGCTTTAAAAGCAATTGGAAGTCTGCTTTGGAAAAAACCAGAAGAGATATGGGATGACATGTTAGAGAGTAAAATATGGGATTTAAAATATGTTGGTGATCTTTCGGCAGATTGGAAGGCGATTTTTCCAGTCCTTATGTTAAGCTACCATGATCTTCCTTCAAAATTGAAGCGGTTGTTCGCATATTGCTCCTTGTTCCCTAAGGACTTCTTGTTTAACAAAGAGGATTTAGTCTTATTGTGGATGGCAGAAGGGTTTATAAACGAATCAAATGCAAACAAGTCACTAGAATACTTTGGCCAAAAGTATTTTGAACCATTGGTATCAAGGTCCTTTTTTCAGCAAGCACCTAATGACACGTCTTTATATGTCATGCACGACCTGATGAATGATTTGGCCACATTTGTTGCTGAAGATTTTTTTTAAGGTTTGAGACTCATACCGAGCCGGGGAAGGAAGCTTTGACAAAGTACCGTCACATGTCATTTGTTGGTGAGGAATATGAAACTTACCAGAAGTTTGAGCCATTTAAAAGGGCAAGAAGTCTGAGAACATTGTTGGCAGTATCTATGGATCAAAATCCTATAAGGTACTTTTCCAGTAAGATTTTGGTTGACTTACTTCCTCAGTTACCACTATTAAGGGTTCTTTCTTTGAGTGGCATTAAGATAAGTGAGGTACCAGATTATATTGGTAGGTTGAAGCACTTGAGATATCTTAACTTATCTCAAACTTACATCAAAGAGTTACCAGAGAACATTGGTAATCTTTTTAATCTACAAACACTGATCATTTTTGGCTGTCCGAGTTTGACTAAGTTGCCTAAAAGCCTCTCAAAGCTCAAAAAGTTGCAGCATTTTGACGTTACAGATACTCCGTCTCTTATAGAGTTTCCCTTGGGGATTGGTGAGCTGAAAAGCCTACAAACTCTCACCAAGATTGTCATTGGAGGAGATGGTGGGTTTGCTATAACGAAGCTTAAGGGATTAAATAATCTCGGTGGGGAACTTTCCATTGAAGGGTTGTGCAAAGTGCAAAGCGTGGTGGATGCACATGAGGCAAAATTATCTCTAAAAAGGCTTACTAAGTTAGAGCTGAATTGGGGGGAGGGTTCTCAACATGGAACACCTCAAAAGGAGGTTATCGAAGAGCTGAAACCTGATAGTGAATGGTTGAAAGAACTTTCTATTGATTCATATTCAGGAATAGAGTTTCCGAAATGGGTTGGGCATCCTTCTTTTCATCGGTTGGTCCATGTGTCGATAAGTGACTGTAAAAACTGTACATCTCTACCACCACTTGGGCAACTACTTTCACTTAAGGAGTTGTATATAAGTAGCATGCCTAATGTTAAATTCATAGGTTCAGAGTTATCTGGGACCAACCAGCTAACTGTTGCTGCCTTCCCTTCACTTGAAATACTAACGTTTTATAATATGGAGGTGTGGGAGGTATGGTCAACCAATAACGAGGTTTTTGATGCAGTGTTTCCATGCCTTCGGAAGCTTCGAATAGTAGATTGTCCCCAACTGATAGAAGTCTCACTTAAACCACTACTTTCACTTGAAATTCTAAGGTTTAAAAATATGGGTCGGTGGAAGGGATGGCCAACCAATAGGGAGGGCACTTTGCTTCCATGTCTTAGAATTCTCACCTGAAGCACTACCCGCACTTGAATATTTAAGGTTTGAAGATATGTTGGGATGGAAGATGTGGTCAACCAACGATGCAGTTTTTCCTTGCCTTCGTGAGCTTTATATAAAAAATTGTCCCCAATTGGTTGATGTCTCAGCTGAAACACTACCTTCACTAAGGGTTTTAGAAATTGCTAAATGTAGTGATGGTGTGTTGAGAAGTATGGTTCGGGCAGCTTCATCAATTACTAAGCTGAAAATGAGTTCTATTTCAGGGCTTACTTATGAGGTGTGGAGAGGTGTTATAGAGCGTATTGGGGCAGTTGAAGAAGTAAGTATTAAAAAATGTAATGAAATAAGATACTTGTGGGAATCAGAAGAAGAGGCGAGTAAGGTTTTTGTGAATATAAAGAAACTGGAAGTATATAAATGTTTAAATTTGGTGAGTTTAGGAGAGAAAGAAGAAAAGGATAATTTTGGGAGCAACCTCTTGTCATCTCTTAGGATTTTGAAGGTAATAGACTGTGACAACCTGGAGCGTTGCTGTTGTCCAAATAACATTGAAAGTTTGGATATCAGAAGTTGGCTTCGTGTCTTGGTCATCTTTCCATCAAGACATTCACATCTATGGCAAAGTTTTTTGGTTTTCCTTTGAATAAAGGTTAAATTCTAAGTTTCTTACAAACCTTATTACTAACCTTGTCGGGATCATGTCATTCGCCACCCGTCAGACAAAGAAATTTATCTTTATTGGTGCCCAATTCAACCATACATGCTTATATTCTTCCTGCGAACCCGAGCTTCTCGCCATCTCTCTTCCCAGCCCCTGTGTCGAGAACATCCCAGACGCATCCCTCGACCAGCACCATTTATCTTTTTCATTCATAAAGGTGGTTGAGTTAATGACTTCCAAACATTATGTAAATTCTACCGTCATTTCTTTGGATTGCGGTTTAATAATAGCCTATCTGCAACTTTGCAGGTCTTCAGAAATGGCAGAAACAGAGGACCTGTAGTCGTCCAATTGTCAAGCCAGAACTGGGCAGCCTCTCTGTTACCGATTATGCATACCATACTTCGGAGAGTATCAATATTTAAATGTGCATACTGCTGCATCTTAGAGCTTAACAAAACAGGACCATGATGCAGAGTAATCTGCAGCACCATCTTGAACTCTTGCAGCCCATTATATGTTTGTTCACTTGGCATTCATCTCAAAAGAAGTTGGTATTCATGCTCAGCAAATTGTGTCTGCGATTACAAAATAAAAATATAATCAATATTCAGTTCTGAAGCCAGTTAACCCCCATTCAGGCTCAAAACAAAACAGTACATAGCACAATATCAGCCACTATCATAAACATGACTCTGTATGAAGAAATTGACAAGTGAAGTAGCAGCAAGTTATAAATATGATATAATCAATATTACCTCATTAACAACAGATGTTCTTTGAAATGGTCATTTATCAATACTTAACTGCCAGGACACAGTGAATTAGAAAACGAAGAGTTAAAAGACTTGCAAGCTTCAATCTGTTTGCATCAAAACTAAGGTTTTTAACAGTTTCATGCGAAATCAAATGTCCCACGTGCATTATAATACTCATCAAGTCCCACATTTATACAAAAAGACATGAGTAAATCAAATTTTATAAAAGTCTAATTGTGGCATTTCATCAAACACATGGAATGCAATTCATCAAACACATTGATTTGAGATTGTTATCTTGCACGTTTATGTACTTCCATGTTGCTATGTGGTTACGTCTAAAGGGGGGGTCCAACTGAAGCTAGGGCATAGGGCCCCCAATTTACGTAGATTTTTTTTTTATAACGTATGATTTGGGCCTGTAATAGATCATAACATTCAGCAACCCATGATGATTTGGGCCTGGAGTAGAACATAACATTTATTTATACACTATAAATTATCAACTTCTTTGTGCATTGTAAGTTGTATATCATGTTTGGGGAGTTTTTCAAAAAAAAAAAAAATGTTGATTTTATACTTTTAGTCCAAAAGCATTTGAAGTATTATTTTCAACCCAAAACTATTTGGGTTATAATTTTTAACCCAAAACTTTTTATCTTTTCTGTTTAATCTAATAACTTTTTTTTTACTTTCAACTTTGGTCTCCTATACTTTTCATATTCCGCAAATTTTTCGTTTTACGCTTCATTCTAAATTTTGCATGTTAACACGGCGCAATGTACGTGTGTGGTTCAACATTTTTACGTTCCGTTTTACGCTTCGTTCTAAAGATGCAATGTACGTGTGTAGTTCAACGTTTTTACGTCGTCTATTTTTTTCCTGTTTGACAAGTTCGTCATAACGTGCGGGTCCTAAATCGACTTAGTTATTATTTTCTATGGTTTACGTTTCAGTCTAAATTTTTTCGCTGCAAATTCAGTGTTGGTGGTCGCTAGCGATAGTATGACATTGATGCTATTTGACATTGTTTATGCCCCCCGCCGTTTCCAAAGAAAAAATGGTTATGCATATGGTTGTTGTAACCTTGGCTTTGGGGGGGTTTTAAAAAAAATTGATTTTTTTTACTTTTCATAAATTACTTTTAACCCAAAACTATTTGTTTTTTTTACTTTTAACCCAAAACTTTTTATCTTTTGCAATTTATCCTCACAACTTTTTTTTACTTTCAACTTTGGGCCTTTATAGTTTTCATTTTCCGCAAATTTTTCACTTTATGCTTCGTTCTAAATTTTGTGACTTAACACATCGCAGCGTGCGTCTTTGGTTTAACGTTTTTACGTTTCGTTCTAAACTTAACACATCGCAGCGTGCGTCTTTGGTTTAACGTTTTTACGTTTCGTTCTAAATTTTGCGAGTTAACACGACGCAACGTGTGTGTGTAGGTGAACGTTTTTACATCGTCTATTTTTTCCTGTTCGACAGGTTCAACATAACGTGCAGGTCCTAAATCGACTTAGTTATAACTAGAGAATCCCCGCCGCATTGCGGCGGGGTCGTAATTCTAGTTGAGTTTAATTATATGCTTTGAAAACCTTATTTTATTACTCTCGCGGGTTTCTGCTAAATAGGGTGTGACAATAAATTTGCAGGAATTATAAACAATAAAAAAAAAACTTCTTACTTTTCCCCATTTTAGACCCAGAATAGAAACCATCTTAGTATTTATTTTTAGTTATCTTAATCCACATGTTATATGTAATTGTTGATGTGGCACTTGTTGGCGCCACCTCAACTCCCACACTAGATTTATTTTACTATGCAAAAAGTGATTATGAAAATTAAAAAGCAATTATATTATACTCTAATACAATTAGCAACTTAGGGTGCCTTGCCTTTAAATAAACCATCGCAACACTTAATCCGGCACCGATTCATTTAAAATTCAAAGAACCGACATGGGGAAAAGGTTATTTTATGTGGGGGAATAAAGGCACGTTGATCACTTTAACACCCACGTCGAACATCCCGTTTCATTTAAAATTACCGATAGTGTATGCACCTTAATCGAAGAAATAGAACACAAACGATCAACCAACCCAAACTTTTAACAACCGTTACCAGCGATGTATTGACCTTAATCAAACAACACATACATTCAACAACCGTCGTCACTTAATTAATTACACTACGCTACTACCCCAACCGACGCGCCTCCTCACACCACGGTCGTTTGCCACATTTTCACCACACTGTGTATATATATAAAACCATCGGTCATGCCCCGACAATCTAAATGAATTCTTCCAATTCTTTTCTGCAAATCACCATCTACATCCGAAACGGTACTCTGTGGAATTTGACGAAGTAACTGTGTAGGAAAGATGTGCCAAGTGGGTGAACAGAGAGATGTGTGGGACGGCGTTGCGGTGACGCTCGACAAATCTGACTCCAACGATGTCCAGGTTTTTTTACAATGGTGGAAATGGTTTTAAGTTATTTCATATTGGGCTGGAGTTAGACAATTTGTGTGGGCCCGGTGGTAAAATGGTTTTCTTTTTATTATTATACTTTATATTATTTAATATTTTTGTTCCTATATATATTGTAAAATGGAATACAAACGTATTTTTACGCTATTAGAAACAAGTAATAATATATGTGTAGACCAAACAAGTAATAATAAAAGTCAATTGAAGGCCATTTTAAACAGAAAGTTATTCAAAGTTTATTATTGTTGTTGTACACACGTTTAAAAAAAACACAAACATATTCTAAAGGTAGTAAAAGAGAAACCACACTAGAGGTTGGTTTCCTTCAAAAAAAAAAAAAAAAAAAAGCAAATGATAAACTACACTAGAGACAAATTGAGTATAAGTTGGCAATTGAGAAATTATATTGCATACACTTTACAATTTTCACATCTCATTAAAATTTACTAAAAGTATTCATAATCAAAATCCCGCTGCAACGCGCGGGTTGACGTCAACTAGTTATATACAATTTAAAAGAAAATAATCAATGAATGTCAGGTGGATACCATGTGTTTAAAACATAAACGTCAAAATGACAAATCTATCTATTATATATAATAAATGAAAGTTATTTGGGGCACGTGTCAGTAGATGAGGGCTACCTTTTTTCCATTTTCCCGCCCAACAGTATCCTCTGCCTTTTGTTTATTTTGTTGATGATATGAGAAACCCTAAATCATTCTTCATACGTCTCTCCTCCTCAAACCCTAGATTCTCTTACTCCTCCATCGACGACCATCTCTTGCGGTTGCTCTCTCCCTCGGAGTTCCCAGGTATGATTCAAATCTCTACATCTTTTATGAATCCTAATCTGATTCTAACCATCCTTCTTCTTGATTTGTTCCTTCCTGTTGATGCGACATAGAAGGATGAGAATCCGAGTCTAGATTCAAACCCTTATTTTTCATGTTTTAACTTTTTTTTTAATTTTTTAATACTTTACATAATAAAAAATACATCTTAATTATTAAAAAAAATATAAATATGATATCGTTACTAAAGATGATGTTCTTAAGAATATTAAATCAACCATTTGTAACTCATATTATTTGATCATGCTATTTCATAAAATTGTCTTGGAAAGTACATATTCTAAATTATTTAAAAATGTATTTAAAAGTTAGATATAATTTTTTTTAATTTGTTAAAAAAAGTATTTGTAAGAAAACTAATAGAATGTTTATAAAAGAATATAGACTTTTATATTAAAAAAACGCATTAATAAAAGCAAAAGAAAACTTTTAAATTAAAAAGAAATTAAAAACCTTTTCATAAAATTTCATGATCCAACAGTATGTTTTTAGTTTTATTAGAAACTTATTTTTTAACTCTTGTTAAAGAACATTGTTTTTAAATAGATATTATTTTACCCAATAAGATTAGAAGTTAGAAAAGGTAAGTTTTAAGAAACACCCATTTTGGTAAATACTTTTTAAAGTACCCATTTAGATAAATAATTTTTCTAACTACACCCTTTTAGAAAAAAAAAAAAAAAAAAAAAAAACTCGCAAATCCCACTCACTCGTCATCCCCAACTGATTAGATGCTTCTTCAACATCATTGATACAAAAAACATGGCCATGATTATTTTCTCTCTCAAACTCGAATACATATTCAGTATAAACTTCATAAATTTACAAGTTGGGTGATTTACAAAAATGTGTGTTGTTTCGTGCTCACGTGTTGTGACCATTACTACAATTTACAACTTTGGATTTCCAAGCACGTTTTTTTATATTATAAATTGAATATAACTAATAAATTTGAAGGACCAATCAAACAACAAAAGGATAATAATCTTCTAAATACTAAGGGGAGGGGGTGGTCACTAGTGATAAAATTTCATCACTCATAATATCCAATCATGTCCTGCCATGTCAGCAACCATTTTTCCATCACTCACAACCTTTTTTAGTGGGGGTGGTCATCACTCACCACCACACCCAACAATTTCCCCCAAACCAACAACTACCCTCACAAAATAATGTCATCACGGCGTTGAAAAAATCACGAAATCGGTTTTCGTTAAACTATCACGCGTTGATCTTTCGAGTGGCGGTGGGAATATTGTTTGTTCCACGCGTTATTTTGATGTATCACGCGTTATTTTATGACCGCCCCGCCTGGCCTAAGACCATCTCCAATAGAATGCATTTGTTGTGTATTTGTTACATCGATAATGAGTTAAAGGAGAGAGTGAGTAGAGAGAGTTCTTAGCTAAATACATGCATTTATGGAGAGAGAATAAGATTTGTGAGTAGTGGGGTCTTAAATAAAGAAAGAGAAAGACAAAACAGAGTGAATAATGAGATGATGTGGCAAATTTTTTTGTAAATTTTTTCATCTTGCATTGGAGATGGTCTAAGACTGTGGGGTGTGGGTTAGGGCGGCGGTTTGGGTTCAACGCCGGCTGCTCCACCTCGGGTTGGCGTTGCCCCTTTGGCGTGGGGATTGAGGCTGGTGTGGGGCGAGGGGGCTGGGTGACTTCGCTGGTTCGATCTAGCCGTTGCCAAACAAAAAAAAATCCACATGACTGGCCACACCAAGCTAAGCCACGCCACACCCCTAGTTTTTGAATATTATCTTGTGGATCTCACCCTCGCCATGTGTCGAGCAATGCCCCCAATCCAAGGCCCTCCACACCCATAGTCTAATAAAAGACTTCAATTAATGTCACATGACATTATCTCATTCAATTCATTAATAAGATTATTTATTATTAAGTAAGAAGATGTAATTCTAACTTATTATTAGAAAAAAATCGTAAATGATGTATAATTTGAATATTAAAGTGGATAAGCATATGCTTCAATTAACTTAACCTTTATGCGTTAATCATATATATATATATATATAATCATACGGCAGGGTTCTAGAGTGAACAATGATTTAGTTGTGAACAAAGTGAACAGATCATGACCATTCATTTATTAGATGATGAGATTTAGAGTTAATGGCACTTTTGTAATTATTTGGAAACATATAATAAATAAAAATTACGAATAGGGATATTAAGGTAAATTTACACATAGTATATTTTTGGGAACGAGCAAACGTAATTGATTTTATATGATTCCATCCTCTCTCTAAAAATAAGAACAGAATTGCCATCCTACCTCTCTTTTGCGGATACTCAGTATAATACATCGTGCGGCATTTCAGAGAGGAAGATCAACAAAAGCTTACCATTGGTAAGTTTATATCCAGTACATCGATTCCGGCTGTGTATAAGTATTACTTCTTTTAATTTTTTGAAATCGAAAAGTTAGGGTTTCGTTCCTTCATTGTTTGTGAGATCATTTTGAGGTTGTAATGGTTTTTTAATCACCAGTTATTGGTAAGCTGTTGTGTTTCGATTAAACTGAATTCGATTAAATTAGTACTTGGTTTGTAGATTAGGGTTATGTGAAGACGGGTGATGATGTTACTCTGTTTTCTGGAATTTTATTCGCTGTGATGGTATGCAGTTTGTATTCTTTGTGTTTTGTGGTTTAATCTTGATGTGGTACACTTGTGTATATCTTCCACTATAGTTACAAATTCACTGTGCATACACATATGTATAACAGTGTTGGGGGGGGGGGGGGGGGGGGGGATATTGCACGGTCCTCCCAACCGCTGGAGTGATCTCACTCCACAAGCTAGCTTAGCCTCATAGCTGCCTGGCGGTTACTATCCAACCGGAAGCGAAAGCCTGGAGGAAACTGTGCCTGCCAGGATTCGAACCCAGGTCCTCTGGGAAGAGGTGGGTGAGGCTGGCCACTGGGACACCCCAAGTGGTTATGTATAACAGTGTTGTGTGTGTATACATAAATGTATATCAGTATTGTATATGGTTATTTAAACAAAAAATATTATATGTAACGTTTATGTCAATGAATAATGTTTGTATGTAATCTTGATTCTTTACACTTGTGTATATCGTTCACAATAATTATAAATACACTGTGTATACACATAAGTATATTAGGATACACACAAGTATATTAGGGCTGTATGTGTATACACATATGTTTAGTGGTATTGTAAATGAATAATGTTTGTTTTCTATAGCTGTTAAGATTGTTACACAAAAATCTGATGCATGTCGTTTATACTTTTGTTGTCGTATTTCAATTGATATACCAATCCTCCAAATGACAACTTATTACCTAATTTTTTAACTTGAGTTTAATTAATAAAGTCAATTTAAAGCATATAGCGTAGAGGTTGGCTAATTTAGTGGAATAAAACATCATTTGCATGGGATTGCTCCATTTAGGCGGATAATAACCAACTTTCATAAATAATTTAAATAAACATATTTTTACTAGCATTTCCATCCAAACACAAATCAATTCAGTGGTGACTAAAATCATTAGAGTCAAGATTTTGAGCATAATTTCTATTAGAAACCTCAATTTCAGTCAAAATAACAGTTCTCGCTAGAAGTCACCAATTTAACATTCAGAAAATCTGATTTAATATTCACATTATTTTTTTTTTTTGAAAGATTATACTGATTACTTATGTAAGGAGATTCAAGATGATATGTATTATTTATGTAATAGTTCTTGTAAGTTGTTACTCAGAGATCACACATCAATTCTAGACGCCAAAATAGTCGATTACGCCTAAAAGTCAAATTCATCACAGATGCGGACTTTAATCCTAACACTTACCTAGGTCATAAGCTACTTAGGATCTTATGAAAAATTTCACCATATTATTATCCAGCATTCATTGCATATTTCAAGATATATACTCTGCTTCAACTTGAACCATAGTCTGTCTGTTTGACTAAAAAGTCAACCCTGACTTTCATTTTGCTTAGAAAGTCAAACTTGATTTCTTTTTATCTATTATCATGGTGGTGTCATTTGTGTTTCTAAACTTATACTATGTTCTTCTAGCAGATCACAATAGCTAAAAAAGGCATTTAGTTTACTTCTTTCATACTTGATATTCCCAAAACCATTAACAGAACATCAATACACTTATCCCTGACAATGGCTAAAGGGTGGAGAAAGCATGGTTTTGTAATTCTCAGATTTTTACGGATTTAACAGTTGGATTTTTGTCATAGGTCAAACTAAAGGGGATTCTCCTAATTCATGAATATTAAACATGTCAAAACTTAGCAATTTGATATGAAACGGGTCACATGCTGGTTGAGGCGTTGAGCTAAAAGTCTTTGCTGCAAGTTGGTGCTCTGATACGTATTCATCCATCCATCGGTACACACCTACATGAAAATACCCTGAAATTGTATTCAACCATTGAGCTAAAAATATCATTGCTGCAGTTTGCTATAGTTGACTTTTATTTTGTTTACCAACTTTTGGTAGGTGAAATTTACAATCATTTCATGTAAAAACGTTTCTATTAGATAACCATAAATTATTACAAACAGTCACAAGAATAATGAGCTACACACAATAGTATCACGAAAATAGAATGGTCATACTGCTGAAATTTTTCTAGAATTTTGGGTTTTGACTTTTGAAGTTAACCATGTTACCTTCTGAGTTCATGAAGGTCTTGTTTTAATCACTAGTATACATTAAACTTCGGAAGTCAAATTCTATATAAGTAAATTTTTTTTATAAACTCCGGGGGTCAAAAACGTATATGCCTAAAAAATTCTATACCAAACGTACATACGTAACGCTACTGAGCGAAAAGTTCGCCCCCCCCCCCCCCCCCCGGCTCCTTGAAAGCTACGCCCCTGTTCGTAGTCATACAATGACATCTCTTGTTGCTTTAACTACTTCATATTAATGTTGGACTTAGAAGTTAGACAGTTTGACTTAAAAAGTCAAATTGTTCAGTGCTTTTTATTGCATTTGCAGAATTAATATGAACTCCATAACACAGTAATCTTCTTATTGATAGTAATTTTTAGATTTAAACGTATTTACTGAATAATCTCTTGGACATTTATTGATTCTGTGAGAATTTCTAGTACCTCAAAGTCAACTTAGGAAACA
Organism: Helianthus tuberosus; assembly: GCA_030545235.1. Classification (NCBI taxonomy): domain Eukaryota; kingdom Viridiplantae; phylum Streptophyta; class Magnoliopsida; order Asterales; family Asteraceae; genus Helianthus; species Helianthus tuberosus. The sequence goes on along the minus strand of CM060427.1, from coordinate 154,172,946 downwards.
AATGCCCACAATCCAGAACCTGTGACAAATTTGACACTCTCCTTTTGTTACGAATGGAAGTTGTTATGGTATTTAGTGAATATTAATCAATATTACTTTTAATCTAAAGATTTCACGGCAATATTGGATTTCAAAATAATCTACTTCACCTTAAAGTCAAACTCATCAAGGATGCTGTTTTTAGACCTAATACTTACCAGACCCACAGTTAACTTGAATTTTATGACAAAACTTAACCCTGTTCTTATCCAAAAGTTATTGTAAATTTCATGATATATTATCAACTTTGGGTGCGAGTCCATAATATGTTTGACCTAAAAAAGTCAACCCTAGCTGTATGTGTTAACTTTTTTTCAATAACTTAAGAGTGTAATATTGCCTATTAGCAGCATTAAACATGTTAAAAAGAAACGGATCAAACATGCCAAAATATAGTGATTTATTATTAAAGCATCATTGCTGTAAGTTGGTGCTATGATATATATATTCAAGCATCATGTACACACAAATACCTTGATATGTTATTCAACCATATAGTGAATTATTGTATCCAAGCATTGAGCTAAAAACATTATTGCTGCAGTTTGCTAAAGTTGACTTTTATTTTGTTTATCAACGATTGGTCTATGAAATTAGCAGCCATTTCATGAACATTTACATAAAATTAATCAAAAACAACAATAGTATCATGAAACTTTTATTAGATAACCGTAACATATTACAAAGAGTTACAAGAACACCTACATATCCTTCCTGATTGAAAGGCTATACTGCTGCAATTTCAAGCTCAACAAGAAAAAGGGCCATGATGCACACAATCTATCTTCTGCAGCACCATTTTGAACTCTTGCAGCCTTGTATTATATCTTAGGGTGACATAGACATAACTGATAACAAAAAACAACAAATCATTACATGTACTCCATGAGTGTTGTGTGGTGGATGGAGAGCAGAAGATCACAGACACCACAATTGGCTGGCTACTACGTTTTACGTTTGGAACATTCCGGATGGTTGGCCGCTGGGATAGTTTAATAAGAGCATGGAAGCTACTGCAATGTCATGGGAGATTATTTGCATATATGGTATCCCCCTCCACGTTAATCTGCCCAGCTTTTACAGTCCAGTACATCGGGTTGGAAAAATCGGTAGCCCCCAGAGACATGTGTGATGAAGGACAGTTCGCCGGGTGGCATGGCAATGGTCACCGAGGACTTCAGATTTGGATGACGTCATCTCCGTTAACGATCATCTGAAGAAGGCTCAAAGCATGCCTGATTCTTCTATGTTGATGAATATAGTGAATTGATATTACACCGGTCAAAATTTAGCAATTTGAAATGAAATGGGTCATGGGGTGATTGAGGTGTTGAGCTAAAACTAAAACTGTTTGCTGCAAGTTGGTGCATGTATTCAACCATTTGTATACACCTACACAAAAGTACCCTGATGCAGCCTAGTTTCTCACTGGTGGCATGCATCTGAATAAGTTGGTGCTCATGTTCAGCAAATAAAAAAGTATTAACAATATTTATCGGCAAAGCAAGTTAACCCCCTCAAAAGAGATTCAAGCTCAAAAACATCACATAGCACAACAAAAGCCACAATTAAAAACATAATTCTGTACGAAGAAATTGACAAGTGAAGTTGAAGCAAGTTATGTATATGATATAATCATTATTACCTCATTAACAACAGATTATACACCATATTAAACAATCAAAAGAACTACAAGCTTCAAGTAGTTTTCTTTTTACACAAAGATCCTTACTCTGCTAGTCTGCAGTTTGCATCAAAAGGGATTTAAAAAGTGTGATTGAAGCATTTCATCAAACATGTGGAATGCAATTCATCAAATACTTGAAACAAACATATGATTGAATTTGATTTTGTAATGGAATGACTTCACTAAGGGTTCTAGAGATGTGTGGATGTGATGACAGTGTTGTGAGAAGGTTGGTTCGGGTAGCATCATCAATCGCTAAGTTCCAAATAGGGTCTATTTTAGGTCTTACAGATGAGGTGTGGAAAGATGTTATGGAGTACCTTGGATATTGTATTCAACCATATAGTCATTGAGCTAAAAACATCATTGCTGCAGTTTGCTAAAGTTGGCTTTTATTTTGTTTATCAACCATTCATGAATATTTACATAGGATTAATCAAAACAACAACAGTATCATGAAATTATTATTAGATAACCGTAACATATTACAAAGAGTCACAAGAACACTTACATAGCCTCCTGATTGAATGGCTATACTGCTGCAATTTCGAGCTCAACAAGAAAAAGGGCCATTATGCACAATTTATCTTCTGCAGCACTATTTTGAACTCTTGCAGCCTTGTATTATATCTCAGAGTGTTATAGACATAACACAAAACAACAGATCACTACATGTACTCCATCAGTGTTGCGTGTCTGGTACATCGGGTCGGAACAATCGGTAGCCCCGGAGACATATGATCAAGGACAGTTCGCCAGTTGGCATGGCAACGGTCAATGATGATTTCAGATTTGGATGACGTCATCTACGTTAAAAATCATCAGAAGAAGGCTCGAAGCATGCCTGATGATTTCTCCTCTTTCGATGAATATAGTGAATTAATATTAAACAGGACAAAATTTAGGAATTTGAAATGAAATGGGTCATTGGGTGGTTGAGGTGTTGAGATAAAAGTCTTTGCTGAAAGTTGGTGCAGCAAATATATGTATTCATCACTGATTATCTGCAGTTTGCATCAAAAGAAATTTAGAAAGTCTAATTGAAGATGTCTGATTGGTTCAGTTTGCTATTATTCATGCCTAAAGTTAGTCTATCAAACAATATGTTGTAACATCTCGACATATTATTAAAGATGGGCTGAATTGATTAGAATAACAAGAAAGTTGATTTTGGGTGTTACTGGGTTAGTGTGAACTACCCTTTTGAAGCCTGCAACGTGTTTGATGAAATGCCTTAAGTGTGTATTTCGTATAATTTGGAGATTTTTGCTTTAGTTGTGTTCTAAATATTATATTTAATCAAAATGAATATATATACGCATGATGGAATATGTATATACATGTATGGTTATGGTCAGAAGTCCTTGTTGAGTAAATGAATTAAAATCATTTAGAAAGAAAGAACTTGGGAAATGGGGTTCGTAACGGGTCAAATGGGAGAATGTAATGTTTATCTATGTTATGTGGTATGAACGAATAGATAAATAAAGATAACACAGTTGAAAGGCAATATCGACTCTTATGTGAACATTGGGATTTTTAATTGACCCGTATGTGTGTTGAATGGTTAATTTAATAGGAATCTTGAAACATAACGAGTATGCATCCCTTTATCCCAAAGAAGGCAGCTATTCATGGATGGAAATAGTATTGTTTTGTGAAGCTCTGAGTTTTACAGATTCAACATTTTGACTTTTTAAGTCATTGGTTAACTCACAAAAATAAAATAACTAGTCTCTATTCATTCGGTTGGAGATGAGGCCTGAGTTGTTTTCCAGTTTATGTGTGATATTAAACAGGCCTGAGTTTTCTTTAAAACTATTTCGATATACGCACAGATTGTTGACTTAACATCAGTTAAACTAATACAAAGACTAAATAAATTTGTGATCACATGATCGATGTTTGTATAAATAATGTGACAAGGTCTAATATATCAAACTTTTACCATTTATTAATATGTATTTAATATTAGATTTCTAGATTTCGATACATTTGGCGCTCTCGCCCCTGACGCGGTGCGGTTCCTAAAGCGGGTTCAACAGGTGGTAAGCAGTAACACCGCACATGTTAAGGGGCAGAATTTTGTGTTTAGCAGGGTAGGGTTTGCTATTCAGAAAGGGGTAGCGGCGCAGCTTGTTGCTCGTCTACCTGCCATTAGTTTGTAATCGTATTGAGTTTGAAATAAAAACTTAAGTTCATTTGATTCAAAATTAACAACTTATTTTTAATGTTAGCATGTAACCATCAACTCCTTGGCACAACTGTATACAACTTAAGAAAAGTTGACTAACATATTCACTTGACTTCCACTTTACACATAACAGTGTTCATGCTCAGCAAATTATGTATGTAATTATAAAATATAAATATATAAACAATATTCAGTTGTGAAGGTATGTTTTTTTTTCTAAGTGAACTTGAAAAGGGCAGACCTCTAATGCAAGTTCCAGAAGCCCAAACAATAAATCTTACAAATCACAATCCCTTGTGGCTGAACACCCTTTTGATGCCTACAAGTTATTTGATGAAACGCCTTTAAGTGTGAATTCGTATAATTTGGGGATTCATCAGTTGGCTGATATCTCTTTTACGTAACCGTTGAAATAGTACATTGCCTTCCCTTCACTTAAGTTTTAAAGATATGTCGGGGTGGGAGGAATGGTCAACCATTAACCAGGTTTTAGATGCAGTGTTTCCATGCCTTTCGAGAGCTTCATATACAAAACTGTCCTAACATGGTTGACATCTCACTTGACACAATGACTTTACCAAGGGTTCTAGAGAATGAGATATGTGGTGTTGTGAGAGAGTTGGTTTGGGAACTAGTCAAACGTGTTATTATAATGAATTAATATTGAAGGGTTAAACTACATAAACTTAAATAGAAACCGTTCAAAATTAAACAAGTCAAGGTATAGCCATTTAGAATAAAGCGTGTCAAAATATAGAAATTTTAAATAAACGGGTCAAAATATAGCAGTCTAAAACACAACCGGTCAGACGTGCCTTAATATAGTGAATTAATATTAATTTTTTCCAAAGATAGCAATTTGAGGTGTTGAGCTAAAACATCAAGTTGGTGCTCTGGTCTGTATTCGACCATTGGTACACAAGAATACCCTCAGTTTGCTAAAGTTGACTTTTATTTTGTTTATCAACCATTGGTCTCTGAAATTAGCAACCAATTCATGAACATTTACATAAAATTAATCCAAACAACAACAGTGTCATGAAACTTTTACTAGATAACCGTAACATATTACAAAGAGTCTCATGAACACTTACATAGCCTCCTCGTTGAATGGCTATACTGCTGCAACTTCCAGCTCAACAAGAAAACGGACCATGATGCACAATCTATCTTCTGCATCATCATTTAAAACTCTTGCAGCCTAGTATTATATCTCAGATTGACATAGACATAACACAAAACAACAAATCACTACATGTACTCAATGAGTGTTGTATGGTTGATGGAGCGCAGAAGATCACAGAGACCTGAATCGGCTGGTTACTACGTTTTACATTCTGAATAGTCCGGATGATAGAGGTAGTTTAAGAGCATGGAGGCTACTGTAAAGTCATGGGAGATTAGTAGATTTCCACCTGACTATGTGGCAATGGAGAGTCGGATTAAAGCGGGGCTGAATTGATTAGAATAACAAGAAAGTTGATTTTGGGTGTTACTGGGTTAGTGTGAACCACCCTTAAGATGCCTACGTGGTGTTTGATGAAATGCCTTAAACGTCAATTTCGTATAATTTTGAGATTTTTGCTTTAGTTTTGTCCAAAAGGTTATAATAAATAAAAATGAATATAAATACTGTTGGAAAATGTATATACATGTATGGTTATGGTTCGGTATCCATGTTGAGTAAATCTGTAAATGGATAAAAATCATGTAGAAAGGATGAAGTTGGGAAAAAAGGGTCTGTAACTGGTCAAATGTGAGAATGTAACGTTTATCTTGAGATTTTTATGTTCTGCTAAAGAAAATAGGGGTGTTTATTCTTGGTTTAAGACGAAAACACCCTTAAAATATTCTCAGTGTTGCTTCTAGTAGTAGGACCTCCCTTAAATTTAGCACTAAGGGAGTTTATTATGTTATATCATGCATTGGTTATGCATTAGATAAGTCCGGCCAATACATCACAAGTCGTTTACACACAGTGATGTTCGTTTTCTCAAAAGGTGTTGGTTTGGCTTTCTTGACTATGGTGATTTTGATTGGGGAGTAGCTCAAAGCTTTCAGTTCTTGTCAGCATTAAAAGAATCTCGGATTTTGACTCTTGAAGTCAATCATGTTACCTTCCTGAGCTCATGAAAATGGTTAAAACGAACACCATTCCACCCCCTTGGCTATTTGACACAGGAGCCTCCGACCACGTCACCTTGAATCAATCCAACCTACAAGTGCCAAAAGACTATGGTGGACCCGGTGAGATTCTACTAGGTGACGGTACGAATCTAAAAATTTCTCATACCGGTGACTCTAGTATTCCTACTTCCTCTCGTCCTCTATCTCTCACGTGTCTTATGTGTTCCTAAATTACATCGCAATTTAGTATGGGTTGCTAAACTATGCAAAACTAACTAAGTTTCTGTCGAATTTTTTCCTTCTTATTTTTTTGTGAAGGACCTAATCACATGGGCGCCTCTTATTCGGGGAGTGAACGACAATGATGTGTATTACGCACCGGCTCCATCCGTTTCCCAAGTCAACATGGTCACAACCTCTAATTTTCACGATTGGCTTCATGTCTTGATCATCCTTCCATCAAGACATTCACATCTATGGCAAAATTTTTTGGTTTTCCTTTGAATAAAGGTTAAATTCTAAGTTTCTTACAAACCTTATTACTAACCTTGTCGGGATCATGTCATTCGCCACCCGTCAGACAAAGAAATTTATCTTTATTGGTGCCCAATTCAACCATACATGCTTATATTCTTCCTGCGAACCCGAGCTTCTCGCCATCTCTCTTCCCAGCCCCTGTGTCGAGAACGTCCCAGACGCATCCCTCGACCAGCACCATTTATCTTTTTCATTCATAAAGGTGGTTGAGTTAACGACTTCCAAACATTGTGTAAATTCTACCGCCATTCCTTTGGATTACGGTTTAATAATAGCCTATCTGCAACTTTGCAGGTCTTCAGAAATGGCAGAAACAGAGGACCTGTAGTCGTCCAATTGTCAAGCTAGAACTGGGCAGCCTCTCTGTTACCGATTATGCATACCATACTTCGGAGAGTATCAATATTAAATGTGCATACTGCTGCATCTTAGAGCTTAACAAAACAGGACCATGATGCAGAGTAATCTGCAGCACCATCTTGAACTCTTGCAGCCCATTATATGTTTGTTCACTTGGCATTCATCTCAAAAGAAGTTGGTATTCATGCTCAGCAAATTGTGTCTGCGATTACAAAATAAAAATATAATCAATATTCAGTTCTGAAGCCAGTTAACCCCAATTCAGGCTCAAAACAAAACAGTACATAGCACAATATAAGCCACTATTATAAACATGACTCTGTATGAAGAAATTGACAAGTGAAGTAGCAGCAAGTTATAAATATGATATAATCAATATTACCTCATTAACAACAGATGTTCTTTGAAATGGTCATTTATCAATACTTAACTGCCAAGACACAGTGAATTAGAAAACGAAGCGGATAAGAAAAAACGTAGAGTTAAAAGACTTGAAAGCATCAATCTGTTTGCATCAAAACTAAGGCTTTTAACAGTTTCATGCGAAATCAAGTGTCCCACGTGCATTGTAATACTCATCAAGTCCTACATTTATAAATAAAAACATGAGTAACTCAAATTTTATAAAAGCCTAACTGACGCATTTCATCAAACACATGGAATGCAATTCATCAAACACATGAGTAAATCAAATTTTATAAAAGTCTAATTGTTATCTTAATCCACATGTTATATGTAATTGTTGATGTGGCACTTGTTGGGGCCACCTCAACTCCCACACTAGATTTATTTTACGTATGCAAAAAGTGATTATAAGAATTAAAAAGCAATTATATACAAGTTAAAAGAAAATAATCACTGAATGTCAGGTGGATACCATGTGTTTAAAACATAACACCAAAATGACAAATATCATATAAGCAAAAAGGAAAAAATGTCTTTGTCACAACTATAACTCCATGTGTAGTGGTTAAACAAAATAATGCCCCCATCATGGGGCATTATTCGACACGTGGCAGTCCAGTCAGCATGGGGCGTTATTGCAAAAGTGGCGTAGTGGGAATAATGCCCATTCCAATCATTAAAAAGGATAAAAAAAAATAATAATAAGAAACTTACACTTGGACAACTCCCATTGGCCAGTCAAACATGTCATATTCATGCAATTGTTTGTTAAGCGTTTTAAATAAAACGCTGGTTAACATTTTTTTCAAAAAAATTGCCAAATAACGCCCTATGTAATGGGGGGGAGACGTTTTTGGGCGTTTTTTTTTAATTTAAAAAAAAAAAAAAACGCCCCACTACACATGGTCTAAGTAGCAATAAAAGTAACTTAGGTTGCAAAAATAGCTATGAAATGTAAGTTTGTTATAGGGTAAATTACTTTTTTCGTCCTTTATGTTTGTATCGAATTTTAATGGATACCCTTTAACTTTAATAATTACAGTCACAATACTTTATTTGTAAAACTCATTACATTCTACGTCCTTAGGCCCTAACCTGGTTGAAAATTTTCAGTTAAATATAACATGTGTCTTGTACATGAGGGTAGGTTAGTAATTTTACTAAAACTAGAATTGAGACCCGCCGCAATGCGGCGGGGATTCTTTAGTTATGACTAAGTCGATCTAGGACTCGCACGTTATGTTAAACCTGACAAACGGAGAAAAATAGACGATGTAAAAACGTTCACCCACACATGCACGTTGCGTCATGTTAACTCGCAAAATTTAGAACGAAACGTAAAAAAGTTAAACCAAAGACGCACGTTGCGATGTGTTAATTCACAAAATTTAGAACCAAGCATAAAGCATAAAATTTGCGGAAAATGAAAACTGTAAAGGACCAAAGTTGAAAGTAAAAAAGTTGTGAGGATAGATTGGAAAAGATAAAAAGTTTTGGGTTAAAAGTAAAAAAACAAATAGTTTTGGGTTAAAAGGAATTTATGAGATACTTTTGGGTAAAAAGTAAAAAAATCAAAATTTTTTTGGAAATCCCCAAAGCCAAGGTTACGACAACCATATGCATAACGATTTTTTCTTTGGAAAACCCCCAAAGCACACGCCACGTTTGCGTAGCGTAAATAGTACTAATGTCACACAACCGTTATCGACCACCAACACTGACTCGACCTTGGGTCTGCGTGTTGCGACGAACCTGTCAAACATGAAAAAATAGAGGTAAAAACGTTGAACCACACATGTACATTGCGTCGTATTAACTTGCAAAATTTGAAACAAAACATAAAAAAGTTGAACCACACTTGTACGTTGCATCGTATTAGCTCGAAAAATTAAGAACTATACGTAAACTGAAAATTTGCCAAAGATGAAAAGTATAAGTGACAAAAGTTGTGAAGTTAAACTGCAAATAATGAAAAGTTTTGGGTTAAAGTTAAAAAACAAATTATGTAGGGTTAAAATTGCAAAAGGTAAAAACCTTTGAGTTAAAAGTAATGAAAAGTTTGGGTTAAAGTTAAAAAAAAAACACATTATGTGGGGTTAAAATTGCAAAAAGTATAAATATTTGGGTTAAAATTAAAAAATCAAGTTTTTTTTAAACTCTCAAAGCATATGTTACAAGTGGTTATGCACAAAAAGTTTGCTTATTTATATATGGAATAATATTTTTTAAAATATAATCAAACATTAGTAATCATGTTCTCTCTCTTCCTCACTACTTTCTCTCTCAAATACCACCGGCCACCACCATCTACCACCCACCACTTTCGACACCTCTCCATTTGACCGCTTGAATTTTTTTATTTTTCATACTTTAAAACATTTTTTTATAAAAGGAAATTCAAATACTTGTTATCTATTGAATCTGTGGGTTATCTATATTCATGTTCTTTTCATAAATTTAGTCAAAGTCCTGTTCTCGATGATTTTAAACATTAGTCAAAATCATTAATTGGGTACCCATCCATTCTTTTCAGAATCCTTCGGCCCCTTTAACATGATTTTGACTGAAGAAGAACATGATTTTGAACTAACACACAACCAAATGCCGTTACTGACGCTGCCTTTAAACACCCAAACCTAACCACCACCACCGCGTTTCAGATAAGGGAAGAACCACCGTCGGTGGTGTTTCGTCGGAGACCACTATCAGGTTTCAGATCTGCGAAGAATCCGACGTTTACGCTTTTCAGATCTGATGACTTTTTTTGCGAAGTTGTTGGGGTTCAGATGGAGGTGATGGGTGAGTGTGAGATGACGGTGACCCTCAGAAGGCGACTGTCTGCTCCTGCGATGTCTAGAGCTCCGATTGTTGTTCAAACGGATTTCGAATGGGGGAGGGATTTGGTGGTTGCTGTGAGGGATTTGGTGGTTGCCGTCACAGTGGTGGTGGGGGGTGGGGTTTGGTGTTGCGGCGGCAGATTTGGTGGCTGTCACAGATGTGGTAGGGGTGGGGGTTTGGTTGGAGAGATAACTGAGATAAAAGAGATTAGGTTTATGTTTTTTATATGTATTGTTTTATTTTTTACAATATGTTTTGATTAAATTTGTTTAAATGCATTAGTAAGATTACTAGCTTACCCTCATGTGCAAGGCACATGTTATGTTTAACTCAAAAGTTTAACCAGGTTAGGACCGAAGGGCGTAGAGTGTAATGAGTTTTACAAATAAAGGATTGTGACTGTAATTACTGAAGTTAAAGGGTATCCATTGCAATTCGATACAAACATAAAGGACGAAAAGTGTAATTTACCCTTTGTTATATTTAATATCAAGATAGGTTGCAAAAGTTAAGAAAAAAGCGGTGCGATATGACGTTCGGATTTGTGTCGGGTCTACCTTGCTAGTGGCGAAACTTGAGATTTCTGACCGGGAGGTCGAAAACATGTATACCCAAAAATTTCTGTAAAACGGGGGGTCGAAAACGTATGTACCCAAAAATTTCTATATGAAAACTACATGCTCTCCACTACTGATCGAAAAGTTCGGGGGGTCGGCCGCCCCCTCCCGCCCCCACTATCATTCGCCCATGTACCTTGCTAACCCTCGAGTACAACCAGTATTGAAGTGCTACTTTCAATATTCGACATAATAATTTAGCTACCCAACACATATTTATATTGTGCAAATTAATTCAAAGAAAAAAGCCTCAAGCGTAAACTGAACCAAAAACACGCACTGTTATAACCCGCAAAACACGTATGTTGTACCCTGCAACGTGCGACGTCGAATACTGTTAGTAATTATTTACAACCCGTCGTTATCAGTTATATTAATTTTAATTTACACTTCTAAATCTATCTCTATTATTATAGCAAAATAACTTTGCCACATCACTGCTGATGTGGCATTGCTAGTTAGCCAGTTAATAGAACTTTAAGCGACAATCTTCATTCTCTGTATTCTCCTTCAATTTCATTTGGGAAAATCATTTGTTCTTCATATGGAAACCACCAATTTTCTGTCCTCAATTAGGAAACCCTAATCAATTTTCATTCAATTCCAACCATTCTCCATAATTATGAATTCGTTTCCTTTATCAATTATAAACCGGATTCTTTTCTCATTTTCTTTTTCAAATCAAAAACCATGTATGTTATGCAATCATCTGCATATCTGGTTACGGTACCGGCATATGAAGGTAAAAATCGGTAGCGTACCGGTACTAGGAACGCCAAAAGTCGGTACCGAATTAGTACTTAGGATCCTTCGGTTTGGGAAATTCGGTACCGGTACCTAGTATTATTTGCTCATCTCTGACCATGAGTTTCATACGAACAACATCATTAACATAAAACTTTTTTGGTTGATTTTCTTTCGATTAATTTTTACTGTTTTTTACATTTTCTTTTTATTCTTGTTAGTGGTTCCGCGTGCAACGCGCTCGTAGTGATTTCAAAACACATGTAAACACAGACTAAATAACAAAAGAAGTTCGCCGCAATGTTGCTAGGGTGATAAACCTAGTTAATTATCCAATGTAAAACTAGATTTTTAAATCTTAAAGATATTTATAGGATAATTAATTCTCCAATGTAAAACTAGATTTTTAAATCTTTAAATAATATAGAAACTGTAATTTTTGCATTTTTAACAAAAACTAAATTTACTTTAATTTCATTTCTTTTTTCTTTGTAATAAAAAACGATTAAGTAACAAAAGAAGTTCGCCGCAAGACGGCTAGGATGATAAACCTAATTTGAGTCAAAAATAAAAATTCTGCCTAGAAACCATCAATTTAACATCCTAAAAAATCTAATTTAATATTTTAAATAATTACATGTGATATTCATTTGATCTATTTCGATCTTTTAGGTTATCACTTCACATGTTATGATGTTAGAAATAAAACAGTTCCCTATCATATTAGGTTAATCCTTTTGGTTGCATCCTTAAAGGGAGTGTATATAGGGGAAAGTTACGAGTGTATATAGGGGAAAGTTACTGTACAAATAAAGTTAACGTATTAAACGGGAAGTGCTTGGTTTTTTTAGAGATAAGTTTAAGGAGAATATGTCGCGAAGACCCAAGCTTATATGCTATGGGTTGAAGAAGCTCACGGCGCATGAAGCTGATAATATTGTTAGTGTTTTTTCAACTCAAGAAGTTAAGCGGGCGGTTTTTGATTGTGGAGCAGACAAAGCGCCAGGCCCAGACGGTTTGAATTTCCGGTTCATTCGGTCTTTCTGGGATTTGTTCGAGAGTGATTTTGTTGATATTATGAACCACTTCCACGGTAGAGGCCGGTTCAGTTCCGGGGTGGGGTCTTCTTTTATTACGTTAATTCCGAAGGTGGGTGATCCGTCAGTTCTTGGGGACTTTCGTCCGATTAACCTTATTGGATGTATTAGTAAGGTTGTTTCAAAGGTGTTGGCCAATCGTCTTAAGTTGGTCATGGGTAAAATTGCCTCGGAACACTAGTCGGCATTTTTGACAGGGAGGTACATTTTAGATGGGCCACTAATGACTAATGAGGTGATTGCGTGGGCGAAAAAGCGAGGTAAAAAAATGTTTCTGTTCAAAATTGATTTCGATAAAGCTTACGATAATGTGAACTGGGAATTTCTTTTGTCGGTCATGAACCAAATGGATTTTCCTTCTTTGTGGTGTGAGTGGATTCGTGGCATTTTGGTGTCTGCTAGATCTTCTGTTTTAGTGAATGGGTCGCCTACTTTTGAGTTTGGGTGTCAAAAAGGTATTAGGCAGGGAGATCCGATTTCGCCTTTTTTATTCATTGTAGTGATGGAGGCGTTCTCGGGTATGATGAAAAAGGCGTGTGATATAGGAGCGTTTGATGGTCTGAGAATGCCTAATGATGGTCCGGTTTTATCGCATTTGTTGTATGCAGACGACGCGATGTTGATGGGGGAATGGTCTTCTTTCAATTTTAAGAACATGAAAAGGATTCTCAGAATTTTTTATTTGTGTTCTGGATTGAAAATAAATTTGCATAAGTCGGTTTTATTTGGTGTTGGTGTTGGCAATGAAGCTGTTACGATTGAGGCAGAATACTTGGGTTGCAAATCAGGCGTTTTTCCATTTGTGTACTTTGGTATTAAGGTTGGGGCAAATATGAATAGAGTCGCGAATTGGGAGCCGGTTGTGAATACATTCAAGAAGAGATTATCGAAGTGGAAAGCAAATGTCACACCCCCAAAATCCACACGCGGAGTATCACCGCCTGGAAGCGTGACTGACCAGGATCAAGCCACCAATCATATTGAACATAACAAGTAATAAGTAAAATTTAACCACACAATATGAAAGGTGTTTCAAACCAAAAATGTAGTTAAGTGTTTAGCGGAAGCATAATTGTAAAACCCAATGTAAGTATTAGGTACGAAATAAAGTAATGTTTTTAACATGGCACACACTGCCATGTCCCACAACGACCGCACCTCCCTGTGCAAGCTCCCTGAGTACCTAACGACCTGCAAGGCATGTAACAACGAGTCAACAACAAAGTTGAGCGAGTTCACAGTTGGTTGTTTAGTTATAGCATTCGTTTCGTAAATCATATGCTCGTTTTGTAAACCATGTATCGTATTATTTCGTATCGCGGTCTCCCAGACATGTTTGCGAAGATTAGTGGGGGCTTCCCATGTGTTACTAGACCGTGCGTATCGACTACTAGAAAAATGTAAGTGGTGCCCTAAGTCAATGTCTATCAGCATTGACCCTTTGCCCATAGTCCATTAGTACACGCCCGTCCGACTGGCACGGTGTGAGGTTTGTTAAACCTAATAGCGCTATTAGCTAATGACCCGCTCGCCATAGGCCTCGGCGATTAAGTCGATATAAATGAGGGACTTCATGATAGAGGTTTGGTCCAGTGTGTAATCTTGGCATCCTACCCACGGAGGATGGTTGTACGTATCCTACCCAAGGAGAATACGCGAGGTTGTAGTTACCGTTTAATTCATTAACCCATTCCCAACCCTTGGGAATCCCATGCCTTGGAAAGAGTGTGAACTCACCTTGGTTTGCTCGGTAAGATTAGTTCCTCTAATACCAATTGATCAAGCACGTCCTAACATGATTTATCATCGACAATCAGTTTTAAGTTCACTAATACGTTGTTCACATTTACACACGCAGAATACATTCATCAACAACATGATATATCACTTAATCGTGCACGAATTCCATCATTTAAAGTACAGCATACCACGTTTCCATATTTAAATAACATCTTATTTCAAACATATAAAAGAATGTGTGAGTTCATGTACCACTCGTGGTCCGCAGACCCAACGTACGAGACCCACTAAAGTACCCGACCCAAAACCATTGATTCTCAATCCATGGGTATGGCCTGTTGTGTTTACCCAGACCCCAGTGTTAAACAAGTGCAACCCATATCTTACACAAAGCCCAAAACAGGAAGTGAGTGGCCCGATACCCTAAGCAGCCCGCATAGCGCCCTTCGTGTTGGTGTGGCCGGCGCCATCTCGGCGCTATAGGGCCATTTCGCGCCCCAGTACGTATGCTCTTATGTTTAAACGTAGTCAAATTAGCCATTGATTAGCAATGTTACACAAATTTCATCACACTTTATAGATTGTTGCACATTAATTTTTCTAAATCGAAAAATAGATATAGATTTATAGATTCTTGCACATTAATTTTGTAAATTCGAAAAAACAGATATAAAGAAATGTGAGTTTTTTAATCAAGATTTATTTATATTTTACACCTTATTTATATTCTTGAAATGTCCACTAAACGATTCCCTAAGTTTTGTTAATTAACAAATTCTTTTAATCGAGGAACAGCTGTGAAAGTAACTATTTAAATTACGTTTCTCAATAATAATCGTACTGTTTTCACATGTTTATGTTGAAATTAAAATATTTTCACCAAGACTTGAAGTGATTATCAAACGATAACTACTTGCATGGTGTTTTATATATTGTTTTTGGGCGTTCGGCCTAATGCCTTTTTGTGAATAACCACTTTTATTTATATCTTTCTCTTTTATTTCTAATGATCACAAAATCAATTTTGAGAATAACCACTTTTCACTTCAAATTTTTTACCCTTTGGATTGAATTTTGGGGATTAGAGAAGATCATCACGGGTATTTATAGAATCAACGTGATTTGTTCTTCATTATCGTATCACTCGCTACATCATGTTAGCATAAACTTGATGTTATTTTTGGTATTACTGCGTAGGATAACACAATATATAAGCCTCGTATGATATTGATAATGCATTGTTTCGATATAAGCCTTTAACTTTGTTAATTACTAGATTTTGCCATAGGCCGCGCGTTGCGGCGGCAATGACTTAGTTGTTTATAGTTTGGTAGCACGTTATGTAATGCGTTAACTATATGAAAACACGTGTTTTGACTTATCCAATCTAAAACATTGTTGTTACAAAAGAAACGAATCGAACCGGAGTTATCAGAGTTGCTTTGTTTACTTGAGGGGTCCACCTAACAACCAAACCACCCTTATCTTTGTATCAAGACTTAGCGGCGTCAAAACGCAAAATAACTCTAATTTATGACGTCGAATGAAAACATATTATATTTAACCCGACATGTTTCCAAATACAGTTTACGTTAAAACGTAGACCAACAAAAAATGTACGCCAAAATGAGAATGAAAACGTATTATATTTTACCACACTCGGTTACAAATAAGTTTTATGTCAAAACATGAATTTCTAAAGTGTACGTTGAAACGTTAATTTATACTGACACGTACATTAAAAAGTCAAAATGCGGACCGACTGGAGCACACATAATAATAAGCATGAAAACACATCATATTTTACCCGACTTGTTCCCAAGAAAATTTACGTTAAAACATGAATTTATACCGACACCTACATAAAAATAACCACGTGAGAAAATAGTTTATTTCTTTTAATTTAAAGAATGAATACATGGGGTATTGAAAAGTTAGAACTCAATATAGTGAAAATTTCATTTTATGAAGTTTTAGAAAGTCTAGGAGGCTTAAATGTCAACTTTTAAAAGTTTATAAGCTGTTGTTATCAAGTTCAAAAGTTTTTATCTTTTTTCGTCAAAGACCTTTCATTTTAAATATATTAAATGAAATCGATCTAAATGATAAGTGAGGGGTTGTTTGGCAACTTCTGAATGGTTAAGTGCTGAAACAATAAGATGTCTGAATCATTAAGTGTTGAATCAGTAAGAGGTCTGAACCATTAAGAGCTAGTATAATGCTTAACCGTTCAAAGACAAATGTCTGACCAATTCAGGTTATAAATTTTAACAATTCAGACTCAGTATAATGCTTAACCATTCACAGGCAAATGTCTGAATGATTCAGACGTTTGCTCACAAAACAAACAGTCTGAACCATTAAGAGGTAAATAAACAGCCCTGAGTTTTTTTTAAAAGGATAATAACAGTCAAAGTATTTTTGTTTTATATGAATAACCTAAAGTAAAAAAATTAAATACGCTAGTGTAATGAAAAAATACTGATTATCACATATATCGATAAGGGAATCAAAAAGTCAAAATCAAGTAATTAAAGTCTTGTTCGAATAGAAAGAGAGCACCGACCTTTTTCTTTAAGTTGTATAATAATGTATGAGATGAGAGGAACCATGAAAACTTAACATCAGTTAAGTTAATACAAAGACTAATAAACTATGATCTAGGGATGGCAATGGGTCAGGTTTGGGACGAGTTTAGGTAATCCCAAACCCGGTTAGATAAGCTTGTCCCAAACCGGTCCCAAAACCCGTCGGGTTTCTAGCGGATAAATATCCATCGGGTATACCCGCGGGTTTCGGGTAAACCCGTTAATTTAAAAAGATTACTCATTGGGTATACTTATCTCAAAATCCATTAGGTATTTATCGGGTAACTACTAACTGGTTACATTTTGTATTGTCATTATAAAAATATATATTAAATTACTACAATGTATACAAAATATAATACCTATATGTGTAAAAAATGGATGTATCATATATATATATACATACTTAATAATATAAAAGAAATTATATCGGGTAAACGGGTACACTTTATCAGGTAATTGGGTCGGGTAAACGGGTATATCACTAAATCCCAAACCCGTCCCAAACCCACGAAAAAAATAAAAACTATTCTCAAACCCGATTAACCGACCCCAAACCCGTCCAAAATGTGTCGGGTTTCGGGTTTACCCAGCGGGTTCGGGTTTGATTGCCATCCCAATGTGATCACATGATTGATATTTAAATAAAGGGTTATTGGATTTTATCACCCCCAACTATTCACCATTGGCCGCTGGCACCCCTAACTAACACTTTGACGCCGGACACCCATAACTTAACATTTAGTGTGTTCTGACACCAAACTGTTAACTAAACACTAACTCAGTTAAGTTTTTTTGCCTACGTGTGAACACCTCTCCTACATGGCATTTATGACGTGGCACAAGACAAGATCCCTTAATATCAAAGACTACCAGTGACAAACAATTTAACACATACTCATTCAACTTTTTCAGATCTGTAACTTCCAAATCAAACATCAAAGTTCAAATCGAGAATCGTTAGGGTTCTACTCACAACAATGGGGATCAGATTCATATTAATGGTGGAGAAGCAAGGTCAAACTCGTCTGGCACAATATTACGAATACCTAACCCTAGAAGAACTTTGGAAGGAGAAATTGTTCGCAAGTGTCTCGCTTGTAACGAGCAGCAGGTAAAATCGATCACAAATTCTGATTTTCTGTATCTGTATGTAAGTGTATTGTGAAACCGGTTGACAAATTGACGCATCTGTTTGTCGTATATGATCTGTTCATGAATATAGTTGTGTTGCTGATTAAATGTATTGAATTGACCAGTTTTGCTTTATCGAGAGTATAAACAAAGGATTATTACCGACAATCTGTTGGATAGTTGTTGCATCTGTATATCTGTGAAAGATCTATGCATGATTTAGCTGTGTTGTTGATTATTTGTGTTGAATTGACCAGTTTTGCTTTATCGAGCGTATAAACAGAGGATTATTAGCGTTTCGACAATTCACTTTGAAATGGAAGTGGCAGATGGTGGCGGTGGGTTGTTAGTAGTGGATCTGTCATGCGGGGTTTATCGGAGATGATGGCTGTGGTGATTTCGGAGACGGTGGTGGTGGTTGGTGGAGGTGGTGGTGGTTGGTGACGGTGGCAGGTGGTTGGTGGAGGTGATGGCAGAGATGGGGGGTAGGGTTTTTAAGGGACATGCGTTTTAAAGGACCTTGTGCCATGTAATTATATCCGTGTAGGAAAGGGTGCCACGTATTAAATGCCACATAAGAAAGGGGTTGACACATAGGCAAAAATACTAACTGAGTTAGTGCTCAGTTAACAGTTTGGTGCCAGAACACACAAAATGTTAAGTTGGGGGTGTCCGGCGTCAAAGTGTTAGTTAGGGGTGGCAGCGGTCAATGACCAATAGTTGGGGGTGATAAAATCCAATAACCCTTAAATAAATAATGTGACAAGATCTAATATAATAAACTTACCATTTATTAATATGTATATAATATTAGATTTCTATGATCAAGTTAACTCTCAATTTCTACACTTTAATTTCAAATTTACTAAACGCACAAATTAGTGAGTTATAGTTCTTTCAAAACCCTACCCGTTCGACCCGTTTGTTGTTTCTGATACAAAAAGCTATATCAGTAGATACAAACTGAAAATTCACTTCAGAGAGTGGAAGAGACTCTTCAGGAGCAAGAAAGAGCTTCTTCAACAATTTTATTAGGATCTTCATTCAAAAACAAATCAACAAATTAAAGATAAAAACCCATATTTATGACATACTTCAAAAATGATTATATAAGGGTGTGGGGGGCGCCTTCGGGGACTCCCTTCGGGGACCCCTCTTGCCGAGCGGGAGAGACACCGCCATCAAAGCGGGGGGTGAAATCGGGGACCATTTTCGGTGGTTGTTCACCGCATGCGGGAAGGGAGAGAGATGGTGGGCCCCATTTTTCCAACCAATCAAACCATTTTGTTTTTTGTTTTTTTTTTTTTTGAATAAAAAAACAAGGGGAGTTAAGAGGGGAGTGGCGCCATCAAATTGGGGTGTTAGGGGAGTTTAAGAGGGGAGTTGACGTGACACTAGTTGGTTGGTTGGGCGTAAGAGAGGGGACTCACCTCTTAGGTGAGTGCCCCTTACACCCTAAGAAACTGATCCATTGATTACGAATACTAAACAAGTTTTCTCACACTTTACAAATTATTCCTTTCATATTAATAGAAAAGACAAAAAGATAATTTATCATTCAAATTACATTTCTCAATAGGGGATGGGTTTATTTTACTCTAATCATAATTTTTTTTTTTATATCTGACACCTTATTTAATTCTTAAAATGGGCTCTAAACTGGTACATTGATTCTTTTAATCGAGGAACAGCTGTGAAAGTTATTATTTTGAACCCACTTGATCAAACTTATCATTTTAAACTACATTTCTCAATAAATTGTCCTATTGTTTTCACATGGTTTACGTTGGAAACCACTCCTGGCCCCTTATCTTGACTGTGTTCAAAAGAATATTAAAATATATTCAAGACTTGAAGTGATTATTATAGAACCATAACTGTGCAGGGTGCACTCATCTCATCTACTTTCCTCACTTAATTCCTCTTTTACTGATAACAATGGCTGATGCTGCTGCTTCTGCTTTAGTGAAAGTCATATTTGAGAAGCTCGCTGATGAAGCTTTTAAAAGGTATGCGCGCGCTCAGGGAATTCACTCGGAGCTCGAGAATTTGGGGAGAGAACTGTCCCTGATCCAAGCTCTGCTTCATGATGCTTCTGAAAAGGAAGTAACTGACAGATCTGTTGGAATATGGCTCAACAGTCTCCAACATTTGGCTTATGATATCGAAGATGTACTCGATGATGTGGCTACCGAAGCTATGAGTCATGAGCTGACCCAGGAATCAGGAGCAAGCACAAGCAAGGTAAGAAAACTCATTGTCCCAACTTGCTGCACAAATTTCTCACTAAGTCATAGGTTGTCTCCTAAGATAGATAGTATTACCATCGAGTTACAACGTTTATATAAAGAAAAAGCTGAGCTAGGTTTGACTGTGAAAGATGGAAAGGAGAGAGATCCTAATAGAGGAAACGAAACCTCTTTGCTAGAATCTGATGTTGTTGGGCGAGAAGGCGAGAAAAAGAGACTGCTGAAGAAGTTGTTAGGGGATGATGGGTCATCTAAGGAAAACTTTAGCATAATACCCATAGTTGGTATGGGTGGGGTTGGTAAGACCACTCTGGCTAGAATGCTATATAATGATACACAGGTGAAGGATCACTTTCAACTCAAGGCATGGGTTTGTGTTTCTGATGATTTTGATGTCTTTAAGATAAGCAAAACCATTTTTCAAGATGTGTCTAAGGAAAACAAGGAATTTGAAAATTTAAATCAGCTTCAAGTTGCTCTTACAGAACAACTTAAAGACAAGCGATTTTTACTAGTACTTGATGATGTGTGGACTGAGAACTATGACCATTGGGAAAAGCTAGCACGACCACTAAATTCAGGGGCTCCTGGAAGTAGGGTAATCATGACAACTCGCAAGAAGGAATTACTCAAAACGCTAGGTTTTGGTCATCTAGACCTTCTGGAGAGTTTGTCCTCTGAAGATGCTTTGTCTTTATTTGCTTTGCATGCCTTGGGTGTGGATACCTTCGATCCATATCCAAACCTTAGGGAAAAGGGTGAAGCTATTGTGAAAAAGTGTGGTACTTTGCCTTTGGCTTTAAAAGCAATCGGAAGACTACTAAGAACAAAGATAACACCTGAAAAATGGGACGACGTGTTAAATAGTCAGATATGGGATTCTAAATATGTTGGTGATCTTCCTGAAGATTGGAAGGTGATTTTTCCGGCCCTTATGCTAAGCTACCATGATCTTTCGGCAAACTTGAAGAGGTTGTTTGCATATTGCTCCTTGTTCCCTAAGGACTTCTTGTTTAACAAAGAAGAGTTAGTCTTATTGTGGATGGGGGAAGGTTTTTTAAGCCAATCAAATGCAACCAAGTCACAAGAAGACTTTGGCAAAGAAGATTTTGAAGCATTGTTATCAAGGTCCTTTTTTCAGTATGCACCTAATGATGAGTCTTTATATGTGATGCATGACCTGATGAATGACTTGGCCACATTCATCGCCAAAGATTGTTTTTTAAGGTTTGAGAATCATACCGAGCCGGGGAGGGAAGCTTTGACGAAGTACCGTCATATGTCATTTGTTGGTGAGGAATATGAAACTTACCAGAAGTTTGAGCCATTTAAAAGGGCAAGAAGTCTGAGAACATTGTTGGCAGTATCTATGGATCAAAATGAAATAAGGTACTTTTCCAGTAAGATTTTGGTTGACTTACTTCCTCAGTTACCACTCTTAAAGGTCCTTTCTTTGAGTGGCTTGTGGATAAGTGAGGTACCGGATTTCATTGGCAGTTTGAAGCACTTGAGATATCTTAACTTATCTCGAACTGACATCAAAGAGTTACCAGAGAACATTGGTAATCTTTTTAATCTACATATATTGATGGTTTGTGGATGTTATAAATTGACTAAGTTGCCTAAAAGCTTCTCAAATCTCAAAAAGTTGCAGCATTTTGACTTTAGGGATACTCCGTCTCTTATAGAGTTTCCCTTGGGGATTGGTGAGCTGAAAAGCCTACAAACTCTCACCAAGATTGTCATTGGAGGTGATGGTGGGTTTGCTATAACGGAGCTTAAGGGATTAAATAATCTCGGTGGGGAACTTTCCATTGAAGGGTTGTGCAAAGTGCAAAGGGCAGTGGATGCACATGAGGCAAAATTATCTCTAAAAAAACTTACTAAGTTAAAGCTGAATTGGGGGGAGGGTTCTCAACATGGAACACTTCAAAAGGAGGTTCTCGAAGAGCTGAAACCTAATAGTGAATGGTTAAAAGAACTTTCTATTGATTCATATTCGGGAATAGAGTTTCCAAAATGGGTTGGGCATCCCTCGTTTCACCAGCTGGTTCATGTATCGATACGCAATTGTAAAAATTGTACATCTCTACCACAACTTGGGCAACTACCTTCACTTAAGGAGTTGTATATAAGTAGCATGCCTAATGTTGAATTCATAGGTTGGGAGTTAACTGGGACCAACCAGCTAACTGTTGCTGCCTTCCCTTCACTTGAAATCCTAAGGTTTGAAAGTATGCATGGCTGGGAGGTATGGTCAACCAATAATGAGGTTTCTGATGCAGTGTTTCCTTGCCTTCGGGAGCTTCAGATAGAAGATTGTCCCAAATTGACTGAAGTATCATTAAAACCACTACTTTCAGTTGAAGTTCTTTGGTTTAAAAATATGCATGGGTGGAAGGGATGGTCAACCAATAGGGAGGTTTCAGTGCTTCCGTGTCTTACAGTACTTGTTATAGTAAATTGTCCCAAAATGATTGAATTCTCACCTGAAGCACTACCCGCACTTGAATATTTAAGTTTTTCTGATATGTTGGGATGGAAGATGTGGTCAACCAACGATGCAGTTTTCCCTTGTCTTCGTGAGCTTCATATAAACAATTGTCCCCGATTGGTTGATGTCTCAGCTGAAAAACTACCTTCGCTAAGGGTTTTAGAAATTGCTGAATGTGGCGATGGTGTGTTGAGAAGTCTGGTTCGGGCAGCTTCATCAATTACTAAGTTGAAAATGAGTTCTATTTCAGGGCTTACTTATGAGGTGTGGAGAGGTGTTATAGAGCATATTGGGGCAGTTGAAGAAGTAAGTATTAAGAAGTGTAATGAAATAAGATACTTGTGGGAATCAGAAGAAGAGGCGAGTAAGGTTCTTGTGAATATAAAGAAATTGGAAGTATCTTATTGTTCAAACTTGGTGAGTTTAGGAGAGAAAGAAGAAAAGGATAATTTTGGGAGCAACCTCCTGTCATCTCTTAGGATTTTGGAGATAAGCTTTTGTGATAACATGGAGCGTTGCTGTTGTCCAAATAGCATTGAAAGTTTGAATATCAGTAATTGTAGTTCACTTACACATGTCTCCTTCCCAACAGCAGCAACAGGAGAAGGAGGGCAGAAACTCAAGTCACTTGAGATATGTGGTTGTGAGAAACTAATGGAAACGATCAACAACGCAAGCATGCCCATGCTTTCAAGAATACATATAAGTGGTTGTACCAATTTGAAATCAATCATGCAATTGGGTAACTTCATTTACCTCACTGAGTTGTATCTATCCAATTGTCCAAGTATTGAGTCATTTCCTGACATCCAACTTCCCGTTCTCACTCATTTGACGATAGAAGAATGTAACAGCATGGAGTCATTGTCTGCCCTTCAAATGAAGAATCTCAGCTCATTAAAAGATTTGAGAATCAGAAAATGTAAAGGTATTGATGCTTCCTGTCATGGTGGGGTTTGGCCCCCCAATTTGTGTTCCCTTGAAATAGGGGGGTTGAAGAAGCCCATGTCTGAGCGGGGCCCTCAGAATTTTCCATCTTCCTTTGTTGACCTAACATTATTTGATGAACCCGATGTGAGGAATTTTAGACAATTATCCCACCTATTCCCCTCTTCTCTTACTCATCTTTGGATAGATAATTTTGATAAACTGGAATCACTTTCAATGGGACTCCAACACCTCACCTCCCTCCAACATCTCACCATGCAAAGCTGCCGGAAGTTGAAACATCTTCCAAAACAGCTGCTGCCTTCACTTTTGAGGTTGACAATATATGATTGCCCAGATCTGAGAAAAAGGTGTGAAGGAAGAGGATCCCACTACTATCCCCTCATCTCTCATATCCCCCACATTTACCCCAGGTACTTTTTTATATAATAACCTTTTGACTCCTTTTAGGTTTTTTCATGTGTAAATTATATATTTTATTTTGATTTCATTTAAGCTACAAATTTTACATACAGTCTAAAGAGAATTAAGTAAATTATTCAGAATTATGAGATTTATTAACATCTTTGTGACACGTATTTTTCCTTTCTAGATTGAATTGAAAGAGGTTAGAAGAAACTGAAAATGCCAGTTTGTTTAGAGAATGGAAGAGGCTCTTCAGGAACAAGAAAGAGCTTTTGGAACCCTGGTTTGTTTGTTTTTTATAAGGCATTATTTTTCTATGCTGAGGACAATTGCAAAAAAACAAAATTAAGATAATTTTATTCATACTTGTCAAGTTACATCAAAACAGAAGGTAGACGGGCAACAAGCTGCGCCGCCACCCCTTTCTGAATTGCAAACCCTAATCTACCAAAGACAAAACCCCGTCCCCCTGAGGCTGAACAATTGTTGTGGATGACCCGTTGGACCCTGGTCAGGAATTGGATAGCTTCTGGGGCTAGGGAGCCAAATGTGTCAAAGGCAAAAGGGACAAAAACATGTTGGTTCTCTGCACAAGCTTTAGCGTGCTTATCAACTTTCTTCGATTCTGCCTTTGTTGCTGCCTGTCCAGCTACAAACCCGTTTTCCCTTAAACCAACCAGAGGGGAAACCCCCGTGAGGTCTACACAAGCATGTTTCCCCCTAGCCCAACCAAAGACGAGAACATCCGCTGGTCGCAGAGTAGATCTCCCTTCCATAGGGTCTGTAAGGAAATTCACAGGAGCCTCTTTCTTAGCCGAAATCCCAGCTCTTCTCAGGATGTCCCACAAAACATCTCGCACCCAGTCATGCCGATATTTGAATCCAGGGAGCTCTTTACAATGCACTGCGTGCTCTCCGTATTTATCCATACAAGTTTTACGACATATCGGGCAGGTTTCATCTTCTGGGTACATAGGGATCATCAGCCGGTATTTAAGGATTGCTCTGTATTCTACTGCTGACATACATTGTCCCAGCCCCTCAATTGGCACAACAGTCAAAAAATCCTGAGCATGGGGACCCTTCAGGCACTCCCACACTGCCTTCTGGCGAGATGACAAATCAAAATTTTCTCCCAGGCTTTGAGCGATTTTGCTAAACAGAGCATTCGCCAAAGTTTTTTGTGGCTTCGAGGGGGCGGTGTCCTTGTTAGAGAAACCGCCGATAACAAAAGGGTTTTTTAGTCTTAAAAAGTCAAGCTTTTTTACTTTCTTTGCAGGTTTTACTCTGTTAACAGTATTTTCGACCGATATATCAAATTTTATGTGATATTCTGAACCCGGAGGTAGATGACATATATTCAAAGATGTAGAAAGCAAGGTTTTGTGAAGCTCAAATTATTGCAGATTCAACATTTGACTTTTTTAGTCAAAGGTCAACCCACAAAAATAAAGTAAGTTAGAATTAATTGTTTGTAAAATCAATTGATTTGTGTGTTGAGAAGAACTAAAGGAGATGAGGATAGTGATGTAGCATCACATGAGAGTTGAATTAGTTGTAATACTAAAATGTTTAATTGTAATGCAGGAAACAAAATATTGAATATTGAAACAAGGAGTTGCTGAAGCAAACTTGTAATGTTTAATATTGATTTGTGTGTTGGGAAGAACTAAAGGAGTTGCTGAAGTAAACTTTGGGAGCTAGAAATAGAAATACAAGATGGGCTTGATCAAAAGATGAAAAGGCATGGACTCAACTGAGCTGTAGCTACGTTTGATTTGGTTGCAGAAGAGGAACTTGGGATATAGCCGTGTCATCGAAACGGGTCGAAACCAGGTTTCACATGAACGGGTGAAAAGGGTTGTTGCGGAATTGGTCTTGGCTGACCTGAAAAGGAGTTGAACGTGTGAAAGGTAGCAACTTGTGAACGTTGGAATGCTACAGATCATGGAATAGTGGCAGATATCAAGCATGTGTGATTTTTTTTTTCTATAAATAATGTAGTTGCAGTAGTTTGTTTTTTACACACTCATTTTGAGTCTGCATATTTTATAATGAACTTCAAGCAAACAAAATGGCAGAATACACTCTCTTGTTCACAGTCGGTTCACAAGGTTGGTTTCTTATGTTTAACTTTAATGCAATGTATTTGTATTTGGCTCTTTAAATTTCGTTGAGTTATGACACATGGATTCATATTTATTCTTGTGATTTTTGTTGGGTTTTGGTAATTGACTGATGAATTATCTAGATAGACTCTAGATGTGTAATAGATGTTCGGTTGGTTCAGTCTGCTATTATTCGTACCTAAAGTTAGTCAATTAAACAATATGTTGTAACATCGCGACATATTATTAATGGTGGGCTGAATTAATTATAATAGAAGAAAGTTGATTTTGGGTGTTACTGGGTTAGTGTGAACCACCATTACGATGCCGACAAGATGTTTGATGAAATGCCTTAAGTGTCAAGTTCGTATAATAGTCAGAAGTCCTTGTTGAGTAAATGAATTAAAATCATCTGGAAAAAAAGAACTTGGAAAAAGGGGTTCGTAACGGGTCAAATGAGAGAATGTAATGTTTTATCTATGTTATGTGGTATGAACAAATACATAAATAAAGATAACACAGTAGAAAGGCAATATGGACTCTTATGTAAACATTAAGATTTTAATTGACCCGTATGTGTGTTGAATGTTTAATTTAATAGGAATATTGAACCATAACAACGAGTAAGCATCCCTTAATCCCAAAGAAGGCAGCTATTCTAGGGTGGAGATAGTATGGTTTTGTGAAGCTCAGATTTTTACAGATTCAACAGTTTGACTTTTTAAGTCACAGGTCAACTGACAAAAATAAAATAAGTTAGTTTCTATTCATTCGGTTGTAGATGAGGCCTGAGTTGTTTTAAGTCAAAGTAAACACATCTACAGGCCTGAGTTTTCTAAAAACTGTTTCCATATACGCACAGATTGTGCTTTACTGTTATGCGTTGTATGATCAAAATGCAGTGTTTCGATATAAGCCATTAACTTTGCTGATCACGTATGAGAGGAACCATGAAGACTTAAAATCAGTTAAGTTAATACAAAGACTAAACAAAATGTTATCACGTGATCAATAATTATATAAATTATGTGACAAGGTTTACCATATTAAAATCTTACCTTTTATTAATATATTTGTTATTATAAGTGGTGTAAATTTTTAGATTTCTATGATCAACTACCTGTTCAATTTCTGCACTTAGTGCAGAATTGCAAATTTTGAATCTAATAACCAAAACATAATAATTTGAAACATCCTAGATCAAATCACTTGTGGACATGCCCCTATTCCTAAACAAACAAAATTAGTGAGCTGAACTTACAAATTACCAGTTCTTTTAAAATCGTACCCGTTTGACCCGTTTGTTGTTTCTATTACAAAAAGAAACGAGTTCTTCCAATTTAGGTGAATAATAACCAACTTTCATAAATAATTTAAATAAACATATTTTTACTAGGATATTCATCCAAACACAAATCAATTCAGTGGTGAGTAACATCCTTCGAGTCAAGATTTTTAACACAATTTCCACAAGAAACCCAATTTCAGTCAAAACTAACAGTTCTCACTAAAAGTCACCAATTTAACATCCAAAAAATCTGATATAATATTTACATTAACTGTTTTTAAAAGTTTATAAAGATATTATATAAGGAGATTCAAGATGATATGTAATGTTTAAAGTTTATAAGTTGTTATGATGTTTAACGCAGATCCTTCAGTTGTCCTTGTAAGTTGTAAAAGTCAAACTCATCACAGATGCTGACTTTAGTCCTAACACTTAACTGGTCCATAAGTTACTTAGGATCTTATGA
This sequence comes from Helianthus tuberosus, assembly GCA_030545235.1. Taxonomy (NCBI): domain Eukaryota; kingdom Viridiplantae; phylum Streptophyta; class Magnoliopsida; order Asterales; family Asteraceae; genus Helianthus; species Helianthus tuberosus. The sequence continues at coordinate 154,144,881 of CM060427.1, read as the reverse complement.
CAAATTTCATTTCATTATTATCCATCATTCATTGTATATATACTGAAATTATATTAAACGGGTCAAAATTAGCAATTTAAGGTGAAAGTGTGAAAATGATCATGGGTTGGTTGAGGTGTTGAGCTAAAAGTCTTTGCTGCAAGCTGGTGCTCTGATATATGTATTCAACCATGGGTACACGCCTATACGAAAATACCCTGATATTTATGTCCAACCATTTAGCTAAAAATATCATTGCTGCAATTTGTTAAAGTTGACTTTTATTTTGTTTATCAACCTTTGGTTTGTGAAATCAGAAATAGTTTCATGAATTTTTACATAAAATTAATCAAAACAACAGTATCATGACTTTTTTTTATTGGATAACCATATCATATTAGGTTACATGGGGTGTTCATCACTCAAACTTTTTATACTAAACTCTATTTGGAAACAATTGAAATCATGAAAAGGAAAGTAGTAATCGTTAAGTTACACATTACATACAGATTCATGCAATCAACATCAACTAAGTTATGCTAGTACTGTCAGGTTCTTATTCCATCGTATTCTTAGGTTACTTCATTTGTATTCCTGATTTTTGCATTAAAAATATAGCAATCAAAAATGAAATGAGTCAAAAGTGCCAAAACACAATGAATTAATATTTAACGGGGAAAAATATAGTAAATTAACATTAAAATGTCAAAATACAGTAAGTTAAAATGAAACGGGTCAAAATATAGCAATTTTAAATAAAACGGGTCAAATGTCCCATAGTACAGTGAATCAAAATTAAAACATTATTTCTGCAAGTTGGTGCAATGGTATGCATTCAACCATTGGTACACATTGCTGCAGACTGCAGTTTGTTATAGTTGACTTTTATTTTGTTTTCCAACCATTGGTCTATGGAATTAGCCACCATTTCATGAGTATTTACGCAAATTAATGAGAACAACAACAAAATCATAAAATCTTATTATTATATAACCATATCATATTACAAAGAGTTACAAGAACATTTACAAGACAATGAGCAGCACAAAACAATATTTTTGAAAAGGACCATACTGCTGCATTTCGAGCTCAACGTAAAAAGAACCATGACGCACGCTTTATATTCTGCAGCACCATCTTGAACTTTGTAGCTCATTATATGTTTATTCACAAGTGTCTCACTAGCAGCATTCGTCTCACTAAGTTGGTGCTCCTGCTCAGCAAATTGTGTCTGTGATTACAAAAAAAAAATATAAAAAAAAATTCATCTTGAACTTTGTAGCTCATTTGTAGTTTGAAGCCCTTATATAGGCATGCATGCAACGTAAACTAAGCTCCATTCAAAACAGCAAACTAACTACTACAACACGTGCTATCACCTATTCAAAAGGAACCCTCACTCAAACAAAAATCCAAATGTTCAATTTGACTACTTAATACTTATTCAAACTAAATTACTAAACAAATAAATAAACTGCAACTGAACCAACCGATCCAGATGACCCGTACCTGTCGACCCGTCATGTCAAGATTATCCAACAGATGTGTATTCAAAATAAAACATTAAATAGCATAATAGAATCCAGTGTCAAAAACATAACTCTGTATGATGATTTCTTTTCCAGCCATTCAGACAAAGCTCACCATGTTAAATTATTTGAAAAATAGAAAATTGTCCCAAGAATAGATTTATTTCCTTGTGGGCGTCGGCCTCCCAATTTGTGTTTCCAATTAATAGGGGGGTTGAATAAGCCTTTGACAGAGTGGAGCCTTAAAATTTTCCAACTTCCCTTGTTCACCTGACGTAGCGTTGCGAACATCTCAGTAATTTTAGTCAATTGTCCCTTCTTCTTCCTTCCACTCTTACAGAGCTTCGCCTTGAAATTTGATAAACTGGAATCACTTTCGGTGGGACTCCAACACCTCACATCCCTTCAGCATCTCACCATTAACAACTACCCAAAGATAATAAATCTAAGAGAAATGTTGTTGCCTTTCACTTTTGAGATTGAGAATCTCTGGATGGCCAAATATCATATCCCCTGCAATGACATCTAATATAGGTACCTGTTTATTAAAACACCCTTTTGACTTGTTTTAGTTTCGATATACATGTTACGGTTGATCTGACAGAAGCGAGTGAAGCATGAATTATCGTGTTCTTTCTAATAAATTATGTGATTTCCAGTTTTACCATTTTATACATCCCAAAGAAGACAACTACTCAAGCATGGAGAAAGCATGGTTTTGTGAAGCTGAAATTTATACAAATTTAACATTTTGACTTTTGTAGTCATAGGTCAACTCACAAATATAAATAAGTTCCATCTCTTTTTATCCTGTGTAGATTACTTACAGATGGTTTCGGTCGATAGTACCTTTGTAAGTTAATTAATACAAAGGCTAAATGAAATGTTATCATTTGTTAAAATATTTTCTTAACACAAATGATGTAAAATTTAGATTCTAAGATTAAGCAATCTGTTTCAGTTATACAGTTAGTGCAGAATTGCAAATTTTGGGTCCAACTACCAAAAGTCAATAAATTGGTCAATCCTAGATCAAATCAATTGTATTCACTTGTGGATACAAATTTCCACTTCTTTCAAAATTCAACCTGTTAGACCCGTTTGTTGTTTTTAAAACAGCATATATTTTTAATTAGAGCAAAAAGAGTACTTTAATTATTCTTATTTCATTTTAATGGCTTACTAAACGTCAAAACAGGTCGTGTTTGGTTGCAACAGTGATAAAAAGTCATGATAAAAAGTCATGTTTGGTTGCAACTAGTTAAAACCCATAAAACACAGGGACTCAAAAAGTAATTTACCCAAAAAAGTAGGGTAAATTACTTTTTGAGTCCCTGTGTTTTATGGGTTTTAACTAGTTGAGTCCAAAAGCAAAAAGTTTAACGACCTGAGTCCCTATAAGCATTTTCTTTAACTATTTGAGTCCAAATTTCTAACTTCATCCATCAAGTCTGTTAACTACAAGGGCAATTTAGTCATTTACACACAAAGTACAACTCTAATATGCATAAGAGTATAATGAACAAGTCTTTAATGCACAGGAGTAAAATATTATATATTATTCTGCACATTCTCTCTCTCTCTGGAGATCCAACCACCACCACCACCCTCCATCACCGCACCACCACCATCCCCGCCACCGCACCACCACCATTCCCACCACTGAACCATCGCTAACAGACATCGCTGAATGAGATTTCGAAAAGCAGAGAAGACGGTACGCCTGATTGCTGCCAAAAACGATAGAATATATAAGAATTACCTACCTCAGCGCCTCACAAACTGGTCTACACAAGCAAATATATAAATTACACGCTCTTCTACCGTTAACATCTTGCTGGAAATAGGGGCATAAATCTGAAAATAACGCAATAAAATAAGCGTGACAATAAACAAAACACAGTTCTACCCACTCTAATATCAAACAAAGATCCAACACTCAAAATCTCAACACCATTCTAGTAACATTTTAACATTAACCTGAGCCACAAGACATAGGTGTTCTCCACATGAATCACAGCTAAGAAGATCCGGTCTAATAGCAGACTTAGAACAAGGAAAGTCCTGCAGAATAATACCCGGTTCGAACCGTACCATTACCAGCCTAATCCAACACCTGAAATGGATCATACAAGGAGCAAGCTTTGAGTCAAGAATAAGCTTTCTAAGCTTCTTATGATCTGCATCTTTGTGTTGGTACAGCCCCTGAGGTCTTGTATACTTTTCATCAACAACTTATCTTCTTCTGCCCAACTTATTCCCGATTCAAGATTCACCAAAAACCCCCAATTTTTTTTCTTGTTTTGAACAAAACCCTAATTTCAAAATTCGAAATTTACAGCAGAAATTGGGAGAACGAGAAGAAGAAGACACGTGGTGCAACTGATGGTGGAGGACTTGTAGTGGTGGTGGACTGCAGATTTGATGGTGCGGTGGTGGTAGTGGTGTGGCGGTGGTGGTTTATAGTGGTGTGGTGGTTGGTGATGATGGTGCGGATGGTGGTGGTGCAGCGGTGGACCTCTGGTTGATCTTGTTGCAACGGTGGGGATGATGGTGGTGCGATGGTTGTTAGGTTGAACTGTGGTGGTGACCAGATGTGGTCGTACGATGGTTGTTAACTATTGGGACGGTGAGGGGTTCGGTGGACGTAGTAGCCGGAGGTGACAAGAGGCGGGAGATGTTTAAGATGAAGTGGGTAGAGAGAAAGATGTAGGAGAGAGAGTAGAGATGAGTGGTGCCATGGATGAGGGAGGTTGTGTTGAAGGGGATGAAGATGATGTAGGTCTCAGATAAATTTAAGTTGGGGGAATGTATTTTGTATTTTTTAGAAATTATTATGTTTTTTATTGACAAGGGTAATTTGGTCATTTAACAAAACTTAACAACAAAATTTTAACTAAGTTAGAAATTTGGACTCAAATGGTTAAAGAAAATGCTTATAGGGACTCAGGTCGTTAAACTTTTTGCTTTTTGACTCAACTAGTTAAAACCCATAAAACACAGGGACTCAAAAAGTAATTTACCCAAAAAAGTATGAGTAAATGAAGTTTAATATAAGTCTAACTTAACTGAGGCATTTCATCGAACACATGGAGTGCAATTCATCAAATAGTTGAAACAAACATAAGATTGATGAATATTTGATTTTGGAATGCAAACGGTAGAAGAGCATCTGGATTTGCAGGAAATTTATAAAACCATACCTTTACAAAAGTAGAAAGTGTTGTCTGAATGAAGCAGTGGCGACGGTGGTTGTGGTTCACCGGAGATTGTGGTTTGCGATGTGAAAGAAGAAGAAGTAAACACGGAAACGATGGGGCTGATTTGCAGGGTAGCTCTTGGGTCGGGCCAGACCCAGTTCAGGTCTTCAATTAATTAGTTTTTTTTAGTGAATTGCAAGGTTTGTCCTTTATCTATGTATCAAATTTCAGGCGGTGTCCTTTATGTTTAAAATTGATGAGTTTTGTACTTAATGTTTTCAAATGCTACACGTTATGCCTTTTAGCCCTAACCCAGTAACCAGTTACATTTTTCTGTTAAATCAAATAACACAAGAGTATTTTAGTCTTTTAACCTATTTATTTTAAAAAATTAAAACAAAATTAAATTTAAAAATTAATTACAAGAGTATTTTAGTCTTTTAACCTATTTATTTTAAAAAATTAAAACAAAATTAAATTTAAAAATTAATTACATGCATATACAATGTACACCCCCCTCTATCTATCTTCATCTCGTGTGTTCTCCACCACCACCATCAATCAACGACCACCAACCACCACCACCACTCACCACCACCCCCACGGCCCCACCCACCCCCCACCATTTCACATTCATCAATACTCACTTCAGTTCTCCATTGACCCCACCATGAATCCAACCGATTAAAAAACCCACCATAAAAAAACCCACGCAGGTCACCGCACCATAAAAAACCTACACAACGCTCACCACCAGTTCCATTTTATGATTTCTTTAAAAGTGTTGACTTAATTTCGGATCTTTATAGAAGAATTGTTCATTCATGTTGTTCTGTATCCGGGACTTGTAGGTTGTGTTGGCTTCTTGGCTTTGATACAATACCCATTTAAATCTAATGACACTTTTAACTTTAGATGATGAATCCACTATCATAAATAAAAGAAATTATAAAAAATTACAAAAAGAAAGCAACGAAAATTAAGATATGTGACACCCACATCCACCATCACCATATCTCTACACCATCGCATCCATGTTTGTAAAACCCACCGCCACCATCACCATCTGAAAATCGATCCCCACCCTAACCTGAACTCATTGATGTCTCCTAAAACCAACAACGAAATTGGGATTTTTTTTTAGAAAAACATGAATGGGGTTAAAGACATAAGAATGGGTGAAGAACTCACTGATTATGCTACAATCAACGGCCATCCCCACCTCTGGCGAATTGGAAGGGTTTCAACCAAACAAGAATCGCCTCCGACGAGAATCTGGGTAAGACCTACAAGGATTTTAGATCTAATTGTATCCCTATTTGATTTGGATATTAGTGCGTGTTTGGCTTAGTTATTTTGAGGGAAAAAAGACTTTTGAAGGGCAAAAGTCCTTTTTATAAGTGTTTGGCTTTCCTTTTGAAGGGCAAAAGTCCTTTGGATTTATCAAAAGTCAGGATTTCCTGACTTATTTTGGCCAAAAGTCCTTTTGCAAAAGTCACTGATAAGTTAAGCCAAACATGCCCTTAGGGTTGGATTAAATTGGTACTGGATATTAGGGTTTGTGAAGGAGGAAGAAGATGATGGTGGGCGACAGGGTTTGTGAAGGAGGAAGAAGATGATGGTGGGCGGTTGAAGTCTAGAGAGATGGAGTAGAGAGATAAAAGAGTGTGATAATGTTTAGAGGGAGGAAACTGATAATATTGCATTTTTTAAGATGTATTTAAAAAAAAGGTGGTAAAAAGACAATTATATCCTCATATGCTATGCACATGATCTGATTTAACAGAAAAATCTAACTGGGTTACGCCAAAATGACATAACGTGTAAGATTTTGAAACAATAAGTACAAAATTAGTCAATTTTAAAGACAAAGGACACCGCTTGAAAAAATGGTATAAAGATAAAGGACAAAACTCGTAATTCGCTCTTTTCTTTAAATAACCAGTTATTTTCTTTAAATACAAAATTGTTATGAATGAATTATAACATGGTGACTTTCCACATGCTTAACTTCCTTCTCTATATTGCATTTGTATTAATGTCAAGCCCTATAAATAGAGGCTATTGTATTTGTATGATACATCAATAAAAAAACACTTCCTCGTTCTCTCATTCTTCTCTCTATATTGCTAATAGGTTAGTTGTTTCACAATACGTTATCAGCATAAAAGTACTCTCTCTAAAAACCATGATCCATCTTCAATGTTATACTAATCCCGAAGCATAACTAATTGTCGGTCGATTTAAAAAAATCAAACCGAGTCCAAGGAGCCACCAGTCTATTTCTCGTCAATCTGAACCACTATTGTATCGCTAACAACCGTGTTTGCAAACATCAGATAGCTTTTATTTTTGTATTGATATTGGAACGGAACGTGATTTTGGTTGGTGACTTTGGCGGCTAGGAATAAGCATACATGTTAAATAAAACTGATTGGCTGGGATCTTTAAGCATATTATATAAGCTATTATATTAAATAAAACGGAAACGATGGGGCTAATTTGCAGGGTAAGTCTTGGGTCGGGCCAGACCCGGTTCAGGTCTTCATTTAATTAGTTTTTTTCGTTGGGTAAATTACTTTTTGAGTCCTTGTGTTTTAGTGGTTTTAACAACTTGAGTCTAAAATAAAAATGTTTAACGCCCTGAGTCCCTATAGCCAATTTTCTTAACCATTTGAGTCCAAATTCTAACACCATCCACAAAGTCTGTTAACTATGAGGGTAGTTTGGTAATTTACACACAAAGTACAACTCGCATATGCATAAGAGTATAATGAACAAGTCTTTAATGCATAAGAGTTTAATATTATATATAAAAACAATTATATAAAAATATAAAAGTATTTCACGCAATTCACATATACACATACTGCACTTTCTCTCTCTTTCTTCTCTCTCTAGACATCCTATCACCACCACCCTCCACCACCACCACCAGCCCCACCATTGTACTACCATCATCCCCACCACTATGTAATATAATTCTTCCATCCAATGTTGTAGAAGGCGCTAGGTACTAGTCGGGCGGTGAGGTACCGCCTAGGGATTTATCGGGATTAATCGAAATGGGAATTTTTACATGTATTTTTTCTAATTGATATATATATATATACACACACACACACACAATAATATAAAAATAATACTTCAAAATTCACATAAATACTTCAAGTTACAAATAGTATGGTTCAAACATAAGCAATTAAACTTAAACATATGCTCACAGAATTCTCCGAAGAATTAACGCAAAACTGTGAGTATACTTGAACCCCCTTTTTCCGTTGTCACAACCCCCGTCCCCTGACAATCCGGGAACGGGCAGCCGTGGCCAGTTTCAGTGGTATCGGTGTTTATCATTTTGAGAGCGGAACTTACATGAGTACCGTAGTTAGGAAATATTTTATCAGAGTAAAATATCACATTCTCATAATATTAAACATATGGGAAAATCCCAAGTTTTAAGTACACACATTTTCATAGGAATAAATCCTATTTTATTTAATAAAACATCTCTTTTATTTTAGGTAACTTTATAGCCACTTTTCCAAGCCTTCAGTGCTGTCCAGTTGGCTTCTAATTGGCTTTCACATTTTGTTACCTGAAACGCGTTTAAAAACATTTTGTCAGTTGGAAATACTGGTGAGTGAATCTCAGTTTAATCAAGTTAAGTAAAAACCATTGTACAGTATTGAGGGCGGTCGCGCATTTACATTTGTTTCCATCTACTTTAATTACCACCCACGGTACTGTCGACCCGACTTGTGGTCATGTTACTACTCACAATGTAGTAACAAATTTTGTATACAAAACCCCAACATACCGACGATAATTGTAGAATACAAATACTCAATTACTATTTAATATAATAATAATTATGTAAGGTTTTGTAAAAACAGTTTGCAAAAAGGAGATTACTCACATAGCTGTCTTAGGGTTTTCCTTAAGGATATCCTGGTGATTATCTATTAAATACACAAATGCACATGCGTTAGTATAATAACCCAATATTTACATTAGTAATACCCTCCACGAGACGACATTCCAACGACTACGTCGGGCAGAACCTCAACAGTCGTTACGGAACCCAGGATCAATCGGGCAGTGTATCTAATACGTAAACGGGGTTATAATACTTACAACGGGGCAGAACTTCGTTGTTTAAGGGGGTATTATACCCGAAAATTATGTTTACTATGCAGAATTTCGAGAGAGAAAGAGAGGTGTGAGCGTCTAAAAGTGAAAGTTGATCGATCTCATTTATAGGGCCAGATTTCGTCTTCGTCGCGCCCCGCGTAGGTTCCAGCCGGAGGCTTTGTGGCCCGCAAGGCTAGCTAGGGTAGGCCCTAGATGTGCTGATTCGGCCACTAGGCATGAAACGAGGTTGCCACGTGGCGGCCTGGGGGCTCACCTGAGATTTGAGCTGTCGCGGCCCGCGTAGGAGTTCACGGGGGTCTTCGCGCCCCGCGACCAACCCTATTTTACTGTTTTTATTTTATTTTTAATTATATAATGTATTTAGGGCCAGGTTTTCGCATACGAGGTATGTTTTAAGACATATTGGGATATTTTAAAATATATTAGGGTGTCGAAAATATTTAGGAGGGTTGTTATATCCTTCCCACCTTGTTTTAGAACTCGTCCTCGAGGTCTACTGGAATAGATGTGGGTATTTCCTTTGCATTTCTGATTCAAGCTGCCAAGTGTATTCTGGTCCTCTTTTGGAGTCCCATTTCACTTTGACCAGAACTAATCTCTCGTGCTTGAGGTTCTTAATTTTCCTGTCTTCAATCTGTATAGGCCTTTCTACAAATTTTAATTGCTCATTTACCTCTATATCCTTTAGAGGTACCACCAATGATTCATCAGCTACGCATTTCTTGAGATTGGATACATGAAATACATTATGTATTCCTGCCATTTCCTCTGGCAGTTGTAGCTGATAAGCTATAGGTCCTATTCTTTTAATAATCTCAAAAGGTCCAACATACCTGAGGCTTAGCTTTCCCCTTTTGATGAATCTTACCACTCCTTTCCAAGGAGAGACTTTCAATAACACTTTGTCTCCTACCTGAAATTCTAACGGCTTGCGTCTGTTATCTGCATAACTCTTTTGTCAATCACGTGATGCTTTCAGTCGTTTCTTGACTTGAACAATCTTGTCTGTTGTTTCTTGTAATATCTCTGGTCTAGATAATTGCTTTTCTCCAATTTCTGCCCAACAGACTGGGGTTCGGCACTTTCGTCCATAAAGTGCTTCGAATGGTGCAGCATTAATACTGGTATGATGGCTATTATTGTAAGAAAAATCTATCAGTGGTAAGTGATCGTCCCAATTACCTCTGAAATCAATTACACAAGCTCTAAGCTTGTCTTCCATTGTCTGGATTATCCTTTCGCTTTGTCCGTCTGCCTGAGGATGATAAGTTGTGCTTAGATTCAGCTTGGTTCCCATTGCCTTTTGGAAACTTGCCCAAAATGAGAGGTAAAGCGACTATCTCTGTCAGAAACAGTTGATAAAGGAATTCCATGTAATGAAACTATTTCATTTACATACAGCTTAGCTAACTGTTCCATACTGAAAGTTTCCTTCATTTGTAGAAAATGTGCTGACTTAGTTAGTCTGTCTACAATCACCCAGATTGTATCATTACCTTTCCTTGTCTTGGGTAATTTGGTAACAAAATCCATTGTTATCAATTCCCATTTTCATACGGGCATTTCTAACTGCTGCAATAATCCTGAGGGTTTCTGATGTTCAGTTTTGACTTGTGAACAGGTTAAACACTTAGAAACATAAGCTCCTATATCCTTTTTCACCCCTATCCACCAAAAATTCTTTCTTAAATCATGATACATCTTATCATTTCCAGGGTGGCGTAGATTTCTTAATTTAGGTATCCACATTCTTTTCTTAAGGAATCTCCAAATTCCATCAGTTCCTTGTTCTAATTCCTTAATCAATTTTGTTAACTTTTCAGCATCATCCTTGATTACTGATTCTTGTGCTTCTTTAATCTGTTCATTTAAATCTACCTGCAGGTTTAACTTAAGAGAATGCACTCTTTTTGGTTTTTCATGATACTTTCGACTTAAAGCATCAACTACCACATTTGCCTTTCCTGCATGATACTGGATATTGCAATCATAATCACTAAGGATTTCCATCCAGCGTCTTTGTCTCATATTCAACTCCTTTTGCCCAAAGACATACCTTAAACTCTTATGGTCGGTGAAAATGGTAAACTTACTACCGTAAAGGTAATGTTTCCAAATCTTAAGGGCAAAAATTATGGCTCATAATTCCAAATCATGGGTTGAATAATTCTCTTCATGATTCTTAAGTTGTCTAGACACATAGGCTATAACTTTTTGACGTTGCATCAACACACATCCATAACCTAACTTAGAAGCGTCACAATAGATTACAAAGTCTTCAGTTCCTTCTGGTAACGCTAGTATGGGTGCATGGGTTAATCTTTGCTTAAGAATTCTAAAGGCTTCTTCTTGTTTTGGTCCCTATTCAAACTTAACAGATTTACAGGTTAGCTTAGTCAAGGGAATTGCTATTCTAGAAAAATCTCGAATAAATCTTCTATAATAACCGGCCAATCCTAAGAAACTTCTAACCTCGGTTGGTGATTCAGGGGTTTTCCATTTGGTAATTGCCTCGATCTTGGTGGGATCCACATGAATTCCTTCATGATTGACTAAATGTCTAAGAAACTATACCTGTTCTAACCAAAACTCGCACTTTGAAAACTTGGCATAAAGCTTTTCTTTTCTCAATAGACTTAAAAGTGCGTGCAAATGCTTTGCATGTTCCTCCTTAGTCTTAGAGTAAATAAGAATATCATCTATAAAAACAATTATGAATTTATCCAAAGATGATTTACATATTCGGTTCATCATGTCCATAAATGCGGCTGGGGCATTGGTTAGACCAAATGGCATGACAGTAAATTCATAATGGCCATACCTTGTTCTGAAAGCGGTCTTAGGAATGTCCTCTTCCTGTACCTTTAATTGATGATATCCTGACCGTAAATCGATTTTCGAGAAAAATCGAGCTCCTTGAAACTGATCAAACAAATCAATGATTCTCGGTAATGGGTACCGATTCTTAATCGTGACTTTGTTCAATTCACAGTAATCAATGCACATTCTCATTGACCTGTCTTTCTTTTTGACAAACAGTATCGGTGCTCCCCACGGCAATGAACTTGGCTGTATGAATTCTCTTTCCAACAATTCGTCTAACTGTTTCTTTAGTTCTTGCATTTCTGCTGGTGCCAAACGGTAGGGTGCTTTGGCAATAGGTGCTGTTCCTGGTAGCAGATGGATTCTGAATTCAACTTCTCTATCCGGCGGTAGTCCTGGCAATTCTTTCGGAAACACATCTGGAAACTGGGATACTACTGGAATATCCTTCAGTTCTTTTCCTTTAGTGTTAGTGATTATAGAAATCAAATACACTAATGATCCCTTTCTTATATAACTAGCTGTTTTCATTACAGAAATGAATTTCGTGGATCTAGATGGTTTGTCTCCTTTAATTGTGATCTTTTCACCCTTTGGTGAATTTACTTGGATTGACTTTTGATCACATAGAATACTGGCTTTATTGGCTATTAACCAATCCATTCTTAATACAACATCGAATCCTGCCAGATTCATTGGGTAAAGGTTTGCAATAAACTTTTGATTTAAAAATTATATTCTTCCTCCCTTCAAGGTTTCTGAAATCTTAATGGTTTCCCCATTTACTGTCTCTACTAGACATTCTTGTGAGAGTTTAGTTAATGGTTGATTAAGAAGTTTGCAAAACAAAGTATTAATAAAACTTTGGTTCGCACCAGAGTCAAATAATACTTTAGCAAAAACATCATTAACTAAAAACATACCGGCAATCACATCCGGAATCATCTTTGCTTCTTCTGCAGTCAGAACAAATGCTCTAGCATTTTTAGTAGTCTTGTTGTTCATGGCTGGAGCTAATTTCGGACAGTTTGGCTTGATATGACCTTTTTCTCCACAGTTGAAGCACATTCCATTATTAGGTTTCTTCATACAGTCTTCTTCCTTGTGCCTGGTATCTTGCAGTAATTGCAATAGGTGGAGCATCTTCCTGAATGCTTCTTCTTGCAGGCCTTGCAGTAAGGTGCAGAGGTAGAACCTATATTTTTCCCATGGTTGGAATTACCATAGCGGTATTCCTGGGTAAGCTTTTGAGCTAGATTCATCCTCTGGTCTTCTTCTCGCATAAGAACTAATTCATCAGTCAAGGTATTTGCTAGTTCTACAGCTTCCTCTATGGTTTGGGGTCTAGCTGCCTTGACTACATGCCTAATCTCCCCAATTAATCCCCAGATGTAACGGGAGATCAATACTTGCTCTGGTGATGCAAGGGTTGGTACTATCCTAGCATATTCGAAGAATGTAGTAGTGTACCCCTTACTATCCACTCCAGTCATTCTAAGGTTTAGGAACTTATTTGCTATCTGTTCCTTTTCATTGGGAGGGCATAATTTCCTTTCTACCATATTCTTAAATTCCTCCCATTCCATATTGTAAACCCTGTCACTTCCCCTATATTGGAGGATAGTGTTCTGTTAGTGCATACATCTGTCGACTTCGTCTTATATTGAGTCTTGGTTGCGTTGCGGATCTGATCAAGCATGATGTCATCATATTCAATAATGACATCATAAAGATGACATCATCATTGCATCACTACACAAAATACAAGACATGCATGAAACAAAATGTGATTTAGTTTGCATTTCGCTTGAAGTTAAATTATGTGAGTCCGCTTGAGAGGTCTGCTTGAAGCAGACATGTTCATTTCAAGCGAGATAGTGAAGGCTATAAATAGGCTTGTGTTCATTTCATTTATAACAGATTTCAGATTTGATACCGAGGTGCTGCCGGTATTCCTTGTGATTGTAATCGCTATTATTTCAATACACAAGACGTTTAAAGTGATATTCAAGCTGTTTCAAGTCTATACGTCCATTTCCACCTTTCGTATAGTCTAAGAACTTTTCCGAACGACTCATTCAGGTCGCGATTCGATCCTACAAGTGGTATCAGAGCTCAGGACAAGGAGTTCTTACCAAAACAGCCTGTTTTCATCACAATTTCTGACTTCTACACCTTCTTTTTCAAAATTAAAAATTTTTCACAGTTAAAATCGGCTCAAACTTTCACATTATACTCGCAATCATGTTTTAACAAATCCTGGAAAGTTTCAGAACTTAAATCAGCCTAAAACTGGTAAAAAACTGTAATTCGCTTGAAATTACGTTCGAAATGCTGATGTCATCGTGTGTCCGCTTGAGTTTTTACTCTGAGTCCGCTTGAAAACGTCATTTCGCTTGAGTTTACATCGTGATCTCGCTTGAAAAACAACCTTTCGCTTGAAAACACATTGACTCCGCTTGAAAACGACAGGCCGCTTGAAAGTGCAGTGTGAAGTGTGAACCGCTTGAATGTGTATCGAGGGGTATGAAATAGGTTCAGTTCACGTGATTAACGTCAAATATCAGTTTTGAAATCAGTTGCATGTGATCTATTAATTTGAGTACATTGAAAACTGTTTCGGCATGTGAAGTATTAATAGAGGTTGTCGGCCAACTTCTAATATCATAATCATTTTAAAAAATTAAAGAAGCACTAATTGATTTAGTGGATTTGAAGGCCCAATCATACTCGGTTAACATTTGGACATAGTGTCAGTTCATGTGATACTCATTATGGCGGCTCATATTAGAAAACAATTAAACAAATTTTACCGCCCATGTGCTGATTGTGTTGTTCAAGAGATTTGAGGTCCAATTAAATCAATCGGTGTATCATAGGGTGTCAGCAAACATTGAAAGTAATCAACAGTTGTCGGCCATCTTTAAAAAATTGGCCCAATCATCTTATCTTGATACTTGTAGTTGTTGGACCATGTGTTTTTACTAATCATTAGTTCTCGGCCCTATCATATCGTTTTGCACGAGAATTATATAGAGCAGCCCATGTGACTTTGATTCTTGCGGCCCAATCAGAGTTTACATATTACAACCAGCTCATTGATTTTTGCGGCCCAAAAGTGTATTTCAAGCACCGATCCTTGAGTGGGTTTCTTGGCCCAATCACCTTTTGTTGTCTATAATCAGCAAATACTTATATCAGGTTTTGATGGACATTATCTTTGAGAGGCCCAACTAAAAGGTTGTGTATAGAGTTTGTTAGTTTGTAGGAGTTTTACGAGGTGATCCAGATCGATTGAGACCAGTATTTTTGAAACAAGAAAGTTTGGTATTTCTTTTGAAAGGAAGTGCAGATATGATTAAGAAAGAAAAAGATTTACTGAAGAAGTCTTTTGACATGTTTGTAGCCTTTGACAATGAAACCACAAAAATGACCATTGATAGATATTGTAATCTTGTTTTGGAAATGGGAAGGTTGAACATTAAGAAAGAGGATGACGAATGGGTTGATAAACTGTCTGATGCATTACCACAACAGAAATGGGGAACTTATTTGTTGGTCCTTAAACACAGCAGAAAATCTGAAAATATGAATCTAGCACAGTTTATTCAGAAGATTGAAAAGCACGAGTTGGATATTCATAAAAAGGCAAAGATGGAAGCTGAAGAAACAAATGTTGAACCAGTGACTGAAAAAGTAATAGAAAAATTGTTGAAGTTGAGAAACTCGTTGAAGTTGAAAAGACTGTCGAGGTTGAAAAGATAATTGAAAAGATAGTTGAGATCGTTAAACCATGTGTGAAGTGTTCAGAATCTTGCAAAGTTTGTGAGGAGAAAGATAAGAAGATTGCTGAATTAGAGAAGATTAAAGAAGATTTATTGTCCGATGTGAAGTATGTGAAGGAATCTTATGATGTGCTGAACAACACAGTTGATCGTCTGAAAAAGACAAATTCAGAAATCGAAAATGCAATGGAAAAGATGAGTGCAACATTAATGACAAAGTAGATGTTATTAATGCATACATTGAAGATTGTGCAAAGCTGAAGCAGGATGTGGAACTCGAAAAGATTGAAAGTGAAAGGATTAAACGATTACTGTTGAGTTATACTACTTGTGATTATTTGATTGATCGTGTTTATCCTACTGTTGCAGGTCTGGAAGCGTTCATGGATAAAAAGACAGAAGATACTGATACTGGTAAGAAACCAAGTGTCAAGTATAACAGATGTCCACCCCCGATCCATGAAAGTTATTCTCCCAGGAATCCTAACGAGGAACGTCTAAAAAAGACAGTCAACATCAAGTTAAAGTCTGAAATCATTGATGAATTACCAGATAACATTGATGTTACATTCACAGCGTCTGACACTGATCATGAGTCTGAGTTATTAAAGAAAGTGGTCGATCAGGTGTTGGATATTGATGAAGAGTCAAAACCGGAGTCTAAGTCTGAAAGTCCGAGTTCGTCAGAAAAGAGTCCGAGTTCACCGGTTAAAAGGGTTTACAATAAAGAATTCCTGTTATCAAAATCTAATTTGAGTGACGAACCAATCAAAGTAGGATATACTTTGAATGATTCAGACAAATTATATTCTGATGAGGAATTTCCAATAAGAAGTGTCAAAACGGAAATGATCAAACAGGTTTTCAAACTAACAGAAATTAATATTTCTGAAATAAAAGATTTAAATCTTCATGAAAAACCTAAAAAGTACACTTCAAGAGTTCAACAGAGATTGAACAAGAAAAAAGGTTACGGTTATGGTTCAGGTTATCGAAAGAAACCAAACCACTACGGTAATTTCAAAAAGAAAGGTCTTGGTTTTAATTCTTCAGAAAATTATAAAAATGAGAAAAATTATAAACCAAAAACAACATTTGTTGCAGGAGAAAGTTCTGAAGATGAGCAGAAGAAACCATTCTGGAAACAGTCAAACCAAGAGTTTCTTGCTGAGGTAAAGAGGAATGTGAAGAAGTTTGCTCAAAGAGTTGACAGAAGAACTTGGTTTAAGTGCCAAAAAGTTGGGCATATTGCTTGGAATTGCCAACAGTCCAACAACACAAAACAAGGAGTTACTTCTAACTCAAAATTGAAAGAAAAACTTGTCTTTGAGAAGAAACAATCAACTGAGAAATCGAAAGTGTTTGAAAATTCAACTTCTGAAGAAGGTGAAAGTTCAAAACGGTTTTACAAAAGAAGAGTTAATTTAACAAAACAAAAATGGGTTGTAAAATCTGAAAGAAGTTCTGACAATGAATCTGATTCCATAAAATCAGAGGAGTCATGTGTTGAGAAAAAGGTTGATAATTTCGTTCCTGAGTTGAACGAGGAAAACTTTCCGTCATTGATAAAAGATAATTTGAAATCAAAAGGTAGATTTGAGATATCAGGACAATTCTTTGCTGGTAACAAAGAATTCGATGCTGAAAAGGTGTTTAATGGAAATGTTAAACATATTTTTGGTAAGATGGTTGCAGGAAAAGTGAAAGGTGCTAAAGAGTTCTACAAATCAAAGTGCTGGTGGGACAGATGTGTTCCTGAATCTCCTAAGGATGGTCAGCCTTGGGGGAAAGTTTTTCCAAACTGAAAATCTGACTTGCCGGAGCTCCCAGGTTGGTAAGAGTGGAGCAGGAATCGGCATCATTCTTGAAACGTTTGTTGGTAAATCTACAGGTGATATCTTTAAATTGTTATATTTTGATTTACAAGTGATTATGGTTGGTGAGTGAACCTGCAAGTGGTTGAAGAAGGTTTTTATCTTCAAATGGTTAATCAAGGTCATTAAGTTGAACTTGATTGGACCATACTTACAAGTGGTATTTTGGAGAACAAAATGATGAGTTTATCCCCTAACCTACAAGTGGTTTGAAAAACAACAAAACTAATTTTTCGGAAAAACCATTTGATTAAAACAAACTTGAGTGTTTTGAAATCACAATGGGAAAATAGTTTGTTGTGAGGGGGAGTTCGGATTGTTTATGCCAAGTGGATGGCGATTTGAAGTGATTTGATATCAGTTGTCACTTTATTGTACAGTTTATTTTCAAATTTCCTAAAATGTGTTTGCATTTTAGGGGGAGTAAAAATTTTCAGAAAATCCAAAAACATTTGAAAATTTGAAAAAGCCAAAAACATGATAAAATTCAAAAATGAGTTTTGTTGTATAAAAGAGGAAATGATAGTACATCAGTGGACGATCACAGCATGCTAAAGAAATGGAAAGTTAAAAATTGTGATAAACGGTCTCACTGATGATGTGTCAGTAGGTTTTTGCACATTTAGTAGATTGTGACGAGATATAAACCTAAATTCAAACTTGCTTATATCGTGGGTAACATCTCTCGGATATATGGGTAACCCCCGAAATCTTGTTTGAAGGACCCCTCTTTCTGAGATACTAGGTCTTTATGCTTAGTGATATCTGGGGTATTATCCCGGGACTTCTGATAATGCGGAAGCAATGGCCTAGTCCCCGGAGAATACTCTACGCTTGCTTGAAAAATACCGCCGCCCTCAGCATAAAATGACGAGACAATAAAATTGCTAATCAATGCTGTTGTAAAAAAGATCCTCTAAAGGGGACCCACCAAAAGTCGAAGCCGTCATCTCTCTGCTGAACGGAAGTTCTGACCTGAGCTCTCACGGTCTTCGCAATTTAACCCCTTACAGATATCATCTAGGTATACTCACCTGTAAGACTGAATATTGGGATCTGGATACGGGAGTATATTCTGAGGTGGGACACGCGAATAAGTTTAAGTATCTAAGACATTAAACTCGTATCTCGAAACAGTTGAACTTTGTGTGAAAATTTAAGTGGATCAGTATACTGACAATCTAAGTGGATCGTTTAGAACTTAAAATGTATAAACCTTAACGGTGTTGGTGATTTTTCTCAAAAACTGATATGATCCTCTTACGCAAACTCACAAAAATATTGTATGGAAATATTTCTTTACTGCATTTCATTTCTGTTATATCAAAAATCCAAAAAGATTTTTTGGTGTGTTTTAGCATAAATTTTGAAAAATCCAAAAAGATTTTAGACAACTGATGTTGAAAAGCTGAATTTCAAAATTCCGAGTGCTAATCATGACGAACAGGTTTGGGAAAGTGTGTTTGAAGATGTGTGAAATGAAAATGATATATATTCAAGTGGTTCATCAGAAATTGACATGAAATTTTTTTTGTTTGATACTTGAAAATGATGTATTCAGGGTTGTGTCTTTAAGTGATTAGCAAAGTTTCTAAATTTGTTATATCCTATTTTTTATGAAACTTATGTTTTGGGTAGAGAATATGCAGGTGAGTCACGTTACGATACCTGAACCTGTGAATATGTGAGCAGAATTTGAACCAGACTACGATCCCAGTACAAGTTGAGGGGGAGTCTGTTAGAGAAAGAAAGTCGAAAGTTGCTAGAGTCAGCTGTTGATCCTGAAAAATACAAGAGAGAGTTACATCATCCGAGGAGGAGATTAGTTGAAGAATGTTAGAGTGATAAAGACTGAAGATTGTAAAGACTCGACACTTAAGACTCGTCAACATCTGAGGGGGAGTCTGTTAGTGCATACATCTGTCGACTTCGTCTTATATCGAGTCTTGGTTGCGTTGCGGATCTGATCAAGCATGATGTCATCATATTCAATGATGACATCATAAAGATGACATCATCAATGCATCACTACACAAAATACAAGACATGCATGAAACAAAATGTGATTTAGTTTGCATTTCGCTTGAAGTCAAATTATGTGAGTCCGCTTGAGAGGTCCGCTTGAAGCAGACATGTTCATTTCAAGCGAGATAGTGAAGGCTATAAATAGGCTTGTGTTCATTTCATTTATAACAAATTTCAGATTTGATACCGAGGTGCTGCTGGTATTCCTTGTGATTGTAATCGCTATTATTTCAATACACAAGACGTTTAAAGTGATATTCAAGCTGTTTCAAGTCTATAAGTCTGTTTCCGCCTTTCGTATAGTCTAAGAACTTTTCCGAACGACTCATTCAGGTCGCGATTCGATCCTACAAGACACCATTCTAAGGCTGAGTTCTTAAATAGATTGGAAGCAAACATTATCTTATCCTCTTCCGCACATTTGCTTATTTTCAAGATTGCCTCAGTCTTTTCTATCTAGCGTAGAGTTGCAATGGGTCCTTCATTGCCCGAGAATTCTATTGGTTTGCAGGACCAGAATTCTTTGTAAGAACAACCATAAGACATGGTTCTTCTTTTTTTGGGAATATGCACTTGAAGTACTAGTCCATTGTTTACACTGTGATCTAGTTCAGTTGGTCGTTTACTGCCATTATTACTTTTATTATCAGCTTCCTTAACCGTTTGAATAATAAATGGCATTGCGTCTATAATCCCTTGTGCCACTATGTGTTGGATGTCACTATTATCCACTTGGTTTCCATTGTTATTGTTGTTTGGATTATCATTGTTATTCTGGTTTTCATTGTTCTGGTTTTCCTGATTCACTTCGTTGTCCATCTGAGTTTTAAACATTTGCCAAATATTAATATTACAAAATAATATTTAATGCAACCAATCACATAACACACGTATTGATCAAAAACGTCGAGCATTGCGACTTACTCTTTTTTATATATAGTATGCATCTAATACAAACCGATACTGGAATTTAAAATTACAATACTACTATGCATCCATAGCTATTGTCTAGATTTTTTTTTCAAACATACACACATATTATATATATATTGTTACCATTATTACTACCTCCATGATCACTGATATGGGTTCATCCAGAACTTCATATTACGCTCGTCATACTTCCAGACGAGTCGTTCTCCAACCTGCCTCATCCTCTCGCTACTTTCTAAAATTTCCTTACCAAAAGTTCTGAGTTCTTGCACATTTTCTGCACTCATTGGGGGTGCAGGTGCTGGTACTGGGTTTGGGAACTGGGGCATGGGTTCCTGGTACGGGTATGGATTCTCTAGAATTTCTCTAATGAACTGATCATTATCATAATAAGGATCTAGAGGGTCCAAGTTTGGGTAGGTTGCTAAGTTTGGCATGGGTTCATCTTCTGGTATTGGGTAGTGTGGCTGGTAATCCGTATGGTCGTCAAACCACGGGTCGTAGTTTGGGTCTTAGGGATTGGGTGCTGGTATTCTAGGTATCTCTTCTGGGTTGAAATCATGCATTTGGACTTGGGTTTCTGGGTTGGCTTCTATCTCCATTGGTTGGGTGGGAAACAAGGGTAATGGTTGGGGTGCTATCAGTTGCTCCAGGTTAGGATCTGCGGTTGTAGTTGCTAATATATGAAAGTTTGCTAGACTCCTATTTAGCATATCCTGGGCATGAGCATTTGTCTCTCTCTTAGCGGCTGCAAAAACACGTTGCTGCTGTAACTTTTTCATTCTTTTCCTACGTTCATGCGCTCCTCTACTGAACCATCCTATCTTTTTAGGAGGGAATGGCTCTTCAGACTAAGCCTTAAACACGAATATCTCATCTTCATTGTCAGCTGAATACCCTGAGAGGGCAGGCTGTGAAGAGGTGCCTGCGCTCCTAGGTGAGCTTGACAATTGACGGTAGGCGTCGGAAGGTCCTTGGTCGCTCATACTGTAAACTAACAAATAGTCAAATAACACACAACAATAAAATACAGATATGCACATAGTTCCGTAGAAAATTTCCTAACATTTCAAATAATATATTGGTATCAGCAGAACACTTCTGTGGCTGAATCTGTGGCTTAGCTCTGATACCACCTTCTGTCACAACCCCCGTCCCCTGACAATCTGGGAACGGGCGGCCGTGGCCAGTTTCAGTGGTATCGGTGTTTATCATTTTGGCAGCAGAACTTACATCAGGACCGTAGTTAGGAAATATTTTATCAGAGTAAAATACCACATTCTCATAATATTAAACACATGGGAAAATCCCAAGTTTTAAGTACACACATTTTCATAGGAATAAATCTTATTTTATTTAATAAAATATCTCTTTTATTTTAGGTAACTTTATAGCCACTAAGGGAGATCAACTTATCAAAAGTGAGTTCTTTATTAACCCCTCCATTTAAAACCTCACATTTTGTTACCTGAAACGCGTTTAAAAACATTTTGTCAGTTGGAAATACTGGTGAGTGAATCTCAGTTTAATCAAGTTAAGTAAAAACCATTGTACAGTATTGAGGGCGGTCGCGCAATTACATTTGTTTCCATCTACTTTAGTTACCACCCACGGTACTGTCGACCCGACTTGTGGTCATAATTGTAGAATACAAATACTCGATCACTGTTTAATATAATATTAATTGTGTGAGGTTTTGTAAAAACAGTTTGCAAAAAGGAGATTACTCACATAGCTGTCTTAGGGTTTTCTTTAAGGATTTCCTGGTGATAATCTATTAAATACACAAATGCACACGTGTTAGTATAATAACCCAATATTTACATTACTAATACCCTCCCCTAGACGGCATTCCAACGACTACGTCGGGCAGAACCTCGACAGTCGTTACGGAACCCTGGATCAATCGAGCAGCGTATCTAATACGTAACCGGGGTTATAATACTTACAACGGGGCAGAACTTTGTTATTTAGGGGGGTATTATACCCGAAAATTATGTTTATTATGCAGAATTTCGAGAGATAAAGAGAGGTGTGAGCGTCGGAAAGTGAAAGCTGATCGATCTCATTTATAAGGCCAGATTTCGTCTTCGTCGCGCCCCGCGTAGGTTCCAACTGAAGGCTTCGTGGCCCGCGAGGCTAGCTAGGGTAGGCCCTAGCTGTGCTGATTCGGCCACTAGGCATGACACGAGGCTGCCACGTGGCGGCCTGGGGGCTCGCCTGAGATTTGAGCTGTCGCGGCCCGCGTAGGAGTTCACGGGGGTCTTCGCGCCCCGCGACCAACCCTTTTTTATTGTTTTTATTTTATTTTTAATTATATAATGTATTCGGGGCCCAGTATTCGCATACGGGGTATGTTTTAAGACATATAGGGATATTTTAAAATATATTAGGGTGTCGAAAATATTAAGGAGGGTTGTTATATCCGTCTACCACTTTTTGGGGTGTAACATCTTAAACTATCAAACTTACACTTATACTTTGAACTAAACTTCACAAACAATCTTTATACATGCATGCATACGTAGTACTTGATACTATAATCTGGGTTTGAACGTTTTGTGTTAAATTATCATTAACTTCGTATGAGCCTAACCTTAACTTGTATAGCGCTATAGGATTAACGCACCGCCTGTGAACGTTGGGTTATGTTAAGAGCTTATTGCGTTCCAACTTGGGTTTGACTAGTTTATACACATGCTAGTTTATTGTTGATCTTGTTTAACTAGCTTGCCATGTAGATTGTTTTAAACTTATTTATTATGCTATGTATGAAACCCTATATACTCGCCAATACATTTTGTGTTGAATCATACTTTTAACCTATTACAGGTTGATGCTGATGAGATTGAATCGGAGTAGTGTTGATGCTTTAGACACACACATAGATGTCTTAGGTCTTAAAATTGTTGTATCAGTTTTGTACCCTGTTTTGTTGTATTCACATTGTTGTATTCGAACATGTAGTATTTTGATATTTAATGTATTGTAACATGACAAATTTATGCAATGAAATCAGTTTATCTTAATCATATTGTCACTTTAGTGTTATGTTGCAATGGGCAATCTCGTCTTTTCGTCTCACTCCGATGTTTCCGCCATTGGTTGGGGTATGACAGTTTACCTCTTAATAAGGCTTTTAATGGTCCAGACCTCTTACTGGTTCAGCACTTAATGATTCAGATTGTTTGTTTCACGAGCTGATGTCTGAATGGTTCAATCATTTGCCTCTGAATGGTTAAGCATTATATTGAGTCTGAATGGTTAAGACCTCTAATCTGAATTGGTCAGACATTTGCCTTTGAACGGTTAAGCGTTATACTGACTCTGAACGGTTCGGACCTCTTATTGGTTCAACACTTAATGGTTCAGGCCTCTTATTGGTTCAGCACTTAACCATTCAGAAGTTGCCAAACAGCCCCTAAGTCACATGTCACATATAGGAGTCTGATCATGAATGAGAGAACTATTACAAAATAAAGTGACGACATACGCAAAAATCCCGAGTCCCCCCGTAATTTTTTGTAATTCATCCCCCCCTTGAACTTATAAAATCGATCCTTGTGAAATTTAGAATCTGACCCTAAAGATAAAAACCAAATTACAATTTTCTTCAATTCTTAAGAGTAAATTGCAAAAATCGTCCCCGAGGTTGAGACATGTTTGGCAGTTTCATCCAAAATGATTTTTTTGTGCCAAACAATCCTTCACCTTTGGTATTTTTTGCCATTTTCATCAAAACCACTAACTTAGTTTACGTTTTCTGTTAAGTTGAAAAATATTTGGAAGAAACTGGCAAATATAAAACGTTAGGGACGATTTAGGCAATTTACTCAAGCTCTTTTTAATTTCTTTATTTAATTAATTTTGTCACATATATATAAAACATAATATACATGCAAATTTTATAAAAAAAATTAATAGTTTTGTCACATAGTTTTTATAAATTTTCATTTGAACCACTAACTCAGTTTATTTTTTCTGTTAAGGTGAAGGATGTTTTAAATTTTATAAATTAAGACAGGAATTAATTTCCAGTTTTTTATATAAATTAGTTCTATAAATAGAAAACGATAAATATCAATGGTGTGCAACACATAACAATCAATTACAACTTTTAGTATTTAATCAATTGTTGAAATAGAAAAAAATTGTAAAACGTTACATATTTTTTAAATGTGTTGAGCACCTAGAAAATATGTTGGCAGAAATAAAAATATTTATTTAATTAAGATTACGAAGACAACTAACTAATATTTATTTTGAAATGTTGAAGTAGATTTTATCTTTATAAAACTAATCTATATAAAATATTATAAATTAATTTCTGTCTTAATTTATAAAATTTAAAATATCTTTCGCCTTAATAGAAAAAATTAAGTGAGTTAGTGGTTGGATGAAAATTTATAAAAAATTATGTGACAAAACTATTAATTTTGTTTATTTTTATAAAAATTGCATGTATATTTTCTTTTATATATATGTGACAAATTAATTAAATAAAAGAAAATAAAAAAAGTGTGAGTAAATTGCCAAAATCGTCCATGTGGTTTTATATTTGCCAGTTACATCCAAATATCCTTCAACTTAACAGAAAAAGTAAACTAAGTTAATGGTTTGGATGTAAATGGTAAAAAATACCAGAGGTGAAGGGCTGTTTGACACAAAAAATCCTTTTGGATAAAACTGACAAATATGCTTAAAACTCGGGGACGATTTTGACAATTTACTTAACTCTTAAATATAAATCTATACTTATATATAAAAGAAACTAAATGGAGTACACGTGGCGTTAGAAGAGGCCTTCTTGGAGATATTTTGGCGCCTAAACCAAAATCACCTTTTTTTACCTTTTCTCGCGGTTCTAATTGATCCTGGATCTGACCCATTTTTTCGTTTTTTAACCAACCCGTCTAACATTATTGATCTGTTAAATCTTATGTTTCCCTTTTCTCGCGGTTCTAATTGCTCAGGATTGTTGATGGCAGCAACAAGGGTAGCGCCAAGTGAGTGCAACTATAGCCAGGTGGAAATTTAAGAATTTGAAAGTTCTTTTTTCTAACTCACTTTTCCCTTCCATATATACTTTGACTACCTATTTTACATTGACTTTGAAGCTTCGATGGCGGAGTCTCGTGCCCAATATGCTCTAGGACATCTACAGGTACATACTTGAAAGGGGTCAGACTTGTGTTTTTAATCTCCAACGTTTTAAAGGATAATTTTTTTTTAAAGTTGGGAAAAAGGAAGCATGTGGTCAAGTTAATGAGTCAAAACTCGAAAGTGACCCACAATGTTTTAAATGCTCAAACGCTTTTATTCTAAAAAATAATTACTATACATATGAAATTCAAAAAAAGTACAATTGTTCAAGGTTGGTCCAACTTGACTCGGTCTGTTTGGACTAGCATACCCAAGGAATGCTATTGCTTTTGATGGAAAGGGAGTTTGATTAGGGCTGGCATATCGTGTATACCCGTACACGATAAGACACGAACACGATAAGACACGAACACGAAATGGGTATACCTGTACACGACACGAAAATTTATCGTGTACCTGTAACCCAAACACGAACACGAATCTGTTTATACCTGGTATACACGATAATACACGATAGTACACGATAATAGTTGTTTAGAAACACATATTAGACAACCTTTCAGCAAAAAAAAAGTCGACGAAAGTTCATAAAAGTTTTAAAATAAAACATAAATCCATGCTCCTAATTAACAAATTTAAGACAAAAACACATAGAATTCTAATCAAAACATATATTGAAAACAATATCAAGTCCCAAACTTCCAAGTTCCAATTGGCCTACTGAACTCAACAGCTTATGGCTGATGCATTATAGGATTTCTAGCAAATGTAGCTGCTACTAAAAAGAAAAGAAATAAGCATTCATTAGTCTACCCCTTGTTGTACTTCGCAAAAGAATAATCTCCTGTCGGTGGAGTGCCATTTAGTCATTTACAACTCTGACCTATAAAGTTCACAAAACGAAACAGATCTTACAGTTACCAACAATAAAAGATACATGTTGCATATAAAGAAAAATGTAGAGAATAATATACCCAATGGTAAAGTTGCAAGTTATCCTTCCGAGCAAAATTCATGAAAGAAAGCCATTCCCATGTTATCTGTAATAAAAATTGTCAACAAGTCAATTGCATAGCTTGAATATTTTACTAGTGTAATAGTCTAAATCACCTCGTGTCAAAGTAGCATTTACCAAAACAAAGAAAAAGAAAACAAACAACTATATGTACTAACTATAGACTGGTTCTGAGGCCAAATTGAATGTCTACAAGTGTTACTTTAGTAAATAATTAACATATACCCAATTTAAATAGCAAACAAGCATTCATGTCCCATAAACTTAAGAGCTATAGCAGAAGACTTTTATCAAACAACTTGTGTGCAAACATAAGATAAAGCTTATTAGCAAACCTTCTCGTTTTCGGGTTGGTGACGCCTTTTCAATTGATTAACATCATCAATGGAATGCATAAGAGGTGCTATAAGCGCAAAAACCTGCAACCAAACATGCATTAAAAAAAAATAAGAAACCATACGAATCATCTCAAAGGTGTGTGTATAATGTGCAAACCTCACGAGATATACCATCTGGTTTTTTTTTTTTTTTTGAATAGCAAAATGAAACTTCCATATATAAGAAACAGTCTACATAACCACAAAACCACGTACCAGCAACATATCCAAACGCAGAAAGTCTCTCCTCAAGCTCAACTACATCACTCTCATTCTTCTTATAAATCTCATTGCAGTGACCAAGCAACTCCTCAAACGACACCGTATCAAACGACATGGACTCAAGGAGGTTGAGATCGCTGGTAGCAGTTGATACACGGCGGTTCAGACATTGCACGAACGATAATGAAGCACAATCTAAATAAAAGTATATAAAAAAACAAATTCATCAAAAAGAAAAAACTAGATCTAAAGCAGAAGTCGTGCAAAACAAAAGCAAACAATTGAAATTATATTACCTAATGGAATCGAACGATAACGAAGCAGAATCTAGTTAAAACTAAAATTCATCACAAAGGGAATCGAACGATAACGAAGCAGAATCTAGTCTACAATTGAAATTATATTACCTAATCGAACGAACGAAATCGGAGGATAACATTGCCGCCGGCGTGAAAGGGAAGGCTGGCGACGGGCGGCGAAGGGCGGTGACGGCCGGTGACGGACTCGGAGTCGGGAGGAATCGGCTGTGTTGAGAGTAGAGAGTTGAGAGTTGAGAGAAGAGAATGAGTGACGACTGCAAAGAATTAGGGTTAAGGTATTAGGGATGAATTAGGGATGAATGGACTATATATATTATATATATATTTATTTAATTTTAAAAATAACCAGGTACTAACAGGTACTAACAGGTACTTAACAGGTAAACAGGTATTATACCTGTTTAGACATGAAAATTAACAGGTAATTTCGTGTCTACCTGTTTAATACACGAAACCTGTTAAGATCTTACCTGTTACCTGTTAAAGTCGTGTAGGTACGTGTCGTGTATTCGTGTCTCGTGTATAAATTGTCAGCCCTAAGTTTGATGATTTGCGAATGCGGTTGCAGTGTCTTGAAAGGGTATCAACACAGATGTTTTAATGGTAGAAAATGTTGATAAAATTGAAGAAAATGAACTAAAGAAAGAATATGATGAAGGGGTAGCAGAACAGGTTAAGAAGAATATTGAAGAATTATCATCAGTTCCATTGGAAAAAAGTGAAGAAAACGCTAATGATGGTGCTTCAAACGATGAAGAAAATGCAGCAAATGAGTAACAACTTTGAACTCATATCAATCTAAAGGTATATGATATAAAACGGTTCATATAATCTCTTTTGCTGTTAAGTTTGTTGACGAAGCCTTCTAAATTAAGGGAGAATGCGTCTTTTTGTTTTTTTTTATTACAATTGTCTCTTCTTATGTTTATGTGAAGTGTAAACTAAAGACCTCTCTAAATATTTTGTTGTGTCAAAATGTATATAGAACATGGCATGATATCATTTAAACTTAACCCGCCATGAAGCGTGTGTGCTTTTATATACACACACAACTTATATATGTTTTTTTTATCGTCTTATGTTTGAATTGTGTTCCTGCCCCATGTTGTCGTTTCCGCCGAAACGCGCGGGTTTCCCACTAGTACACAATTACTAATCAACCATTAATTTAAACAGTATCCTAAAATTACTTGTAGGATTATAATTCACTACTAGAAAAGTTATATTTTGTTACGGAAATTTCCGACGCAAAAAAAATGCGTTGCAAATTCCAACACATTTGCAACACATTTTTAATGGAAAAAAACCCATAATTATTGAAACAAATTTGTAACACAATAACTACACAAACAAAAGAAAATGCATTTTCCGTTGAAAATGCGTAACAAAATTTGCAACCCATTTGTAACGAAACTATTTACAAATAAAAAAGGGTAAATTACGTTTTTCGTCCTTTATGTTTGTATCAGATTGCAACGGATAGCCTTTAACTTCAATAATTACAGTTACAATCCTTTATTTGCAAAACCCGTTACACTCTACGTCCTTTAGTACTAACCAGGTTAAAATTTTCAGTTAAGTTTATTCACTTAAGGATATTTTGGTCAATTCATACTTTTATTTAAATGTTTAATAAATAAAAAAAAAATGCATTAAACTTCATCTTCCCCAATTTCTAACCCTAACCACCACCTATTCCTGCCACCACCTCATCCTGCTGCCACCACCACCATCTTACTCTCGCCTACTTCATCATCTCCGGCCTCCACATCCTCCATTCCCTTGAGCATCGAGACGTTGATGAACCTTCCGTGGTTCAAAAAATCACTCAAACAACCAGATCCTACACTAGAAGAACAACAGCATCGCACCGAAGCAGTTGAAAACGATTTGGATTCGATTAAGGGGAAAACAAGTATGAACGCGTTTGATTTGATATCAATGTCTTCAGGTCTCCACATCCTCGCACCTGTCAAACACTCTGTTGAATTTGTGGAAGTTGGGAAGATGATTTGTTTTTTTGTATATGTTTTGCATTCTATAAATTGTTTGTAAAATATGTAGTTTAATACTTGTGATGCTTCGATCTAGAATTTGAGGATACTAAGAGTTGATTTTTCTGCTTACTGATGATCCATGTGTCATCCTGCTTGTTGAAATAGAAGCTTAGATGGTTATGGAATCAAGAGATGACGAATATTTGGATTACTTAAATGGTTTCTCTTTGGAGGGCGAGAGCATCTCGCCTCTCTTTGGTCCGGCTCCTGGTCTTACCAATGGATACAGATTAAGAGACGAATGTTTAGATTTCAGTTTCTTAGAAATTCCTAAATCAGCACCAAATCCATGCACTTCAGATCTATATTCGTGTGTTCCTTCAGCAGCATCTAGATGGTAGTTGCAGGGGGTTGTGGCTGCGGTGGCGATGATGGTGGTGGAACTTGGTGGGTGGTGGCTAGGATATAGGGGCTGAGAGGAGAGGGAGAGAGACTTTAGAGAGAGAAAGAGTAGTTTGGGGAGAGAGAGAGTTTAAATCAGAAGTGAAATTACTAATCTACCCTTATGTGTAAGTCACATGTCATAGAGTAAACTGCCATTTTGGTCCCTATGGTTTGGCCAGTTTTGCCACTTTAGTCCAAATCTCAAGCTTATTACATCCAGGGCCCTGTGGTTTGGTTTTTGTTGCCATTTTGGTCCAAATTTCAAATTTGACCAGATTTCCCATTAATGACCTGCTATTTTGTCTTTACCCTCAGGGGCATTTTGGTCATTTAAGATTTATTATCTCTTTATAATAACTCATTTATAATAAAACCCTTAGATCATCATCTTCAACCTCATCTCAGACATCTCTCTCTCTCTCTCAACATAAAATCTGCTATCTCTCTAAAATACCACCACCACACCACCACCACCACCACCACCATCGCATCATCCCCACCACCATCCCACCGCCGCCAACTCTGCTCTCTCTCTCTCTCTAAAATGACCTGCTCTCTCTCTAAAATACCGCAACGCTCGAAAACACATGGTAAATCGAAGCTCAAACGCTCGAAATCGAAGCTCAAACACTGTTGGTGCTCAAATCGAAGCTCAAACGCTCGAAAACCCTAACCCTAAGAACACACAAATCACCACCGTTCACCACCGCCATACACACTCTCTCTCTCAGTTCTCTCTCTCTCTCTCTACACAAATCTCTCCTCCATAGGGGATTTTGGGTGTTTGGGGATTTTGGATGTTTTATGAAGTGGTTCAACTCCGGTGATAGGGGATTTTGGTCAATGAAAACACAAACAGATTTCGTCCAAATAAACTTCACACACATAATTGATTTCGTCACTTTGTGATTTCGTCACACAATCGATTTCGTCAAATCCCCTCCACTTTCGTCAAGACAGAGGTTGCTGATGTGTATCGAAGAGGGACTGTAGAGAGAATTTGTTGAATTTCATTTTTGATGTTATGTTTAGGGTTATGTGGAGAAGATGAAGTTTGGGGATTTTGATTGTTGATGTGTGTATCGATGAGAATGAAGAAGACAGAAATGAACTCTGTTGCTGCACACAAGTGTTTAAGTGACAGGGAATGAAATTGGGGTTGCTGTTGCTGGTTATCGAAGAGATAAGTAGAGAAGGGTTGTTGAGGATGGTGGTTCTTGATTTTCTAGGTTTTGTTTCACTAACTGTGAATATATTTTCTGATATGGGTTTTGATGATTTTCTGATGATGTTTGGGTCTTGATGATGTCTGGGTTTTGATGATGTTCTTGTCTGGGTTTTGATGATGTTCTTGATCTGGGTTTTGATGATGATGTTTGGAGTGGCGGTGGTGCTATAGAGAGAGAGAAAGAAGAGAGAGAGGGAGGAGGTGGCGGTGGTGGTGCTATAGAGAGAGAAGAGAGAGAGAGAGAAGAGAGATGATTATTTTTATTTGGGTTTTATTGAAAAAAAAATGAAATTTAAAAAATGACCAAAATGCCCCTGCACTAAAGGACAAAATAGGAGGTTGCAATAGTCAAAAAATAGGGAAATCTGGTCAAATTTGAAATTTAGACTAAAATGGCAACAAAATGCAAACCACAGGGACCCAGATGTAATAAGTTTGAGATTTGGACTAAAGTGGCAAAACTGGCCAAACCACAGGGACCAAAATGGCAGTTTACTCCATGTCATATTTAATAAAAAATTTTAACCTGGTTAGTGATAAAGGACGTAGAGTGTAACGGGTTTTACAAATAAAGGATTGTGACTATAATTATTGAAGTTAAAGGCTATCCGTTGCAATCTGGTTCAAACATAAAGGACGAAAAATGTAATTTACCCAATAAAAAAACCTTTCTACATCACAACCTCATAAATAAATCACCACTTTCAACCTATTATACATATACCCCTAATAGTTCAACTATTTACACTTCTGCCATCACCTTTTAACCTTTCAACCCCCAATCTATCTATACTATAAAAGGAGCTTAAAGCATGACCTCACTTTGCTTATGTGTCATCTTCTTAGATATGCCACATTGGATGCCACATAGACTCCGCTGATGTCACTCCGCTGATGTCATAAATCACAATTTAAAATGTTAATATATCTATATATCTATATATATATTAGAGATTAATCTCTAATAAAGGTAAGTTGAAAAAAAAAGCGGGTCTTTTAAATTTCAAATTCAAACAATGATTTCAATACTTTTCAAAATCAGGTCTCATATAATCTCTCTCTCTCTCTGATTTCAAAATTGAAACCCACTGCCTTCTTTCTCTTACGTTCTCTCTCTCCCTCTTAAATCTGATTTTAGATCTCCCCCAAGAAAACCTCCATCAATCCAAGTTCCTGATAGAAGTTCTCGATAAATCCGTAGGCTCCACCTCCCAAATCATTCTCGCCTTTGATTCTGTTCCCTAAAACTGACTCCCTTCAATCTCATTGTTCTCCTTCAATCTCTGTTTTGCACTTTAGGGGTTTTTAGAGAGAGAGAGAGATGACGGGGATGGTGATGCTAACAAGAGGAGGAGGAGGCGGTGGTGAAAATGCGGCTGAGGAAGAACAGAACCAGCTGTCGTTAGGGTTCGTTCTCTCATTCATCGCTTATTCTTTCACTAAATCGATTCATTCTTGCCTGATTTTATGTAAAAATGTCATCTTTTTTTAATCGAAATGTTTGATTATTGCTCACTTTGTAGGTCCCTCGGAGGTTGAGGTTGAACCTATTCCTTGTTATGACTAACACACTAGCAAGTGCGGAATCCAAGCTAGCATGCAAACCGAGATAGAACAAGCACAAACACAACACACAAACTTCACCGATTAACACCACTTGTATTAATACTATGAAAGGTTCGGTTACAAGCACAAGGTTTACAAATGTGTTTTGCAAACTCTCTCTAACTTTCGTGTGTGTGTTCTCTCTTCAAAATGCTCTCACTTCTCACACTTGTCTCTCTTTCGTGTCTAATCTATGAAGTGAACACAATGCATGGGTATATATACCCAACACAGATCGTCTGGTCGAAGGATCAGATAGACTGATCGAATGATCATCTATCGACCAGAAACCTATCGAAGGATCAACATGAACACCTCAAAGGATGACATCTTTCGAGGTCCATCAATCATCCATCGAAGGTTTATCTTTCGAGCTCATCGAAGGATATAAACAATCCTTCGATGACTCAACCTTCGACACACACATCTTACAAACATTGTTCTAACTGTTTGGCCAAGTCAAACCAGGAGGATGGTTGACTTGGTCAAACTTACAAGACTAACAAAGACATCGTTTGGTATCATGACAAAGTACAGACACAAGTGCACCAACAAACTCCCCCTTGGCTGTAGCTTTGTCTCGATCTTCATTCTTGTAGGTCCTTCGTGTCTTCAAGTCTTTGACGTCTTTTCAAGTCTTCAATGTCGGAGGATCTTTAAAGTCTTCACGTCTTGAAAGCAGAAAGTGTACCAACAAACTCCCCCTTTCATGTAGGAAGTGTGTTGACAAACTCCCCCTTGACATAAGCTTCCCCTTGAGTTATGCTCGTGAATACTTGTTCTTTATGAATTGAGATCCTTGTGGTGTTGATGATGGTCAGCGGCAACTCGATCATCTTCATCACTTGAGTGCCTTCACGTCGTGTCTTCATTCCGAAGCTTGTCATCGACCATGTTCTCCTTGCCTTTAGAATCTGCACATGCAAGAAATCTAAACGCGTAATGAGAACAACTGCTTGGAATATAGTAAACATAAACAAACAACACACGTGTGACCATTGTTTAAACAAACACCGTCCGACAGTTTGAAAGTTTAACAAATTTGTTCAGTTTTAGTTTTTAACTTTCAAAACTTGCAAATTTCGACCGTTTATGAAGATTTAGTCATTTCGGTTTCCGTTCAGGTTTCAGGTAACGAAGACTCGAGTTCCAACGTCGTACGATCGAAAATAAGATAGAAATAAAATATTTTTGGCTTTTTAGAAAGTTTATATTAAAACACACCTAAAATCTTTTTGGAATTTTTGAATATTTCAAATGTAAAGACTGAAAGCAGTAAATAAATATATACAAGGATGCAGAAACTGAAAGCATTAAATAAATATTTACAGACATTCTTTTTGTGAGTTTCGAGGGTAAGAGAATCATATCAGTGTACGGTCATGCCAAAACGCTCTTGTTGTTCAATTAGTTAACATTAAGATAAGCATCCTATAACAATTATCGGTATTGTTGTCCACTTAAGCTCAACTTATCATTTGTAATCATGGCGAGAGGATACGTTAAGGTATGATTTATACTTACCGACCGGTGTTCATCCACATCACGACACATTCCCGTATTAAGGTATGCACGAGGGTTCATCTTACCGGTGAGTATACCGATTATCATCTGTTTGACCGTATATGATGTGAGAAACTCACTTATTTTGATTTGAAAACAAGCCCTATGTGATAGAATCACTTATTGATGAGGAACTTGATTTTCATATGCATGAGGGCACAGGAGCAAGTCCGTGAACAGGTCAGTACTTTCGTACAGCAGAGAGACGAACTTGACTCCCGGATAACTGTGATATATTATCACTTATTTTGAGGGACATGTGATTGTTTATCACTTATTGAGGTCGAATGCAATATGTACACGTATGTATGGTATCATGGAAGATCTAGACTTGCGTCCCCGTAATTTTTCGGTAAAAGATACAACCATGATACCCAGATGATAAGCAGCATAAAGACCGAATATCTCAGAACCTCGGCAATCTCTCAAACGAAATTTCGGTACTAAGACCATATGCCAATGAATGGTTCCCACCTGGTCTTCAGTCGATTTAAGTTTATATCACCCTGCACACTTTAAAATGATTGTGAGCCTACCGATACATCTTATATAGAGCTGCTTATCGTTTTTCATTTAGGGTTTAAAGAGGTTTGGACAGACCACTGATGTACTATCATATTCTCTTTTGCTCGCCAGGAAACTCATTTTTGTTTTTCTATTATTTTTGTGTTTTTGAAATTTTTTGATGTTTTTGGATTTTCAAATTTTGGATTTACTCCCCCTAAAATCAACAAACTAAGATAAATTTAAAACACAAAGGTATTTACAAAAATGATTTTCCGATGTTGGTTTTACTCTTGCTTGACCTTAATGCCGTTTACCAATAATAAATAGTCAAATCTTGATTTGTCAAATGCTTTGGTAAAAAGGTCGGCACGTTGGTCATCGGTGCGGACGTAAGCAACATCGATTAGCCTTTTCTCAAAGCAATCACGTATGAAGTGATACTTAATTTCGATGTGCTTAGTCTTTGAATGCTGCACAGGATTTCTAGTGATCTGTAAGGCAGCAGAATTATCAACGTAAATAGGAGTAGTTAGGAATTCAAAACCGTAGTCGCGCATTTGTTGTTGGATCCATAGGACTTGGGAGCAACAACTTGAGGCAGCAATGTATTCAGCTTCGCATGTTGATGTAGCGACGCACGTCTGCTTCTTGCACTGCCATGTGACTAGGCGATTTCCCAAAAACTGACATCCAGCCGTTGTGGATTTGCCGTCGATTTTGCATCCGCCAAAATCAGAATCACTGAATGCGATCAAGTCAAAGTTATTATCCCTAGGGTACCATAGACCGGTGTCAGGGTAACCCTTCAAATAACGAAAAATCCTTTTTACAGCTGCAAGATGTGAGGCCTTCGGGTTGACTTGATATCTGGCAAGGAGGCACGTTGGGTACATTATATCTGGTCTTGATGCTGTGAGGTACATAAGAGATCCGATCATCGCGCGGTAGTATGAGGGGCTAACAGCTTCACCCTTCAAGTCTGGAGTAATTCCGTGATTTTGCGGCAATGGGGTACCGATGGGCGTTGCATCAGACATCTGGAACCGGCTCAAGATGTCACCAACATATTTAGTCTGATG
The DNA here is from genome assembly GCA_030545235.1 of Helianthus tuberosus. Taxonomy (NCBI): domain Eukaryota; kingdom Viridiplantae; phylum Streptophyta; class Magnoliopsida; order Asterales; family Asteraceae; genus Helianthus; species Helianthus tuberosus. The sequence goes on along the minus strand of CM060427.1, from coordinate 154,109,118 downwards.
GATGAATATCCCAGACTCGGTTTGTTGTACTTGTAGGCCCAAAAAGAAAGTCATTTCCCCCATAGCACTCATCTCGAATTTATCCTGCATAATGCGCTCGAAATTCCTACACACAACATCATTAGTAGAACCAAATATAATATCATCAACGTATACCTGTACCAGTAGAAGATCTCCATCTTGTTCTTTGATGAAAAGAGTACAATCGATAAGGCCTCTGCGAAAACCATTCTCCAGCAAATAATTAGATAAGGTTGCGTACCAAGCTCGCGGTGCTTGATGTAGACCATAGAGAGCTTTGTTGAGCAACCAAACCCGATCGGGATGGATAGGATCTTCAAATCCAGGAGGCTGTTCGACGTACACCTCTTCTTCCACCACACCATGTAAGAATGCACTTTTCACGTCCATCTGGTATACCTTGAAACCTTTGAATGAGGCATAAGCCAGAAAGATCCGAATTGCTTCTAGACGTGCAACAGGTGCATACACTTCGTTGTAGTCGATCCCTTCTATCTGACGAAAACCTTGAACGACTAGCCTTGCTTTGTTCCGAATAACGACTCCACGGTCATCCTTTTTGCATTTAAACACCCAACGGGTACCAATCTTCTTGTAACCAGCAGGTTTCTCTACGAGTTTCCAGACACCAAGCTTCTGGAATTGTTGTAGTTCTTCCTGCATTGCTTCAACCCAAGAGCTATCTTTCAAAGCATCTTTCCAAGTTCTTGGCTCTTCCTGTGAAACATAACACGCGAAAGACCAATCGTTTTGTTGACCAGATTCTCGGATAGTTGCATACAAGCCTGCATTGTTGTTGTTTCGCAACATGTTTCTTGTTTGAACGCCACTTTGTACATTTCCGATGATGTTTTGTTGAGGATGGGTATTGTGAATCCTTGTTTCTGGATTATCTTGAACTGGAATATTAATACCCAGGTTGTTGAGATTGAGATCAACAACCAATTCAATGCCCGGAATTGACGAAGAGGATGATGCAGTAGCTTCAGCTGTTCTAGGGACATCCACTGGAGGTGTACCTTCTGAAGTACCATGTACTGCTGTTGTTGGAGCTTCTTGATCTGCATCTAGAAATTCATCATCCTCTGAAGATTCGTTCAAATCGGTAGCATCGTGAAAATCCTCATTGTCGAGAGCATTATTGTTCACTGAAGATGGTTCTTGATTGACAATAATGGGACGAACCAACGGTGAATCTGTTGCATTGTCACTCTCGAAAAACATCCTTGCCGCAGCATTTTCTTCAACGGCTTCAACATTGATCGAATTGAAAAAGTCATCGTACTCAAACATCCAAGGCTGACCAGGACATTTGACTGGTAAAGTGTGCCTTTGTACTCTGACTTCAGACCATTCCTCGACCCTTTTAGTCTCTAGATTCCAGACTCTTAAGTTCGGGGTGGAATACCCAAGAAAGTATCCATCAATTGCTCTTGCCCCAAACTTTCCATTCGGATCGATTATAGTACACGGAGCTCCAAACGGTTCAAGATATGACAAGTCTGGTTTCCGTTTGTTAATAAGCTCAAAGCAGGTCTTGTTGTGTCTTTTGACTGTAAGGACTCGGTTCAACGTGTAGCATGCAGAGGCCACAGCTTCAGTCCAGAATGGAATCGGCAATTGTGACTCTACCAACATTGTCCTAGCAGTCTCGATCAATGTGCGGTTCTTACGTTCAGCGACGCCATTTTGTTGAGGAGTATAAGCGGCACTAAATTCGTGAAGAATACCTTTTGAAGTGCAAAACTCCGCCATGGCATGATTTTTGAATTCAGTACCATTGTCGCTACGTATCCGCCTAACCTTCAAATTATATAGATTCTCAATCTGAATGATCAAGTTTTTGATAATACCGAAGGTTTCGCTCTTATGTGCCATGAACGCCACCCAAGAAAATCTTGAATAATCATCAGTTATCACGAGGCAATATTGATCATTCCTAATACTTTTATGCTTGACAGGACCGAACAAATCCATGTGCAAACGTTCAAGAGGAACAGCCACCGTGTTGACTTTCTTTGTAGGGTGTCGCTTCTTCGTTTGTTTTCCTTTCTGGCACGAGACACAGACGTCTTGAAGATGAAAGTTTTTAAGAGGAACACCATTCACCAATTCATTTGATACCAAATGATTCATTTTGCGTAAGTGAATGTGACCCATTCGTCTGTGCCAAGAGATTGTGTCTTTTTCTGTGGCTTTAGAAACGAAACAAGTTGCTTGTGCAGACGTTGTGATAGCTTGGCTCATATCAAGGATATACAGATCATTTATCCTTGGAGCCGACAAGAGAATCCATTCTTTTGGAATTTTGAAGCCGGGTTTCAGCACATAACATCCATTTGCATCAAAGTGTACTGAGAACTGCTTATCACAAATTTGAGAAACACTAAGAAGATTGTGATCAAGTTGTTGTACAAAGTTGATCTTGTCAAAGCTAACAACCCCGTTGGAAATCATTCCTTCACCCGTAATATATCCGCCTTTATCTCCAGCAAAAGCAACATAACCTCCTCTAATAGATTTGACGTCGTAGAGAAGCTTCATGTCGCCTGTCATGTGCCTGGATGCCCCACTATCAACAATCCAATGACTACTGATAGTTCCTCCTGGAACACCCTGCACATGAACTCACATAATTAGTTGGAGATGGGGACCCAAGCCATTGTGGTCTTGGGTCTTCCATTTTCATCAACAACAATAACTTCTATTCTTTGATGATTCAAGAATTGTGATGGTCCCCCTGAATTTGTGGTCAATTTAGGTTTCCATGTCTGTTGAGTTTTACCAGTTTGATTGTTTAACAATTTAACTTCGTGATTGTTTGAAGTTTTTGAAAGTTTTGAGTTTTCTGGCTTAACTGAAACAGATTGTTTTTGAACCACATCAGTTTTAAGTGCCTTTTCAATCACCTTGACTTGTTGGCGTTTCTGTTTCTTTTCCCTTTCTCTTACAAGTCGGGGATCTTGTTTTACAGAAACAGATCGCCTTTGGTGATTGTGTTCACGGGAATCATCTTCTTTGGCTTTCAACTTATGAAGATACGGGCAATTTCAAATGATATGCCCGATTGTACCACATTCAAAACATGATCTTCGTTCAACAAACCCCGAAGTATCATGTGATCGTCTTGCCGATGATGAACTTTGTGAGCCTGAGGTACTAGGTTTTGAACTATTTGGTTCATTCCTTTTCATCACTGTTGCTTTCTTGACAAAATCTAAGTTAGATTGATTTTCAAACTTTTCAATTTTGTCCGTTCCCTTTGATTTCACAAAGTTCACATTCTTGTTCTTCTTCTGATTCGGCTTCCTTTGACTTTGAGTCGGTGTTTTACCTTTTGGTTTGGTATGATTTTGCTGTTTTTGCACTGTTGGTAATTTCTGATTGCCAAATTGTTTTCTAACTTCAGCCTTTGGGATAGGAGGGCACTGTGTTACCACAACGTGTGATCCTTTCTTACCCAGAAACTTACTTGTTGAATTTTCAAAAACTTTACTGATTAAAGATTGATTTACATTTTTAATCGGAAAATCTTTGTCAGAATAAATTTTATTATCACCAACAAGAGTGTACAGCAAATCCACACTCTCCGACTCTTGTGCAGACGAGGACTCGATTGCAACAGTCTTAGCGGGTTTTGCAGGAGGATCACACAGAATATGATTCTCAAGAGGTATGTCCTCTTCTTTTATCACCGCATCAGACTTTGCTGAATCAGTATCATCGGATTCATCATCAGAAGAATCAGCATCCTCAATCACAACTGGAGGATCCTGATTCTGTTCAGCAGTTACAAAAGTATCTGCTGACACATCTGAATCGGATGATACTTCTTTCTTGTATCCGAGTCCTGTTGCAAATTCATTAACATCTAGAGGAACAGATGGTTCAAAGTGAGTTCTATATTCCTCATCAGGCAGTGCATCGTAATTGTGTCTCACAGGTGGTGGACATTGCTTGTATCCAATGCATGTGACATCCCGTTTCTCTTTCTGTACGTCAATGATGTGATCCAACACATAGCTAGAGCTCAAATAACTGTCTAGCTTAAGTTGGATCGCCTCACTTTCAGTTTTTACACAAGCCATTTCCTTTTGCATTACCTCAAGACGAGTTATATACAAATTAATGTCAGTTTGTTTTCTGGAAACCATTTTTGTCAGCTCGGTTTTATCTTTCTTTAATTTTTCAATCATCGATTTAAATTCCTTTTCATGGTTTTCATAAAACATGTTGGCTTCTGTGCACTTAGAAAGATCCACGGTTAACTTCTGGTTGTGGATGAATGTCACATCATATTTCTCTTGCAAAGCCTCGTGTTTGCTTTGCAATTCACACCACTTATCATTCAATGAAACATGTTTGTCTTGCAAGTCAAACAAACTAGCTTGTAAAGCATCATGTTTGCCTTGCAACTCAGACATGTTTGCATCCAAATCAGCACATCTAACATGCAATCTATCACAATTATCACAATTATCACAAATAGCAGCAGTGGGTTCATCGACACATACCTGACTTGATGAACTGTCGACATTAGCCATAAAGGGTGAATGGAGAGAAGACGAAGAATAAGCAGCTTGATCCACCAAAATAGATCTTCTTTGAATTCCTGCTGCAGCTTCTTCCAATAGCTCATCAATATCTGCATTAACTGACGCAGTTGATGTGTCATCCACATGATCATTGCCTGAAGTGGAGGATTCTTCATCTGAGCTTCCACTATAACCAGAACTGTCTTCATCTTCAGAAGATTCATCACCATTGGTGGAAGATTCTCCACCACTGGCGTGTTTAAGATCATTAACCACTTCAGCAAAACATGCTGTTCCATTTGGAGCATCACCACTCAGCTGAATTGACCAATCACAACCTTCATCTACTTGAACCACAAGTGCCTGGTTGGCATTAGATGGTCCTGCTTGACTCTGGTTGTTGACAGGCACCAGTGTGCGCTCGTTGTTCCTTGCTTGGTTCTGATTTGCCCTGTTGCCTTGACCTCTTAAAGGATTTTGGTTTCCATGTTGAGATGGCCTCGTACATTCACGTTTGAAATGACCACGCTCACCACAATTGAAACACTTAACAGCCTGCTTATCAAACCCATACTTGGTGTCTTTCTTGCTTTCCAAGCTGGTTCTGCCGGTTCTTTCCATGAAATCCTTTGCTCGCCTAACAGCACTGGCAAAGGCCCACTTGATGTCCATCATTTCCATCTCCTCTTTATCGATCTGCTGATAGTCTTCTTGTGTCAGATTAATGTTACCAATCTGACCTTCCACTAATCCACAGTATGCGCTCACCAAAGTGTTCAGCAGCTCCATGTGTTCCTTTGCTACTTCCACACTGACTTTAGAAAAGCTTGAGGTGTCGAGCCGTACTGTATTTGGCTTTGATTGTTGACCAGCAGATGATGTGCTTCCATAACACGCTTGCTGTTGAGGAGGAAGTGGATTCCCATACATGTCTGTTGGTCCAGTAGATTGAGGAGGAAGTGGATTCCCATACATGTCTGTTGGTCCGGTAGATCGAACAGGTAATGGATTTCCGAACATATCAGTTGGTCTGAGAGGTCGTTGGCTTTGCTGTTGAGGAACTGGTTCAAGCGGATTTCCATACATGTCTGTTTTTGGAGGGACCGGAACTTGGATAGTATTGCCATACATGTCAGTACTAGACACAAACGCTGTTTGAATTGGAGCATGTGAAGAAGGTTTTGTAGAAGTGCTAGAAGTTCCATAATACATTTCAGGATTTTGTGGCACTGGAACTCTTTTAGCCTTGAGAGTTTCTTCCTGATTCTTGTTTTCCAGGAGTTGAACAAAGTCATTGAAGCTTGTTGTAGCTAAGGTGCCATTGTACTTCATGATTTCCAAGAAAGTATTCCATTGAGGTGGCAACGCATCTGCAAACTTTTTCACAATCTCTGCTGGAGTTGTAACAACCTCAAAATTTGACAATTCAGTCAGCAGATGATTAAATCGACTTGTCAAATCTCCTAAAGATTCATTCTCCATACAAGTAAAACCATCAAACTCTTTCTTTAGCAGGTCTTTTCTCAATTGACGTGTCGCTTCATTTCCTACGCCCCTTGTCTTCAATGCATCCCACAACCTCTTCGTTGTCTTGTAACTGACAAATTGATGATAAATATCTTTACTTAACGCCTGAGTAAGAATGGCATATGCCTTCTTTTCCAAATCATAGACCTTCTTCTGATCTTCCGTAAGATCTGCAAAGGTAGCAGCAGATGATGCAGCAACCTCTATTGTTTGATCGAAATCTGTGATGAACCGCAACCACAATTCTGTATTTTGTCCAAGGACGTATGTATGAAATCTGTCAATCCATCCTGGATATTCATATAAGTGCATCAACTTTGGAGGCCTATTCAAACTTCCGGTTTCGCTCTCGCTTAAGAGAATGCTTTGAACACTTGGAGTTTGATTTGATACGAATGCCCATTGACCGGTAGATATAGCATTAGCTTGCGAAGATGAATCCGGAGTCGGAGTACCAAAATACATTTCTGTATTTACCGGTCTACCCCATCTTGGATTCATTTTTTATCAAGAAAAATAAAACCTGAAAATCACCAACTTGTTAAACATAAACAGACTAAGGATCGAAAGATCAACACTTGTTCGAAGGATCAACAGTGTTCGAAAGATCACTGTTGAATTTCGAACAATGATTTCGAAAGATTCACCAAACGAAGGATCCTTATCTTTCGAAAAAGAACTGTAGACCGAAAGATATATACTTCGGTAAGATTCCTAGGTTCGAAGGATGATTATCTATCGAACCTCCTCTGATCGAAAGATGATCTTTCGACTTCGAAGGATATCCTTCGATCTGCACTGACACAGTTGACAAAAGTGACAGGTTGGTGAAAAAGTTGATGGGTTGGTAGAAACTTTCGGCAGAAGGTATGTTCAGACCATACTTTCTGCCAAAACAGATTTTGAAACAATAAAATATACCAAAAACCGAAAGATCAACCCAGAAACCGGTCACCGGAGTAAGCCGGAATTTGGCCGGAAATTGCCAAATTTCTTAAAAACAAGTTTTTAAGTTACCCAACCCGTCTTTTAACACATCCGGTTCGTTTAGAACACGTTTTTAACGGCGAGAAAAACAGTAAAAACGGCTGCAAAACCAAGTGAGTTTTATCCAAACACTCCAAAGTCTTGTATAAACTCGGTTTTTAACAAGGAAAAGAGCCACGGCTCTGATACCACTTGTAGGTCCCTCGGAGGTTGAGGTTGAACCTATTCCTTGTTATGACTAACACACTAGCAAGTGCGGAATCCAAGCTAGCATGCAAACCGAGATAGAACAAGCACAAACACAACACACAAACTTCACCGATTAACACCACTTGTATTAATACTATGAAAGGTTCGGTTACAAGCACAAGGTTTACAAATGTGTTTTGCAAACTCTCTCTAACTTTCGTGTGTGTGTTCTCTCTTCAGAATGCTCTCACTTCTCACACTTGTCTCTCTTTCGTGTCTAATCTATGAAGTGAACACAATGCATGGGTATATATACCCAACACAGATCGTCTGGTCGAAGGATCAGATAGACTGATCGAAGGATCATCTATCGACCAGAAACCTATCGAAGGATCAACATGAACACCTCGAAGGATGACATCTTTCGAGGTCCATCAATCATCCATCGAAGGTTTATCTTTCGAGCTCATCGAAGGATATAAACAATCCTTCGATGACTCATCCTTCGACACACACATCTTACAAACATTGTTCTAACTGTTTGGCCAAGTCAAACCAGGAGGATGGTTGACTTGGTCAAACTTACAAGACTAACAAAGACATCGTTTGGTATCATGACAAAGTACAGACACAAGTGCACCAACACACTTTGATTGTAATTTACTGCACTTTTGATTGTAATTTTAGGGTTTTAATGTTTTTAGGCCCGTAATTAAACATGTTATCTCGTATCAATGTTGAGATCTTCTCGTATGTCATGAAATAACTGAAAGTGATCAGAACGAAGGTTAGTTTGTTAGATATGGTGGTTTTTTTAGCGTTTAGAATGTGCTCTTTGGGTTTTCTTTTGATGAGTCAACAACAGATAAGTTTGCGGATTCAACTAAGGCTTTGTTGTTGGTTTTGAATGCGAATATTGTTTTATTTGATGATATTGCACTGATTTTCCAGTCGAGAATTTGTTAGATCTGGTGGTTTTTTAAGGGTCTAGAATTTGTTAGAAGTATATGAGAAATAGATATCTCAATTTTTCTTAATGATTGCATAATAACATTGAAAGGGCGACACGTCGAGCTCATGAGCAATTTCAAACAGCTTTGGAGGAACAAAGCAGGTTCATTTATTTCATTTGTACTGTTATCGAGTTGTCCCATTACTTTGAATAAACTGACTTAAATGGGTTGTATTTAGTTTGTAATTTCACTATAGAAACAATTTCTCTTGCTTGGTCATAATCGTCGCCTCAAGTTTACTTTGGAAAACAACTTCAATAAAGAGACAAGACTAAACTTTTTGGTCTTATATGTTATTTTGCATGAGAACAAGACCACCTATGAGTAGGTGTTTGCTTTTGTCTTTCTTCTTTCAGCAATCTTGATGATTTTATAGCCTATTTGTTGATGATTTTCAGTAATATGAATATTAGAAATGATACAGTTGGAATTGTTTTAGAGTTATGTATATTATTACTTGAACATGCATATTGTTATTATTATGTGTGAATATTAGAAATGATGTGACACGTTATTAATGTTTATAGCTTTGATGCGGCAAAGAGCTAATGCTTCTACTGTTCGGAAGGAGTTCACAACGACAAAGGGCAAAAAGTACGACTAACCAAGCTCTTAACTTTATGTAACTTTTGACTGTTATAGTTTTTGTATTTAATCAAGTTCATACCCTATGCAGATATTATTACAAGTTTACAAAACAATCTAAATGGACAATACCTGTGGAATAATCGTTTAAACCATAACCGTCAGGTATGCTCCAAACATTTTCTCTAAATAATCGAAATTCTCCACCAGTTTTTTTATTTAATTTCGATCACCTTATTTGTTAGTCTTCATTCCTCTTTGTTTTTGATTTCAATGATGACGATTCAAGAAACTTTTGTCTCTTCCGATGATGACGATTCAAGAAACTTTTGTCTCTTCCGAGTTTGAAAACTTTGTACGGCGATTGAACATTGAGGTAACGATTATGTGCTTGATTCTCATTCTATGATCATGATCGAATTTTAGGCTGTTAATCTATGGAATACTATTCCATGATTGTTTTTGAAACAATCTGAATTCATCTTCTGTTTCAGAGGCCGATTTCGCGTTCACTGCTCTATGATATTAGGTACGACCTCTTATTTCAGGTAGGTTTTTGAAATTTGAAACGATTATCTCTGTTATTCTCATTCTATGATCATCATCAGTTTTTAGATACAATTAATGTATTTAATACTATTTCGTGATTATTTCGAAAACAATCTGAACTCATCTTCTGTTTCAGAGGAAGATTTAACATCCACACACAGAAGAGGATAAGAAGATGCAAGTAGGGTCTCATTCTAACAGCTGGTGGTTGGTCCAGCCCGTTGGCATTTTCTGAAAGAGAGGATGATATTGAGGAATCTAGAAGGTCATGTCTCAGCTTCCGTGAACACAACAAAAGGTAAAGTCTGTTAATTTCTTCTACTACGAGTTCGTACTTCCTTTTATAAGTCATAATATTGATTTAGTTTATCGTGAGTTTCATTGAGATAAGGCATGATAATTGATTGTTTATAGTGGGTTTTGATATTGTCGTTTCTATTAGTTTGTTAGTTTTGGTTATTAATCATCGATGTATAACATGTTTACCGGACACGTTATTGTTAATTATGAGCCTGTCTGGAATTTTGGATTGTTAATTGAGTGTATGAAGTTTGTTTATATGTATCTGAAGATTTGTTAATGAATTAGGACATGTTTAGGAGATAATTGAGTGTATGAAGTTTGTTTGTATTTATCTGAAAATTTGTTAATGAATTAGGGCATGTTTAGAGAAAGATAAGGTGACTGAGAAGTTAGATATCAACGAGAGCTCAGAGAAAGATAAGATGGCTGAGAAGTTGGATGTTAATGAGAGCATAGAGAAAGATAACACCACTGAGAATTTGGATGATGAAAACAATGATAAGGTCGATGGTTTGCAGTCATTGGACACATAACTGGATCGTGGCACTATTTCCACAAGCACGGAGGGAGTTCAGGTAGTTGAGAAGGTTTCCTTGGAAGCTTCTGTTACAGTCACTGATTGATTTGGATATCAATAAAAAGTTTTTTAGTATCAATGAAAAGTTTCAATTTTTAGATATCAATACATTTGATTCAGTTGGGATCTGCAGTTCGCGCTTAGAAGCTTTTGCGGTCAATTAACGAAACCTGCGAATTATGGATGTTGAGAATGAAAAATGTTGGCAAAAATCTAAGGTATGCTCATTAAAGTTGTAATTTTAGCTTCATTTTCTGCTTAACTATCCAATTCCAGCTTCTTTGCTCGATCTTCCACCAGGATTGGAAGAACATTTGTAGGTAATCCTTTTCGTGCCGTTATTCTTTCACTCGTATTTCCGATTTACGCAATTGCTTTTGCTTGATTCTGTCATTTCAAAATAGTTTATTTATTAATTTCATTATTCATTTCAGATGAACCAATCAGTGGATCATAATTCAACCGATAATCGTAAGTTCAACTTATTTGATTCTTAGCTGTAATAATTACTACACTGCTTATCTAAACTGATAATGTCACACACATATACAGCAGTTTACAGATTATTGATTTTAGCTTTATATTGTAACATTTGAAATAAATTTCTAATAAATCTTCTGGCATTAGTTAGGTTGACTTAACACTAGAATACACAGTTCTGAAAAAAATGTATTTGTTTTATTAGACTGACTAAACAACTTAATGTACCTTTTTTTTCCAAAGACTTTATCGTTCCTTTTTAATGAAGTGATATCTTTGTTTCTGGCTTACCAGAGAATGGAAGCAAAGGTGTCGAAGTTTATGTCGGTGGTTTGGCCCGTCTCTTACTGAAGACAAGGTTCATAAGGTTAGTCGTCCCTTTGTTTATGGTCCTGTTCTCATCACAATGTCTGTACTACAAAAGTAATATTCATTATATGGTATAGTGTTGAACTACGCTAACTTTGATTTTGTTTTAATAGGTTTTTTTCAATTTGTGAAGAAATCATGGACATGCGCTTGAGTAAGGATCAAACTGGAAGCCTAAAGGTGATTTTTTTGTATACCTTTACTGTCTAAGCTTTGGTGATGTGATCAAATATTTCTTAAATTCCATTGCGGTGGTGATCCGGATAGTTTTGGCGTGCTGAACTCCATCCAACAAAAACGGCATACATGCGAACTCACTGGCACGCACGTGAAATGAAATCAAGATATGTGATAAATGAATGCATAGGATGAATAGCTTTAAAGTTAATAGCTTCTGTGGTTGACTTGAATGAACTCTAGCTTTGTATAACAAGTAGTCCTAATACTTATGTTTATTTTAAAATGAATGCATAGGACTACCCGGTGCTTTAACACGACGTCTAATCGTTAGAAGGATTGTGCAATGAACAACGGTTTGGGAGTGGTCTTATGCTAACATGTCATCATTGTATGATTTTGTATTATTTTTTCAATATGATTTTGTATTATTTTTTCATAAATAATGCTCATCAACTTAAAACCATTGTTGTTGATAAATCTGTTGATACAGTGGTTGATACATCTGTTGACTTTGGTTAACAGATGGATGAAAACAGATGGATATGGATGACCAAAGTCAAACCACTGTTTGCAAAACTATGATTCTTATTGGTTCAAAAGTCTGCTTGACCAAAGTCAAACCATTATTTACCTTATTTTCTATATCAAACATGTACGCTAAAATAAACTATCTTTAACATTGTTTTATAAAGATATGTAACTAAACATAAAGAATTTAAATAATATATTATAATATGTTTTTTAGTATTTGCTTCCGATCGTTATTAAAACAAACCCGTGTGTTCACACGGGTGTACACCTAGTTTTATATAAAACCACCACTCACAAAAGATTGAAATTCAAAACCCTAAATCTGCAAATTTTCACCACTTCGGTTCTAAATCACCAAATTCCCCAAATTCATCCATCAATTCACCAAAATTCGGATCCTGTCGCTGGAAAGACACAAATCCGGTCGATCGTCACCATCAGAAGGCGTCATTTTAACAAATTTTTACGGTTTCTCAAGCTCTATCAACAGTCGTGATTTCTAGGGTTCATCCTGATTCCAGTATGATGATCAATCTCTATTCTAATTCAATTGCATCTTCTTCTTCTTCTATTGCTTCTATCGGCTCTCGGATTCGTGTCAATTATAAGATGGTTATTGTTACGGCATTGAATCCAAGTAGCTTTTCAATTGCTTTCACTTATTAGATCTGTTTTCTATTTTGATTTCGATATGGATTTGGTAGAAGTTTAAATGAAATTGATTACGAGTTCAATTTAGGTTTATATGTGAATCTAAATTCAATTCTGAAAATTTTAAGTAATATAGTTAGATCTGAATGTAAGCGTCCGTGATCTGCTTCCATGTTTCGTTGTGTATGTGGATTAGGTATCACATATGCATGTAGACTATCACATTTAGTGATTTGTGTAGAATGTTTTATGCATTGTATTTCTAGTTAGGGTTTTTATAAGATCTGTGAGATTTTAGGTTTAGTAAATGGATTATTAAGATCATAGGATGTCCGGATCCTTTGATCTATAACGTATTTTTACACATAGATGGAATGATAATGGGATAAGATGTAGTGATCTACGGTTTCGAGAGCTATCGATCGATAACTGGATCATGATTTTACATATAATTTGTATATGAAATGATTTGTTCTGTTCTGTTCACATTTTGCTTTGCTGCAAATCGAACAAGTTTTCATCTGCCTCGGTTTTGTAAAGTAGATCAATATATTAGGTGTGACATGATAACTTCATGTTATTATATATATACACACACAGAGGTTTTTTTACTATGATCATGATTAGTGTGAGTGTGCGACACAAGTATAATGTTTTTATTTTAACATTTGAGTATGTCTATACTGTTTCATAACATGGCATTTTAGAGGTAGTGTATTACTGTATTAGTGTATGTATATGAGTAGTTGTATAGCCTGAGATTGTCGGTTACCTTTTGGTTAGTCTGTTAGGTAGCTCCATTGAAGTTTGTTCTCCTATATATAGAATAGAGCTTGTCATCATACATTTTGATTGATTCGCTTTCATATGAGATAGATGAGTTCTTGGTGACTTTTAAGTGTAACGAAATCTGGAGAGTAGCAGTGTAGGACAACCTTTAAAACAGTGGCGGATCCAATGTTTTTCATTATGAGGGCCAAAAACAGGTCGTGTAAATAAGGGTCGAACCCTATGTTGTCAAAAGCTCAAGGCACACTTAAGGCGCAAAGGCCTTGCCTGGAGCCTAGGCGCAAGGCGCAAAAAAAGCGAGGGTTTTTTTAAAATAAGGCGCAATAATAAAATAATAAAAAATATATATTTAATAAGCATAAAAAATTAATTGTTTATCACTATTATACAAATATAATAGAAAATTATTACTATATCTTTTTAGAATATGTAGAATGATAATAATAATTAATGTGTTTTAAAATATATTTAGCAATTGTAACAACTTAAAACAATAAAATTGAAGAACGATTAAAAACAAATCAATTGGGCCACCCATCTATTTTATTAAAATAAATTCTCAGTTTTGTTACATAAATAAAAACATGGCCCAGCCCAATCTACCCATTAGTAATAGAGTGATTAGGGTTCAGGTTTTGAAAAGCCGCCATACACACCAATACACACCAGTACTTGAGAATTATTAGGGTTACAACTATCTAGCTTGAAGATTCAAGTTGCTCATCCACAAGTTTACCACCTTCAAGGTATTTTTCAAGTTGCTAGACCATGTTCCTATCTATCTACTCCCTCTATCTTTCGATTCAGGCCCTTTTTTTACATTTCTGGCCGTTTTTTTCCGATTAAGCGCGCCTTGCTGTGCCTGCGCCCAGCTCCAGGCGAGCGCCTGGAGATCGCTTTTACAAAAAAAGCCCAAATCATCGCCTAGGTCACCACGAGGCGCTCTAGCCGCGCTGCGCTGCGCCTCAGCGCCTAGGCGCGCGCCTAGTGCGCTTTTGACAACATAGGTCGAACCGACCCTTATTTACACGACCTTTAATTCATTTAAAACAGTGGCATCTCACATTGTTGGATATCCACGCATGGGCCCCAAGAGAGAGCTGAAATTTGCTCTCGAATCGTTCTGGGACGGCAAGAGCACCGCCGAAGATTTGCAAAAGGTGGCTGCTGATCTCAGATCATCCATCTGGAAACAGATGTCCGATGCTGGCATTAAGTACATCTCTAGCAACACATTTTCGTATTACGATCAACTGGAACGACGGTGAAATCGGTTTCGACACTTACTTCTCCATGGCTAGAGGAAACGCTTCGGTTCCCGCTATGGAAATGGCCAAGTGGTTTGACGCCAACTAGTAAGTTCCGTAATCAAACCGAGGTTTTCGTATGTTGATTTGCACCGTAATTTGATTGTTATACTGATGTTTTTGATGAACAGCCATTTCATTTCACAAGGCTGTGACTGAATACAAGGAGGCTAAAGCTGTATGTGTTCTGATGTGTTCTAGCTGAAGCATTAAAAACGCTAACTTCCTTGCCTGGTGTTAGCGGTTACACTTTTGATTTGGTGCGTCGGGAAGGTTTTGCGGGGTGCTGAGGTGGCCCTCCCGATGAACCTCAGCCGGGGTCCACGTTGTTGGCACACCCGGACGTGTTTTTGACATGTTGCGCAGACAGTCCCTTTGTTCTGATTACATTAAGATGTCTGTACTTGAGGAGGCTGATAAAATGCTTTCAATGGGGTTCAAGGATCTGATATATGGTCAAATTAAATTTTACCAGGAGTAATTAGTGTCTAACAAGTGGTTTTTCTTGTTCCAGATCTATGATATCTTCCGGTTGTTGCCATCGATGGTTCATGTTGGCGTGTTCTCCGCAACTAACCGGTTAGGATTCTTGTGAAGCGTGATGAACTCACTTTGGAAGGTATCAAATAGTTCTATTTGAATATGGACAAAGAAGGCTGGAAGCTTGAAACACTCTGTAACCTTTACGAGACGTTGGCAATCACATGTTTCAATTATTTATCATTTGTCTTTTTTGAGATATACTCAAGTTAGTTTTGTTTTTTAAAAACACTAGAACTTGCGTTATGTATTATTTCGGTGAATTTAAGTAGGTTTTTTAATCTTTTCTATATATTTTTTTGGTGATTTTTCATGCAATTTTCAGCATTAAAAAACAATTTTATACAAAAAAATTAAATATTCCAGTTTTTTTCTTTTTTTTTTAAATTTTATATTTCGTTTAAATTCTTTAAGAAATGGCGTAGGAAATGCGTTGCAAATAAATTTCCAACACCATATTTCCGTTGCAAATACGTCACAAATCTTATACAAGAGTAATTAAAGAATCGTAGGAAATGCGTTACAAATTTTCAACACAATATTTCCGTTGCAAATGAGTTGAACTTTGTGTAGTAAATGCGTTGCAAAAAGTTTTCCACGAGGCTTTTTCCAACATTAGGTTTTTGTGACAAATGCGTTGCAAATTCAGATTTGCGACGCATTTTTAACGGAAAAACACGTTGAAAAGTTCCATTTTTCTAGTAAATAAATCAATGTAACTCTTATTTTGTAGGAACTAACTAATTCAAAGACGTTACAATTTAATTTTAATAATTTTTTATGCATGGTGGTACATAGCTTGGAAGCAAAATAAGGAATCAAATATATTCTAAAGTAAGATTAAAAGAAAACTTGATAAAAGAGCAATGCTTATGTATGAAACTCGAATCCCATACCTAACTTACTAACACCAGAACCGTTTTTTAAAGTTTTCTGCTCCCAAGAAGATTGATATCTATAACATTCGCTACATGAAATTTTAATCCATAAACACATTCTGAAAAACCAACTTACTCCCACTCCCATTTCACTGTTAACAATGGCTGATGCTGCTGTTTCTGCCCTTGTCAATCTCATATTTGAGAAGCTTGCTGATGAAGCCTTCAAGAAGTATGTTCGCGCTCAGGGTATTCATGACGAGCTCGAAAAACTGGGGGATAAACTATCCCAGATTCGAGCTCTGCTTCATGATGCTTCTGACAAAGAAATAAAGAAAGAAGCTGTTAAACAATGGCTGAATCGTCTCCAGCATCTGGCTTACGATATTGAAGACGTACTCGACGATGTGGCTACCGAAGCCATGCGTCGTGAGCTGACCCAGGAATCAGGAGCAAGCACAAGCAAGGTAAAAAAACTGATTGTCTCAACTTGCTGCACAAATTTCTCACTAAGTCATAGGTTGTCTCCCAAAATAGATAGTATTACCACCAAGTTAAAACAACTATATGAAGAAAAACATAAGCTAGGTTTGACTGTGGAAAATGAAAAACAGAAAGATGGTAATAGAGGAAATGAAACCTCTTTGCCAGAACTTTATGTTGTCGGGCGAGAAGGTGAGAAAAAAAGATTGCTCAACCAGCTGTTAGGGGGCGAGTCATCTACAGAAAAGTTTAGCATCATACCCATAGTTGGTATGGGTGGGGTTGGAAAGACCACTCTAGCTAGACTTTTGTATAATGATCCACAGGTGAAGGATCACTTTCAACTCAAGGCTTGGGTTTGTATTTCTGATGATTTTGATGTATTTAAGATAAGCCAAACCATCTTTCAAGATGTGAATAGAGAAAAAAAGGAATTCAAAGATTTAAATCAGCTTCAAAAGGCTGTTACAGAGCAATTTAAAGACAAGCGATTTTTGCTTGTTCTTGATGATGTGTGGACTGAGAACTATGAAAACTGGGAAAAACTTGTGCTCCCATTTCATTCGGGGGCACCAGGAAGTAAGATAATCATGACAACTCGCAAGAAGGAACTACTCAGAATCTTAGGTTTTGATCATCTTGACCTTCTTGAGAGTTTGTCACCTGAAGATGCTTTGTCTTTATTTGCTTTCCATGCATTGGGTGTTGATAGCTTTGATTCATACCCAACACTTAGGGAAAAGGGTGAAGCTATTGTGAAAAAGTGTGGTACTTTGCCTTTGGCTTTAAAAGCAATTGGAAGATTGCTAAGAACAAAAACAACACCTGAAAAATGGGACGACGTGTTAAGTAGTCAGATATGGGATACAGAATATGTTGGTGATCTTTCTGCAGATTGGAAGGTGATTTTTCCGGCCCTTATGCTAAGCTACCATGATCTTTCTGCAAATTTGAAGAGGTTGTTTGCATATTGCTCCTTGTTCCCTAAGGACTTCTTGTTTGACAAAGAAGAGTTAGTCTTATTGTGGATGGCGGAAGGGTTTTTAAGCCAATCAGAAGCAACCAAGGCACAAGAAGATTTTGAAACATTGTTATCAAGGTCCTTTTTTCAGCAAGCACCTAATGATGAATATTTATATGTGATGCACGACCTGATGAATGACTTGGCCACATTTGTTGCCAAAGAATTTTTTTTAAGGTTTGAGAATCATACCATGCCGGGGAAGGAAGCTTTGGCAAATTACCGTCATATGTCATTTATTTGTGAGCAATATGAAGCTTACCAAAAGTTTGAGCCATTTAAAAGGGCAAGAAGTCTGAGAACATTGTTGGCAGTATCTATGAATCAACATATAATAAAGTACTTTTCCAGTAAGATTTTGGTTGATTTACTTCCTCAGTTACCACTCTTAAGGGTCCTTTCTTTGAGTGGCTTTAATATAATTGTGGTACCGGATTTCATTTGTAATTTGAAGCACTTGAGATATCTTAATTTATCTCGAACTAACATCAAAGAGTTACCAGAGAACATTGGTAATCTTTTTAATCTACAAACATTGATCATTTTTGGCTGTTGGAGATTGACTAAGTTGCCTAAAAGCTTCTCAAAGCTCAAAAAGTTGCAGCATTTTGACTTTAGGGATACTTCGTCTCTTATAGAGTTTCCCTTGGGGATTGGTGAGCTGAAAAGCCTACAAACTCTAACCAAGATTGTCATTGGAGGAGATGGTGGGTTTGCTATAACGGAGCTTAAGGGATTAAATAATCTCGGTGGGGAACTTTCCATTGAAGGGTTGTGCAAAGTGCAAAGCGCAGTGGATGCACATGAGGCAAAATTATCTCTAAAAAAGCTTACTAAGTTAGAGCTGAATTGGGGGGAGGGTTCTCAACATGGAACACCTCAAAAGGAGGTTCTCGAAGAGCTGAAGCCTGATAGTGAATGGTTGAAAGAGCTTGTAGTTAAGTCATATGGGGGAATAGAGTTTCCGAAATGGGTTGGGCATCCTTCTTTTCATCAGTTGGTTGATGTGTCGATAAGTGACTGTAAAAACTGTACATCTCTACCACCACTTGGGCAACTACCTTTACTTAAGAAGTTGTATATAAGTAGCATGCCTAATGTTATATTCATAGGTTTTGAGTTAACTGGGACCAACCAGCTAACTGTTGCTGCCTTCCCTTCACTTGAAATCCTAAGTTTTAAAATTATGCAGGGGTGGGAGGTATGGTCAAACAATAACGAGGTTTTTGAAGCAGTGTTTCCATGCCTTCGGGAGCTTCAGATAGTAGACTGCCCCAAATTGATTGAAGTCTCATTAAAAACACTACTTTCAGTGCTTCCATGCCTTAGAGGACTTCAAATAGAAAAGTGTCCCAATTTGATTGAATTCTCACCTGAAGCACTACCCGCAATTGAATATTTGTGGTTTGAAGATATGTTGGGATGGAAGACATGGTCTACCAATGATGCAGTTTTTCCTTGCCTTCAAGAGCTTCATATAAACAATTGTCCTGAATTGATTGATGTCTCAGCTGAAGCACTACCTTCGGTAACGGTTTTAGAAATTGCTGAATGTGGCGATGGTGTGTTGAGAAGTCTGGTTCGGGCAGCTTCATCAATTACTAAGTTGAAAATGAGTTCTATTTCAGGGCTTACTTATGAGGTGTGGAGAGGTGTTATAGAGCACATTGGGGCAGTTGAAGAAGTAAGCATTGAGGAGTGTAATGAAATAAGATACTTGTGGGAATCAGAAGAAGAGGCGAGTAAGGTTCTTGTGAATATAAAGAAATTGGAAGTATATAAATGTTCAAATTTGGTGAGTTTAGGAGAGAAAGAAGAAGAGGATAATTTTGGGAGCAACCTCCTGTCATCTCTTAGGATTTTGGATATCCGAAGATGTAGTTCACTTACACATGTCTCCTGTCCAAATAGCATTGAAAGTTTGGATATCAGTTATTGTAGGTCACTTACACATGTCTCCTTCCCAACAGCAGCAACAGGAGGAGGAGGGCAGAAACTCAAGTCACTTAAAATAGAAGTTTGTGAGAAACTAATGGAAAATATTAGCAGCGCAAATATGCCCATGCTTGAAAGCATAAATATAAGGGACTGGACCAATTTGAAATCAATCATGCAATTGGGTAACTTCATTTACCTCAC
Source organism: Helianthus tuberosus (assembly GCA_030545235.1). NCBI lineage: Eukaryota > Viridiplantae > Streptophyta > Magnoliopsida > Asterales > Asteraceae > Helianthus > Helianthus tuberosus. The sequence continues at coordinate 154,089,464 of CM060427.1, read as the reverse complement.
TGAGTTGTATCTATCCCATTGTCCAAGTATTGAGTCATTTCCTGACATCCAAATGCCTGTTCTCACCCATTTGAAAATAGAAGAATGTAACAGCATGGAGTCATTGTCTGCCCTTCAAATGAAGAATCTCAGCTCTTTAAAAGATTTGGAAATCACAAATTGTACAGGTATTGATGCTTCCTGTCATGGTGGGGTTTGGCCCCCCAATTTGTGTTCCCTTAAAATAGGGGGGTTGAAGAAGCCCATGTCAGAGTGGGGCCCTCAGAAGTTTCCATCTTCCCTTGTTGACCTAAGGTTATATGATGAACCCGATGTGAGGAATTTTAGACAATTATCCCACCTATTCCCCTCTTCTCTTACTCATCTTTTGATAGATAATTTTGATAAACTGGAATCACTTTCAATGGGACTCCAACACCTCACCTCCCTCCAACATCTCACCATTTACGAGTGCCCGAAGTTGAAAAATCTGCCAAAACACCTCACCTCCCTCCAACATCTCAACATTTGGTACTGCCCAAAGATGAAACATCTGCCAAAACAGCTAATGCCTTCACTTTTGAGTTTGAGAATATATTACTGCCCAGATCTGAGAAAAAGGTGTGAAGGAAGAGGATCCCACTACTATCCCCTCATCTCTCATATCCCCGACATTTACCCCAGGTACTTTTTAATTATATAACCTTTTGACTCCTTGTGGTTTTTTCATATGTGTAAATTATATATTTATTTTTGATTTCATTTAAAAAACAAATTTTACGTACAGTCTAAAGACAATTAAGTAAATTATTCAGAATTATGAGATTTATTAACAACTTTATGACACATATTTTTCCTTTCTAGTTTGAATTGAAAGAGGCTAGAAGAAACAGAAAATGCCAGTTTCTTTAGAAAGTGGAAGAGACTCTTCAGGAACAAGAAAGAGCTTCTGGAACCCTGGTTTGTTTGTTTTTTATAAGACATTATTTTTCTATGCTCAGGACAATTGCAGAAAAAAAAAAAACAAAATGGTTTTTTAGTCTTAAAAAGTCAAGCTTTTTTACTTTCTTTTCAGGTTTTACTCTGTTAACAGTATTTTCTACGGATATATCAGAATTTATGTGATATTCTGAACCCGGAGGTAGATGACATATATTCAAAGATGTAGAAAGCAAGGTTTTGTGAAGCTCAAATTATTGCAGATTCAACATTTGACTTTTTTAGTCATAGGTCAAACTCATAAAAATAAAGTAAGTCAGAATTAATTGTTTGTAAAATCAATTGATTTGTGTGTTGGGAAGAACTAAAGGAGATGAGGATAGTGATGTAGATCACATGAGAGTTGAATTAATTCTAATACTAAAATGTTTAATTGTAATGCAGGAAACAAAATATTGAATATTGAAACAAGGAGTTGCTGAAGTAAACTTGTAATGTTTAATATTGATTTGTGTGTTGGGAAGAACTAAAGGAGTTGCTGAAGAATACACTTTAATTGGGCCTGATCAAAAGAAAAAAAAGGTTTGGACTCAACTGGGTTGTAGCTACGTTTGATTGGGTTGCAGAAGAGGAACTTGGGTTGTTGGCGTTGGCTTAATCTTGATTGGGATATAGCCGGGTCATCGAAACGGGTCGAAACCAGGTTTCACATGAACGGGTCAAAAGGTTGTTGAAGAATTGGTCTTGGTTGACCGGAAAAGGAGTTGAATGTGTGAAAGTTAGCAACTTGTGAACGTTGAAATACAATTTTATCGGATCGTGGAATAGTGGCAGATATCAAGCATGTGTGATGTTGTTTTTCTATAAATAATATAGTTGCAGTAGTTTGTTTTGTACACTCATTTTTTATCAAGAAAGTATGCAAGCAAAGAACCTTTGTGTTCATATTGTTTGTGAGTGTTTGATCTTGGGCCTGAACCAGCAGTTGGCACAGTACTGGAGGCTGTCAAAAAAGGAATTTTGAGTTTGCATATTTTATAATGAACTTCAAGCAAACATAATGGCAGAATACAAGTTTCTCTTGTTCACAATCGGTTCACCAGTTGGGTTTCTTATGTTTAACTTTGATGCAATGTATTTGTATTTGGCGCTTTAATTTTTGTTGAGTTATGACACATGGATTCCTTCTTGTGATTATTGTTTGGGTTTGTTAATTGACTGATGAATGATTGTTGAATCTCTTGATGATGCCATCCCACCCTAGATAGACTCTGTATGTGTAATTGATGTCCGATTGGTTCAGTTTGCTATTATTCATGCCTAAAGTTAGTCAATCAAACAATATGTTGTAACATCTCGACATATTATTAAAGATGGGCTGAATTGATTAGAACAACAAGAAAGTTGATTTTGGGTGTTACTGGGTTAGTGTGAACTACCCTTTTAAAGCCTGCAAGGTGTTTGATGAAATGTCTTAAGTGTGTATTTCGTAATTTGGAGATTTTGGCTTTAGTTTTGTTCTTAACATTATAATTAATCAAAATGAATATATATACGCATGATGGAAATGTATGGTTATGGCCAGAAGTCCTTGTTGTGTAAATGAATTAAAATCATTTAGAAAGAAAGAACTTGTGAAAAAGGGTTCGTAACGGGTCAAATGAGAGAATGTAATATTTATCTATTTCATTCACATTACAGACCAACTACTCTTATTCCCATGGCCGAAACCGCCGCTGCTGGCTTCATCAAAGTCATTTTTGAGAAGCTAGCCAATGAAGCCTTGATCATATATGTTCAGATCTCATGGACTTCAATCCGAGCTGAATGAACTAGGGAGCAAATTGTCCCAGATCCAAACTCTCCTTAATGATGCTTCTCACAAAGAAGTAACTGATGAATGTGTTTGGCTATGGCTCAACAGTCTGCAACATGTGGCTTACGATATTGATGACGTGCTCGACGATGTGGCCACCGAAACTATGCATCGTGAGCTGACCTAGGAATCAAGAGCAATTACCAGCAAGGTAAGAAAGCTCATCCCAACTTGCTGCACAAATATCTCACTAAGTCATAGGTTGCGTCACAAGTTAGATAGTATTAACACCAAGTTACAACACCTAGAAAAACAAAAGTCTGATCTAGGTTTGATTGTGAAAGATAACAAACAGAAATATATTAATAGAGGAAACGAAACCTCTTTGCGAGAATCTGGTGTTGTTGGACGAGAAGGTGAGAAAGAGAAACTGCTCAAGAAGTTGTTTGGGGATGATCAGTCATCTAAGGAATGCTTTAGCATCATACCCATAGTTGGTATGGGTGGGGTTGGTAAGACCACTCTAGCTAGACTTTTATATAACGATACAAAGGTGAAGGCTCACTTTGAACTCAAGGCATGGGTTTGTGTGTCTGATGATTTTGATATTTATAAGATAAGCAAAACATTGTTTCAAGCTGTGTCACGGGAAAAACAGGAATTCGAAGATTTAAATCAGCTTCAAATGGCTCTTACTAAGCAATTTACGGAGAAACGATTTCTACTAGTACTTGATGATGTGTGGAATGAGAACTACGACGAATGGGAAAACCTAGTGCGCCCGCTTCATGTGGGAGCTCTTGGAAGTAGTGATCGGTGCATTTTAGGCACACCTTAATTGACATTATTTATAATCAAAATGCACCGATATTATCACAAAAGACATTACTTTGATTGGTTTCTATATGTTGCAGGTTAAGATGAAAATGAGCTAAAACGATGCATTTATATAAATAATATGAGATGAAAGTTTGTGGATAATTCATCACTCAAAACACTACTAATGTGATATATTATTTTCAATTATATCAGTTTGTGGTGAATTTATTATACGAAGAAAATTGCAAGAGACTAGTTTATGTTGAGCTTTAATGCATATTCAAATATCAATTGGGTTTAAATAAATTGAATTAAAATTAGCTAATTTATTGTGTTGATTTAATTCTTAGCTTACCATTTGGAACTCAAATGCACGAGAAGAAAAGAAATCAATAAATGTGTTGGGCTTGAACCATTATATTAAAATTATATATGCATGCCACTTGGGCTTTGGGCCTATCATAGGAAAGGAAACAGTTTGTTTTCAAAAGAGAAGTCGGTGGATGGAATTAAAAGGGAACGGCTGAATTAACATAAAAGTTTTTGCAACTTTTGAGAGGGGGATTTAAGTCACAGCCGTCACAGAGGAACATCAAGGACGAATTCTGCCTAGCTTTTACATCTTTCAAAGTTGATGATGATGTCAGAACGATTCGGGATGACAACCGGTGCCGTGAAGACAAGCATGCGCGGCTAAACTTCTTGTGACTTCTGCCCGGATGAACGTTTACACGGTTTGACTTAGTTATTCGTTTTTTCTGATTCTTGTAAACTAGTATAACTTGACTACTTGTGTTGTTTTATTGATAAACGTTGGTTGTGTTTAAATTATTTGTCGTTTTATCAAGCGTATTGGCACCATACTTGCGTTGTTAGCGGGTTGGTAATTTGGTGGGTAGTTGACACAATTAAACGGATTGTTAGGTTGTATGGTGAATATTAAAAACTATCCTTAACAATTAATCAAAACCATTAATTCCAAGGCCATGTCTATGTGGTGTTTTGAATCAGTAAACGGATTTTTATGTTAAAACGGGTATTCGGGATTCCGGGTGAAGGTTACTTCTTCTTAACATTGATAACACTTTTCGTGACAAATCGTGTTTTCTTTTAAATCTACAAACAAACCCCCAAGTTAGATAATTTAGATTTAATTTAGAATTTTTAACACTGACCACAAATTCCCCGTGGATATGATACCCTACTTACGCTATCTACGTAGTTTAATTAGGTTTTTGATTGACCCTTACGACAGTCATCAAAATGGCGCCGTTTTCGGGGAGTTCGTGCGCTTAGTGCTAGTTTAGGTGTCTGATTCTGCTCATGATGAATAACAGTCATCAAATTTACGTAACCCAACCACAAATGCCTAATGCAAACATTTAAAACAAACTAAATCTACTAAACTAACATCATCAACATAACATAAGGTGGTTTTACCTGTGTAAGTGGCTGAGGTGTCTGATTCTGCTCATGATGAATAACGGCACTCGAGGCTGAAGGTACCAAAGAAGGTTTACGCCCAATTCCTCTAATGTATCCGCGCCGAGTACCCAATACCTTTTCAAATACTTGGACCTCATTTGGGTATGACGCACCACTTCTTCTAATTCACCTTCCATGTAAGGTAGACCTTTGGTCCTTTGGGACTCGAACTCTTACTTTAACCTGGTTTCAATTTGACGAAGACGGCACTAACACGCTTCAATCTTGATCATGGGATCCGGAGAGTCAAAGTCGAATTGCAAATCGGATAGCAAACGAGGAAGGAGAAGATGGACTGCAAATTTGGATGAACAAAAGCAAAATTGAACAATTTCTTGATTAGGGTGTAGGTCCCTCGGAGGTTGAGGTTTAACCTATTCCTTGTTATGTCTAACACACTAGCGAGTGCGGAATCCAAGCTAGCATGCAAACCGGGTTAGAACAAGCACAATGATAAATACAAACACACAAGTCTTCACCGATTAACACCACTTGTATTAATACGATAAAAGGTTCGGTTACAAGCACAAGGTTTACAGATGTATTCTATAAACTCTCTCTAACTTTCGTGTGTGTGTGTTCTGGACAGAATGCTCTCTATGTGACTCAAGTGTCTCACTGTCTCACCTGTCGAACTGAACACATGCATGGGTATTTATACCCGAACACAGCAGGTCTTGGTCGAAGGATCAGATAGATGATCGAAGGATCATCTATCGACCATAAGCTCATCGAAGGATCAACATGTACCTCGAAGGATGAGATCTTTCGAGGTCCATCCATCGAAGGCTTATCTTTCGAGTTCATCTAAGGATCTGAACAATCCTTCGATGACATATCTTTCGACCTGAACATCTTTCGAACCATGTTCAAACTGTTTGACCAAGTCAAACCAGGAGGATGGTTGACTGGTCAAACTTACAGGACTAAACAAAGACATCGTTTTGTATCAAGACGAAATACAGACAAAGTGCAGACACAAGTGCACCAACAAACTCCCCCTTGGCTGTAGCTTTGTCTGGCTGTAGCTCTGTCTCGATCTTTGTCTCGATCTTCGTGACTTCAAGTCTTTGACGTCCTTTCAAGTCTTCAATGTCGGAGGATCTTTAAAGTCTTCACGTCTTGAAAGCAGAAAGTGTACCAACAAACTCCCCGTTTCATGTAGGAAGTGTGTTGACAAACTCCCCCTTAACATAAGCTCCCCCTTGAGTTATGCTCGTGAAATACTTGACCTTTATGAATTGAGATCCTTGTGGTGTTGATGATGGTCAGCGGCAACTCGATCATCTTCATCACTTGAGTGCCTTCACGTAGTGTCTTCATTCCGAAGCTTGTCATCGACCATGTTCTCCTTGCCTTAAGAATCTGCACATGCAAGAAATCTAAACGCGTAATGAGAACAACTGCCTGGAATATCATAAGTAAGCGACACACATGTGACCATTGTTCAAACAAACACCGTCCGACAGTTTGAAAGTTTAGAAAGTTTGTCAATTTTAGTTTTAACTTTCAACACTTTGCAAATTTCGACCGTTTATGAAGATTTAGTCATTTTCGGTTTTCGTTCAGATTTCAGGTAACGAAGACTCGAGCTCCAACATCGTACGATCGAAAATAAAATAGAAATAAAATCTTTTTGGTTTTTAGAAAGTTTATATTAAAACACACCTAAAATCTTTTTGGAATTTTTGAATATTTCAAATGTAAAGACTGAAAGCAGTAAATAAATATTTACAGACATTCTTTTTGCGAGTTTCGAGGGTAAGAGAATCATATCAGTGTACGGTCATGCCAAAACGCTCTTGTTGTTCAATTAGTTAACATTAAGATAAGCATCCTATAACAATTATCGATATTGTTGTCCACTTAAGCTCAACTTATCAGATGTAATCATGGCGAGGGGATACGTTAAGGTATGATTTATACTTACCGACCGGTGTTCATCCACATCACGACACATTCCCGTATCAAGGTATGCACGAGGGTTCATCTTACCGGTGAGTATACCGATTATCATCTATTTGACCGTATATGATGTGAGATTCTCACTTATTTTGATTTGAAAACAAGCCCTATGTGATATAATCACTTATTGATGAGGAACTTGATTTTCGATGCATGAGGGCACAGGAGCAAGTCCGTGAACAGGTCAGTACTTTCGTACAGCAGAGAGACGAACTTGACTCCCGGAAAGAATTTGTGATATTTTATCACTTATTTGGGGACATGTGATTGTTGATCACTTATTGAGGTCGAATGCAATATGTACACGTATGTATAGTATCATGGAAGATCTAGACTTGCGTCCCCGTTATTTTTCGGTAAAAGATACAACCATGATACCCAGATGATAAGCAGCATAAAGACCGAATATCTCAGAACCTCGGCAATCTCTCAAACGAAATTTCGGTACCAAGACCATATGCCAATGAATGGTTCCCACCTGGTCTTCAGTCGGATTAAGTTTATATCACCCTGCACACTTTAAAACGATTGTGAGCCTACCGATACATCTTATATAGAGCTGCTTATCGTTTTTCAATTTAAGGTTTAAAGAGGTTTGGATAGACCACTGATGTACTATCATTTTCTCTTTTGCTCGCCAGGAAACTCATTTTTGTTTTTCTATTGTTTTTGTGTTTTTGAAATTTTACAATGTTTTTGGATTTTCAAATAATTTTTGGATTTACTCCCCCTAAAATCAATAAACTAAGACAAAGTTAAAACACAAAGATATTTACAAAAATGATTTTCCGATGTTGGTTTTACTTTTGCTTGACCTTAATGCCGTTTACCAATAATAAATAGTCAAATCTTGATTTGTCAAATGCTTTGGTAAAAAGGTCGGCACGTTGGTCATCGGTGTGGACGTAAGTAACATCGATTAGTTTTTTCTCAAAGCAATCACGTATGAAGTGATACTTAATTTCGATGTGCTTAGTCTTTGAATGCTGCACAGGATTTTTAGTGATCTGTAAGGCAGCAGAATTATCAACGTAAATAGGAGTAGTTAGGAATTCAAAACCGTAGTCGCGCATTTATTGTTGGATCCATAGGACTTGGGAGCAACAACTTGAGGCAGCAATGTATTCAGCTTCGCATGTTGATGTAGCGACGCACGTCTGCTTCTTGCACTGCCATGTGACTAGGCGATTTCCCAAAAACTGACATCCAGCCGTTGTGGATTTGCCGTCGATTTTGCATCCGCCAAAATCAGAATCACTGAATGCGATCAAGTCAAAGTTATTATCCCTAGGGTACCATAGACCGGTGTCAGGGTAACCCTTCAAATAACGAAAAATCCTTTTTACAGCTGCAAGATGTGAGGCCTTCGGGTTCACTTGATATCTGGCAAGCAGGCACGTTGGGTACATTATATCTGGTCTTGATGCTGTGAGGTACATAAGAGATCCGATCATCGCGCGGTAGTATGAGGGGCTAACAGCTTCACCCTTCAAGTCTGGAGTAATTCCGTGATTTTGCGGCAATGGGGTACCGATGGGCGTTGCATCTGACATCTGGAACCGGCTCAAGATGTCACCAACATATTTAGTCTGATGGATGAATATCCCAGACTCGGTTTGTTGTACTTGTAGGCCCAAAAAGAAAGTCATTTCCCCCATAGCACTCATCTCGAATTTATCCTGCATGATGCGCTCGAAATTCCTACACAAAACATCATTAGTAGAACCAAAAATAATATCATCAACGTATACCTGTACCAGTAGAAGATCTCCATCTTGTTCTTTGATGAAAAGAGTACAATCGATAAGACCTCTGCGAAATCCATTCTCTAGCAAATAATTAGATAAGGTTGCGTACCAAGCTCGCGGTGCTTGATGTAGACCATATAGAGCTTTGTTGAGCAACCAAACCCGATCGGGATGGATAGGATCTTCAAAACCTGGAGGCTGTTCGACGTACACCTCTTCTTCCACCACACCATGTAAGAATGCACTTTTCACGTCCATCTGGTATACCTTGAAACCTTTGAATGAGGCATAAGCCAGAAAGATCCGAATTGCTTCTAGACGTGCAACAGGTGCATACACTTCGTTGTAGTCGATTCCTTCAATCTGACGAAAACCTTGAACGACTAGCCTTGCTTTGTTTCGAATCACGATTCCACGGTCATCCTTTTTGCATTTAAACACCCAACGGGTACCAATCTTCTTGTAACCAGCAGGTTTCTCTACGAGTTTCCAGACACCAAGCTTCTGGAATTGCTGCAGTTCTTCCTGCATTGCTTCAACCCAAGAGCTATCTTTCAAAGCATCTTTCCAAGTTCTTGGCTCTTCCTGTGAGACGTAACACGCGAAAGACCAATCATTTTGTTGACCAGATTCTCGGATAGCTGTATACAAGCCTGCATTGTTGTTGTTTCGCAACATGTTTCTTGTTTGAACGCCACTTTGTACATTTCCAATGATGTTTTGTTGAGGATGGGTATTGTGAATCCTTGTTTCTGGATTATCTTGAACTGGAATGTTTATACCCAGATTGTTGAGATTGAGATCAACAACCAATTCAATGCCCGGAATTGGCGAAGAGGATGATGCAGTAGCTTCAGCTGTTCTAGGGACATCCACTGGAGGTGTACCTTCTGAAGTACCATGTACTACTGTTGTTGGAGCTTCTTGATCTGCATCTAGAAATTCATCATCCTCTGAAGATTCGTTCAATTCGGTAGCATCGTGAAAATCCTCATTGTCGAGAGCATTGTTGTTCACTGAAGATGGTTCTTGATTAACAATAATTGGACGAACCAACGGTGAACCTGTTGCATTGTCACTCTCGAAAAACATCCTTGCTGCAGCATTTTCTTCAACTGCTTCAACATTGATCGAATTGAAAAAGTCATCGTACTCAAACATCCAAGGCTGACCAGGATTTCTAACTGGTAAAGTGTGCCTTTGTACTCTGACTTCAGACCATTCCTCGACCCTTTTAGTCTCTAGATTCCAGACTCTTAAGTTCGGGGTGGAATACCCAAGAAAGTATCCATCAATGGCTCTTGCCCCAAACTTTCCATTAGGATCGATTATTGTACACGGAGCTCCAAACGGTTCAAGATATGACAAATCTGGTTTCCGTTTGTTAATAAGCTCAAAGCAGGTCTTGTTGTGCCTTTTGACTGTAAGGACTCGGTTCAACGTATAACATGCAGAGGACACAGCTTCAGTCCAGAAGGGAATCGGTAACTGTGACTCTACCAACATTATCCTAGCAGTCTCGATCAATGTGCGGTTCTTACGTTCAGCGACGCCATTCTGTTGAGGAGTATAAGCTGCACTAAATTCGTGAAGAATACCTTTTGAAGTGCAAAACTCCGCCATGGCATGATTTTTGAATTCAGTACCATTGTCGCTACGTATCCGCCTAACCTTCAAGTTATAAAGATTCTCAATCTGAATGATCAAGTTTTTGATAATACCGAAGGTTTCGCTCTTGTGTGCCATGAACGCCACCCAAGAAAATCTTGAATAATCATCAGTTATCACGAGGCAGTATTGATCATTCCTAATGCTTTTGTGCTTGACAGGACCGAACAAATCCATGTGCAAACGTTCAAGAGGAACAGCCACCGTGTTGATCTTCTTCGTAGGATGTCGCTTCTTCGTTTGTTTTCCTTTCTGGCACGAAACACAGACGTCTTGAAGATGAAAGTTTTTAAGAGGAACACCATTCACTAATTCATTTGACACCAAATGATTCATTTTGTGTAAGTGAATGTGACCCATTCGCCTGTGCCAAGAGATTGTGTCTTTTTCTGTGGCTTTGGAAACGAAACAAGTTGCTTGTGCAGACGTAGTAATAGCTTGGCTCATATCAAGAACATACAAATCATTTATCCTTGGAGCCGACAAGAGAATCCATTCTTTTGGAATTTTGAAGCCGGGTTTCAGTACATAACATCCATTTGCATCAAAGTGTACTGAAAACTGCTTATCACAAATTTGAGAAACACTAAGAAGATTGTGATCAAGTTGTTGTACGAAGTTGATCTTATCAAAGCTAACAACCCCGTTGGAAATCATTCCTTCACCCGTAATATATCCGCCTTTATCTCCAGCAAAAGCAACATAACCTCCTCTAATAGATTTGACGTCGTAGAGAAGCTTCATGTCGCCTGTCATGTGCCTGGATGCCCCACTATCAACAATCCAATGACTACTGATAGTTCCTCCTGGAACACCCTGCACATGAACTCACATGATTAGTTGGAGATGGGGACCCAAGCCATTGTGGTCTTGGGTCTTCCATTTTCATCAACAACAATAACCTCTATTCTTTGATGATTTGAAAATTGTGATGATCCCCCTGATTCAATAACAGATTTTGGTTTCCAAGTCTGTTGAGTTTTACCAGTTTGATTGTTTGAAAATTTAACTTCGTGATTGTTTGAAGTTTTTGAAAATTTTGAGTTTTCTGGTTTAACTGGAACAGATTGTTTTTGAACCACATCAGTTTTAAGTGCTTTTTCAATCACTTTGACTTGTTGGCGTTTCTGTTTCTTTTCCCTTTCTTTTACAAGTCGGGGATCTTGTTTTACAGGAACAGATCGCTTTTGGTGATTGTGTTCACGAGGAGCATCTTCTTTGGCTTTCAACTTATGAAGATACGGGCAAGTTCGAATGATATGCCCAATTGTACCACATTCAAAACATGATCTTCGTTCAACAAACCCCGAAGTATCATGTGGTTGTCTGGCCGATGATGAACTTTGTGATCCCGTGGTACTAGGTTTTGAACTATTTGGTTCATTCCTTTTCATTACTGTTGCCTTTTTGACAAAATCTAAGTTAGATTGATTTTCAAAAGTTGCAATTTTGTCCGTTCCCTTGGACTTCACAAAGTTCACATTTTTCTTCTTCTGATTCAGCTTCTTCTGATCTTGAGTCGGTGTTTTACCTCTTGGTTTGGTATGGTTTTGCTGCCTTTTCTCTGTTGGCAATTTCTGATTGCCAAATTGTTTTCTAACTTCAGCTTTTGGGATAGGAGGGCACTGTGTTACTGTAACACGTGATCCTGTCTTTCCCAAAAACTTACTTGTTGAATTTTCAAAGACTTTACTGATTAAGGATTGATTAACATTCTTAATAGGAAAATCTTTGTCAGAATAAATTTTATTATCACCAACAAGAGTGTACAGCAAATCCACACTCTCCGACTCTTTTGCAGACGTGGACTCGGTTGCAGCAGTCTTAGCGGGCTTTGCGGGAGGATCACATAGAATATGATTCTCAAGAGGTATGTCCTCTTCTTTTATCACCGCATCAGACTTTGCTGAATTAGTATTATCAGATTCATCATCAGAGGAATCAGCATCCTCAATCACAACTGGAGGATCCTGATTCTGTTCAGCAGTTACAAATGTATCTGCTGACGCATCTGAATCTGATGATACTTCCTTCTTGTATCCGAGTCCTGCAAATTCCTTAACATCTAGAGGAACAGATGGTTCAAAGAAAACTCTATCTTCCTCGTCAGGCATGGCATCATAATTATGTCTCACAGGTGGTGGACATTTCTTGTAACCTATGCATGTGACATCCCGTTTCTCTTTCTGTACATCAATGATGTGATCCAACACGTAGCTAGAGCTCAAATAACTGTCTAGCTTAAGTTGGATCGCCTCACTTTCAGTTTTGACATAAGCCATTTCCTTTTGCATTATCTCAAGACGTGTAATATACAAATTTATGTCAGTTTGTTTTCTGGAAACCATTTTTGTCAGCTCGGTTTTATCTTTCTTTAATTTCTCAATCATCGATTTAAATTCCTTTTCATGGTTTTCATAAAACATGTTGGCTTCTGTGCACTTGGAAAGATCAACGGTTAACTTCTGGTTGTGAATGAATGTCACATCATATTTCTCTTGCAAAGCCTCATGTTTGCTTTGCAATTCACAACACTTATCATTCAAAGAAACATGTTTGTCTTGCAAGTCAAACAAACTAGCTTGTAAAGCATCATGTTTGCCTTGCAACTCAGACATGTTTGCCTCTAAATCAGCACATTTAATATGCAATCTATCACAATTATCACAAATAACAGCAGTGGGTTCATCGACACATACCTGACTTGATGAACTGTCGAAATTAGCCATAATGGCTGAATGGAGAGAAGAAGAAGAATAAACAGCTTGATCCACCAATATAGATCTCCTATGGTTTTCTGCTGCAGCTTCCTCCAAAAGCTCATCAACATTTGCATCAACTGCCGCACTTGATGTGTTATCCAAATGATCATCGCCTGAACTCGAGGATTCTTCATCCGAACTTCTACTATAACCAGAAGAGTCTTCATCCTCAGAAGATTCATCACTATTGGCGGAAGATTCTCCACTACTGGCGTGATTTAAATCCTTGACAATCTCAGCAAAACAAGCTGTTCCATCTGGAGCATCACTACTCAGCTGGATTGACCAATCACCGCAATCATTTACTTGAACCACAAGTGCCTGGTTAGCATTTGATGGTCCTGCTTGGCTTTGGTTGTTGACAGGTATCAACGTACGCTCATTGTTCCTGTTCTGATTCTGCTGGTCTCCTTGATTTCTGAAAGGGTTCTGGTTCCCATGCTGAGCTGGCTTAACAGGAACTTGGATAGAATTGCCATGTAGATCTGTTGTCACAGGAGGCTTTTGGGTTTGCTGTTGAGGCACTGGTTGAGGAACTGGTTGAGGGACTGGATTAAGCGGATTTCCATACATGTCTGTTGTTGGAGGAGGAGTGCCATACAAGCTATGAAGCGGATTTCCGTACAGATCTGTTGGTCCGGTAGATCGAACAGGTAATGGATTTCCGAACATATCAGTTGGTCTGAGAGGTCGTTGGCTTTGCTGTTGCTGTTGAGGAACTGGTTCCAGCGGATTTCCATACATGTCTGTATTTACCGGAGTATTCCATCTTGGATTCATTTTTAATCAAGGACAAATTGTTACACCAGTCGAAGGATCTGAGATCGAAAGACTGTTGAGTGTCGAACAATGATTTCGAAAGACTCACAAATTCGAAAGATTCACAATTTGAAAGATCCTAATCTTTCGAATATATATCCTTCGAATAGATTCGAAGGATCAGACTCACACTCCGAAGGATTGTTCGAAAGATAGTTATCTATCGAAGCTTTCTTGATCGAAAGATGATCTTTCGATTTTGAAGGATATCCTTCGATCGCTTCTGACACAGCTGACACTGAGATGACAGGTTGGTGAAAAAGGTGATGGGTTGGTAGTCAACTTTCGGCAAAAGGGTATGGACAGACCTTACCTTTTCACCAAACAGGATTTGACTAATAAAATATACCCCAAAAATGACAAACTTTATCCAGAAACCGGTCACCGGAGAAGCCGGAATTTTGGCCGGAAAATACCAAACAACTCAAAAACAAGTTTTTAAGTTACCCAACCCGTCATGCAACACACCCGGTTAGTTTAGAACACGTTTTAACGACAAGAAATGCGAGAAAATCAGTAAAAACGGATCCAAAACCAAGAGAGTTTTTGTCCAAACACTCCAAAATCTTGTAAAAACTCGGTTTTTAACAAGGAAAAGAGCCACGGCTCTGATACCACTTGTAGGTCCCTCGGAGGTTGAGGTTTAACCTATTCCTTGTTATGTCTAACACACTAGCGAGTGCGGAATCCAAGCTAGCATGCAAACCGGGTTAGAACAAGCACAATGATAAATACAAACACACAAGTCTTCACCGATTAACACCACTTGTATTAATACGATAAAAGGTTCGGTTACAAGCACAAGGTTTACAGATGTATTCTATAAACTCTCTCTAACTTTCGTGTGTGTGTGTTCTGGACAGAATGCTCTCTATGTGACTCAAGTGTCTCACTGTCTCACCTGTCGAACTGAACACATGCATGGGTATTTATACCCGAACACAGCAGGTCTTGGTCGAAGGATCAGATAGATGATCGAAGGATCATCTATCGACCATAAGCTCATCGAAGGATCAACATGTACCTCGAAGGATGAGATCTTTCGAGGTCCATCCATCGAAGGCTTATCTTTCGAGTTCATCGAAGGATCTGAACAATCCTTCGATGACATATCTTTCGACCTGAACATCTTTCGAACCATGTTCAAACTGTTTGACCAAGTCAAACCAGGAGGATGGTTGACTGGTCAAACTTACAGGACTAAACAAAGACATCGTTTTGTATCAAGACGAAATACAGACAAAGTGCAGACACAAGTGCACCAACATAGGGGAGTGATTGTTGGAAGATTATTAATCAAGAAATTATGGTTTTTAGAAGTCAATTATAAAAGTCAAACTTGTTCATAAAAAAGTCAACTGCAGAATTAAAAAATGATGAACAAGAAATTCGGTTATGTAGTTATGTTAGTTAGTTAGAAAACGGTTAAATAACTTTCGTATTGTAAGGGGATAAATACCCACAGATGTCTTCATTTGTATGTGTGAAATTAGAAGCTTATATTGCATATTCTCTTTGTCTCTGTAAGGTTAAATAACTCACTGATGTTCATTCCCCGATCCGACAGTTAATGTGTCCAGGTTTAACAGGAAAAGTCTGGTACATCGGTAGCCCCAGAGACAGGTGTGATCAAGGACAGTTTGCCAGTTGGCATGGCAACGGTCAGCGAGGATTTTAGATTTGGATGACGTCATCTCTGTTAGCGATCATCAGAAGAAGGCTCGAAGCATGCCTGATTCTCCAATTTCGATAATTATAAATATTAAACAGGTCAAAATTTAACAATTTGAAATGAAACGGGTCACGCGCTGGTTGAGGTGTTCAGCTGAAAGTCTTTGCTGCAAGTCTCACTGGTGGTATTCATCTCAGTAAATTGTGTATGTGATTAAAACAATTAGATAACACAATAGAAGCTACCCTTTCAAAAACATGACTCTGTACGAATAAACAGACGAGTGAAGTTGAAGGAAGTTATGAATATGAAATAAACATTATTACCTCATTAACTACAGATATTCTTTGAAATGAGCTTTTTATCATCATTTCAAAAGAATTATAAAAGAATTAGAAATCAAGTGGATAGAAAAACTTCAATTATATGACATATTAGACAATCACCAGAATTGGAAGCTTCAAGTAGTTTTCTTTTTATACAAACATGCTTACTCCGCTAATCTGCAGTTTGCATCAAAACGAATTTTAAAAGTGTGATTGAAGCATTTCATCAAACACGTGGAATGCAATTCATCAGTATATGAAATTACATAAAAGTCCAACTGAAGCATTTCATCAAACACTTGAAGAAAAAAAAAACATATGATTGAACTTGATTTTTGAATGGAATCGAGAAGAGTATCTGTGTTTGCAGGAATACGCGGGAAACTATATTAAAAACTGATAAAATTTCTTACGAGCCTTGTGCTGGGTTGCATTGGAAGGAGCTGATGAAAATCAATTTTAGGGCATGTTGTAGAATACGTTGTTGATCTGGATGTTACGTAGATATGGCCTAGTTCAATTTCACCTTAAATTCTAAGAACACGATTCGGTAACGTACTTTCAAAGTCACCACCGAGATTCCTTTGAAAATTTTGGGCTGGTCGGGGCGATTAGAAAAATAAAAAGGGCTCCTATTGGGCCAATTTTAATGAGTTTAAACTTACTAGTGGGCCAATTTTAAATGAGTTTACTAATGATTATTGATAAGTTAAAGAGTAATTGGTTTTAGTGTTTAACTACGTTAGAACCACGTGTATTACACGGGTTCAATAAATGTAATTTTATATATTAAATAATAAAAAGTTATATCTTTATAAACCCCGTATATTGTACGCGTTAAATAAATATAATTTTATATATCAAATATTAAAAAAATTTATATCTTTAAAAACCATGTATATTACACAGATTAAATAAATGTAATTTTATATACTAAATACTAAAAACTTCGTGTCTTTAAAAAACTCGTGTATAATCGGGTTGAATAAATCTACTAAATAATAAGAATTTACATCCTTAAAAACCCTGTATATTATACGTGTCGAATAGATCTAAAAAAGAGTTATATATTTAAAAACCATGTGTATTACACAGATTAAATAAATGTAAATTTGTATATTAAATAGGCTAAATTGCACTTTTCGTCCTTTATGTTTCAGGGTTTTTGCAGGCGCTGTCCTTTAAGTTTAAAAATTACACTCTATGTCATTTATGTTTGCAACCTTTTACAGGCGGTGTCCTTTCTCATCAACCCAGTTGTCTTTTTTATGTTAAAATCCCTATTTGTAAAACTCTTTAACAGCAGGGACCATATGTGCAATACCCAAATTCTGTTGGACCAATTTTAAAGAACATCAACATCTCCTCCTCCCCTGTTACACCCACCACCATCGTAACCTTGCAAAACCCTAAACACCCTCATTCCTTCACTGCGCACCAGACCTTCACTCTCTTCTCTCTGTCTTCCTCACCTCTCCGATCGCCGGAGACGTCTTACCGGCATCAAACCGGCGCTGGTTTTCCGGCCCGACACACCCCCACACAACCACCATCCTTTTACACCCACATTACCCCGTTCTCTCCCTCTCGATTGAACCATCGTAACCTTAACAGCAGCAGGCGGGTCAATCTCTTATAACAACTGTTTTTAGGGTTTTTTTATGGATTCAGATCTTCACCAACAACAGCAGGCGGGTCAATCGGGTCAATCAACCATGAATTCGGGTTTAACCCGATACCAATCCGCACCCAGTTCATATTTCTCAAGTTTGATCAACAGTGGAGTATATGGAGATGATGATAGCGACCCGAATCTTATGAACCAAATTGGGGGTTTTGAAAATCGGTTGATTGATTTCAAAAAGAAAGAACAAGATGGGATTTATTCGGTTTCACGAGTTTTATTCCAGTTTCAGTAGTTTTTGTTCCCGATCTAGAACGTAATCAGTTTAATTTTGCTTGCTTGATCTCACTTTAGGGTTGTAGTGTTGTTAGATGGCTTCATTTGTTGAGGATACTGATGAAGATTTTTTTGATAAATTGGTGAATGATGATGATGATAATTACAAATCGACTGCGTTATCCGAGAGTAATGTTGTTGATGTTAAAGGATTTGGTAATTTGAGTATTAGTGATCTGAGAACTGGAGTTGAAGATCTGGATAAATCTGATTTATTCGTGCTTTGTATGTTTTGATTTATCTCGGTACTGCTTTCGATCTACTTCCTAGATCTGAACTCTGATCTTGTAGAACTAAAAGATGTTACTGATTTATAGAATTAATTTTGATAAAGGATTTAACTATGGATTAAGAGGATCTGAAATTGTATTTTATAATGCAAGTTTGTCCTCTCTAATCTGAAAAATGCAATTTTATAAAGGTTTTACATAAAAGGTCCCTCATGTAAGAAGTTTTACAAAGAGGGATTTTAACATCAAAAGTTAACTGGGTTGATGAGAAAGGACACCGCCTGTAACAGGTTCAAAGCATAAAGGACATAGAGTGTAATTTTTAAACTTAAAGGACAGCGCCTGCAGAAACCCTGAAACATAAAGGACGAAAAATGCAATTTAGCCTATTAAATACTAAAAACGTCGTATCTATAAAAAACCTGTGTATAGTCGGGTTGAAAAATCTACCAAATAATAAAAAAAAATTATATCCTTAAAAAACCTCGTGTATTACACGTGTTGAATAAATCCAATTTTACATAGCAAATGTTAAAAAAATATCTTTGAAAACTTCGTGTATTACACGGGTTATATAAATGTAACTTTGTATAGTAAATAATAAAAAAATATTTTTAAAAACCCCGCGTTTTACACTAGTTGAATAAATATAATTTTGTACACTGTTGGTGCATATTTCGTACGTCTGCCACTGTGCGAATAGTTAGATAGAGCGTGTGTTGAATATTGTATATAATAGGAGAAAGTTGGACACGGTTCGTTAATGTTAAAGTCCATCCGGACGGATGGACATAGTGTAGGTAGTTGTCTATAAATAGGGACTTGGGGTTCCCATTTGGACAAACTTTTGGTTCCCAAAGGGGACATGCTGTCCAACTGGTCCAACTTTTGGTTCCCAGACGGATGGACATAGTGTAGGTAGTTGTCTATAAATAGGGACTTGGGGTTCCCATTTGGACAAACTTTTGGTTCCCAGAGACCAGATTGAAATTGACTGCTCGGTGTCGTATTCTGTTTCTACTCCTTTCTTAGTAATAATCACGTACCGAACACGTCGTATCGGGACCAAAGCTCTGTCAAACTCGCCGGTTCCTGGATTAGCATATACCAAATAATAAAAAAGTTATATTTTTAATAAATTAGGATAACATTTAATATTAATTTATTATTTATATATTTAATATAAGATAAGTAGGAAAGAGAGTTATTTGTTTTAAAAATATATTAAATTAACAATTTAGATTTGAGGATAATATTTTATTAAAGTATGATAAGATTTAATATTAATTTATTATTTATTTAGTTAATATAAAATAAGTATAGATTTGAGGATACCTTCAATGAATGACACGTTTCCAAAACTTTGTTTCTTTTATTATAGTAGATAGATAGGCTAAAAATAAATATAATTTTAATAAATTTAAGTGTTGTATATAGATTTTTCTATTTTTAATACATATATATAAAAGTATAAAAAAATTCGGACCCCAGCCGTCGCCCACCCCACACCTCGGGGGCCACCCTTGCTTACTATAGACTATACGGCTAATAGTATGAAATTAAACACATGCAAAGACTTTATCACATTCGCCTGGTGATGCTTACAACCATTCATATGAATAAGTTATTACAACTAGAACCGCTAGCCCTCATCCTAGTTGTGACTGCGAGGTTTGTGCTCCCAGGTTACGTAAATCGTTTATGTTTGTGAAAGCCACATGTAAACTAACTTTTGTGAGGCAAGCGTTGACTCTTGATCAATGATGACCATCACCGGCCAATTATAGGATGTATTTACTTATTTAGGTTTAGTTGATCCACGTTGACTCAACATTACACGATATATACGGACCCCCACTCAAGGTTAATCGATGCTACTACTATTTTGCTTCTCGCCTCGGCTCCATTTCTTCTAGGGTCAAGCATAAAAGCGCCAAAACTGAACCAAAACCAAATTAACCAATAAAACCAAACCAGCTTATTACAACATAACTCCAAATCTTCACATAGAACATAATATATTAAAACATAGGTGGGACTTGCATGAAAAAAATATATTTATGTGTTATCATTTTTGCAATTGTGTTTAAAGCCTTTTAACAATTTTGTACTATGAACCGGTGCATACAAGGAGATTACACCAGTCCGTTTGGTGTAACAGAAACCGACAATAACGGTAGGGCTGGCAATTTTACACGAATACACGACACCAACCTACACGAAGTTAACAGGTATCGTGTATGGCCTTAACAGGTATCATGTACCAAACAGGTAGACACGAGATTACCTGTTAATTTTCGTGTATAAACAGGTTAAATACATGTTTACTTGTTAATACCTGATAGTACACGATAAGAAATTAAATTAAATAAAACTCATCAGCCATGTGCGTGTGAGTTCCTTAATTCCTTTCTATTTTCATTCCTCATTCAATTAAAAAAAATAAAACCCTAAACTCTCTCTGTAACTCTCAGATAGCATGCCGTGTTCGTGTTTTTGTTCGTGTTAACAGGTCTTAACAGGTAATTTTCGTGTATAACAGTCGAACAGTTGTGTTAACAGGTAATTTTCGTGTATATCGTGTCGTGTTCGTGTTCGAAAAAAAGGACACAATAAGTTATCGTGTCGTGTTCGTGTATGGGATTTCGTGTATCGTGTCTTATCGTGTCGTGTCGTGTCGTGTCGTGTCTTATCGTGTACGGGTATACACGATATGCCAGCCCTAAATAACCGCTATATGTTTGACTTTTGTCAATTTTGACTTTTCTTTTCTGCCCGGTGACCGATATTATATATAATTATTTCTAATCTAAATTTGTCGAATCCAACTCCATATATACACAAATTAGATAATCCTAACTTTAGTTTATAGCTTAACAATAGATGCATGACTACATTTAATATAGGAAGTTTAATATTTGATGAACTATTTTAAGGAATACGTTTAAGCATTTTGTAATTCATCTTACTAAAAAAAAAGTAATTGTCATTTTAGTCCCTGAGGTTTGACCCAACATGCCACTTTAGTACAAATAGTTTTTTGAGTTACATGCCATTTTAGTCCCTGTAGTTTGGGCCATTTTGCCAATTTAGTCCAAATGTTTTATTTTTAACATCTGGATCCAAAAAGGTTTCATCGTTGCCATTTTGGTCCAACTGACTTAACTCCATACATGGACCTCAGTTAAGTGAGGGGCAACTTGGTCTTTTTCCTTTTATTTTATTTAAAGTTTTTATTAAATCCACCATATTTTAAAAACTCAGCTCCATTGTTTCCTGAACCTATCTCAGCTCCATTGTTTCCTGAACCAATCTCCCTAACGACCTTCACAAACGCCCACTTAAATTACCCCCAATTTCTTCCAAACATCCCCACAATGCAAACCCACCAAATCCATCTCTCAATTCCTCCAAAATTGCTCAAAGTTTTGGTCTAGTTACTGTTCATGGTCTCAATGCAGGTTTTTGCAACTGTCAGGCACGGTGGTGGCTTGTGATGGCCTTGCGGTAGTAATGGTGGTGGTGTACAGTTGAAACGGTGAAGGTGGAGGATTTTAACAAAGATCAAGAAATGGTTCAGATCTGTTACGGTGGTGATTGGGGTTTAGAGACAGAGACGGGTTAAATATACTACGACGGCGGTGAGGGTCGCTAGCCGCGGCAACGGTGGTTGCTGCCAGTGTGGAGTTGGTGGGGACGGTGGCTGTTGGTGGTGAGGTTGTTGATGGTGATGTCATCTGGTGGTGGTTGGTTATGGAGAATAAAGAGATAGTGCATAGATAGAGAGAGGACTGTATGTGTGTGTGGGCGGTGGTGGCTGACAGTGGGGGGCGGTGGTGACTGGTGGGGGGTGGTAACTGGTAGTAGCAGGAGAGAGAGAGAGGGGGGGAGGGGGGGTCGAGAGAAATATATAGAGAGAGAGGTAAGGTATATATATATTTTTTTAAATATGGTGGATTTAATAAAAACTTCAAATAAAATAAAAGGAAAAAGACCAAGTTGCCCTGACTTAACTGAGGTCCTTGGATGGAGTTAAGTCAGTTGGACCAAAATGGCAATGATGAAACCTTTTTGGATCTAGATGTTAAAAATGAAAACTTTGGACTAAACTGGCAAAATGGTCCAAACCACAGGGACTAAAATGGCATTTAACTCTAGTTTTTTTTTTTCTATCATTTTAGTTCAAATAGTTTTTTTTCTGCCATTTTAGCCACTGACTTTGATGAACCCACTAACTCAATTCAAAAAAATTAGTTAACTTAGGGGCATTTTGGTCACACCACATTTTTCTTTTCTTTTTTTCCTTTTTTTTGTAGGTGTGATGGTACGAGGATGGTGTTGTGCCGATTTACAGTGAAGATGATGGCGGTGGTTGCTGGTTTACGATAATGGCGGTCGTGTTAGTTGATGACATGTGTGGTGGAAAAATGGCCGGTGGTGGTGGAAATGGTGGGTGGTGACTGGTGATGGTGGTGGGGTGGGTGGTGACGGTGCAGGCAGGTGATGGCGATGATAGAAGTTGTGATGGGGTGGGTGGTGGAAGGTGGTGGTGGTGGATGAAAATGACAAAAAATACAAAAGTCCGTGATTAAAATGACAGAAAAAAAATTTATTCTGACTAAAATAACAGAAAAAAAAATATATAAATTGTGAAAACCCACATTTTCGAAAAAAAAAAAAAACAATTTAAAAGACAACATGTCTTAATTTTGGAGCCAAAGGGTTGCACATAAATCACAACTATAAAAGTGTAAATACCGAAATCACCACCCTCTGTTCCTATCATCTCAACCCATCTAGCGATACTTTTCAGTAAAGATTCACAAATCTCGTTAATGGTTCGACCAATATGCATGATATGGTAGTCTTTTCATACTTAATTTCTCTAAAGTTCACTTCTTGATTGTTTAATAATTTGTCTTTCATCTCAACTAGGTTTGTAAAATTAGAAAAAAAAGGAGTACGTTGAATTTTGGTTATTCACCAAACAATCATGTTCTTTGATGAATATTTGTTAGTTATTCTATGTTTCTTGATCAGTTTCAGTATTTAGGTGTCACACCCCGATATTTCCACGCCGGTGGTCCGGTGGGGAGTGTCGCGACGTAGTTAATATCATCATAGTCAATAATCACAGTTTAAATGTACAGTGGAAGTCTAAAGTAAAATATATTACAAACCGATTTGAAAGTAACATAAAATATTACAAACGGAATGTAAAGGATCCACAGGCGGATCTAGATAAAAGAAACATTGTTCAACAGATTTTTAAGTGACCAAGCTTGCATGACTCTTTATTTAATCACTCAGGAGTAGCCAGCCTATTTCGCTTAGTACCTGCACTTAACCTTTTGGAAAATACGTCAGTTCACACTGGTAAATACAATTAACTGACTCATTTTGAAAATGTTTAAGAAATTTGATTTAGATGCACAAGGCACAAATATTCTTTTATAACTTGGGATAATTATTTGAAAATAAACTTGTAAAAGAATAATATGTTTGTTATACGTTCAATAGCCCGGGCTGAATACCGGGTTAAAGATTAATAGACACACCACATAATATAATCCCACGGCGAGTTATTCTCGAACAGGCGGTTATATCTTTTTATATACGCACCGGCAGGTGTATGCCTACACCCCGTGCTTAAGTCGTGGCCATTTCAATGAATGAGCCGAGGATATCCAGGACATGGTCATTAACCCCCCAAAGGCTTTAAGCAAACAAAACAGATTAAACGGGTTATCTCAATTATTTAACCTTCATACGATTAAAGATTCAATACCCGACCAAGCGGTATTTTATATACCGTATCCCAAGCCCGTATAAGGGGAAAATAAGTTAAAATTATTTACCTGAGCAATTTATACAAATTTATCCCATCCGTATAACAAACAGCAAGTGCAAATATTTTTTACTGGGCTCCTAAATCTGGAACGAAGGTTTTAATAACCTATTAGATTCCTAACGGGTCTCACTTAAGTTTAAACTTAGACTAGTTAGTTTTAATGAAAGGTTTACGGTTCAAAACACATGATTAAGCGAAGACCGGATTAGAATGTGATTTAGACCCGACAAGTACGAAGACTTGTATAATATGGGTAAACCAAACACATTCTGGATTTTGAAGTGAAAATGATAAGGTTTGACCCGTTTCGGTCAATTTATGCAAACTAGTTATATAAACCGCACCGAACGCGAAAAAATGTATAACGGGTAACCAAATGAGTCAAGAACAGGTTCCCTTAGTTAATATGCTTAAAATGTGTTATGATATCAGTATGATAACTTCCATTATGCCCAAAACGGATTTAAATTCAAGTTAAGCCCCTTAGGGGTATTTTGGTCATTTTAAATATTGTAAAAGAGGTTAAATAGTAATCTGAGGTTCTGATTGAAAATGATCAGTAAAATATTTATTTTTGTAAGTCATATCAATGGTTTTTTTTGTCCATTCACATTATTAAAAATCTTGTTTAAATGATGCAAGTGCATAATGGTCAACAATTAAACATTTAATGGAAACATGCAAACGATTCAGATTATTAAGGACCTATATTGTATAATCTCAGAGGGTCATACTAACATGTAGTATGGACTTGTAACACCCCGAAAATATAAAGCCTTATATTGAAAATATAAACTATAAAATAAACAAAAAAAAATAATAAACTAACTAGGGATAAATAACCTAGTTAGTCATGAGCCTAGTTATAACAAAGGAACTTGATTAAAACATCTAAAATTTAACTTGGCATTAATTGGAGGGCTAAAAGTGTTAAAAAGGAAACTTGTTTTTATAAAAACAATAATAAAATAAATTAAAACTCAAGACACTCACATTGGTGTGTCTGATGTAACACTCGTTCTTATAAATCAAGGTTTAGCATATTATTTACGAAAACAATCATGTAATTAAGATTACATATCCATCGGAAAAACGGGTTTACTGAAACCTTTTTACAATTTAAAAGTTTAGAACATGATGTAATTAAGTTCGTCACTTAAAAGAAACAATGAAACGACATTCGTCATTTAACATAATAACGATACATAGTGCGGAAGCTTATTTCGTGATCGTGTTCGGTTCTTGCTCGTCACTTGATCTTCATCCGGGCACTCATGGCAATCACCTATGATCAAAACCAACTTAAAAGTTAGTTTTGATAGTCAAATATGAAGTTCAAACAAGTACAGGGGTTAAATATGAAGTTTCAAACAAGTACAGGGGTTAAATATGACAAAAAATAACATTTTTCCAAGTTTGGGGGCGTCGCGTGACGCTAGGCCCTCTTTTCAGCAGAATGTTGCTTATCAGTTGCTGCAGATTCCCAGCACGTCCTGATTTCACGGAAACGGCCATAACTTCTTCGTTATTGATCCGTTTTACCCGATTCTTTTTCCTACGCGTCCACAATTTAATTCTCCATCTTATGGAGTTAAGATCCAACATCCTACATAATAAAATTTCAGATTTTTAGGTCTTCGGCTTATCGCCCTTTTACCCAATTTTGACCCGTTTATGCATTTTATCACACCAACTTGTTTATTTGATCTTTAAACTCATGAAGTTCATTATATCAATATCTCCTATCATATTACTCTCAAATCACGGGTTTCTTGCATAATAAAAACCCGTTTACGCTTAAATGCTTATTTTGACCCATGAAGAGTATTTAAGCACTTTTAGGCTCAAAATCGCTTTCTTTCTATTCTAGCATTGTAACCTATATTTCTTATCTAGTATCCTTCCATCACAACTAATTATGTGTTGGATTTAAAGTAGATATCTATGTGTTCCGAATTATACCCCTTGGAGTATCATTTTACGGCAAAGACTCATATGAAGTCTTTCGGCCCAAGAAATACATCTTTCACTACTCATACTCGTTCTAAGCTTTTGTTTAATCATAAGACTCGTTTCTAAACAACCTCTAAGGGTTGTTTGTTCAATTTAGCCTACAAGGGCGTTTTGGTCGATTTTGGTCCTTCTTTTACAATGAAGGACTCTCACCAAGTATTCGACCAAAATATTACTTTTAACTACAACATAAATATGCGTACCTGGCTCAGATCAACAAATAGACCCGATTTATACCTCCCTTTTATTATCACATTTTCTATGGCGACGGAAGTATCCGAATCGCTAATCGCTCCTGTTAACACAAGACTTGACAACCACATCAGTCGATACAGTCAAATGGTGTTATCACGCCATTTGACCCGTTTGGCCTATATGACCAAGCATCTTCATAAGTAGCAAAACAGGTTAATAATTACCAATTTGTCCATCCGACCCATTTCGGATTTTTGCCACTAGACCCCTTTTTTTAACTACCATTTACTTTAGTAGGTACTTGACTAAATTTCCATCTCTACTTATTTTCTCGTTATTGGTGGCACTTTAAAGTGATCTTAACGAAAACTCATTAGTTATTAGTCATTACATGACCAATTTACCATTTATCCCTTTTTCCATAACTCATGATTTCTTACCAATTTCTCTCATTGAATCGTGTCGGAACATTCTATACCAACCACTTAGTAGCATTTAAATACAATACTTGCATCTATGTAATTTTGTACATAATGTAAAGGGGCGTAAGCTTTACTTACATTGCATCCAAGCCACTCGTTTCTCTTCATACTTGATTTGTTTGACCCGCTTCCTCCCGAAGCTTCACCTAGCTTGTTAAGCATCAAACTAGCATAACAATTCGCAAGATGGTTAGTTTAGTCATTGTTAGTCACGACTATTCCACCTCGCGTTTTTCTATCAAGATTATCATTCACTCTAGTTAATGGTCAGTTTGACTTTTCAAAAGTCAACTGTTCCTTTTTTATGTATGAAATGCATAATTTGAGTTCCACGAACACACATAAGCATTTCTTCGACTATTATGTAGTCTTTATTTTTAGGCGACTAATTTAATCATATTTCTCAACATTTAAACATTCACTTAGGCATTTTAACAAACACTTTAAGGGCAGAATTTTACATGTTTATTTATCAAGTCTCTAGCTTATCTCTTAGCCCAAATTTCACATAAATCAACCATCTTACAAAGTGGTTAACTTCTATAATTTCTGAAATCACTTCAAAATTGTCAATTTACACTAGATCAACAAATCTATTTCCTAGTGTTCATCAAATTTCACATAACTCACTAATCACCTACAACGGTGATCATAGTTTTCACTAAAATTTTCACATGATTTCAGCTTGTGTTTGTCTAGGGTTTGTCCCTAAACACTATAGTAGTTCCTAAATCATCATAACATACACATGCAACTAGAATCTCAAATTATTCCCAATTCATGAGAATTTCAAGTTGAAAGATTTCTCAAAATTTTACATACCTTGTAATCCCCTTGTGATGAGGATCAGGAATCTATGTTTAGAATTCGATTTGAACTTGGATTGAACCTTCAATTTGCAAGATTTCTGAAGTTCTAGGGTTTTGAAGGAGTGGGGGTCGCCCCCTGCTTGCTCTGATCGACCAGACCCCCAAAATGGGGTGTTTGGTTTAGTTTTTATTTGTTTAATAAAAATCAAGTTTCGATTTTAACAATATTGGCCCCTCTAATTTGGTTAGTTAATTAAGTAGGGCACAACCTACTTATTTCTAACAATATTCCCCACTTATTAACTAGGTTAATTATTCCTAGTTAGCTTACTGGGTTCGGGAAGTCATAACCCGTTTTATTTTAAGTCCCGTTAACTCAAGCTCTTATAAACTTAATTACTTAAAACTTTGATTCGTTTTTATTTAATATTAGGATTTCTTATTTAAATCCAAATATTTGCCGGGTTATTTTTACTAATAACGGTACGTTACCCGTCTTTTAGTATTAACAGAGTTTAATTACCGAGCCCGTTTTCGGGGTGTTACACCTGAGTTCGACCAGAGGCAAGGGGGGCGACCAGGAGAAGAATTCCAACCCTAGTTCTTGTCTAAATTCATAAAATTGAAGGTCAAGATCAGCCCCAAAACGAAATTCAAGCTAAGATTAGTGATCTCCATTACAAGGGGGTCATAAGGTATGTAAAATTTGATAAGAAATCTCTACTTGAAATTCTCATGATTCTAGGGAGATTGAAATCTGTTGATGCATGTTGGTTAAATGAATAGATTGATGATGATATAGTGTCTAGGAGTAAACCCTAGATAACTATAAGTGAAATCATGTCTAATCTCTGAAAATCTCATGAACACATTGAAGGTGATTCATGGGTTTTGTGAGAATTTGATAAACACTAGGGTTTAGAAGGTTATTCTAGTGTAGATTGATTCATAGAAACTGATTTCTGAAAAGATTTGATGTTTAAATCTTGGTTAAATAGTTAGTCAAGAACTTGATTTTGAATTGTATGAAATCATGCTCAATAGGTGTTTGATATAATGCCTAAGAGAAGATAAATGTTGAGAATTTGGACTAAAAACGCATAATTGTTTAGTGTGGTAAATTATGCGTTATATACTATAAGAGAGTTCTAAACACCTATGGTTGAACTCTATAGGCAAGGGAATCGGAACGTCAAGCGGACAAGCTAGTGGCGAGACGCGTTTGAAGGGAACGCTTTGAAGGTACGTAACCACGGTTTCGTTACGTTATGTTTGTTATGTATTTTTACTAGTAGACTTGAATTTAGAATAGTGTATGAATTCGGATGTCTAGTTGAAGTGGCGAAGATCACTAAATGAGTAAATGGGTTAAATGTTGGTTAGAATAAGTTTGGTATGTTGTAAAATGGTGGTTTACATTAAACAACCAAACGGGTCAAACAATGGTTGAATTTGTAGTGTTGAAGTGACTAAAACGTCACTCATTAAAAATTGAGTTATAAAAACGTAATCCGTGGAATGGACGTGATACGCTAAGATTGACAAGCCCCGGGAATGGGTAATCATGGTTAGAAACCAATGTTGATGAATTATGCAAGTATGTGTAGTTGAATTGTAGAACAAAAGTTGTGTTGATTTAAAGCGCTAATGTTCGCTATACTGAATAATAGGTTAAGAATTGATTAGGTCTCGTTGGTAGTCATCATAGAGGAGGATTCCGTAGATGAGCCCATACATTTTGTTAAATCTTGCATATTCTAGCTAATCGAATCCGTTTTTAAGCGTAGTTTTGATTAAGCAATGATTCTAAGAACTCTAACACTAAGTTTTGTTAAAAAAATCTCCAGTTTTCAGGTATTGCAAGTATGTGGACGATGATCAAGTTGATGCTTCAAGAACCGAACACAAAACTTTTGGATGCTTCCGCACTAAATAAACCTAATTAAACTATGTAGTTTTGTAATCATTACTGAATGACTTATGTTTGAAACTATTTATTAACTATGTTAATCACTATGATGAAGTATAACTTAGTTTTCTAACTAAGTTTTTGTTAATTAAAGTTTCGTCTTTTACAATTTCTGTATTTCTTATGAAAATAAAAAGACGGGTGTTACAGTCTTAAAGGAACCTTAAGGCATATCTAAAACATGCTAAATCGGGTCAGAACTGAAAGTCAAAGCAAAAGTCAACTTTTGCGACTTTCGGTTGCGAACCGAGCCTAAACTCAGAATTGTCGGGTTGAACATGTCTAAACGTGTTCTTACATTAATTACCAAGTTATTTTAATGTTAAAACAGGTTCCATAACTTATAAATTGTTAATTATGAATTTATTTGCAAAATAGCTTTCTGTTGACTTTTTAATATTAAGTTTGACCCGACATTTAACCAAGTTAGAGTGATAATCAGTAGGTGCCCTCTTAGGGGTTTATTACGTACATAATTACTAACTTATAGTCACTTTTAATTTGACAAATGACTGGACCATTAGTGATTAATCACTAAGTCAAAGCTTAATTACGATAAGTTTGACTTTTGGTCATTAAGCTTAATAAAACTGAACTTAAGGGGTTAAGGACACTTACAAAAGCTCTTAACACGAAATTGGAACTTAGAGAAACTTGCTTGAAGTCCAGAGAGCTCCAGAGAAGGTTTTGAAATGCTTTTGAAATGAGTAAGTTCAAGTGTTGTAACAAAAGGGTCTTATATAGCCAAAAATAACTCACAAGATAATTCCACACAAGTCTACAAATGTTTTCTGATCATCCCAGGTATCCCTATGCATGAAATACTGTTGGCTCAGCCCCTGGAATAAAAAAACAAGGCTCTTAAAGGCGGTGGAACAGGCTGCACAGGCACCTGTCACCATTTTCTGCATCTGACACTCTTACGCGGGCCGCGTAAGAGTTATCTAAGTTTTACACGGGCCGCTTAAAGGGTAAAATCCGGTAATTAGTTTTGCAACTTTGCATTTTCAGTCCCTGGTCCATATTATGTTTATTTAACTTTCATTTGTTGCATTTTGGACCCCCATAGTTAACTTTTAAGGCCTTGAGTCACAAACTAACTCCGTTAAACTTCCGGTTAGTTGTACGATTACCCGAAACATCTTGCATTCATCGGAACTCCATAAAATTAACATCCAAGATTCTTGAGAGCACAAATATAATTATTACAATGCTTTTAGGTTCGTTAAAAAGGTCACTCAGATGTTACTTTCAACATGTTGACACTTTTAACCCTTATGCTTCGTAAGATCCTTATTTTAAGCACAAACGACTTTCTAAGTTCGATAATTTATTCTTTAAAGAATACGAACATCTGTGAGGTCAATCAGAGGTACAAGTTAGGCATGTTGCCACTTTGGATCCCTTAAATAACATATTTACATTGTTTGACAATTTCAGTCCCTCGGAAACAATTCTTTACACGTTTAAAGTTTGTGACACGTGCCTTTATTATATTGGTCGTGATTTTACGAGGTGTTACATTAGGGTTTATTGAGATTAAGTCAGTTACATAAAGGATAAATCAAGATTGTTTCTTGATACCTTTTATGGCCAATTGATTGGGGGAATAAACCGAATATAGACTGTTATGAACATGGTTGTTTGCAGTAATGATAAAATTACAGCTTTCTAATCCTATATATTCATAGAGTCTCCTGAATTTGGTTGTTTTGACACCTTTATGTAAGATTAAGATAACAGTTCCTACTCATTGAGATGGGGGAAATTGGGTTTATTTAACCAAGTTAGGGGTCAAGTTATTCTACAAAGGCTCCTAATTGTAAGAAATGTAAGAATGATTTATAGCGTGACAAATGTTCAATAACCTAAAATTAAACCCACTACATCACCACCCAAAACTTAAACAACCACCCCACCACCACCACCCAAAAACTTAAAAAAACCTAACCCACCCCCCCCCCCCCAAAAAAAAAAAAAAAAAAAAAAAAACCTAAAAAAAACTAAACACCTACCCCCACCCCCACCCCACCACCTCCCAAAAACCTGAACCCCCCACCCTCTCGGCAAAAAAAAATTTTTTTTTTTGGGTAGGTGATGGGGGGGGGGGGGGTGGGTGGGGGTTTAGGTTTTTGGGTGGTGGTGGATGTTTAAGGTTTTTTTTTTTTTTTTTTTTTTTTTTTTTTTTTTGTGTAGTGGATTTTTTTTTAAAGCCTTTGTACCCTTTTTACAATAAGTATCCTTTGTATTTGATCCTAATCCACCAAGTTAAATATTATTTTGATGATAATATATTAAAAGAGTAAATTGCAATTTTACCCCCTGAGGTTAGGGGTGATTGGCACTCTTACCCCCCCTAAGGAAATAATTGCAATTTTACCCCCCACTGTTAACTCTTATGTCGCAACATTACCCCCTAAGCTCAGTCAAAGGTAGTTTGACCCTTATATGTAAGGGTATTTTGGTAATCTTACCCTATATTTATTATTATTATTATTATTATTTTTATTATTATTGTTATTATATATATTGTTCTTGCTACCATCAGAGTTTTATCATCATCAGAGTTCTTGCCCAGGCACCACCATGCCACCGCCATTCACCACCACAACCACCGCAACTGCCGCCGGAGAGGATGACCACAACTGCCGCCGTAAACCCTAGATTCTTTTCAGATTCTCCTCTCTTCATCTCCTCACACTTCGATCAAATGGTTAATCAAATCTAAACTTAGATTCATCGCTTCATCCGTCAATCTAAAACCTAGGTTAAACGATTCAACCGTCAAAAGATTCAACACCAGAACTCAATCGATTCCGAGATGTGAATACTATTTCGGAGCAAAACTCCGAAGACTTTTCCAGAACAGATAATAAGCCTGTAATTCGTGATCTTAGGTATGATTATCTTCTCAAAATTGTGATTTCTGTGATCAGTTATAATGTTGATTTGGTTGTGCCCTAATTATGCTTCGTTTTAGTTAACTGAACATTTGTAACGATTGGTAGGAACATATTATAGGCCTGTAATTCGTTTATTAATAAACGAACAAACATGAACTGTTGATTTGGATGATAATTACTCAATTGGCTCTCAATTTTAGCATATCTTCTACACTGAAATTGATTTGTTGTTGTTTGGCTACTTGATTGGTTAGGTTTTAGGTTTAATTGGTTATATACTTCGTTCATGATTGATGTGTTAGCTTGTGATTGGCCAATTAAGTTTATTTGTGAAAAGGTCAGATTGCGATATGAGATTGAAACAGGGGATTGTAAAAATGTGCTTAAGTTTATCACTGTTTGCAGCAGACTCTGAGTCCGGTTGTTATCGGCAAATTGTGCCGACTCTTATTGTTCATGTAAAGACCCTTGTATCCACTTGCTGGATTTAATAAGAGACTGTTTATAAGAATCATGTTTGATTCTGATTTGATATCTTGTTTTTGACAATATGAAAGGGATGTATTATGTATTCATTTCACATACCACTCATTTTCGATCATTTTGTGTTTGATTTCCCCCAAACTCCTACACACTCTGTTTCAGGTAACTGTTGTTTGATTGTTGATTATTTTGGTTCTTCAATATAAACATTTATATCATAATTCATCAGTTCATTCAATCATTCAGTGCATTTGTTCAAGTATCTATATTGCTGAAAACAATTAGCATGAATCATCATCACCTTTATCACTAAAAACAATTAATGGATTCAAACGTCGAGCAACAGAGTGAACCGCCTTCGAAATGGTCGGAGTGGGATGAGGTTGCCGGAGATTTGATCGGAGAAGTGAGGGAATAGCCTGAGGTGTTGCATGGTTTAAGTGGTGGTTGTGGTGGTGAATGGCGGTGGCAGTGGTGGCTGGAGGTGGCAGCGGTGGTGGTTGTGGTGGTGAATGGCGGCAGTGGTGGTTGAGGGTGGTGGTTGGAGGTGGCAGTGGTGGTTGTGGTGGTGAATGGCGGTGGCAATGGTGGCAGGGGGTAATATTACAAAGTAAACAAAACACAGGGGGTAAAATAAAAGGGTAAAATAGTCATTTCACCACTAAGTCAACAGATTAGTCAACAAAATTGAGTATAGGGGGTAATGTTGCGACATAAGAGTTAACAGTGGGGGGTAAAATTGCAATTATTTCCTTAGGGGGGTACGAGTGCCAATCACCCCTAACCTCAGGGGGTAAAATTGCAATTTACTCATATTAAAACCTATTGGTTGTAACTTTAGCTTTAGCTTTGGGTGTTTTCCAAAAAAAAAAAAAAAGGAACATGTGATTGTGCTTTATACACATGTCTGGCGGTGGATGATTCATCACCATCTAAACATACGTCATGTTCTCTTTTCTTTATTTGTGAGAAAACCATCTTCATGTTTGGCCTCAAACCAGATTTCCTCCTTGCTCTGTTCACCGGAGTTACCAAAGAACGACGCGCCCCTGTGAACCAAGAGAGATAGAGAGGCTCAGAGAGAGAAAGTGCATATACAGAGAAAGACACATGGAGATTGAGAGGCATAGGGTGGAGGTACGAGGCGGCGTTTAGGTTTCTGATGAGGTCAGTTGATTCGGACCAAGAAACTTCTCCGGTGACTCAATATAGGGTTCCGACGGTAGCTGTGACAAAAAAACTGGGCAACGACATCAACAGAAACAGATTACGACGAAGGCTATGGTTCCGAAAAAGATCCGGTAAATCCCCCCCCCCCCCCCCCCCGCATGCTCCTTTTCGGTTACATCGACGTTTAATGATGTCTCATTTGTTGAATTTTGTTGGACCGACGAATATGCGACTTTCGGTTAAACTCCGGTGAGAATATTTTGATCCATTTGCATTTTGTTATAGAACTATTTATCGGTGATAATCTGGCTATATTATTGTTTTTGAAGTGAATTTTGTGTTGTTGGTTACTGATCGGAAGTTCTTTTGTTAGATATGCGGCGTGCTCTCCTCCTCCCGTAACGAAGATGTCACTTTGAGGCCTTGTACGGTGGTAGTGTAGCTGCAACATCCGCTGGAGCATTCTTGGGGTAGTTCTATGCGCCTTCTTTACACTTTCTCCACCGTTGAAGAGTTCTGGAGGTAGTTGTTTATATTTAATTTGTTGTTGTTTGTTTCTTGATGTAATTAGTTGTGTTATGATATAAACTTAATTTAATAGTTAATTTTATTTTAAGAGTTTTTGAATTAGGTTTTTGATTTGAGGTAATTTGTTAATGTTGAAAAAGTTTGTATTGATGGTGCACACAAACTGTTTGATAAATTGCTTTAGAGAGCACATGAAATACAATTCAGCAGTGGTGAAGGAAAATATAGAGAAAAAGATTGCAAAATGACTAAACTACCCGTATAAAAAGAGCATCATGTGCACACAGGGGCGAAGCTTAATTGGGGGGGGGGGGACGTCCGCCCCCCGGGATTTTTCGCTCAGTAGTGTTATATATGTAGTTTTCGTATAGAAATTTGTGGGTATATACGTTTTCACCCCCCCGGTTCTATAGAAATTTTTGGGTATATATGTTTTCACCCCCCCGGCCGAAAAATCCAAGCTTCGCCACTGTGTGCACATGATTCGTTTTTAATGAATTCGTTAGTCTAGGTATTTATGGGCAAACTGCATATGGTTTACTGGTTTAGAGATAAATCGAGGCATGTATCGTAGATGCCCTTGATATGATTTAGAAAACTATAGCAACAGTAATTGTTTCAGGACTGTAACTAGGGTTAGTCTAGGTATTTACGGGCAAACTGCATATGGTTTCCTGGTTTAGAGATAAATTGAGGTATGTATCGTAGATGCCCTTGATATGATTTAGAAAACAATAGCAACAGTAATTGTTTCAGGACTGTAACTAGGGTTAAAGTTTGATCCATGTTTAAAAAATACGAGCATGCTTTTTCATTTTTAAGCATATTGCCTCAGCGAAGATGACAAATTATGAAGAAACAATATATTGATTAATAATAAGGGGGTAGTGGAAAAAGATACTTACTCGGGCTATCACAACACAACTTGGCTGCTTTGTACATGATCACTGATTCACTTCCATAGTTGGCCTCTACATATGATTAGGGAAAAAAGATAAATATGTAAATTTTGGTTAACACGATAAAAAGCTCTACGTTCTAAGATTAGGTTGATAGGTTCACTCTTCAAGAACTAAATAAAATATAGAGATTTTTACATATTTCCCCCTCCTAAGAATCTTTATTATATATTTTCCCAACCCATAAATTTAATTACATATTTCCTCTTCCTAAAGAAACCTTATTACATATTTCCCCAATCTCTAAATTTAATTACATATTTCACCTTCTGAAACCTCATATATTACATATTTATCCATTTCATTAAAAATACTCTTATAGAATTACTATTTTACCACTAATGAGTTTATTAAATAAATAACTACAATATATTTCCTAGCTTCACCTTTGAACTAGAATATTTTTATTTATTTTTAAATTAAAAAAATAAAATAAATAATATTAATCAAACCATTCAGGTTAAATCTAAAATACATATTACTAAATAGACAATAATTTAAATGAACAACTAATATAATAAATGATTTTGGAAAAAAATAATTAAATAGTAATATTACCAAAACTTGAAAAAAATTATATAAAACTTTAAAAGAATTAACAATGAAGAAGTGAAAAAAATATAGGTTTTGCGATTTGCTTGTTGGTAAAATTGTTTGATTTTGTAACTTCAAAAAAAAGAAATTTTAATAATTATTTGAACAGTGACAGTAATTTTTCATCAAATCTAATATCTGAAGAAGAAAAAATAAATACATAAATGCCAAAAGTTAGAGCTAAAAATTGACAAAAAAAACAAAAAATCAGTTAACAATTTTGTCAGAATATGCACATGAATGTAAGCCAAAAAATCATAATAATCAATATTAATAAAAGTAGCCAAAGGTATGAATTAAATCCTCATGGTTCTCATTTCTCAGCAGCAGCATCTACTCTCAGAACTCCGGTCACCGGAGCTTTGGTCAACCACCAGTCACCACAACAACCTGTGCCATTTTACAAGTCCAGCCTTACGGGACTTTCGTTTCGGCTTCTGGTTGATGGATTTGGAAGTTTAGGGGATTGTGCAGGTATTGGTGGAGTTCCCACATCCTTAGTTTTATGAAGGAGAAAATAAATAAAAAATATATGGGTTTAAGGGTGAAGCTAGGAAATAGTTATTATTTATTTAATAAACTCATTAGAGGTAAAATAGTAACTCTATAAAAGTATTTTTAATGAAATGGATAAATATGTAGGATAAAGATCAAATAAAAATAAAATAAACGTACGAAACGTACGAATTGAGGGAAAAAAACAAAAAGTGGCGGTGGCAATCTGATAATTATCAGCAACTTCAAAATTACTGGGGAAAAAGCAAAAAGTGGCCGTGGCAATCTGGTAATTACTCTAGTAGAGTAATTTTGAGCATCTGTAGAGTAATTTTGGGAAATGTAGGGTAATTATCAAATTACTCTAGTAGAGTAATTTTGACTTCTGTAGAGTAATTTTGGAAAATGTCTTGTAGAGTAATTTTGTTAGCATTTAGTTATGGGGTTTAGCTTTATGGTTTAGTTTTTAGCTTTTAGTTGGGGGGGGGGGGGTTAGGTTTTTGGGGGGTGAGGGGGGGGGTGGTTTAGGTTTTTGGGGGGTGGGGGGGGGGGGGTTAGTGTAATTTTGATAATTACCCTACAATTTTGATAATTACCCTACACGACCAAAATTACTCTACATGAACATTTACAAAATTACTCTACAGAAGCTCAAAATTACTCTAGTAGAGTAATTTTGAAGTTGCTGATAATTACCAGATTGCCACCGCCACTTTTTGCTTTTTCCCCCAATTCGTACGTTTCGTACGTTTATTTTATTTTTACGGGAACTTAACCCTAAATATGTAATATATGAGGTTTAGGAAGGTGAAATATGTAATTAAATTTAGAGATTGGGGAAATATGTAATAAAAACTTAGAGATTGGGGAAATATGTAATAAGGCTTTTTTATGAAGGGAAAATATTTAATTAAATTTATGGGTTAGGGAAATATGTAATAAAGCTTCTTAGGAGGGTGAAATATGTAAAAATCCCTAAAATATAAATAAACCATATGTTTTGCTCCCGACCAAATAAATGAATGATAGAGGAATACCAACAACATGTATGGTTATGGTTCGGTATCCTTGTTGAGTAAATGGATAAAAATCATGTAGAAAGGAAGAAGTTGGGAAAAAAGGGTCTGTAACTGGTCAAATGTGAGAATGTAACGTTTATCTTGAGATTTTTATGTTCTGCTAAAGAAAATGGGGGTGTTTATTCTTGGTTTAAGACGAAAACACCCTTAAAATATTCTCATGGGAGTTTATTATGTTATATCATGCATTGGTTATGCATTAGATAAGTCCAGCCAATACAGCACAAGTCGTTTACATGCAACATAACGCATATTCTCTGTGAAAAAATATGTGAACATTTTCCATCTTAGTTTCAATAACACACAGTGATGTTCGTTTTCTCAACAGGTGTTGGTTTGGCTTTCTTGACTATGGTGATTTTGATTGGGGAGTAGCTCAAAGCTTTCCGTTCTTGTCAGCATTAAAAGAATCTCGGATTTTGACTCTTGAAGTCAATCATGTTACCTTCCTGAGCTCATGAAAATGATTAAAACGAACACCATTCCACCCAATTGGCTATTTGACACAGGAGCCTCCGACCACGTCACCTTGAATCAATCCAACCTACAAGTGCCAAAAGACTATGGTGGACCTGGTGAGATTCTACTAGGTGACGGTACGAATCTAAAAATTTCTCATACCGGTGACTCTAGTATTCCTACTTCCTCTCGTCCTCTATCTCTTTCACGTGTCTTATGTGTTCCTAAATTACATCGCAATTTAGTTTGGGTTGCTAAACTATGCAAAACTAACTAAGTTTCTGTCGAATTTTTTCCTTCTTATTTTTTTGTGAAGGACCTAATCACCGGGGCGCCTCTTCTTCAGGGAGTGAACGACAATGATGTGTATTACGCACCGGCTCCATCCGTTTCCCAAGTCAACATGGTCACAACCTGTAATCTTCATGATTGGCTTCATGTCTTGGTCATCCTTCCATCAAGACATTCAAATCTATGGAAAAGTTTTTTGCTTTTCCTTTGAATAAATGTTAAATTCTATGTTTCTTACAAACCTTATTACTAACCTTGTCGGGATTATGTCATTCGCCACCTGTTTGACAAAAAATTTATCTTTATTGGTGCCCAATTCAACCATACATGCTTATATTCTTCCTGCAAACCCGAGCTTCTCGCCATCTCTCTTCCCAGCCCCTGTGTCGAGAACGTCCCAGACACATCCCTTGACCAGCACCATTTGTCTTTTTCATTCATAAAGGTGGTTGAGTTAATGACTTCCAAACATTGTGTAAATTCTACAGCCATTCCTTTGGATTGCGGTTTAATAATAGCCTATCTGCAACTTTGCAGGTCTTCAGAAATGGCAGAAACAGAGGACCTGTAGTCGTCCAATTTTCAAGCTAGAACTGGGCCGCCTCTCTGTTACCGATTGTGCATACCATACTTCGGAGAGTATCAATATTCATACCTGAAAGAATCGATTCACTTTTGCATATATTCTTTCAATTTCCAGTTGACAATTGTTTCCAAGGAATTGGTTTGAATGATCTTATGTCTGAATGAACTGCTGTAACAACCTTGACCTATACAATACAAAAAATGAGCAAACTAAAACACAAAACAATTCCATTAATAGATTGACTGCCTCATTCACAGTCTCCTGTTTAAATGTGCATACTGCTGCATCTTAGAGCTTAACAAAACAGGACCATGCTAATCTTCAGCACCATCTTGAACTCTTGCAGCTCATTATATGTTTGTTCAATTGGCATTCATCTCAAAAGAAGTTGGTGTTCATGCTCAACAAATTGTGTCTGCAATTACAAAATAAAACAGTACATAGCACAATATAAGCCACTATTTTAAACATGACTCTGTATGAAGAAATTGACAAGTGAAGTAGCAGCAAGTTATAAATATGATACAATCAATATTACCTCATTAACAACTGATGTTCTTTGAAATGGTCTTTTATCAATATTTAACTGCCAACACACAGTGAACTAGTTCAATACCCGTCCGGTGAACGGGCATATTAATGGTATAATATAATAAGTATTTTATTGTTTGTATTATAAAAAAAAACATTATTTGTTTAAAACAAAAAAAAAAGTGTGAGATTTTTAATCGAAAGTGTTTCGTATGCTATGCCTTGAAAAGCATAGCAAAGCAAGGTTATTAACAATTTCAATACGCATCAAGTTTTTAAATTAACCATTGACTACTAAAACATAAAAACATAGACATGAAGGTGAACGTACAATGTCAGTAACAATCATGTAACCTAAATAACAACCATATGTTAAAGTTTCATGAAACACAAATGTACTCTACAAAGTAAATTTTTTTGGCTTCATGAAAGACAACAAACTGAAAGATTATGTAACTCATTTGCCATCCACCATAAGAGTTTGACACTTGGCACTTGGCCTTTGGAGAGTGTTAAGGGCTGTTAAAAGCTGAAAAAAAAACGTTTTGCTGCATCTGGCCCCTGTTTACGGACCTAGTTTGGCAGATTTACAGTTTCAGTCCCTGCAACCTCAAAACTTGGTTTTCGATGCGTTTTTTTTTTTTGACACGTTTAAGCCCCGTTAACCCCATTTCAAAGCTCTAAAATGAAGTTAAAGTATAGGGAACTTAAAATGTGTTCAAAAATATCTCGGGTGTCGGTTCGTTTAGCCGTACGGTTACGTTGTTCGGTTAATTACGACGGAATGCGCATAAGCGCGAAAAATGATCCAAATGGCGTGAAAAATGGATTTTTCTTATGCCAAACACTAAAATAAAATATTTTAGTGCTTACATAAATTTTTGGATGTCCGGATGTATTCAGAACGTAAGTTATGCGCGAAAATGCAAACTTGTGCACTTTTTGACGCTTTTTGTCCCTGAATGACCCCAAAAGTTTATTTTAGCATACCGAACCCCTCAAAGCCTATTTCTAAGCTATGTAAAGGATATTTATGGTATGTTTAACTTATGGTCATGTTCCAGAATGTCTGTTACAGTTCAAATTGGCATACTTTCGCAGTTTGTCAAGTTTAGTCCCTGTAAGCGAATTAACTTGTTTTTGCCATACCAAAGCCTTCAAAACTTATTTCTAAGTTATGTAAAGGTTATTTAAGGTATGTTAAGACTATGTCACTATTCCGGAGTGTTTGTTGCATTAAACTGGTTATATTTATGAATTGGTGCGCGTATAACCTTCCAGAAAGCGATTTAGAGTTTGGAATTGAACAAAAATTGATATGTGCAAATGATACACATATTTTTACAAATCCCAAGTATGAAATATAATATTTCATTGGTTCGGTATTTGTTTGATGGCCGTGGAGGCACAGGTGTTACAGTACTTTTCTTTCATTGTGGACTCTACCTCCCACGTGTACTCGGGACCTCTGCGGGCATCCCATTTAACCTTTACAATAGGCACATGCTTCCTCCGAAGCTTCTTTACTTGTCGATCCTCAATCGACAGAGGTTTTTCCACAAATTTCAAGCTCTCATCTATATGCACATTTGTATGTGGTATGACTAGCGATTCATCAGCTAGACATTTCTTCAGATTGCAAATGTGGAATACATTGTGAGTACCACTGAGCTCTTCAGGTAAGTTTAACTTATAAGCCACTGTTCCTACGCATTCGATGATCTCGAACGGTCCTATATACCTTGGGCTAAACTTACCTTTCTTACCAAACCGCATCACTCCCTTCCAGGGTGATACTTTAAGCAAGACTTTATCACCAACTTCAAACTTTAGAGGTTTCCGCCTTTTATCAGCGTAACTTTTCTGCCTATCCCTGGCAGCTTTCAGGCGGTCACGAATCTGGACAATCTTGTCCGTCGTTTCAAAGACTATGCCAGGTCCTGATAATTGAGCTTCCCCTACTTCTGCCCAACAAATAGGCGTTCTGCATTTCCTACCATATAATGCCTCAAAAGGCGCAGCCTGAATGCTTGTATGGTAGCTGTTGTTATAGGAGAACTCGATCAATGGCAGGTGCTTATCCCAACTACCACCTAAATCAATTACACATGCACGAAGCATGTCTTCCAAAGTTTGAATGGTACGCTCACTCTGCCCATCCGTCTGAGGAAGGTAAGCCGTACTAAAATTCAAGAGCGTGCCCAAAGACTGTTGGAAACTTTTCCAAAAATGTGAGGTGTATCTAGTATCCCTGTTAGAGATAATAGACACTGGTACGCAATGAAGGGATACAATCTTATCCACGTACAATTGGGCTAACATGTCGGAGCCATAGGCCTCCTTAATGGGTAGGAAATGTGCTGACTTAGTTAGCCTATCAACTATCACCCAGATAGTATCATTTCCTTTCTTTGTCTTTGGCAACTTGGTGATGAAATCCATTATCACCATCTCCCACTTCCAGGTGGGGATTTCAGGCTGTTGTAGTAAACCTGACGGCTTTTGATGTTCAGCTTTGACTTGCGCTTGTCAAACATTTAGCTACATAGGCAGCTATAGACTTCTTCAAGCCTATCCACCAATAATTTGCCTTCAGATCCTGGTACATCTTATCAGCTCCAGGATTAACGGAATATTTGGAACTGTGGGCTTCCTGGAGGATAACATCCCGAAGTCCTCCATAAACGGGAACCCATATTTGTCCATTTAATCTCAGGATTCCGTCCTTGCCATAGGATAACTGCTCTTCAGTTACTCCTAGCTTTTCCTCAGGATAGTTAGCTTCCAATACGGCTTCTTTCTGCGCAGCTAACAACCTTTCATTCAAACTATTCTTCAATTCAATGCTCTTGGCATTGATTCTTATAGGCTTCACTCTTTCCTTTCTACTTAAGGCATCGGCGACTACATTTGCCTTGCCAGGATGATATCTTATCTCACAGTCATAATCATTCAAAGTTTCCATCCAACGTCGCTACCTCATCTTTAAATCCTTTTGATTAAACAAATGTTGAAGGCTCTTGTGATCAGAATAGATCACACACTTAGTTCCATACAAATAATGCCTCCATAGTTTTAGTGCGAATACAACGGCACCCAATTCCAAATCATGGGTGGTGTAATTCTTCTCGTGCATCTTTAACTGACGTGAAGCATAGGCAATGACCTTGCCTTTCTGCATAAGCACACACCCCATACCGGTGTGTGATGCATCACAATATACTACAAACTCATCAATTCCATCAGGCAACGTCAATACTGGAGCGTTGCTTAACTTCTGCTTCAGAATATCAAAAGATTCTTGCTGCTTAGGCCCCCAATCAAACTTTCTATTCTTGCGGGTGAGTAGAGTCAGGGGTG
The DNA here is from genome assembly GCA_030545235.1 of Helianthus tuberosus. Classification (NCBI taxonomy): domain Eukaryota; kingdom Viridiplantae; phylum Streptophyta; class Magnoliopsida; order Asterales; family Asteraceae; genus Helianthus; species Helianthus tuberosus. The sequence continues at coordinate 154,046,519 of CM060427.1, read as the reverse complement.
CTGCAATTCTTGAGAAGTTCTCAATAAATCGCCTGTAGTATCCTGCCAATCCAAGAAAGCTGCGAATCTTCGTAGGCGTCTTTGGCTCTTGCCAATTCATAATAGCTTCAATCTTAGCGGGATCCACTTGGATACCATGCTCCCTAACAACATGTCCAAGGAATTGGACTTCTCGGAGCCAGAATTCACACTTTGAAAATTTGGCATAGAACTTTTCCTGTTGAAGCTTCTTAAGAATGCAACAGAGATGCTTCACGTAGTCAGCTTGACTCTTTGAGTAAATGAGAATGTCATCGATGAAGACGATGACAAATTTATCCAAATAAGGCTTGCAGACGCGATTCATGAGATCTATGAATGCGGCAGGTGCATTAGTGAGCCCAAAAGGCATCACTAGGAACTCGTAATGACCATAACGAGTCCTAAATGCAGTCTTGTGCACATCTTCATCTTTGACCTTCAATTGATGATAGCCTGACCTTAAATCGATCTTGGAAAAGTAGCTTGCCCCTTGCAATTGATCGAACAGATCGTCGATCCTGGGCAAAGGATACCTATTCTTGATAGTAACCTTATTAAGCTCACGGTAATCGATGCATAAACGCATCGATCCATCCTTCTTTTTGACAAACAAGATTGGCGCTCCCCAAGGAGATGAACTAGGCCTAATGAAACCTTTGGCCAGCAAATCATCTAGTTGCGTCCTCAATTCCTTCATCTCTGTTGGTGCCAATCTATAGGGCGCTCTCGCAACAGGTGCTGCTCCAGGGATGATGTCAATTCTGAATTCTACTTGTCTATCTGGTGGTAAACCAGGTAGTTCTTCAGGGAAAACTTCAGGGTACTCAGAAATGATGGGAATATCTTTAATCTTAGGCTTTTGCTCATCAATAGTTACCTGTGCCATATAAATGACACAGCCCTTCTTCAGACATCTGGATGCCTTGAGCATAGCCACCTGCTCAGGCAATCCATACTGGGTATCTCCCTGAATGGTAAGTGGCTCACCAGACGGAGTCTTGATAACCACTTGCTTCTTACTGCAGGCGATCTGGGCTTGGTTATGAGATAACCAATCCATGCCTAAGACTACGTCAAAACCGGCTAACTTCAAAGGAAGTAAGGACAATGGAAAAGAGTGGTTCCTAATGGGTATGACACATTCGTCTAACACAGTTGAGGCTGTTTCTATGGTTCCATCGGCTAATTCAACCTCATACTTCACATTATGTTTCTAACAGGTAGGTTTAACAACTTACAAAACTTATTATCAACAAAAGACTTATCTGCTCCAGAATCAAACAACACTCTTGCATAAACATCATTTATGTGGAATGTACCTGTTATCACATTGTCGTTTTGAATAGCCTCTTGTACGTTCATCTGGAAAACCCTAGCATTGGTCTTCTTCCCTTCCTCAGCCTTTTTCGCAAACTTTGGGCAATTTGACTTAATGTGCCTTTCTCGTTGCAGTTGTAGCACGTTGCGTCTTTTATCTTCTTGCAATCGAGAGTCTTGTGCTCAGAAGATTTGCAAATCCCACATGCTCTTGGCTACGACTGGAATTTCGACTCATATCTGCACTTCCCAAAATGATGCTTCTTGCAGACCTTACACTTGGGCTTATCACCCGACTGATGACCATCTTTCATAGATCCAGTACTCTTTTTGTGGTCATCGTTTCTCTTATGCTTCTTATTCGAATGTCATGAGTTATCATCCTCACGCTTCCTCTTCTCAGCATCAGTGTTTCTTAGCGATCTTTGCATGACCGCGTCCAGAGTAAGGGATAATAATATATCAGCTGCAGACCGAGCTGGTCGAGAGGCCTTCACACTTACCTTAATTTCTGGGGCTAAACCCCCAATGAAACGAGCTATCCTCTTGGGTTCTGGTGTCACAAGATAAGGAACCAACCTTGACATCGTGTTGAAGCTTGTAAGGTAGGCTTGACAATCTAGGTTTTTCCTAACCAAAGACAGGAAATCAGACTCGATCTTTTCAACCTCGTGTTGAGGGCAGTAGTTTTCCTTAATCAATGCCACAAACTGATCCCAAGACATATTGTACAATGGAATCTTCCCAGTAGCTTGGATCAGCGATCTCCACCAAGCTAGCGCCTCACCCTTAAATGACTGAGATACAAACTTCACAATATCCTTTTCAGCGCAACACTAATATCCACCACAGTGTCCATCTCATCCAACCATGTCATGCAATCAACAACCCCTTTTTCCCCAGTAAAATCTTGTGGTTTGTAGGAAACAAAGTATTTATAAGTACAGGACTTTGCACGTGGTTCATTATCAAACACTATTCTTTTGGATGGAATGTTGTGTTGGTTTGAGGAATGTTGAACATCCTCTTTCTTGGGCTTAGGCTGGGTAGAGGGTGGTTTGCTGTGGGCTTCTGAATGAGTTTTAGGGACAGATTTAGAGGGCGGTGTGGATAGGGTCCTGCTTCGAGTCCCACCAGATTCATTAATCTGCCGCTCCATAGCTTTTGAAACAGCATTATCTATTAATGCTTGCAGTTCTGCCCCGGTCACATGTATTTTGGTATTTTCATGATTTTCTACCGGATGACTGTTTACCTCTTCTGACCTCGTCATGTAGCTTTAATTGCTACATAAAAGAAAATAATTGACAAGGTTTATTTAGAAGCTTTTACAGTATTTTATGATTTATTAACCATGGTTTTAATAAACATTTTGGTTAATTTGTTAATTATTCATATATATTCAGGATTTTTATTATAAGCCTTTATTATAATTTAATAATAGCACAAAATCCTAGTCACATAGACAGTTTTAATTTATAAACCAGGATTTTACAGAATCGAGGTATTAAGGTTTGAATCAAAGTTTATTACCTTTTTCTAGACAGGGAGTTGTAGGCTGCTACTGTCTTTAGTCCCAAAGGACATTAATTATAGCCCGTAGGCACTTCATCCTTAAGGGATTGTTAAATAAATAAGGGAAATTGGAATAATCCAAATTAAAGATGACTTATGTGATTTTATCGAATCACAGTTTGCCAAGAATGTTAACATGCTTTCAGATGTTAACAAGAATATGAATCTTTTGTGTAGGTTTTACCATCTTGGCCATGTCTGCAATGACATTAGACTAGGATTTACCTTTAAGATTCTTTTTAATATTTAACGCAGAACAATCCTAAATTGAGATGTTAATATGGATCTGAATCTAATTATGGAACTACCATCTTAGCCCTGTCTTAAGATGACACATGGCTAGGTCTTGTCCTTTTTAGATTTTACCATTTTATCATAATGGTAGATCTTATAATAGGAATGTTATTTTCATTTATTTTAAGTTTTATGTTTATGTATATAATTAACAACAAAAATGAAAATTAAATTAATCATTCCATTACAAATTCAAACAAGTACAATTTTTTTCCCAAAACGGGACTTCTACTGAAATAACATGCCCACGCAGGGGCTAAACAAACAAACATACCCATGCAGGGGTCAACAGAAAGACATGCCCACGCAGGGGCAGAATACAAAAAGACAAGCCCACGCAGGGGCTGAGTACAGAAACAAATGTCCACACAGGGACATGATTACAATAAATTAAAATAAACAAGGATTTTCAAATATCCCTTTTCTTGGACTTCCCCTTGATCAGGCCTGCCAAACCTTTGAAGAAGCCTTGACATTCCCTACGGTCTCTCTGAACCTCCCGCTCAACCTGGTCTAATCTATCGAGAACCTCTTGTTGGTGTTCCGGCGGGATCAGTTGCGGCTGCTGATGCAGAGGTTGAGGAGGTGGCGGTTGCTGGTACACATAAGGTGGGTACCCAATAGTCCAAGGACCACCATAGGGCCCTTCAGGATGAAGAGCGTTGTAGTCCCACGCTGCTTGGTATGGGTTGACCTCCGCATAGTTGTAGTTGGTGTGGGCCGGCTGCTCAAATGGATTATACGCCCCTGAACCGGCGTATGCAGGGATTGGGTTACCAAAACCCAATGGTGGCGCGACAGGCGCAGAGTCAACTTCCGAGATAGGGTTTGACGGTCCCCCCATCTGCGGTTCTTCTTGGAGTGGCGGGTAGTGACTGCCACTTGATGGTTGAGGGGTGCTGATACGCACTCCTCCTCGCACAGACATCCGTGCGTTTGATCTTCGTCGCCTCGGTGGCTCCCGAGGCGGCTGCTGTACTGGTGGTGGTGGCGGTGGAGTAACTGCCACAAAGCGAGAATCCTCAGAAGGATCCTGCTGCTGCTGCTGGTGGTAAGGAGACGAGTGCTCAGAGGGGGTAAAATACCATTCAATCTGGTTGAACCTCGCCTGATAACTATCCGGACCGCGGTAAGGCGATCCATGAAAATAGGACCCATCAGAGATCTCGATGGGGTGGTTAGGGGTCCCGGTTGCAGGCTCGACGGGATCCGTGTCCTCATCCATGTCCATGGTATGGTCTCCCGATAAGTGGTCTTGGGGTCCTAGTGGGTTAAAACCCACGGGTTCTTCAATATAGTTTGCCGGGTTGAACCGGCTCTGGAAGACAGGAGTGGGGTCGCCAAAAGAATGGTGCGAATTGGATCGCTGTAGAGGTATAAACGAAGGTTGCGGGTTGTTAGGCTCGTTTTCTGAGTGTGGCCCAAAGGAGTGGTGGTAAGATGGTGATGAGCTTAGAGAGAGAGATTGCCTCCCCGGTTCTATGTAGGTCCTCCATGGTTCTTGGGGACTGGTGCTTATCGTGATGGATGGCGTGCGCCGATGGGAAGGCCCGGCCTCGTGATCATGACCCGTCATTGGGGCCTTGCCTCTTCCTCTTCTCATTCTTGGCGGCATAATTAAACCTGTCAACATAAACAACAACAAGAATATATATATATATATATATATAAAAGACAAAAATAAAACAAAACATAATTTTGTCCTATGTTCTTTGTCTAGACTCGGAACTCGAGGAATGTGCAATTGTATAACTGAGATTAAACACAAAAGGCTAGTGTTTAATTCACTCAGTGTTGGCTCTGATACCAACCTGTCACACCCCGATATTTCCACGTATTACCGGTGGGCCCGGTGGAGAGTATCGTGACGTAGTCGATATCATCATAGTCAAACAACGCAATTTAAAATGCACAGCGGAAGCAAAAGATAGGTTTATTTCAACTGAATAAATTGTAATATTAAGTATCACAAGATAGTTGAAACAGATCCACAGGCGGATCGAATAAAAAAGAAACTTGTTCACAGACTTCATAGGCATCTAAGCTTGCGAGACTTCTATTTGATGCTAGGAGAGACCAACCTATTTCGATTAGTACCTGCACTTAGCCTTTTTTGGGAAAATACGTCAGTTTACACTGGTAAATACAATTTAACTGACTCATTTTGAAAATGTTTAAAAAATTGATTTGAATGCACGTGGCACAAAACTTTTTATAACTTGGGATAATTATTTATATATAAACTTGTAAAAGAATTGCATGTTTCTTATGCGTTCAGTAGCCCGGGCTGAGCACCGGGTTAAAGATTAATTGACACACCACTTGATATAGTCCCGCAGCGAGTTATTCTCGAAACCGGCGGTTATATCTCTTTATTTATAAATGCACTGTCGGGTGTACGCCTACACCCGCGTGCTAAGGTCGTGGCCATTTCTGTGAATGATGCCAAGGATATCCGGGACATGGTCATTAACCCCCCAAAGGCTTTAAGCAAACAAAACAATTTAAACGGGTCATTTTAATGAATTAACCTTCATACGATTAACAATTCAATGCCCGACCAAGCAGTATTTTATATACCGTACCCCAAGCCCGTATAAGGGAAAATAAGTTAAAAGTATTTACCTTTGCAAGTAATAATCACAATAAGTAAGTGCACGTAGCTTTTACCGGGTCTCCTATTCTGGAACGGAGGTTTATAATAACCTATTAGATTCCTAACAGGTCTTTAAATAAGCCTAAACTTAGACCGGTTAGTTTTAACGGAAGATTCGGTTCAAACGCATGAATAAGCGAAGACCGGAATAGTATGTGATTTAGACCCAACAAGTTTGAAGACTTGTATAATATGGGTAAACTAAACACATTCTGGATTTTGAGACAAAAAGGATATGGTTTGACCCGTTTTGGTCAATCTATGCAAACTAGTTACATAAACCGAACCAAACGCGAAATATGCGTAACGGGTAACCATAAGAGCCATATACAGGTTTCCTAAGTTAATATGCCTTAAATATGTTGTGACATCAGTAAGATATCTTCTATTATGCCCAAAATGATTTTAAACTCAAACTATGCCCCGTAGGGGCATTTTGGTTATTTTAAAGGTTATAAAAGAGTTTAAATATCAACTGAGTTACAGGTCTAATATAATCAATAAAAATACTTAGTTTAATAAGTTATAACACTAGGGTATCATATATATGTGAAATTTATTAATTATAATCATACTATGCACCGAAGGGGCATTTTGGTAATTTCACATAAGCCTAAAAGGCCAATTCTGGAAATCTGAGATTAAAACTTTTACTTAAAACTTTTGCTTACTGTTAAAGTATCTAAATTTACTAAAAATATCAGTAAGCATCAAACCTTATATGTTTAAAATAGTTCTAATACATAATATGTGTTAAAAGCGTTTAAAAAGACGATTTTGGGCTAATTCCGGGTTTTGTATAGAAAGCTGATATTTTTATTATTCCAAAAGGGTCAAAATATTTTATTTATCATATTAGATTAGTAGAAAAGGTTTGGTATCAAAAGGATTGGTAAAACTCAATTTATAAGCCAAAAGGGCAAAACCGGCAATAACCGAATCAAGCTTAGAACTCTATGTTATGCTCAGCCTAAAAATAAATAAAAATCTCCAAAAATCCCAAAATATTATTTTATATCAGTGGGTAAAAATTTTGGTATAAAAATTTGGGTTTAGATAGGCTATACGCTAATTATGCGGTTTAATTACTAAAAAGCTTTTCATTTACGCTAATGAGCATAACTCCTAATCTAGACCTCAAACTGATGTCAAATTTTAGGGACAAGTCTATAAATCATTAATGAAGGTTTCTACTCTTTTACTTTTTCAAAAATCATGTTTTAAGGTGAAAAGGGCATAATAGTCAACATTTAAGCAATTAACGGAAACATGCATATAAATCAGATAACTAATGAACCAAGTTGTATAATCACAGAGGGTTATACTAACATGTAACCTGGTCCTAATAAGGCTCTAAGGCATTCCTAAACTATGCTTAAATGGGTCAGAACTCAAAGTCATAGCAGAAGTCAAATTATGGGAGTTTCGGTTCCGAACCGAGCCTGAACTGAAAATTGTCGGGTTGAACATGTTTAGACATGTTCTTACATTAATTACCAAGTTATATTAATGATAAAACAGATTGCATGGCTTCTACATTGCTAATTATGCATTAATTTGAAAATAAGCTTTCTGTTGACATTTTAGGATTAGCTTTGACCCGACATTTGACCTACTTAGAGTGGGAATCAGAGAGTACCCTTTTAAGGGTTTATTACCCACATAATTACCAACTCATGGGTATTTTCAATTCGAGATTTGACTGGACAATTATTGATTAATCTCGAAGTCAAACCTTAATTATGACGGTTTGACTTTAAGCTAATTAACTAAGCTAAACTGAATTAAAGAAGGTTAAGGATACTTACAATAGTCCTAAGTACGACTAGTGACTCCTAGGAAGTGTGCTTGAGCTCCAAAATTCTCCAGAAGTGAAATTTTGAAAGTTTGCAAATGAAGTGTGAAGTGTTGCAACTAAGTGGGTTGTTATATAGGAGAAATGATGCAAGAAGATCATGACAAGGAAGTCTACAAGTGTTATGGGATCATTACAGGTGCCCCTATTGCATGAAAACTGGTTGGTGCAGCCCCTGGTATGTAAAACAAGTGTTTAAAGTCGGTTAACAGGCCTGAACTGGCAGCTGTGTGAGTTTTCTGATACTGGCAGGCTTAGGCGGCCCGCGTAAGACCCACACATGTCTTACGCGGCCGGTATGGATGGCCGGGTCAGGTTAAACAAGTTTCAGTTATTACATTTTGGCCCCTGATCCTTTTCAAACGTGGTTTTAAGCTATTTCTTTGCACTTTTGACCTTTTAACTTGATTTTTAAGGGCTTCAAGGCATTACCAAACACTGTTAAGTCCTCAGTTAACTTTGTGATCACCCGTAAGGCCTTAAATTTCAACGTTGACGCTTTTAACCCCTCGTATACGAATATTGTCATAACTTTCTCATACTTTATCGAAACCTTGTGAAATTTTTATCACTTATTCTCGTGAGCATAATTAATCATTACAAAGCTTCGGGTTTGCTAAAAGGTCACTCAGAGGTATACTTTAAACATGTTGACACATTTAACCCCTGTAGTTTGAAATTCCTCACTTTCTTCCATAATTAGCTTCGTATGATCCATGATTTATTCGTTTAAGGGTATAAACATCATGTAGGGTTATTTAAAGGCGCATTTATCCGTAGTTGACACTTTGAACCCTTATATTCACATACTTTTCTTGTTTGTCAACTTTAGTCCCTCTAAAGTAATCTTTTACACGTTTAAAGCTCATGACACGTGTCGATACATTATTGGACATGAATTTTCGAGGTGTTACAGTTTTACAACCGGATATAGAATTGAGATTATCAATACCCATCCCATTGTCATCACTAAATGTATGTATGTGCGTGTTTGGGGGGGGGTAGTATAAATATTTAATTTTAAGTGCTAACGAAATATTTGTCAACCTGCATAAATTTTAAGTAAAAAACATAATCCCACATTATTGTGATGAACTAAGAATGCTGGCTCAATCTTTTTGATGACCCTAGGATTAAAAAGAAACTAGACCATTTCCACATGTCAATATTTTTTTAAATAAATTAATAGAAACTTTAAGATGGAGATATCAATCTCCATGTTCTTTATGAACATCATTGACACCATTATTTTCTCTTAATTGGTTATATATTGATCTTTATCATAAATGTTGACAATGCTAAAACCTGGCATTTCAAAATGACAAAATTTCTTCAAAATTAAGTCATACTAAGGAAGTGAGTTGGTGGGATGACTTGATATTCTATTTTTGCAAACAAACCCAATACAAAGTTATATAGAAAAACTTTTGTATTTTTTTTAGTCCATGCACCCATGTATCGGTAAGTACATGTATCTTTATACTTAGTCACTTTCCAAGGTATTATGTAGGTGTATTTTTGTTGGTGGTTATTTAGTGAAAATAAATTCCTACATTTACACTAAACATATATAAACATAGATATACGCATCACCACATTTTTGGTGTGACCACTAACTACATATATTTTTCCTAAAATATATATATTTACATCCATTTTAATCTTTGAGAAAACTCTAATTTCATAACTTATATTTTTATACAAAAACTTGGGATGAGTTGTGTTTAAGGTCTTCAAACATTTAAGCTTGTAAAAATCTTGTTAAAATATATTTTTCTAACACTTTAATTTTTATAACAATTTGGCCATAGTTTCCCCTAGATTTAGGGGTTTTCCCATGTTTATAAACATGCTTAAAATCACTTTTCCAACTTAATAAACTCATCCAACAATTTAACAAGTATTCATATGTAAGAAATAACTTCCAACCTTCATGTATGGACTTGTAACAACATGAAACTTTTAGATCCATAACCCTTTTCATGTTTATCATCCTTTTCAACAAGTTTATGTTAACTCTGAAAACATACTTTTTCAAAAACAAAACTTATCAACAACATTTTCACATATTTTTACTTGTTACATCCTCTAAAATGACATCTTCAAGTCCATAACATCATGTTGGTGAATCTTTCTAGATATAACATTTTTATGTTAGATCTATACTTTTAACATAACCATATCAAGATCCTTATTGTCCATGACAACCACAACACAAGATCTAACACAAGAATCAACTTTAATAACAAGTATGTAGGTTAGTTTTTTAGTGTTTAGTGATATTTTACCATGTATTCTTATGATGAGCTTCAAGATGGATTCTTGCACTTTTATATGTAACATTTGACAAGAAGCTTAAAATGGTGTAAAGTGGACTAACTTACTACTAGCACAAGGGCTAGGGAAGACTACAAGATGAAGACAAGAAAAAGATGAAGATGTAGTCCTTGGACAAAAGCTCTTGAATGTGGGTAGAGATCTTCCTTCACATGCATGCACCTTTGATCATCTTCATGTTCTTGAAAGTACACCTTAAATGACTTGAGAATGCTTGAAAGATGAAGATGATTTTGCTCCTTCTTGGCCGAGAATAGAGGTTTTGGTGGGAGGTTTTGTGTGTGTTTTGAGTGTGTGAGAGATTAGAGGTGAGGTGATAGTGGTTAGTTATCTTAGGGTACTTATAATCTTTCAATCACATCAAATCTTTACAATAAGCATATGATAATAACAAAATTGCATCTTTGACTTACCTTGACCAAGACTAGCTTGGAAGTGGGTCCCACATGCTTGGGGACGGTCATTTAAATAACTGTTAAAATGTACGAAAATTACCGAAAAGTGTCGTTTGTCACAATTGCTACGTGCTCATTGTGTGTAAACGTGTGTATATATGTAAGTATATGTATATACAAATGATGAGCAAAATGTTCGTGTCAACGAACATACTTTCGGTGAATAAACATAAATAGTATTAAAAATATTATTTTCGACATTTTTTCATACATGATATAAGGGACGGGTCCCAGTAATTGTTCAAGTATGTGTATTTGTGTGTGTGTTTGTGTATGTGTGTGTGTGTGTGTATATATATGTGTCTGTGTGTGTATGATAACTAGTATTTTGACCCGCCGCACGTTGCGGCATCGTTGAAACTTAAAATAACTCGAACTTATACCGTCAAATATTTTATTCGAACAAAAATTACGTCAAATGTAGACCAACTGAAAACGCACATGAAAATAAGCACGAAAATGTATTATTTTTACATGACTCATTACCGAGAAAATTTACGTCAAAACGTTAACCAACTTGGATTTATAACAGAACGTACGTAAAAATAAGCAGGTAAGAAAATAGTGTTTTTTAAGTCAAAGAATGGTACTACGCGTGGCAGCGGAATCGAAACGTAAAGTAACTCGAATTTATACCGTATAGTGAAAACATATCATATTTGACCTGACTCGTTTCCGAACAATGCATATACCAACAAAAACGTACATAAAAATTAGCATGAAAACGTATTATATTTGATCCACATACATAAAATAAGTACGTAAACTCGAGGGACTCAGAATGACATTTTATAATTTTTAGAAAAGCTGAGGGGGTATAAGTGACAATGCTATATGTTGAAGGATTTAATACGAAAATAGAAATAAAAACCATTGGATGGCACTTTGGTAAATTTAGCAAAGAAAAATAATAAAATAATAGAGGTTGTCTCTTAGCCACTATTGCTAAGACACCCTCTTTTGTTATATATAATAACTAGATTAGAGTCTCGTGTCTTATGCGATTTGAATAATGAAAACTATTTGTTTGCACAACACAATAAGACAAGTAGAAGTACCCTATAATTATCTCACAAACTTGCAATCTTTTGCTCATAGTAATCAATACCTAACCTGCTTCTAAAGTGCTTAATCATCAATTCTTTAGGAAGCTTTGTAATTATTTTTACATTGTGTAAGAAAACATATTAATATAACCCTTAAGTTTATTTTCCCTTATTTTGTGATACAAATTAAACTATTTTTCCTCACATATAATTTAAAAAACTGTTACGCTATATTAATAAATTGTTAAGCTATATTGGTAAACTTAAAAGTTTTTTAATAAAAAGATTAAATTAATAAATTATGTAATATGGTTAGATATTGATGTGCTAAAAGTAGTTAAATAAAAACTAACTAATATAAACATAAACTAGATACGCTAAGTTTTAAATCTATAAAGTCGGACTCTCTAAAACTTAGACCACACAACATCAAGTGTACCGATCAGTGCAGTATAGCTAAAGTAAGTCTGGATATCGAACCCACAGGACTCTATTAATTACGTTAACTAGACTCTATCTAGACTTAGACTGACACAGACACGACACTAACCATTTTTATATTTGTAGGGGGGTTTAAATATCCTAAAAGTGCGATTTAATTAATTAACTAAATTAACTAGACACGAACTAACTTGGGTTTTACTCAGATGGTGAAAACAACTACCTAGACTGGAATCCTGGTTTGCATTGGTAATGATGTTATTAGGATATTAGTTACTATGGAACCAGATCTTCTAATACTAACCTGTCGAAGTACCGAACAAGACCTCCGACCCTTCTCAGGAAGACACTTATGGCACTCTAAAGGCCGTTACGAACACCGGTTGGTTTAGACTCCCTTAAAGGCTATCTAAGTTTTTTACGAAAGTACCTAATTCGGTTCACTCCCTCACATGCTATAAACCTAAGATAGACTTGAAATGGCAATTTAACTTGTTAGACAACAATCACTTAGGCAACTAGTTCGGACTCCTCACAGAGCTCCTACCTAGCAATTTGATGACTTAGACCTAACAATAACCTCACAGCTATTGAAGTTCGTAGAACACTTAAACTTATTTAATTACCGATTACCGCTTCTAAGGTGTATTGGCCAATTAACCTTAAAGATTACAAAATAATTTCATAATCTAGCATGAACGTATTATGTGAAAGACATCCACTAAGACTCACACGAACCAATAAAAGACAATTAAACACTTTTAAGCATGCAAACACATCAAACAACAATCAAGTCGACTACTTTCGCAAATAATCAATAAATAACTAAATATCCATAATAAAAATCAAAACTTTACATAACCATTCATCCAAGTCTAGGCAGTAAGTAAATTTAGCCCATCATAGTCATTGAAACAATCACAAAAGAAGTATTTTTATAAACTATAAACATGGTCAAAAACAAGAAACAAAGAATAAAGACACCCGAATAGTTACAAAACGACCCGGATGACTTCCTAAACTTCCGACCTTCAACCGGCTGCTTCAAGCTTTCAAAAATGCTCCAAACTGCTCTAAACTTTCACCCAAGTTGCTATTGATTCGTGATTAGGGCTGATTTATATGTTAATGATGTTTTTATATCAAGTTCTAACAAAAATCCTGCTGAAACTTACACTTGTCGCGAAGTACAACCCCGTCGCGCTACGCGAAGGGTGTTTGCCAACGTGCTCGCCCGACGAGGCGCGTTAAAAGTGAGATTTATTATAGGGTAAATTACACTTTTCGTCCTTTATGATTGTATCGAATTGTAACGGATAGCCTTTTACTTTAATAATAACAGTCACAGTCCTTTATTTGTAAAACTCATTACACCATACGTCCTTTAGCACTAACTAGGTTATATTTTTTTGTTAAGTCTATTCACTTAAGGGTAATTTTGTAATTTTCCCTATTTACTTAAAAAATATCTTTAGAAAAAGAAAAAATCAAGAAAATATATTTGTATTTATACATCAACCACTCACATATTCACATATTCACAAACTCTCAACTCTCTTTCTAAATCCTGCAAGTTTGCAACCTAATCTCCTCACCACCACCACCACCACTACCACTCCTGTCGCCAGCCACCACCCTCCACCTACCACCACCACCCCAACCTTCAGCAACCACAAGCATCATGGCGACAACGGTTGCCTGCCGGAGCCGGAGCCTGCTTCAGATCTGACAACGACGACAACCACCACCCTCCGCCGCCGCCGCCACCACCACCACCACCACAAACAGAAACCCAATCAACCGAAACGTCCACAAGCATCGTCAACGTTAATGAGGTTATCTTCTTTGATAAAGCTAGAGGGGTTTGTATTGGACTTGTCTAGGGGTTTGTGACGATGAAATTTGTTGATTTTGTTCGAGTGATGTTGAGATGTGCTGGTTGTGGAGGAGGAGGAGACTGTGGATTTGGAATAAACGCGATTAGAGGAGCCTGGTTTGGTTAAATCAGTAGTGGAATATGGTGAAAGTGAACCCTAATTTGGATTGGGAATGAAGATTGAAGAGAGGAAGACATCTTCTACTTGGTGGCACATGGCATTTAACCCCAAACCCTTCATCAAAAATCTCTGGTTGTCTTCTTCAACCCAACCCAACCCCAAACCCTTCCATCTGAATTCTTGTTTTTTTGGACAACAAACAACATTTATTCCTTTAATTTGAATTCTTGTCTTGTTCTTACTTTTAAGTTTGAATCCTTAAATTTTTAAGATATTTTTTTCATAACAGGTTTATCGATTAGTAATGACCTCTGTTTTTATCATTTGTATTTATTTTATATATATTTCATATATAATTAATGCATTAATTATGATCAAGGCATTTGTGAGCACTGCAGTTGTTGTGTATCTTGATATAGAAGAGCAAATTTAATTGCATCAAAAACATGCTCTTTTATTTAATTGGAAATGGAAATGGCTTCTGAAGTTGGTTATAGTCCAATACTTGATGTTTGACTTTGGTTATTGACTTTTCACTTTCTGTTGACAAATAGAGTTTCCAGGTGTTTAGAAAGTGTGTGACTGGTGGCCGGAGTGACCTTGATGAAGCGTTTAGGTTTTAGGGCGTTTTAGAGAGAGAGGGCTTTTTGGAAAAGAAGGACCAGAGTGAGAGTGGTGATGTTTATGTCTGTGTGTTTTGTTTGCAAATACAAGTATAAATTACATTTTTCGTCCTTTATACTAGTACAATTACTAAGTTACCCTCATGTGCAAGTCACATGACTGGATTTAACAAAAAATTTTAACTAGGATAGAGTCAAAGGACAAAAGATGTAATGAGTTTGTCAAATAAAGGACCGTGACTGTAATTATTGAAGTTAAAGGCTATCCGTTGCAATTTGATACAAACATAAAGGACGAAAAGTGTAATTTACCCTTTATTATATTTTATCTTCGCGTTTGTCCAAGGCCTTTCCATGATTTGGTCGCGTGACGCCACAGGTGGTTTTTTTCCAGATTTTCTCGTTTTCCATTCCCGTTCAGCTGCGTCACTACCCAGTTCTCGTTACTAACTCCTTTTCAGCAGGTTTTAAGTGCTTTTTAGCTTTTCAGCAACCAAAACCTGCAAACAAACAAACTATCAAAAGTAACTAATTATAACTAAAAACCGAAATAAAAGAAACACAAATTATACAAACTTTACACGATAAATGTATGTATTTTGCTATACATCAAATATGAAAAATGTTTAAACTCATACTTGAGTTTACATTTGATCATTCTCCATAGTAACTCCAAATTTGTTTCAAACATATCATGTTGTCTATCATAACACTTAAAAATGCGTAGATTCTGCATTTTTTAGGTAATTTAATTTAAAGGTATCATTATTATTACTATTATACATATAATAGAATTTAACTGCTTTAGTAAGTTTCGATACAAAAATTTCATTATCATTATAAATTATAAATTAAAAATATATTTGAAGTAGGAGCGGATATTATGGCAACGATTTTAAAAGAAGCAATATTGTCATTATATGATATTAACATGATTTAAAAACTAAAAAAAAATCAATTTTGATTAGAAACGTTTTTTTAGGGATGATATGATGTTGACACATGACATTCTTTAAAATCGTGTATTAGAAGTAAGATTTCTTCTTCTAAAAGTATAGAAAGCTTATACATAAATTTTGTTACGATGTAATTTATATTACTTATTTTGTATTGTGAGAAGTGTGAGAAGTGTATTATAACACTATATATAATACTATATAACACCATATAAACACCGTATAACAATATGTAACACCATATAATACCATATAACACTATGTAACACTATATATCTTTATATAACAAATATAACACTATACATCTATCATAGACATGCTATTAGACAAACTATAGTGTTATATTTGTTATATAATGTTATATAGTGTTACATAGTGTTATATGGTATTATATGGTGTTACATATTGTTATACGGTGTTTATATGGTGTTATATAGTATTATATATAGTGTTATAATACACTTCTCACACTTTGAGCACCTTTTACAGGATCCTAACCTATATATATATATATATATATATATATATTTATTACACTTGGACTGAAGTTTTTCAAGATTCTCAAGACCCATATGATTTGATGTAAAAAAATGTAGGATCGATTTCGACCTAAACGAGTCGTTCGGAAGAGCTCAAATCCGTTTCAGAGGCGGAAACAAAGAAACGGACGTGTACACAGCTAGAATCACACTTTAAATCTCTTGTATATTGATTTTACAGCGTTTACATTGACAAGGAACACCGGCAATACCTCGGTATCAGATCTGAACAACGTTACAAATGAATTGACAATAAGCCTATTTATACTAATTCTGGTTCGCTCATAATGACATCAACCACAAAAGCGAACCACACACAAAGCACTAAAAGCGAACCCATACTAAACCGTATAAGGGAACTCACATGTTCCGTAAAAGCGAACCTCCATGTTTGTATGTATAAGCGAACCTTTCCATTTGACTATCAAACAAACCTTTCTATTGGACCTTCAACTGACCTGTTTCTTGTGACTGTGATTGTGTCTTCAAATGGCAACTAAGTAATGTGATTTGGCCTTCACATGATGGCACTTCATTGGACCCTCATATGGTCCAATCAAAACAAACTGCCACAAGACACTATTTAATCCAAAAGCTCCTTTGTCGTTTACTGATGTTTTGAAGATAATCATATTTTGATGATGTCATAAGTATGATGTCATCATTAAACATGATGACATCATGCTTAATCAGATCCGCAACGAAACCTTGACTCAACATTAGACGAAGTCGACAGATGACTGCACCAACAGACTCCCCCTCAGATGTTGACGAGTCTTAAGTGTCGAGTCTTCAACGACTTCAGTCTTTATCAGTGAAAGCATCCTCAAATCTTTCTCTTCTCTTTTCATCATCACCAACAGACTTTCCACGCACAATCTCTACTCAGATGTCTTCAGACTCCCCCTTTCGATATGCTGGGATCGTAGTCTGGCGTGTTGAAATCACAAATTCTTCAGGTATCGGAACCTGGTTCTCTATCTCTTTGAAACCTGCACATCCTCTACCCAAAAATAAGTTTCACAAAATTTATCATTCAACAAATTTAGAAACCACTAATAGATATTTTCAAATCAACTCAAACACTTTACATCATTTTTCACAACTTATGTTTTGGGTATAACAATTTCAGTTTCTGAAGAACCACTTGCATGAATATCAATTTTTCATTTCAAACAATTTCAAAAACAACTTTCCCAAACCTGTTCATCATGTTCAGTTTTGACACTTCTTATTGGAAATTCCTCATCAGAATATAATTTGTCTGAATCATTCAAAGTATAAGCCACTTTGATTAATCCGTCATTCAAATTAGATTTTGATAACAGGAATTCTCTATTGTAAACCCTGTTAACCGGTGAACTCGGACTCTTTTCTGACGAACTCGAAATTTCCGACTTAGACTCCGGTTTTGACTCTTCATCCATATCTAACACCTGATCGACCACTTTCTTTAATAACTCGGACTCATGATCTGTCACGACCCAAGACCCGGTTTGACCCGTTTCAGGAGCCGCGGGACAGAAATCCTGCGGTATTTATTTAATTGAGTTTAACAGCGGAAGTTTAATTAAAAAGGATCGCTTAAAGCTAATATTTTCCCCGATTATTTTATTTCACAATTCGGGATAAAACCCCGATAATTTACAATATGATATTTTACTATAAATAGTAATATTACAAAAACTTTTATTTGTTTATTTTATATCGAGCCACTTTCTCAAGCTTTCACTGCTTCCCAGCATTTTTCCTGAATTACAACAGATCACCTGAAACATGTTTGAAAAAGGTTTTGTCAGCGGAAAATACTGAGTGAATCATTCTATTTACTAAAACGACACGTTTGTTATAATATACAGTATTAAGAGCGATTACAATGTTTCTGATATCAATCCAATTACCCACGGTAATTGTTACTCGACCCATTGGCCCATTCGTCCAATGGTGTCTGTAACTATGGTCATATCCCCCATTGGCTGCCCCAATGGTGACGATTATCAAGTAATGTATACAAAACCCCACATACCGGCTGTAACTTGGTGATTACAAAGACTTAATCCCCGTAATTATAACTTTGAAAATAAACATGCTATTATAAACAAATTTGATAAAAGAGAGAATGACTCACATTGCTGATTTACTACGGATAGAATTTAATCTAATGCTTTATCCTTGTTAACCTAATTTAAACAATGCACACAAAACGGGGTTAGTAATCAATCCAGCAATTACGATAATTCCCGAGATCAATTTATCAAGAAGAATATCAAAGTGCAATACTTTATCTATCGAATTAACGACAATCCGTCAAATAAATGACGAACGATAAAGTATTATACTTAATCTATCGAATTAACGACAATCCATCAAATTAATGACGAACGATTAAGTATAACCCTAATGTGGGCGGCACTTAAACATCAATTGGATATATTGATCGTCGTATAATTGAATCGTAGCAGCGATTGTGCTAATACCCTGTTTTGCAGCGTCGATTTGTGAATGTGATAGTAATTTGATCGTAACTCAGTGAATATTTCGAAATTTTACGTCGTTTCTGTGCCCAGATTCCAGTCCCAAACTCCACTATTTATAGGTGAAATTTTACCCTTAGGCGGCCCGCGTAAGAATACGCTTAACCTGAGGCGGGCCGCGTGAGACCTATATTTAGCTATAGGGTTGCCACGTTTGGGACTAGCTTAGCTGAGTTGATGAATTTCGAAAATTCCTTGTTGCCAACGTTTTATATGGATAATCGTCCATAGGGTTTAACCCCCCTTGAGTTTTAGGGGCCCTAATCCTGATTCTGGAAATTCTGAAAATTTTAGGGTTTGTTCAGAATCACTTGGGTGTCTTAATTAGGGTTTTCATTTGGACTAATTATTTTAATAATTATGATTTTTCATAAGAGTCGTTACATTCTCCCTACCTTAAGAAAATCTCGTCCTCGAGATTTACTGGAATAATTGAGGATACTTTTTCTTCATTTCGGTTTCTAGTTCCCAAGTATATTCTGGTCCTCTCCTTGAATCCCATCTAACTTTGACTAATACTAGTCGTTTATGTTTGAGAAACTTGATCTTCCGATCCTCAATTTGAAGAGGTTTCTCAACAAATTTCAATCTTTCATTTACCTCTATATCTTGAAGAGGTACTAACAGAGATTCATCTGTTAGACATTTCTTGAGATTGGATACATGAAATACATCATGTACTCCAGCCAATTCTTCTGGTAGTTGTAGACGATAAGCCACTGGTCCTATACGTTGAATTATTGGAAATGGTCCTACGTATC
This sequence comes from Helianthus tuberosus, assembly GCA_030545235.1. Classification (NCBI taxonomy): domain Eukaryota; kingdom Viridiplantae; phylum Streptophyta; class Magnoliopsida; order Asterales; family Asteraceae; genus Helianthus; species Helianthus tuberosus. Next base: position 154,027,112 of record CM060427.1, on the reverse strand, counting down.
TAGGACTTAGCTTTCCTTTCTTACCGAATCTCACAACTCCTTTCCAAGGAGATACTTTTAACAGTACTCTATCTCCTACTTGGAATTCTAATGGCTTGCATCTATTATCTGCATAACTCTTTTGGCGATCTCGAGCCATCTTCAATCTTTCTTTGATTCGAGTAATCTTGTCAGTCGTTTCTTGAACAATTTCCGGACCTGACAATTGACTTTCTCCTATTTCTGCCCAACAAATTGGAGTTCTGCATTTTCTTCCATACAGTGCTTCAAATGGAGCAGTTTCAATACTTGAATGATAACTATTGTTATAGGAGAATTCGATCAATGGTAAATGATCGTCCCAACTTCCACCAAAGTCTATTACACATGCTCGAAGCATGTCTTCTAGAGTTTGGATTGTTCTTTCACTTTGCCCATCTGTTTGAGGATGATATGCAGTGCTCAAATTTAATCGAGTTCCCATAGCTTGCTGGAAACTTTTCCAGAAATGAGAAGTAAATCGACTATCTCTATCTGATACAATGGAGAGTGGAACTCCATGTAGAGATACGATTTCATCTACGTACAATTTTGCTAATTTTGCCATGGTAAAGGTTTCTTTCATAGGTATAAAGTGAGCTGATTTGGTTAATCGATCCACAATTACCCAAATTGCATCATTACCTTTTCTGGTTTTGGGTAACTTAGTAACAAAATCCATTGTTATAAGTTCCCATTTCCACACTGGCATCTCTAACTGTTGTAGTAGACCTGAAGGTTTCTGATGTTCTGCCTTAACTTGTGAACAAGTAAGACACTTAGAAACATATTGCGCTATATCTTTCTTCATTCCTATCCACCAGAAGTTCTTTCTTAAATCTTGGTACATCTTATTGTTTCCTGGATGTACAGTGTACCTAGATTTATGAGCTTCTTCTAAAATTTTAGGTCTTAAGTCTCCTTGCTTAGGTACCCAGATTCTACTTTTGTGGAATCTCCAAATTCCATCTACTCCTTGTTCTAATTCCTTGATTCGTCCTTTTATTCCTTCAGCAACATCTTCTATTGCTGTTTCTTGAACCTTCTTTACTTGTTCCATTAAATCTACTTGTAGATTTAATCTAAGCGCACGAACCCGTCGTTGTTTTTCATGATATTTACGACTTAAGGCATCTGCAACTACATTTGCCTTTCCTTCATGATACTGAATATCACAGTCGTAATCGCTTAAAATTTCCATCCATCTTCGTTGCCTCATATTCAACTCTTTTTGCCCAAATATATATTTTAAACTTTTGTGATCCGTATAGACAGTAAACTTACTTCCATATAGATAATGTCTCCAAATCTTAAGGGCAAAAATTACGGCTCCTAATTCTAAATCATGAGTCGTATAATTTTCTTCATGTTTCTTCAATTGTCTTGAGGCATATGCAATTACCTTCTTGCGTTGCATCAATACACACCCTAATCCTAGTTTTGAAGCATCACAATATACTTCAAAATCTTCTGTTCCTTCTGGTAAGGCTAAGATTGGTGCATTGGTTAATTTCTGTTTCAAAATCCTAAAAGCTTCTTCTTGTTTAGTTCCCCATTCAAACTTAATGGTTTTACAGGTTAACTTAGTTAATGGTACGGCTATTTTGGAAAAATCCTTAATAAACCGTCTATAATAACCGGCTAAACCTATAAAACTCCTAATTTCCATTGCAGTTTGTGGAACCTTCCAATTGGTAATCGCCTCTATCTTAGCAGGATCTACGTGAATACCTTCGTGATTCACCATGTGGCCTAAGAATTGTACTTCTTTCAACCAGAATTCACATTTTGAGAATTTGGCGTACAACTTTTCTTTTCTTAACAAAGTTAAAAGTGCATGCAGATGTTCACAATGCTCTGTCTGACTTTTGGAATAAATAAGTATATCGTCTATGAAGACAATTACAAATTTATCCAAGTACGGTTTACAGATCCTATTCATCATGTCCATGAATGCAGCGGGTGCATTCGTTAACCCAAAGGGCATGACTGTAAACTCGTAATGACCATACCTAGTTCTGAAAGCAGTTTTAGGTATGTCTTCTTCTTGTACCTTTAATTGATGATATCCGGAACGTAAATCTATCTTAGAAAAATATCTAGCCCCCTGAAGTTGATCAAAAAGATCATCAATCCTAGGTAATGGGTATCGATTCTTAATTGTAACTTTATTCAATTCTCTATAATCGATACACATTCTCATTGAACCATCCTTTTTCTTCACAAACAACACTGGCGCTCCCCAAGGGGATGAGCTAGGTTGTATGAATCCTTTACTTAGTAATTCATCTAATTGTTTCTTAAGTTCTAACATTTCAGTGGGTGCTAACCGATATGGTGCCTTGGCTATCGGTGTAGTTCCTGGAATTAGATGAATCCTAAATTCCACTTCCCTATCTGGTGGTAATCCAGGTAATTCTGCTGGGAATATATCTGGATATTCTGATACTACAGGAATTTCTTTCAATTATTTCCCTTTAGTATTAATGATTACTGAAATCATATATACTATTCCTTGTTTTCGTTCATAACTAGCAACTTTCATTACTGATATGAATTTCATGGGTTTGCGTGGTTTATCTCCTGTAATCATAAGTACTTCTCCAGTAGGTGTCTGAATTTCTATGGAATTTCTATCACAAAGAATTCGAGCATGGTTGGCTATCAACCAATCCATTCCTAATACAACATCGAATTCAGCTAATTTCATAGGTAATAGATTTGCAGCAAACTTATGACCTGAAAGTTCTACTTCTACTTTTTGCAAAACCTGATTGATTTTAACTGAATTCCCATATGCGGTTTCAACGGTAAACATTTGCCTAATGTTGGTTAAAGGTAACTTAAGAGCTTGGCAAAATAAAGTATTAATAAAACTTTGGTTTGCACCAGAGTCAAATAATACTTTTGCGTATACGTTATGAACTAAGAACGTACCAGCTATTACATCTGGGATAAGTTCTGCTTCTTGAGTGGTTAGCTGGAATGCTCTGACATTCTTCTTCGTAGCTCCTTCGGTTGCCTTGGGTTTGTTGTCTACTGGTTTGATCAATTTAGGACATTCTGTTTTGTAATGCCCTGCTTCTCCACAGTTAAAACAGATTACTGTTTTCTTTTTGCAGTTTTCTTCACGATGACCTATACCCTTGCAAAAATTGCAAGTGATATTGCATCTTCCATAATGCTTCTTTTTGCATTTCCTGCAGTATGACGGAACTGGAGATTGCACTGCGCCTTTTCTCTTGAAGCTATTGTTATTACCCGTACGAAATCCTTGGGTAATCTTATGAGCCAATTCCTTTTTCCTGTTTTCATCTCTTGTGCGCACCAGTTCATCGGTCAGAGTGTTTGCTAATTCTACCGCATCGTCAATAGTGCGAGGTCTCGCAGCTTTAACAATATTGCGGATTTCACTAATTAGCCCCCAAATATAACGAGAAATGAGTACCGGTTCTGGCGAAGCCAGTGTTGGTACAACTCGCGCATATTCGAAGAATGTCGAAGTATAACTACGACAATTTACACCTACCATCCGATGAGTAAGGAACTTGTTTGCCATTTGTTCCTTTTCGTACTCAGGGCAAAATTTTCTTTCGACAAGATTCTTAAATCCTTCCCAGTTCATAGCATATGCTATGGTTCTTCCTTTGGCTTGTAGCACAGTGTTCCACCATTCGAGTGCTCCTTCTTTAAACAGATTGGACGTGTACATGACCTGATCGTCTTTGGCACATTTACTTATTGCAATTACTGCTTCGGTTTTCTCTAACCAACGCAGTGATGCAGTTGCTCCTTCATTGCCTGCAAATTCCATGGGTTTACAAGCAAGAAATTCTTTGAAAGTGCAACCAGGTGTTGCGGCTTTCATTTTCTTAGAAGGCGGAGCTTGTCGTGTTTCATGATTAACATGATTGTTTACACTATTACTGAAGTTATCTTCAGTATTAAGTTTACTAGGAATGATTTGTTGCGGTTCTACTGGATTCTTTACAGCAGCAACGATTGCAGGTATAGCATTGGCTATCCCCTGAGCGACAATATTTTCAATATCTTGTCTTGTCATATATTGATCTCCTGAATGTTGCTCGGACTGATTAACTTCATTTACTGGTTCATTATCACTGTTTGCCATCTGATAATATATATATAAATTTTATTAGTATTTGATAATTAATAGTTATACAAACAATCAGAAAATTCTACAATGCAAGTATAGTCAAAAGCAATCGATTTCTCGGTTTCATTTCATATCTTAATATAATATGCATCATTACTCGCCAATATATCACAACGTTTTATTAGTCTATTTACCGTCCGATGTTACTACTACTATTACACAACTATAGTTCTATTGTCCTTCGTTTACTTGTCGTTCTAAAAACGCATCTACCTCTCATCGTACTTCCATGTAATCTGTCCCCCTATCTCCCTCATTCTATTCCCCATATCAATCAACTCTTCACCAAAGTGGCGAAGTTCAGCCATGTTTTCATTGGTCATGGGTGGATTGGGTAGAGGTTCTGGATCGAATTGTGGATGAAATGAATAGGGATCGTTGACAATATTTTCAAATTGCCAATCGTTTGTCCACCATTCGTCCATTCCTACTGGTTGAGGGTGGACTAAAGGGTCTGGGATTGCTGGTTCCCAATTCATAGGGAGTGGGCTTTCAAGAGGATAAGTAAAAATGTCAGTATTGACAGGCTGGATGGTTTCACAGCTTGCTAATAGGAAATCTATTTCATCTTGAAAGGTCCTTCTCTGGTTTGGATTGGAACTCTCTCCGATTTCTATTTGAGTTGGTATACAGCTTTGTCCAACTTCCATTTGCGTTACCATTTCCTTAATCTCTTCATTGCCTCCGGTTTCCATTTCCGGTTGTTCAGAACTCTCACTGATTACAACTTCCTTTCCCTTTTTCAAAGGATTATTAATTTTAGGAAGTTTTGTAGCTGGCTTTTTCCTACGGATCTTCCTCCAACCTACATAACTTCTCTTCTTTTGTTTTGGCTTTTTCACAGGTGGAGCTTTAAATTCTACCGGTTGTTCTATATCAGGAAAGTAGCTAGCATATTCTTTAGAAGCTTCGATTTTCACCGGATACAGATTAAGATTCTGAAAAGCTTCGGATATTCCGTTCATGCTGATATATGCAAAATGCATAAAATACTAGTTTAAAATGTATAAATAACCTTTAGAATTTATTACACTCCGGGTACTACTTTATTACAAAGATAATCAGAAAATACACCTAGGGTTTATTGTAAATTTATTTATTTACCACCGAAGGTTTCTGGATTATAAAAGTAATATACTGAAATTTTTAAAGATTTATCTTTTCTGCTACGGTGGCCAACATATATAAATTTGCCCACTTAGCATCTAACTTATCTTCCCAGGGTGATTTATCGAGTATTTCCTGGGTTTCTTGTTTAATTTTCCTTTCTCGGATTTTCTCTTTACTTTTCTTAATAATCATTTCCCATTTTCTAGGGGAAAGTGATTCCTCGTATTGTGCCTTGCGCACAAATATTCCTTCCTCAGGAATTTCAGACTGACTTGAGGATTTGGTTCGGGACGAACTTCCCTTCTCGTTGACTGATCTATCTAATTTAAGATAGATACTGGACAGCTTTTGTTTACCCATACTGTAACTAACAAATAGTCAGATAATAAACACATAATCACAGAATAGTAATCAGGAAAAATTAAGTATTTCCTCAATACTTAATTAGCTTAACTCAGTGGCTCTGATACCACCTTATTTCTGTCACGACCCAAGACCCGGTTTGACCCGTTTCAGGAGCCGCGGGACAGAAATCCTGCGGTATTTATTTAATTGAGTTTAACAGCGGAAGTTTAATTAAAAAGGATCGCTTAAAGCTAATATTTTCCCCGATTATTTTATTTCACAATTCGGGATAAAACCCCGATAATTTACAATATGATATTTTACTATAAATAGTAATATTACAAAAACTTTTATTTGTTTATTTTATATCGAGCCACTTTCTCAAGCTTTCACTGCTTCCCAGCATTTTTCCTGAATTACAACAGATCACCTGAAACATGTTTGAAAAAGGTTTTGTCAGCGGAAAATACTGAGTGAATCATTCTATTTACTAAAACGACACGTTTGTTATAATATACAGTATTAAGAGCGATTACAATGTTTCTGATATCAATCCAATTACCCACGGTAATTGTTACTCGACCCATTGGCCCATTCGTCCAATGGTGTCTGTAACTATGGTCATATCCCCCATTGGCTGCCCCAATGGTGACGATTATCAAGTAATGTATACAAAACCCCACATACCGGCTGTAACTTGGTGATTACAAAGACTTAATCCCCGTAATTATAACTTTGAAAATAAACATGCTATTATAAACAAATTTGATAAAAGAGAGAATGACTCACATTGCTGATTTACTACGGATAGAATTTAATCTAATGCTTTATCCTTGTTAACCTAATTTAAACAATGCACACAAAACGGGGTTAGTAATCAATCCAGCAATTACGATAATTCCCGAGATCAATTTATCAAGAAGAATATCAAAGTGCAATACTTTATCTATCGAATTAACGACAATCCGTCAAATAAATGACGAACGATAAAGTATTATACTTAATCTATCGAATTAACGACAATCCATCAAATTAATGACGAACGATTAAGTATAACCCTAATGTGGGCGGCACTTAAACATCAATTGGATATATTGATCGTCGTATAATTGAATCGTAGCCGCGATTGTGCTAATACCCTGTTTTGCAGCGTCGATTTGTGAATGTGATAGTAATTTGATCGTAACTCAGTGAATATTTCGAAATTTTACGTCGTTTCTGTGCCCAGATTCCAGTCCCAAACTCCACTATTTATAGGTGAAATTTTACCCTCAGGCGGCCCGCGTAAGAATACGCTTAACCTGAGGCGGGCCGCGTGAGACCTATATTTAGCTATAGGGTTGCCACGTTTGGGACTAGCTTAGCTGAGTTGATGAATTTCGAAAATTCCTTGTTGCCAACGTTTTATATGGATAATCGTCCATAGGGTTTAACCCCCCTTGAGTTTTAGGGGCCCTAATCCTGATTCTGGAAATTCTAAAAATTTTAGGGTTTGTTCAGAATCACTTGGGTGTCTTAATTAGGGTTTTCATTTGGACTAATTATTTTAATAATTATGATTTTTCATAAGAGTCGTTACATGATCAGTGTCAGACGCTGTGAATGTAACATCAATATTGTCTGGTAATTCATCATTGATTTCAGACTTTAGCTTGATGTTGACTGCCTTTTTTAGACGCTCCTCGTTAGGATTCCTTGGAGAATAAGTTTCATGGATTGGGGGCGGACATCTGTTATACTTGACACTTGGTTTCTTACCAGTATTAGTATTTTTAGTATTTTTCTCTGTGAACGCTTCAAGACCTGCAACAGTATGATAAACACGATCAATCAAATAATCACAAGTAGTGTAACTCAACAATAATCGTTTAATCCTTTCGCTCTCAATCTTCTCAAGTTCCAGCTCCTTCTTCAGATTAGCACAATCTTCAATATAATCATTTATGACGCTTTGCTTTGTCATCAAAGTTGCACTCATTTTGTCATTTGCTTTCTCTATTTCAGTATTCGTTCTTTTCAAACCATCAACTGTCCTATTCAGTACATCGTATGACTCTTTCACATACTTCACATCAGACAGTAAATCTTCCTTAATCTTCTCTAAATCAACAATCTTCTTGTCTTTTTCTTCACAAGCTTTACAAGATTCTGAACACTTCATACAAGGTTTAATGATTTCGACTATCTTATCAACCTCAACAACTTTATCAACTTCTACAAATTTTTCAACCTCAACTACCTTTTCTATCTCGACAATCTTTTCAACCACTGGTTCTTCGGATTCTATTTCAGCTTTCTGTCCCTCAGTTTCTTTTGTTGAGCTTTCTTCAACTTCTGCTTTCAACTCATGTTCTTCAATTTTCTGAATAAACTGTGCCAGATTCATGTTTTCATGTTTTCTCATATGTTTTACAATCAACAGATAAGTTTCCCATTTTTGCTGTGGTAAGGCATCAGCAAGTTTATCAATCCATTCATCATTGTCTTTCTTAATGTTCAATCTTCCCATTTCCACGACTAAATGACAATATCTATCAATGGTCATCTTTGTTGTTTCATGGTCAAAAGCTACAAACATGTCAAATGACTTCTTCAACAACGCCTCTTCCATGTTTCGGTATCCCAAAATTCACAAACTCAGACTTTCAAATGAACTGGAATCAAATCTCAAGCGAACTGGTAATTACAAACGAACTAACTTGATGCGAACTAGTTCACCTCGTGAAACACCTGGAGACACACAAACACAACACAATCAGTTTAAATGCTTACCAATTAACTGAATAAGACTGTTACTCAAACTGATGATTTTCTGTGCGGACTGAATATTGGCCAACTGTGCGGACTGAAGATTGACAAGCTGTGCGGACTGCTATGACCCGGAACAATTTCAAATGACCTTTTCCAATGACCTTGCTAAAACACACAACCGTGAATGTATTTGAATTCAAAACAAATCTGATTGATAACAATTATACCAACTCAATTCTATTGAACCTAAATGCCAACCACTAAAATGACAAGTTCAATTCTCAAGACCGTAACTTTTTACACTTATCCATTATTCCGACAAACATCACATGTATCAATTAATAATGATTGGGCCACACACTTGTTTTTTTAAATCTTGAGTTGCCAACAACAATATTCTTTGATCGATGTAAACAATTTGCTGACACAATAACTTGGATCAAAAATCTATATTACTTCACATGTAATCTCTGAATGAACTGACACCTTTTTAATTTTTCAACACAAATTCACATGCATATGTCTATATCCAACAAAATGATTTGACCACACTAAACTTATCCCATGCAACCGACCAACTTTAAATCTTTAAAATCTGATTGGACCTCACTTTTGTAGAGACAATAGTCACATGCAACTCAATGACAGTCACATGAAAATTTTCATGTCTGAGATTGTTCTATGATAATGTCGACAACTCAAAATCACATGCAAACTGACACACAAGACATGATTTCTTTTCCAGTTACTGACAACAATTCACGTGATTATCATGTTCGTTTATCAAGATAAATGTCAAATAAGCGAAACCAGATGGATGTCTTTAAAATCGGACTTCAATTGTTTCAAGGAGCAGACCCACTATTGTCACAATAAGCGGACCACAAGAGCGAACCTATGTATTGTCCACAAAAGCGGAACCCAACTGTTCAAATGAGTGGACCAGATGAGCGGACCAGATAATGTCCGGATAAGCGGACCAGAAAAACTTTTACCATTTGAGCGAACCAGACTTAAACATGAACACATAAGCGAACCAAACTGTGATCTAAGAGCGGATCTCGATGACGTCAGCAAAACACGAACTGAATGCAAGCGAAAACTCAATTTGAACCAATTTTAGGCCGATTTAAGTTCTGAAAACTTCCAGGTTTTGTTAATTCATGATTACGCACACACTGTGTGAATTTTAAGTGATTTTGACCGTAAAAAGTTTTGAATTTCGAAAAAGAAAGATGTAGAAACAGAAATATCGGCTGAATTGACAAGAACTCTTCTTCACTGGCTCTGATACCAATTGTAGGATCGATTTCGACCTAAACGAGTCGTTCGGAAGAGCTCAAATCCGTTTCAGAGGCGGAAACAAAGAAACGGACGTGTACACAGCTAGAATCACACTTTAAATCTCTTGTATATTGATTTTACAACGTTTACATTGACAAGGAACACCGGCAATACCTCGGTATCAGATCTGAACAACGTTACAAATGAATTGACAATAAGCCTATTTATACTAATTCTGGTTCGCTCATAATGACATCAACCACAAAAGCGAACCACACACAAAGCACTAAAAGCGAACCCATACTAAACCGTATAAGGGAACTCACATGTTCCGTAAAAGCGAACCTCCATGTTTGTATGTATAAGCGAACCTTTCCATTTGACTATCAAACAAACCTTTCTATTGGACCTTCAACTGACCTGTTTCTTGTGACTGTGATTGTGTCTTCAAATGGCAACTAAGTAATGTGATTTGGCCTTCACATGATGGCACTTCATTGGACCCTCATATGGTCCAATCAAAACAAACTGCCACAAGACACTATTTAATCCAAAAGCTCCTTTGTCGTTTACTGATGTTTTGAAGATAATCATATTTTGATGATGTCATAAGTATGATGTCATCATTAAACATGATGACATCATGCTTAATCAGATCCGCAACGAAACCTTGACTCAACATTAGACGAAGTCGACAGATGACTGCACCAACAAAAAAAAATAATAATAATAAATAAATAAATAAATAAAAATAATAATAATAATAATAATAATTATAATTATTGTTCTTTGCCGGACAAATGATGGTGAAAGAAAAGAAGGTCCATATAATTTTACAAATGGACAATCTACTTTTCTTATTTTCAAAAGGTGGTGACCAATAATTCTACAAATGGACAATCTACTTTTCTTATTTTCTAAAAGTGGTGCAATCATTCTACAAAGAGACAAGATACTTTCCAATATGGTGCAAGTAATTCTCAAAATGGACAAACAACTTTTCAACAAAAGCCATTTCATACGGAAGCTTTTTCAAGATTCAATTATGAAGACCCCTTTATATATATATATATATATATATATATATATAGGGTGAGGTTCGGCTACAAAGTCCATTTTTCCTACAAAGTGTACAAAGTCATAAAACGCACAATTTCAGCCATAAAACACACTCAAAACCCACAAATAACAGATTGAAGATCACTAAAACACAATATCCAAACCCTAACAGTCCATAAAAACTTCAAATACACCATCGTAGAACTATAAATATAAAACACAACATGATAATCAACATAAAACACATTAATGTTAGTTATTCGAAAATCAAAGGCTTATCATCCAAAACACAACACAAAACCCTTCAAATATGACATTTTAGTAATCTCCACTTTGTTATTTATGGATTTTGAGTGTGTTTTATGGCTGAAATTGTGGTGTTTTATGACTTTGTACACTTTGTAGAAAAATGGACTTTGTAGCCAACTCCCACCCTATATATATATACAGATAGAGGATTCTGTACATTAATCCAGAAGTGTGAGAAGTGTATTATAACACTATATATAACACTATATAACACCATATAAACACCGTATAACACTATGTAACACCATATAACACCATATAACACTATATAACACTATATAACAAATATAACACTATATTTTGTCTGATAGCATGTCTATCACTATATTTTGTCTGATAGCATGTCTATGATAGATGTATAGTGTTATATTTGTTATATAGTGTTATATTTGTTATATAGTGTTATATAGTGTTACATAGTGTTACATAGTGTTATATGATGTTATATGGTGTTACATAGTGTTATACGGTGTTTATATGGTGTTATATAGTGTTATATATAGTGTTATAATACACTTCTCACACTTCTGGATTAATGTACATGATCCCTACCCTATATATATATATATATATATATATATGTATATAGGGTTAGGTTCATGAGTGAACAACATCCTTGTTTGTGAGCTGTGTGAACTGATCTAGACCCTTGATTTTTATGATCTTGAGATTTAAATGAGTGGCATGATGGTAATTATTTGGTTAATTTTTTTCTATTTAATTAAATACAAAAGGGTATATGTGTAGTTACACAATCAAAAGAATTCAAATAGGAAACCTAAATTGTTTCCATTATATTAAAATCTCATCAAATTCAAATCCATTATTATTTCTCTCCTGCTCGATTTCTCTCTCCCATTATTGATACAAACAACAACCCCTTACTCTCCTCTTATTAACCACTCAACCACTAAGACACGATCACCATCACTCATTGCCGGCTATCACCACGGCAACCACCATCTACTACCTCCGATCGACAACCATACCCACCTATGATTAAAACCTCCATCTCCAATTGACCGCCGTCGACTGACCACCGATTGATTATTAGTTATTGCTGATTGATTACAACCTCCATGTCACACCCCAACCGATGGCGGAATCATCGGGGCATAGCACTGAGCGAAACAGATTGTCCAGAAGTTTCCATAACAATTATCATTACCATTCAATTTAAATAACATGTCCCATACCATGTCTCAAACAGTAAAAAAATTATTACAGATAAAAACTAGGCAAATAATTCTGTTCCGACAACTCAGATTTAAATAGAGCAATTGTTTATCTGCTTCTAGAGACCCTTGATTCGATTACTACAGACAACTATTTGTTGGGCTCTAAAGCTTTATTCTAGCTTCACTTTCCTACCAAGTGTGCATCCTAAGCTCCTATTACATACGTTAAAATAAAGTCAATACATATAATGTAAAGGTGAGCATACAAGTTTGATAATAGCATATAGAGTTCGAATTCGTTTACGCATAACCAGCACGTACACATAGTGAAATGAAGCACGTTAGTTATCGACATAGATCCATCGATACCAATGACTGCGGGTTGACTGCCAAATGCAGTTCGCAATGAATGATTACCACCGTAATCTATGCAAGTAATTGTCCTTAACAACCCCCGCGAAAGGGTGCTGAGTCCAAACTATAGTACTATCGTTGCTAAAGCAGGTAGACAGCATTCCATGTGTAAACATAACAAACAAGCATTCATAAGCCACGTATAACATGCATTAACGGTTAGCGTTCAAATAGTATTGAGTAGTGTGTTTGATGTGATTTGAATAGTTGTAACGTATGTAACACCCAAAAATGCATAAAGCAAAAAGGGATCGAGTATACTCACAGCGGTTGATGGATTGAAGGGAGCGCTTAGCGAGTAAGGTTAGCCTGAATAGATTCGATAGCATAGCAATAAGTGACGCGTAAAAGGTACAAAATTTGAGTGGGTCGGACAGCAAATCGGTCGGTTGGTAATCCAATCAGACAGCAATCCGTGCGGATAACAATCCATTCGGATGGTCATCCGGTCGGACGGTAGTCCGGTCGGATGACTATTCGAGTGGATTGTTTCTTCCTATGAGATAAATGTGTTTGTGTATGATGGCTTGTCTTTTGAAGTTTTTGTTGTAGCATTTTAAAACATTGAAGTATCTCTATCCTTCAAGTCGGTCGATCGGACATTCAATCGTGCGAATAACAATCCGTTCGGATTGTCATCCGGTCGGACGGTAATCCGGTCGGACGGCGACCTTAGTGACGAGGTTACTTTGTGGGAACAATTCATTAGCAGAAGAGTCACTCGGTCGGATGTCCATCCGACCGGGTGGCAACCCTGTTAATGAACATGCTGAAAATTGTTTAAGTCTTTAAAGTCCTAGTATCTCATGATTCGAAGAGTAATCCGGTCGGATGGTTGTCCGATCGGATGGCAATTCGTTCGATACTCAAACTTCAGATAGAGTCGATGAGGTGTGGGACCCAAGTGCCATCCGAACGGATAGCCATCCGACCGGATAGCCACTCTTCTTTGTTGAGTAGATAACTGAATCCTTGAATAAATTGCGCCGTGGACCAAGTAAGTGATTTTCTACTCTAATATAACATTTTTGGTCGAATGGGGCAGCATGCATTTTTATCATGGTCGGTGCTACAGAAAAAGCAAAGTATAATTAGAAAATGGGTTTGAATCAGTCGCCGCCATTGGCATTGCTGCCGCTACTAGTTAATAAAAAAATAATTATATTAGGTAAACTTGTTATGAGTCTATGACCCAACTTGTATTGACACGAGCCCCTATGACCGTTTTTTTCTTCAAAAGTGCTATTTTCTGACCCCTTGTTACATGACCTGGTCGTTTGGTCACTCGTACATTCGTACAAAAACCATCATGTATATTAAGGATTTGTATTGTACTATTGTTTCAGATGTTTAAGTATAAAATGAAAGCTAGTGATGGACACAAAGGGTACATAAAAGCACCGGAATTGTTGCAGAATTGCTCAACTAGTTTTTATTTCCCTTCTGAGGTAGTAAACATGTGTACTCTGTGTTGTAGAATTGCTCAACAGATGTTCTGAGGTAGTAAACATCTAAAAAAGGGATTATACACAAATGTATATATGTCTGTACACATGTCTACTCTGTTTATGTAAAATGTGTACTCTGTTTATGTAAATTGGGTATACACCTGTGTAAAGTAGTAGGTTTGTGATATTTCAAAAATTTGTGTTTGTTACTTATGTAAATTGGGTGTACACATTTCCATTGGTGTACACATGGGCATGCAAATTTATTGTAGGTATAAAATGTGTATACACCTATGTAAAGTGGGTGTAAACTGGTACGCAAATTTATTTAAAAAACTTGTGTTTGTTGCTTATGTAAATTGGGTGTACACCTTATTTATCTAAGACATTCATTGACATGTGTAAATGTATTTTGTGTTTTACAGTTGGTAATTTGAAGGAATTAGTGAATCATCCGAAATGTGGTCAATTTGAAGGAATAATACCGGATAGGTTGCTGTGAAAAAAGTATGCTCTGAAGATTTTGTGCTCCCATGCTAACACGCTCCGCGATGGAAGTAATGGCTGGAGCGATAGTATACAACGTGGCGAGTAGGCTTAGTGTTTAAAACGTTCCATGCAAACAATAGTAGTAAAGACTGTTTTTGTTTTTCCGATATGTGGTTATTTGTTTGTTTGGTTGGGTTATTTTTTATGTAAACTGGATGTTTAGTTAGTTGGTATACCTTATAATATGTTTTTGAATTTGTTTTTGGGACATGTTATGGTTTATGGTGAAGTAGTATGAGTTTACTAATCTAAAAAACGGATTATACACAAATGTATATATGTCTGTACATAGGTGTATTAAATTTAAATACACAGGTGTACTTCGGGACTCATGAATATGTGTACGTAATTGAAATCTGGGTTTTTATAGATGAAGAACTGGTGGTTGAAAAAATTTTCTGGCTTTTTTTTAATGGTGATTTTGATATACATGTTGTTTAGATTTAAAAGATATTTTAAGCAATCACAAAAAAATAGGAAAGTGTAACTTCCATGGATTAATTAAAATTAATAATAACTTAATGCATAATTACCATCCTATCCTTTTCAACAAAAAAGATGATCAAATGCTATGATCAGTTCACTCTTGGGAGGTTGTTCACTCTAGAACCCTACCCTATATATATATATATGTAATCGTTCTGATAATCACCCACCAACACATTGTAACATAAAAACACTGTTTATATTAAAAAGTTAACATCTCATGTTTAAGCATGTTTGGTGAAAGACTTGTCGGGTAGACACACATTTAGACCTTAGTGTCTTAATTGTTTAGGACACTTTTAGGTCGGGATCATGTATTATTCGGACATTTGGGTTGCTAGCTTGCACGGATACGCTTTAGGTGAGTTTCACGGTCCCTTTTGTTTTTAATTTTTATTTAAATTTGGGGAAGATACATGCTTGGTTACGGGATATGGTAGCTAGGGATGATATACATTATCTATTGTATGCGCCATGGTTGTAAAAGTCCCGCCTAGGCTCCGAGTACTCCCCGAGTACTCACTACAAGGTAGATTGCCGAGGCCCGAGTATTATTTGCCTAGGCCAATTACTCCCCGAGTAATCTCCGCCTAGGCCGAGTACCTCTCGGGTACTCTCAAATCCGACTAGGGAGCGCCTAGCGACTTTTGCAACCATGGTATGCGCATAAGTTTTATTCATTTATCTTGTAAAGCCCTCGTGGTGGTATTCATTTAGTAGCCACTAGTTTCCATTGACGGCGGTACAGTCGAATAGATCTATTGGGTCCAACAAGCCCCGCCCTTGGCTATCCGTAGCCTTGGGTGCAATTGTGTCCTACTAGTTATGCATCGCCTTAATTGGTGGTGAGGCAACTTTGTTATGGTTTGGTCACGGGATTATGTTAACACATTCGTCGTTGTTCTTGCAAAGCAACGATTTGATCATCGCGATTTTCATTAGAATATGCATATCGGTTTTTATAAAATGATTTAAAGTTTTGTCTGTGTGATTCAAACCTGTGAACTCAACAACAGTATGTTGACATTTTTAAGCACGTGTTACAGGTAAGTGAGCGGAGTCCCACAACTTTTGGAAAAAGATGTAGCATGCATTATGACGATACTTTGTATGTTTGTCTTGTATTTCCCATCTTCATATGGGATATACTTGTCAAAGCCTTTAGTTATATAAACATTGACTTTTTTTTAAGTATTTTGAACATGTTGTTTATTTGGGCAATGTATGCCTAAACTTAAATACTTGGGTTTGCAACTTTAAAACACACTTGGTATCGTTGATCATTTTAATCACGTATATGTTTGCTAATCGGATGCGTAAAAACCTTTCATGGTCGCGCCTCACGTTTCCACCTTAGGAGGGGTGTGACAATATATGTCTTGGTTACTTTGTGTATTTTTTTCCTAGTCATAAAACTTTACAAAAGAATGTTAGCAATCATATATTGTATATTTAGACAACATAGAATCAGGGATATATTGTATCATCTCCTAGCAATTAGGATATTCGGTTTCCATAGATATCTTGTATCCTGTACTATTTATACCCTTGTGATCAATGAGAATACTCAACCTTTGATAAACTTTCATGGTATCAGAGCAAGGTTGCTCTATACCCTAGCCGCACCTCTCCCTCTCTTCATTGACTTCGGTCATCTTTCTCTTCCCCTGTTTCTTTTCCGGTCAAACACCTGTCCAGACCTAACAATGGGAGACAATATCACCGTAACTGAACCCACCAAACCTGTATCAGAAGGCGACGGTGTCAATCCACCTCCGACCAAACCTGCTCACCAACAACTCCATCCTGTATATTCGGTTATGAATATTCAACAGAAGATCCGAATCCTCGACGGTGTAAAGGTCACATACACATCATGGGTCCGGTTGTTTCAACTTCATTGTTGCGGCTACAGGGTCATCTCTCACATTGATGGTACGCCGCCTCCTGCTGAGACCGACCCTACGTACGATTCTTGGATGGAAATCGATTCCATCGTCCTCCAATGGATCTATGGCACTTTATCAGATGACTTGCTTGGCCGTGTTCTCTTTGGCACACCCACTGTGCATCAAGTGTGGACCCGCATTCAGAATTTGTTTCACAACAGTAAAGGAGCGCGAATCGCCGCCTTAGAACACGACTTCGCAAATATTACCCTCAAATCCCAACCCTCTCTGGAAGCATACTTTCAGAAGTTGCAAGAGATTGCTGATAAACTAACTGATCTCCTTGACACACCCATTGGTGACAAGCGTCTGGTGTTGCAAATGGTGTGCGGTTTACCCACCGAGTTCGACACCATGGGCTCGATCATCAATCAAGCTCTCCCGCCTTGGGAAGAAGCCTGTGAGATGTTGCTTAATGACTGATGCGTGTGAAGTGTTATATATATTAGGTGTATATTTTAAGCCCTTTTTAACACTTATTTTAGCCAAGTTTTAAATTTATAAAACACGATATTTCACTAACACTAAACACACATATGGGCAAGTGCACCCATCGTTGAGTGTAGTATAGCGTTGGTAAGATACCGAGGTCGTCCAAGGACACAAGAGCTTTTAGTACCGGTTTATCCTCAATGTCTAACCAAAATAAAAGTTTAGAAAAAATGTTTTAAACTAAGAAAAATAAAACTAACTAAAATGCTGAAAATAAAAATAAAAATAAAAACAGATAGACAAGATGAATCACTTGGTTCCGACTCGTATCTAGTATAACCTTTGATTATTTCCGCACTTTTGCACATAATTAAGAGATTATCTTAGTTATTGTAGTAGGCCCCTCTTTTGAAGGTGACGTTACCCTCACCCCAGTAGTTTGAGTCAGCAGGGATACAATCCTAAAGGGGTGGATTATTGGAAGATAATGAATTAAGTTATTAATGCAGTATTGTGGTAGGCCCCGCTTTTGGCGGTGACGTTACCCTCGGCTAAGTAGTCTGAGTCAGCAGGGATACAGTCCTAAATAGCCGGGTTATAGTATTAATAGTAGTTAACTTATGAGGGGATCAAAGAGTTTGGACCCCCGCCATCCAATACCGTGAAGTATTGAAGGAGGTCCTACTAAATTTGACCCAGGTCCATTGCAGGACCTCTAAACGCTGAACAATGGCAAGACCTTTACCAAACTGTTCCCTTAACCCCCTACCAGGTAGCCAACATACCTCCATATAGACCGTGGAGATATGAATGGTGAAAATCCTTTATTTTATATAGACAGTAAAATAATGCCAAGACACCACGGACAAACGATAAGGAAAGATCACCTTCAACATAAGTAACTAGTTATTAAAGTCATTAATACAAAACCAAATAAAAAGTGCAAAAGATTAGAAATAAAAAGTATTATACTAGACACTTTGTCTTCACCAAGTGATGTAAGAGACTTAGGCAAACATGGCCTTGATTGTCAAGAACTCTTACGATCAATCTTGGATCCCGAGACGACTCACACACTCTACGATGGACAATGGATGATGGTGGTGGATGATGGTGTTGTGATGGTGGTGGGTGGTGGATGAAGTGTGAGAGAGGTGGTGTGCCAAGGGATGAGATGAAATGAATCCAAGCACTCCTATTTATAGGCTGAACAGAGAGCTGGACACGGCCCCGTGTCCGCTGGGCACGGCCCCGTGTCCGTCTGACACTCTCTCTCCTCATTAATTGTAATTCGCAATTACAATAAATGCGCCTGCTGTACTTTCGACACGCCCCCGTGTCCGCTGAGCACGGCCCCGTGATGGGTAATAGAAGCTTCTATAGGTTTGTCTTTTATGCTGCTTCTTGGGCACGGCCCCGTGCTGGCTGAGCACGGGGCGTGTTCAGCCTTCTGTTTTCTCTATTTTGCTTTGGAAGGTGCCGTTGAGGGTTCGGGCAGTCCACTAATGTTCCTTTTCTTGTATTTATGTTGGATTTAGCTGTCTTTTTGCTTCTTTTGCGTTTTTGAGCTCATTTAATCCTGAAAATACAAAAGGAAGACAAAAACACTCTTTTTCCAATATTAGTACTAAAAAAGGGTTAGTTTTATGCCTTATTTGATGTAATTTATATGTTGCATTTTACACACATCAATGACCAGAAACGTCGCACTGCTCACGACCTTCTCGACGGGTCTTCCGCCGTTGCTGCCATCCAAACCAATCCACGTGAACCACCCGCTTCCGCCCCTACCCAGCCTCCTACCTTCACCCGTGAAACACCACCACGTGAGAACCGATCACGGTCCACCAACTCCCATAACAGGGGGTAGTGCCGCGGCCCGAGGACTCACAATAACAACACCAACCACACCTCCTCCTACCCTCGAAACAACTACAACAACAACCAGCCCACTGTCGCTACTCCTCCCTACCCATATTGAGCCCCTCCACCGTATTGGGCTCCCCCACCCTGTCCCTATCCTACCACCGGCCCATGGCAGCAGCCCTGGTCACCCTACGGCCCACCTCCTCAGCCATCGGCCCAACAGCAACAAAACAACCCCACTACTGGATCGGCCCAACCCAATGGTACTCAAGCTCAGGCCCACCTCACAGACTTGGATGCGTTGGACCCAACCCAGATTGCACAAGCTTTTCAGGCTATTTCTATTGACTCAGAGGATGCAAATTGGGATATGGACACTGGTGCCACTTCACATGTCACCCTAAATCAAGGTAATCTCTCTATTTTATCTCAGTATTCTCACATAAAGTCAGTATTAGTGGGTAATGGCAATCATTTACCGGTACTTGGATCCAGCCACACTTCTCTTGCAACCCAGTCTAAAACGTTTCACCTAAAAAATGTCCTTTATAACCCACACTTTATTAAAAACCATATTTATGTTCGCCAATTTACCATTGACAATTGCGTGTCCTTTGAATTTGATCCGTTTGGTTTTTCTGTGAAGGACTACAAGGATGGCACACTCCTTAGCCGCCACAATAACTCGAGTAGTCTCTACTCCTTCACCACGGACTCTCTGGCAATGGCTTGTGTTTCCATCCCCTCTTCTCAGTCTTGGCATGCCCGCCTTGGTCACCCGGGTCGCCATGTCATAGATATTCTTAGTTCTAATTGTGTTTTGCCTTGTAATAAACTCGTTGTCTCTCACGTTTGTCATGCCTGCCAGTTATCTAAGAATAAAAGACTTCCATTTTCTGATTCTATTACTAGTACATCCATGTCGTTTTCTATTGTTCATTGTGACTTGTGGACTTCACCCGTACTTAGTACTGCAGGTTACAAATACTACACGGTTCTAATTGACGACTTCACGCAATATACTTGGGTGTACCCTCTAAAATTCAAATCGGAAACTTTTACCAAATTTACACACTTTTATTCATTTGTTGAAACCCAATTTAAGCTTAAAATCCAACAATTTCAATGTGATATGGGGGGGGGGGGTTTCAACAACCACAACTTTCTTGAGTTTGCAAATAAACACGGAATTCAATTTCGTTTCTCATGTCCTCATACTTCTCAACAAAATGGTAAAGCTGAGCGTATGATACGTCGCCTCAACGGCATCATGCTATCCTTGCTCCTCCACGCATCTCTACCACCCAAATTTTGCGTTGAGGCAATTCATACCGCCTGTTATCTCCATAACATTCTACCTACAAAAACCCTAAACAATCTCACCCATTGTGCCGCCTTATATCATCGCCACCCGGCCTATGATCACCTACGTGTCTTCGGATTCGCGTGTTACCCCAACGAATCCTCAACTGGACCTTACAAACATCACCCAAAATCTTCCCTATGTGTTTTTTTGGACTACCCTGCAAACTACAGATGGTATCGCTGCCTAGAAGTGTCAACGGGAAAAATAATCTTTTCTCGTCATGTCACCTTCACCAAAACAATTTTCCCCTTAACCAACTCTTTGGATCCCAAACCCTCACCATCTTTTTGCGACACTGTACCCACTCCTTTTTCCTTCCCCACATCTTTCACTTCACAACACACACCTAGCCCACAAAGTCTTCCAACCGATCACATCCAAAACTCTCCAGCCAACCTCATCGGCCAGCACAGTTTTTCTTTCAGTCCCTAAACTCCATCCCCCGTATCCTCTTCTGATCCACCTTCCTCACCCGACCCAAATCACTCTATCCAACCATCTCACCAGCCGTCTATTCTTGGCCCACATCCCTCCTCGGCCCATTCTCCTACCACCACTTACTCACCCTACTCGGCTCATACCTCACCAAGCTCATCTGACCATACCTCACCAGGCTCGTCCTCTCCCCCACCCGGTCCATCCCACCCGATGGTTACGCGCTCATGCGTGGGCATCGTTAAGCCACAGATTTCCTTTAACCTTTCCACCGTCACTCCCACCGTCTCTCCATTACCCAAATCTCACCTTGCCGCCCTAACGGATCCAAACTGGTATAATGCTATGACCACTGAATACAAAGCTTTATTGGAGAACCATACATGGGATCTAGTTCCGAGACCCACCTCAGCACCAGTTATTCGGTGCATGTGGCTCTTCAAGCATAAATATCTTGCCTCTGGTCAGTTGGAACGTTATAAAGCTCGACTCGTGGTGAATGGTAAGAGTCAGACTGTTGGCATTGACTGTGATGAAACCTTTAGCCCGGTGGTTAAACCAACAACCATTCGCACCGTCTTAAGCCTTGCCGCTTCTCGTTCATTGCCTGTTCATCAACTTGATGTGAAAAAACGCTTTTAGAATGGCAACTTGAATGAAACAGTGTACATGCATCAACCCCCAGGCTTTGTTGATCAGAATCATCCAGGTTTAGTGTGCAGGTTAAACAAATCATTATATGGGTTAAAACAGGCTCCTCGGGCATGGTATCAACGGTTTTCCAACTTTATTCTTCGGTGTGGTTTTAAGAGCAGTGTCTGTGACACTTCATTATTCGTCTACAAACATGGTGTTCACACGACTTATCTTCTTTTGTACGTGGACGACATTATCTTAACGGCTTCCGATTCCACTTTATTACAAAAGTTAATTACCATGTTAAAATCCGAGTTTGCTATGACTGATCTCGGGGTGTTACATCATTGTTTGGGCATTAAGGTGGAACATAAGCACGGGGGTCTATTTATGTCCCAGTCTACATATGCTAGTGACATACTTCATTGGGTAAACATGACTAATTGCAAACCTTGCAACACTCCGGTTGACGTTGGAGCGAAGCTGAGCGCCGAATCTGGCTCTCCAGTTGTTGATGGTACTCTTTATCGCAGCCTTGCTGGAGCACTTCAGTACCTCACTATCACCCGTCCCGATATTGCCTATGCAGTTCAACAGGTTTGGTTGTTCATGCATGACCCTAGAGAACCTCACTTTCAGTTTCTCAAACGTATTTTGCGGTACATTCGCGGGACTCTCGACTATGGATTACAGCTCTCTCCATCTCGCTCAACATCTCTCACTGCTTATTCGGATGCTGATTGGGGTGGATGTCCAGACTCTCGTCGTTCCACTTCTGGTTATTGTATATACTTGGGAGACAACTTAATCTCATGGAGCTCCAAACGTCAGCGAACCATTTCTCGCTCAAGTGCAGAGGCTGAGTACCGGGGGGTTGCCAATGCAGTTGCCGAGGCAAGTTGGATTCGCAATCTTCTCTTGGAGCTTGGCGTCTCCGTTAAGCAGGCTACGGTAGTCTATTGTGATAATATATCGGCCGTTTATCTTACACAAAATCCGGTACAACATCAAAGAATAACGAAGCATGTTGAGCTAGATATACATTTTGTTCGGGATAAAGTACGGATTGGTAATGTTCGTGTTCTCCATGTTCCAGTGGATTATCAGTATGCTGACATTTTCACTAAAGGGTTATCCAAGCAGCTGTTTACTCGATTCCGATCCAGTTTGTGCCTTCGACCGGCAACGGCTCAAACTGCGGGGGTCTGTTAGCAATCATATATTGTATATTTAGACAGCATAGAATCAGGGATATATTGTATCATCTCCTAGCAATTAGGATATTCGGTTTCCATAGATATCTTGTACATCCTGTACTATTTATACCCTTGTGATCAATGAGAATACTCAACTTTTGATAAACTTTCAAAGAATTCATGAAAATCCTAGATCACCAAGAGGTAAAACGATTACTGAGGTAAAACGATTACTGTGTGGCGTCAATTTACCCCGTAAAAATCATTAAAAAAGTATATGTTTATTCAAACCATGCCATTCCAATTGGAAAATCTTTATAGCTCATAATACTACCTTTTGTATAAATTTTAGGTTATTTGAACTTCAATTTTGTGAGTTATGCCCCTTGTAAGACACCCTAATGTAATGTTTCTGATTCGAAAATAGTTTTGACACATATTTTTGTAAATTCATAAAGACCGACCTAGGCTTATTGAAATATTACGAAATTTAATATTTGACATCTAGGCTCTTAGTATTACAAATTAGACTAAAAAATCGTCCAAAATAGTTTTCTTTATTATCAAGTTATGACTTAAAGAAAATAAGTTTTGAAATCAAATTGCAAAATGTTGTGACTATTTTTGTTCTAAACAAGAGTTTAAGTACTAATCTTATATGCAAACATCAAATAACGACCAATTATCATCATGCTCATGTTATATCATCATTATTACAATAAATTTGAAGTTTTTAGGGTTAGGTTTTTGAGTTTATGTTCTGGAAACAAGAAAACACTAGAACAAGATCACACCGAATGTTTTCTTGACTGTTTTGAGGATTTGATGATGCTGGTTGTCCTACACGATCTTGGAGTGCCTTCATGGATGATTTTAATGATCAAACATAGTAGGTTAATTAAGTTTAGAGATATGAATTTACAGATTAGATATGTATAACAAGAATTACTGTGCGTTTTGACAGCGCTAAGTCTTGATGCAAAGGTACGGGCCGTGTAGTGGTTAGGTGAATCCCCACAAAACGAACTAACCCGGGTTCGATTACGTCTCTTTTGTACGTTATAAATTCGATTTACTTTACGTTTGATCCAACCGTAATGCTCATATTGGTTACATTGAGTTAGATAACATACATCACAACACATGTTTCATATGGTTAACGCATTACATAACACTTAGACAAATCCATTCGATGTTTGCAACTGTCCCGCGGGTCATATTACTAGTAATATCTTAAAAGGCAAAGTCAGTATGTTTCCTCCCCACCCACTAGACGTTAAAATCCTGTCACCCCCTGACGATGTGTTTCATCTACTAATGTCAATTGAATTTTTTCAACATATCCTTTTTCTTTCATTCTTTCTTCTTTTTTAGAAAATGCTGATCTATTTCATCGTTTAACGTCTTTTGTTTATTTGAAGTTTTGAAAATAATTTTTTTTAGTGATTCAACGAGACGCAATACAAATATGCAGTCACAAATAAGTTTTGAAGTTTAGCTTAGTACGCAAATATGCAGCATCTCGCAATCACAAATACCAATTTTACTTGTTGATGAAATCCAAAGTAATATGTTTAAATACAAAATTTGGTTAAGCAAAATTTGGTGGAATAAAATTACCCAATCCCCAATGGGGTGGTGGTCCATTGGCAAAGGCAAAACCTTTAAACATCTTAGGAGGGAGAGGTATTGGGTTCAAGTCTTATAAACCACAGGATTTAAAAGAAATTTGCCGTTCAAAAAAAAAAATTACCCAATCAACCTGGAGCCTGGAGGGCTGGTGGCTAATGAACATGTGAGCCAAAAGGCCCAGAATCATGAATTACCAAACGTGGGCCAAAAAGTGACCTGGGCCGGGAAGCCTAGCCCATCTAGCTGAAACTGTAAAAAAATACAAAAGAAACATATGTTATCCATATGTTGTCATGAATTACACTCGTTCTTTTCCTCCACTCATATCTTATCAACATTTATCCATATGCATGTGAATACAAGACAATATGCGGATGACTTTACACTCGTTCTTTTCCTCCACTCATATCTTATCAACATTTATCCGATTAGTGACCATAAAACAACGTTCTTTCTCTCCACTCATCTTATCTCATCTTCATTCCTCTCATACAAACCAACTACTTACTCTCATTCCCAGCTTACTACTGTTAACAATGGCTGATGCTGCTACTTCTGCACTTGTCAAACTCATTTTTGAGAAGCTCGCTGATGAAGCCTTCAAGGAGTATGCTCGTGCTCAGGGCATTCACTCCGAGCTCGAGAAACTGGGGGGAAAACTGTCCCAGATTCGAGCGCTGCTTCATGATGCTTCTGACAAAGAAATAAAAGAAGAAGCTGTTAAACAATGGCTGAATCGTCTCCAGCATCTGGCTTACGATATCGAAGACGTACTTGATGATGTGGCTACCGAAGCCATGCGTCGTGAGCTGACCCAGGAATCAGGAGCAAGCACAAGCAAGGTAAGAAACCTCATTGTCCCAACTTGCTGCACAAAGTTCTCACTAAGTCATAGGTTGTCTCCCAAGATAGATAGCATTACCACCAAGTTACAACAACTATATGAAGAAAAACATAAGCTAGGTTTGACTGTGGAAAATGAAAAACAGAAAGATGGTAATAGAGGAAATGAAACCTCTTTGCCAGAACCTAAGGTTGTTGGGCGAGAAGGTGAGAAAAAGAGATTGCTCAACCAGCTGTTAGGGGGCGAGTCATCTACAAAAAAGTTTAGCATCATATATACCCATAGTTGGTATGGGTGGGGTTGGAAAGACCACTCTAGCTAGACTGTTGTATAATGATCCACAGGTGAAGGATCACTTTCAACTCAATGCTTGGGTTTGTGTTTCTGATGATTTTGATGTATTTAAGATAAGCCAAACCATCCTTGAAGATGTGAATAGAGAAAAAAAGGAATTCAAAGATTTAAATCAGCTTCAAAAGGCTCTTACTGAGCAATTTAAAGACAAGCGATTTTTGCTTGTACTTGATGATGTGTGGACTGAGAACTATGAAAACTGGGAAAAACTTGTGCTCCCATTTCATTCGGGGGCACCGGGAAGTAAGATAATCATGACAACTCGCAAGAAGGAACTACTCAGAATCCTCGGTTTTGATCATCTTGACCTTCTTGAGAGTTTGTCACCAGAAGATGCTTTGTCTTTATTTGCTTTCCATGCATTGGGTGTTGATAGCTTTGATTCATACCCAACACTTAGGGAAAAGGGTGAAGCTATTGTGAAAAAGTGTGGTACTTTGCCTTTGGCTTTAAAAGCAATTGGAAGACTACTCAGAACAAAAACAACACCTGAAAAATGGGACGACGTGTTAAGTAGTCAAATATGGGATACAGAATATGTTGGTGATCTTTCTGCAGATTGGAAGGTGATTTTTCCGGCCCTTATGCTAAGCTTCCATGATCTTTCTGCAAACTTGAAGAGGTTGTTTGCATATTGCTCCTTATTCCCTAAGGACTTCTTGTTTAACAAAGAGGAGTTAGTCTTATTGTGGATGGCGGAAGGGTTTTTAAACCAATCAAATGCAACCAAGTCACAAGAAGACTTTGGCAAAGAAGATTTTGAAACATTGTTATCAAGGTCCTTTTTTCAGCATGCACCTAATGATGAGTCTTTATATGTGATGCATGACCTGATGAATGACTTGGCCACATTTATCGCCAAAGATTGTTTTTTAAGGTTTGAGAATCATACCGAGCCGGGGAAGGAAGCTTTGATGAAGTACCGTCATATGTCATTTGTTGGTGAGGAATATGAAACTTATCAGAAGTTTGAGCCATTTAAACGGGCAAGAAGTCTGAGAACATTGTTGGCAGTATTTATGGATCAAAATGAAATAAGGTACTTTTCCAGTAAGATTTTGGTTGACTTACTTCCTCAGTTACCACTATTAAGGGTTCTTTCTTTGAGTGGCATTAAGATAAGTGAGGTACCAGATTATATTGGTAGTTTGAAGCACTTGAGATATCTTAACTTATCTCAAACTGACATCAAAGAGTTACCAGAGAACATTGGTAATCTTTTTAATCTACAAACACTGATCATTTTTGGCTGCCGGAGTTTGAATAAGTTGCCTAAAAGCTTCTCAAAGCTCAAAAAGTTGCAGCATTTAGACTTTAGGGATACTCCGTCTCTTACACAGTTTCCCTTGGGGATTGGTGAGCTGAAAAGCCTACAAACTATCACCAAGATTGTCATTGGAGGAGATGGTGGGTTTGCTATAACGGAGCTTAAGGGATTAAATAATCTCGGTGGGGAACTTTCCATTGAAGGGTTGTGCAAAGTGCAAAGCGCAGTGGATGCACATGAGGCAAAATTATCTCTAAAAAAGCTTACTAAGTTAGAGCTGAATTGGGGGGATGGTTCTCAACATGGAACACCTCAAAAGGAGGTTCTCGAAGAGCTGAAACCTGGTAGTGAATGGTTGAAAGAGCTTTCAATTGATTCATATCTGGGAACAAGGTTTCCAGAATGGGTTGGGGATTCCTCTTTTCGTCAGTTAGTTCATGTGTCTATGAGAAACTGTAAGAATTGTACATCTCTACCACCACTTGGGCAACTACCTTCACTTAAGGAGTTGTATATAAGTAGGATGCCTAATGTTAAATTCATTGGTTCGGAGTTAACTGGGACCAACCAGCTAACTGTTGCTGCCTTCCCTTCACTTGAAATCCTAAGGTTTGAAAGTATGCATGGCTGGGAGGTATGGTCAACCAATAATGAGGTTTCTGATGCAGTGTTTCCTTGCCTTCGGGAGCTTCGGATAGAAGATTGTCCCAAATTGATTGAAGTCTCATTAAAAACACTACTTTCAGTTGAAGTTCTAAGGTTTAAAAATATGTGTGGGTGGAAGGGATGGTCAACCAATAGCGAGGTTTCAGTGCTTCCATCCCTTACAGAACTTCATATAGAAAGTTGTCCCCAATTGGTTGATGTCTCAGCTGTAGCACTACCTTCGCTAAGGGTTTTAGAAATTGATTCTTGTGGCGATGGTGTGTTGAGAAGTCTGGTTCGGGCAGCTTCATCAATTACTAAGTTGAAAATGAGTTCTATTTCAGGGCTTACTTATGAGGTGTGGAGAGGTGTTATAGAGTGTATTGGAGCAGTTGAAGAAGTAAGTATTGAGGAGTGTAACGAAATAAGATACTTGTGGGAATCAGAAGAAGAGGCGAGTAAGGTTCTTGTGAATATAAAGAAACTGGAAGTATATAAATGTTCAAATTTGGTGAGTTTAGGAGAGAAAGAAGAAAAGGATAATTTTGGGAGCAACCTCCTGTCATCCCTTAGAATTTTGGATGTAAAAGACTGTGACAACATGGAGCGTTGCTGTTGTCCAAATAACATTGAAAGTTTGGATATCCAAAGTTGTAGTTCACTTACACATGTCTCCTTCCCAACAGCAGCAACAGGAGGAGGAGGGCAGAAGCTCAAGTCACTTTGTATACATATTTGTGAAAAACTAATGGAAAAGATCAACAACGCAAGCATGCCCATGCTTGAAAGCATAGTGATATGGAATTGGATCAATTTGAAATCAATCATGCAATTGGGTAACTTCATTTACCTCACTGAGTTGTATCTATCCAATTGTCCAAGTCTTGAGTCATTTCCTGACATCCAACTGCCTGTTCTCACCCGTTTGATAATAGTAGCATGTAACAGCATGGAGTCATTTTCTGCCCTTCAAATGAAGAATCTCAGCTCATTAAAAGATTTGACAATCACAAATTTGTGTTCCCTTGAAATAGGGGGGTTGAAGAAGCCCATGTCAGAGTGGGGCCCTCAGAAGTTTCCATCTTCCTTTGTTGACCTAGCATTATTTGATGAACCCGATGTGAGGAATTTTAGACAATTATCCCACCTATTCCCCTCTTCTCTTACTAATCTTAGCATATGGAATTTTGAGAAACTGGAATCACTTTCAATGGGACTCCAACACCTCACCTCCCTCCAACATCTTACCATTTGGAACTGCCCAAAGATGAAACATCTGCCAAAACAGCTGCTGCCTTCACTTTTGAGTTTGTACATCAATGATTTCCCAAAACTGAGAAAAAGGTGTGAAGGAAGAGGATCCCACTACTATCCCCTCATCTCTCATATCCCCCAAATCAACATTTAACCAGGTACTTTTTTATTATAAAACCTTTAGACTCCTTGTGGTTTTTTCATATGTGTAAATTATATATTTATTTTTGATTTCATTTAAACAACAACTTTTACATACAGTCTAAAGACAATTAAGTAAATTATTCAGAATTATGAGATTTATTAACATCGTTGTGACACATATTTTTCCTTTCTAGATTGAATTGAAAGAGGTTAGAAGAAACTGAAAATGCAAGTTTGTTTAGAGAATGGAAGAGGCTCTTCAGAAACAAGAAAAAGCTTCTCGAACCCTGGTTTGTTTTTTGTTTTAACCATTATTTTGCTATGCTAATGACAGTTGCCAACAATCAAAATGTTTTTTCTTAGTCTTAAAAAGTCGAACTTTTTTACTTTCTTTGCAAGTTTTACTCAGTTAACAGTATTCTCTATGGATATATCAAAATTTATGTGATTTTCTGAACCCGGAGGTAGATGACATATATTCAATGATGTAAATTATTTAGAAATTATGAGATTAAATAAGATATTTATGACACATATTTTTCTTTTCTATATTGAATTGACAGAGGTTAGAAGATACTGAAAATGGAAGAGGCTCTTCAGGAACAAGAAAGAGTTTCTACACCATGGTTTGGTTTTTTTTTTTTTTTTTTAAACATTATTTTGCTATGCTCATGACAATTGCAAAAAGAAAATGTTTTTTAGTCTTAAAAAGTCAAACTTTTTTACTTTCTTTGCAGGTTTTACACTATCTGGATTATGATATTCTGAACCAGGAGGTAGATGGACATATATTCAAAGATGGAGAAAGCAAGGTTTTGTGAAGCTCAGATTTTTGCAGATTCAGCATTTGACTTTTTTAGTGGAAGGTCAACCCACAAAAATAAAGTAAGTTAGAATTAATTGTTTGTAAAATCAATTGATTTGTGTGTTGAGAAGAACTAAAGGAGATGAGGATAGTGATGTAGCATCACATGAGAGTTGAATTAGTTGTAATACTAAAATGTTTAATTGTAATGCAGGAAACGAAATATTGAATATTGAAAGAATAGTTGCTGAAGTTAACTTGGGAGCTAGAAATAGAAATACAAGATGGGCTTGATCAAAAGATAAAATGGTATGGACTCAACTGAGCTGTAGCTATGTTTAATTGGGTTGCAGAAGAGGAACTTGGGCTGTTGGTGTTGGGTTAATCTTCATTGGGTTATAGCCGGGTCATCGAAATGGGTCGAAACCGGGTTTCCCATGAACGGGTCAAAAGGGTTGCGGAATTGGTCTTGGCTGACCTGAAAAGGAGTTGAACGTGTGAAAAGTAGCAATTTGTGAAAGTTGGCATGCTACGGATCATGGAATAGTGGGAGATATCAAGCATGTGTGATTCTATTTTTCTATAAATAATGTAGTTGCTGCTGTAGTTTGTTTTTTACAAACTCATTTTTATTAAGAAAGTTTGCAAGCAGAAAACCTTTGTGTTGGCCTGAACCAACAGTTGGCACAGTATCCGAGGCAGTCAAAAAAGGAATTTTGAGTCTGCATATTTTATAATGAACTTCAAGCAAACATTATGGCAGAATACAAGTTTCTCTTGTTCACAGTCGGTTCACCGGTTTGGTTTCCTATGTTTAACTTGATGCAATGTATTTGTATTTGGCGCTTTAATTTTTGTTAAATTATGACACATGGGTTCATATGAATTCTTGTGATTATTGTTTGGGTTTGTTAAATTATGACACATGAGTTATTGTTGAATCTCTTGATGATGACTCTAGATGTGTAGTAGATGTCAGGGTGGTTCAACTAAGTCAAAACAATTGACTGAATTGATTAGAACTACAGAAACATTGATTTTTGGTGTTACAGAAAATCAAAAGAATTTAAAGCAACAATTAGTTTTCCTGTATACAAATATCCTGATTCCACCCATTTGCAGTTTGCACTAAAAGTTTTTACTTCGTTGATTATCTGCACTTAGATATTTTGTGTAATTGCACTTTAAAACATCAGTAAATGAATTTTTAGAAAAAGTCTGATTGAAGCATTTCATCAAACACATGGAATGCAATTCATCAAATACGTGAGAGACACATAACATTGTTTTGATTTTTGAATAGAATCGACAAGAACATCTGGGTTTGCAGGAATACGCGGAATATTTAAATTTTGATAAAATTATACATCGAGGTTTTACAAAAGTAGATAGTAACTGAATTTGTTTTAAGGACACTCCAACTCAAAGGACGAAGAAGGGACGACCGTAGTGTTATCAGATTGAGTTCCAAATTCAAATATTCTCCTAACACATACATTCACACCTGCATGACCTCAAACATCAATGGTTTGTTAGAAGAAAGCATCCAAATTCCTAACAACAAGTTCGTAAAGATTCCACTGTCATCACTGCATGATGAGGTGTCATAACAACAATATCTAATTCTAAAAGCTCTTCAGGGACATTAGGCTCTATCTCAAAAACATCTAACCCGACACCAGCGATGTCCTGTTCACAATAATTCCATCTCTTCCTACAGGGACATAAAGGGAACTTAACATGTTAGAACTAACCATTTGTAAAATTATTTGATTTGTGTTGAAAAGAAGTAAAGAATATGAAGATAGTGATGTAGGATCACATGAGAAAGTTATGAATGCAATTAAATGAGTCTTGAGTCTTAATACTCAAGTGTAATTGCTTGTTTAACTGGAAGGCAGGAAACAAAATATTAAATGAGTCTTGGCAGGACACTTATGCCTTCTTGTCAATATTAAGTGAATTTTTTCTAGAATTTTGGGTTTTGACTTTTGAAGCTAACCATGTTACCTTCTGAGTTCATGAAGGTCTTGTTTTAATCAATAGTATACATTAAACTTGGTAGTCATACAATGACATCTCTTGTTGCTTTAACTGCTTCATATTAATGTTGGACTTAGAAGTTAGACAGTTTGACTTAAAAAGTCAAATTGATCAGTGCTTTTTATTGCATTTGCAGAATTAATAGGAACTCCATAACACAGTAATTTTCTTATCGATAGTATTTTTTTTTGGATTTAAATGTATTTATTGAATAATCCCTTGGACATTTATTGATTCTGTGAGAATTTCTAGTACCTCAAAGTCAACTTATGAAACAAATGCCCACAATCAAGAACATGTGACAAATTTGACACTCTCCTTATGTTACGAATGGAAGTTGTTATGGTATTTAGTGAATATTAATCAATATTACTTTTAATCTAAAGATTTCACGGCAATATTGGATTTCAAAATAATCTACTTCACCTTAAAGTCAAACTCATCAAGGATGCGGTTTTTAGCCCTAATACTTACCAGACCCACAGTTAACTTGAATTTTATGACAAAACTTAACCCTGTTCTTATCCAAAAGTTATTGTAAATTTCATGATATATTATCAACTTTGGGTGCGGGTCCATAATATGTTTGACCTAAAAAATGTCAACCCTAGCTGGATGTGTTAATTTTTTTTATCAATAACTTAGAGTGTAATATTGCCTACTAGCAGCATTAAACATGTAAAAAGAAACAGGTCACCCATGCCACAATATAGTGATTTATTATTAAAGTAACATTGCTGGAAGTTGGTGCTATGATATATATTCAACCATCATGTACACACAAATACCTTGATATGTTATTCAACCATATAGTGAACTAATGTATCCAACCATTGAGCTAAAACATCATTGCCGCAGTTTGCTAAAGTTGACCTTTATTTTGTTTATCAACCATTGGTCTATGAAATTAGCAGCCATTTCATGAACATTTACATAAAATTAATCAAAAACAACAATAGTATCATGAAACTTTTATTAGATAACCGTAACATATTACAAAGAGTTACAAGAACACCTACATATCCTTCCTGGTTGAAAGGCTATACTGCTGCAATTTCAAGCTCAACAAGAAAAAGGGCCATGATGCACACAATCTATCTTCTGCAGCACAATTTTGAACTTTTGCAGCCTTGTATTATATCTCAGAGTGACATAGACATAACTGATAACAAAAAACAACAAATCATTACATGTACTCCATGAGTGTTGTGTGGTGGATGGAGATAGAGGTGTACAAAAAAACTGGTTTTAGAACCGAAATCGGAAAAAAAAGCGAAACCGGTTTTTTTATAACTGGTTTTTTTTAACCGCCGGTTTTTATACCGGTTACTATTCTTGACTTCAAAAACCGGTTATTAACCGAACCGGTTATTAAAAAACCGGTAAAAACCGGTTAAAAACCGGTCCCAACCGGTTATACCGGTTATTGTTTTGGATGTCAAAAACCGGTTAGTAACCCGAACCGGTTATGAAAAAAACTGGTTTTTATTTTGGGTGAGCAGAAGATCACAGAGACCTCAATTGGCTGGCTGCTGCGTTTTACGTTTGGAACATTCTGGATGGTTGGGATAGTTTAATAAGAGCATGGAAGCTACTGCAAGGTCATGGGAGATTATAAGAAGCATCAAAAGGAATTTAAAAAGTGTGATTGAAGCATTTCATCAAACATGTGGAATGCAATTCATCAGATACTTGAAACAAACATATGGCTGAATTTGATTTTGTAATGGAATGACTTCACTAAGGGTTCTAGAGATGTGTGGATGTGGTGACAGTGTTGTGAGAAGGTTGGTTCAGGTAGCATCATCAATCGCTAAGTTCCAAATAGGGTCTATTTTAGGTCTTACAGATGAGGTGTGGAAAGACGTTATGGAGTACCTTGGATATTGTATTCAACCATATAGTCATTGAGCTAAAAACATCATTGCTGCAGTTTGCTAAAGTTGGCTTTTATTTTGTTTATCAACCATTCATGAATATTTACATAAGATTAATCAAAACAAAAACAGTATCATGAAATTATTATTAGATAACCGTAACCTATTACAAAGAGTCAAAAGAATACTTACATAGCCTCCTGATTGAATGGCTATACTGCCGCAATTTCGAGCTCAACAAGAAAAAGGGCCATGATGCACAATTTATCTTCTGCAGCACTATTTTGAACTCTTTCAATCTTGTATTATATCTCAGAGTGATATAGACATAACACAAAACAACAGATCACTACATGTACTCCATCAGTGTTGTGTGACTGCTACACCGGGTCGGAACAATCGGTAGCCCCAGAGATGTGTGACCAAGGACAGTTCGCCAGTTGGCATGGCAACGGTCAATGATGATTTCAGATTTGGATGACGTCATCAGAAGAAGGCTCGAAGCATGCCTGATGTTTCTCCTCTTTTGATGAATATAGTGAATTAATAAACAGGACAAAATTTAGGAATTTGAAATGAAATGGGTCATTGGGTGGTTGAGGTGTTGAGATAAAAGTCTTTGCTGAAAGTTGGTGCAGCAAATATATGTATTCATCACTGATTATCTGCAGTTTGCATCAAAAGAAATTTAGAAAGTCTGATTGAAGCATTTCATCAAACACATGGAATGCAATTCATCAAATACGTAAAAAAAAACATATGATTAAATTTGATTTTGGAATGGAATCGAGAACAGTAGGGCTGTAAACGAACCGTAACCATAGTCTGTCGGTTTGACTTAAAAAGTCAACCCTGGCCTTCATTTTGCTTATAAAGTCAAACTGTAATTTCTATTTAATCTTATATATTCATGTTGTCATTTGTGTTTCTTAACTTATAATATGTTCTGCTGGCAGGTCACAATGGCTAGAAAGGCAGTCAATTTACTTTCATAAAAAAACATTAATAGAAAAATACTGTGAATTATTGGTTTTATTGAGGCAGATTAAAATGTGGCCTTATTGAGGCAGAATAAGACTTATGATAAAAAGAAAAAACCAGAAAAATTGAAGAAGATGTCACATCACTATCGCTAGGAATAAAAAAAGAAAAAGAAAAAATCTGCTAATATATTGATTACAAGAGACAAAGGACCTTACAATTATTGACAATTTGTATGTATACAATTGGTGGTACTTACTTTACTTGAAACATATCAGGAAAGTAAGATTTAGATATAAAAGCCATGACCATAAAATAAAATAAAGTAATATAAAAAAGAAAAAGTTACTGAAAAGCAATGCATATGGAATTATTCCACTAGGCACTAACAACACAATCTTTTTTACAAGAATATAAGTTGGTGGTACTTTAATATAAGTTTGTGTGATTACTAGTTAATTTGGAATATATGAAAGTGTTTTGCCCTGTATTATGACAATCCGACGAAAATCAGTGTATATCGGCATCTATATTATAATCAAAGTGACTTATGGCGTAATATAACTTTGTGTAACAAAACCAATCAAATATCACATGAAGAGGCTCGTTATGTTAATTGTAGTCTTGAAAATGTAATGTAATTCTCACCATATTTAAAAATATTTGGATCTGTTGTGGCTTTGTGTAAACTATATAATAAACAATCCAACCGAAACTCAGAAATCACCAAGGGTATATATCGGCATGTGTTTTATAATAAAAATGATATGTTATGGCTGTGTAACAAATACAATCAAATAACACATGACGAGTCTCGTTGGTGGCCAATTTGGAGCTAGTGGTCAGTAAATCCCTTGGACATCCATGAGAATTACCGATTGCAAAACTCTACGATTTATCCAGTAGCGACACTACATTTTCCTGTACACCACGGCTACCACACTACCACCACTGTAACACCTCGAAAATTTACGTCCAATAATGTATTGACACGTGTCATAGGCTTTGAATATGTGAAAACATACTTTAGAGGGACTAAAGTTGACGAACAGTGAAACTATGTGAATATAAGGGTCCAAAGTGTCAACAATGGATAAATAGGCTCTACAATAACCCTACATGGTGCTTATAATCTTAAACGGATAAATCATGGATCATACAAAGCGGAAAATGAAAGAAAGTGAGGAATTACAAACTATAGGGGCTAAATGTGTCAACATGTTGAAAGTATACCTCTGAGTGATCTTTTGGCAAACCTGAAGCTTTGTAATGGTAAAATATACTCACTAGAATATGTGATAAAAATTTCATCAAGTTTCGTTATCGTATGAGAAAGTTATGATCAAAACCGTGCACGAAGGGTTAATTGCGTTAACGTTGAATTTCGAGACTTTTCGGGTAAGCACAAAGTTAACCAAGGACTTTACCATGTTTATAAAAGTCTCAAGGTCCTTAAAAATCAGATTTGAGGGTCTAGAGTGCAAGGAAAATAGCAAAAACCACGTATCAAAGGACCAAGGACCAAAATGTAAAACAATGTAAAGTTGTAACCTGCTGAACACAGGCACGCGGCCCGCTTGGGGCCTCTGGCGGCCCGCCTGCGACCTGCCAGCGACAACACAGCGAACAAATGTCAGTTTTGAGTCTGTTTTCAAGTTGTTTCCAGCTGTTGTCGATACCTGGGGCTCTCCAATGGGTTTTAATGCATGTAAGGGCACTTGTCCTCTTCTTACAACATCAGTAGACCTCTGTGGCAGCCTCATATGAGATCAAACTTGTCATAAAAGGGTCTTGAAGCTTGCAACCTTCAACACTTGCATGTTCAAAAATTCACAAGATCATCTCTGGAGCTCTCTGGACGTCAAGCCAACTTTCTAGTGATCTCTAAGCATTATTAGGACTCTTGTAAGTGTTCATAACCTTCTCAAATTCGTTCTAGCTTAGTTAATCAAGCAAAAGTCAAACCATCGTAATTTAAGATTGACTTTAAGATTAAACGAAATGTGCTCAGTCATTTCTCAAATTGAAAGTACCTACAAGTTGGTATTTATGTGGGTAACAAACCCTCAAAAGGGTATTTTCAGATTTCCACTCTAAGTATGATAATTGTCGAGTCAAAGCTTGTTTCAAAAAGTCAACAGAATGTGTATTTGCAAATTTAAGCATGATTAGCAATGTAGGGTACATGCAACCTGTTTGATCATTAAAATAACTTGGTAATTAATGTAAGAACATGTCTCAACATGTTCATCTCGACAATTTTCAGTTTAAACCCGGATCGGAACCGAAAGTCGCATAAATTGACTTTTTCTTTGACTATCAGTTCTGATCCGTTCATGCATGTTTGAGATCTGCCTTAGAGCTTATTTTGGACCAATTTTCATATAAGTATAACTCTCTGAGATTTTTCAACTTGGTTCAATACTTACCCGGTCCATATGCATGTTTCCGATTAATGCTTAAAAGTTGACTATTATGCCCTTTTTACTATAAAACGTGATTTTTGAAAAAGTGAAAGAGTAGAAACATTAATTACTGATTTATAAACTTGCACCTAAAATTTGACATCAGTTTGTGGTCTAGATTAAGAGTTATGCTCATTATCGTAATTTGAAAGCTTTATGTTACTTAAACGGCGTAATTAGCATATAACCCATTTAAACCCACTTTTTGATATCAAACTTCTTACCCAATGATGTTATATAATATTTTGGGATTTTTAAAGATTTTTATTTAATTTTTGGCTGAACATAACATAGGTCTCTAGGTTTGATTCGGTATATGACGGTTTTGCCCTTTTAAGCCATAAAATGAGTTTTACAAATCCTTTTGACCCCAAACCTTTTTCTACTGATTTTATTTGTTAAATATAATATTTTGAGCCTTCTGGAATTATAAAAATATCAGCTTTCTTTTAAAACCCGAAAATGGCTCCAAATCGCCTTTTTAAGCGTTTTTATCGCATAGTATGTGCTATAACAATATTAAACATATAAGGTTGATACCTACTGATGTTTTTAATATATTTTGGGATAATAACAGTAAGTAAAAGTTTTTGAACTCAGGTTTCCAGTTTTGACCGTTTTAGCCCTTGTGAAATTACCAAAATACCCCTAAGGTGCATAGTTTGGTTTTAAATGATAAGTTTCACATATAAGTCATACCCTACTGTTATAACATGTTAAATTAAGTATATTTACTGTATAAACCAGACCTGTAACTCAGATTTCTAATTTAACTCTTTTATAATCTTTTAAATGACCAAAATGCCCTTATGAGGCATAAATTGTGTTTAAATCCGTTTTGGGCATAATAGAAAATATCTTACTGATGTTATAACATATTTAAGCCATATTATCTCAGGGAACTTGCATATGACTCTTACGGTTACCCGTAACGCCCTTTTCGCGTCCGGTTCGGTTTATGTAACTAGTTTGCATAAATTGACCGAAACGGGTCAAACATTATCATTTTTGTCTCAAAATCCAGAATGTATTTAATATACCCATATTATACAAGTCTTCAAATTTGTAGGGTCTAAATCACATTCTATACGGTCTTCGCTTAATCGTGCGTTTGAACCGTATCATCCTTAAAACTAAACGGTCTAAGCTTAGGCTTAAATAAAGACCCGTTAGAAATCTAATAGGTTATTATAAACCTTTGTTCCAGAATAAGAAGAACCAGTAAAAGCTACCTTCACTTGCTAGTTGTGATTTATACTTACCAAGGTAAATACTTTTAACTTATTTTCCCTTATACGGGCTTGGGGTACGGTATATAAAATACCGCTTGGTCGGGCATTCGAGCTTAATCGATTAGTGGTTAAGTACTATCGAGATGACCCGTTTAAAAACTTGTTTTGTTTGTTTAACGCCTTTGGGAGTTTAATGACCATGTCCCGGATATCCTTGGCATAATTCAATGAATGGCCACGACCTTAGCATACGGGTGTAGGCGTACACCCGTAGTGCATTCAAATTAATAAAGTATAATTGTCGGTACGAGAGGAGTCTCGCGGCAGAATTATACTAAGTGGTGTGTCTATTGATCTTTAACCCGGTACGACCCGGAAAACTGAACGCATAACAAACATGTGAATCTTTACAATGATTATATGCAAATAATTATCCCAAGTTATAAAATGTTTTGTGCTACGTGCATTCAAATCAACATTTAAACCTTTTCAAAATGAGTCAGTTAAATTGTATTTACCAGTGTAAACTGACGTATTTTTCCCAAAAGGTTAAGTGCAGGTACTACTCGTACTAGGCTGGCTGTCTTCTAAGCGTCCACAATAAGTCTCGCAAGCTTGGATGTCATATAAGCTGTTGAACAATATCTTCTTTTATTTTGATCCGCCTGTGGATCCGTTTCAACTATTCGTGATAATTAATATTACACTTTATTAAAGTTGAAATGAATCTATCCTTGCTTCCGCTGTGCATTTATATATTGTGTTGTTTGACTTATAATGATATCAACTACGTCACGATACTCCCCACCGGGCCCACCGGTGACACGTGGAAATTAGGGGTGTGACAGGTTGGTATCAGAGCCAACACTGGGTGAATTAAACACTAGCCTTTTGTGTTTAATCTCAGTACACAAATTGCACATTCCTCAATTCTTGTGTCTAGACGAATAACATAGGACAAATTCCGTTTTGTTTAAATTTTGTCTTTCTTTTCTTTATATATATGCTTGTGTTATCTTTGTTTTGTTGACAGGTTCAAAATGCCGCCGCGATTCTTGAGAGGAAGGGGAAGAGGTAAGGGGACATCCCGTGCCCCTAATGATGATGAAGGCGGATCTTCCCACCGGCGCACGCCCTCTATCAACATGAGCACAAGTCCCCAGGAACCCTGGAGGACGTATGTTGAACCCGGGAGACGATCCGTCTCCCTAAGCTCATCGCCATCCTATCTAAACTCCTTCGGGCCTCAGTCCGAAAATGAACCCAATAACTCTTTCATACCCCTCCTTCGCTCAAACTCGCACCATTCTTTTAATGACCCCACACCCTACTTTCAAAGCCGGTTCAACCCGGCAAACCAACAAATAGAACCAGCAGGTCATAACCCATTAGGGCCTGAAGACCACTTCTCTATGGATATGGATGAAGATCCGGACCCAGCAGAACCACAAACCGGGACCCCTAACCATCCCATTGAGATTTCCGATGGGTCCTCATTTCATGGGTCGCCTTACCGCGGTCCAGATAGTTATCAGGAGAGGTTCAACCGAATTGATTGGTACTTTACACCTCCCTACCACTACTCGCCCCAGCAGCAACAGCAGCAGCAGGATCCTTTAGAGGATTCTCGTTTTGTGGCAGTTACTCCGCCACCACCACCACCAGTTCAGCAACCGCCTCCGGATCCACCGAGGCGGAGAAGGGGATCAAACGCGCGGATGTCCGCACGGGGAGGAGTGCATATCAGCACCCCTCAACCCTCGAGTGGCAGCCATTACTCGCCACTCCACGAAGACCCAGAGATAGGGGGACCTTCAAACCCTGTCTCTGAGGTGAACTCTGCGCCAGTCGCACCACCTCCACCACCGGGTTTTGGAGACCCAATTCCGACTTACGCCGGTACAGCGGCGTATAATCCCTTCGAGCCGCCGATTCACACAAATTACAACTATACAAGGGATCCCTACTGGGTAGCTGCGAACTACAACGCTCACCATCCGGAAGGTCCCTATGGAGGTCCCTGGACTACGGGATACCCGACTCATGGATACCCACCATATGGGTATCAGCAACCGCCGCCTCCTCAACCTCCGCACTTTCAGCAACCCCCGCAGATGTCTCCGCCGCAGCATCAGGAGATTCTGCAAAATATTAGAGAGGTACGACATGAATTGCGGAAGACCGAAGGCACAACCATGGGATGTTCAAGAAAATGGTGAATTTGATCAAAGGAAAAAAGCAAGAAGGATCACTAAATCCTTTGTTTGTTTATTTATTTTAGTGTTGTAATCATGTCCCTGCGAGGACATTTATTTCTGTACTCTGCCCCTGTGTGGGCATATTTCCTTTCTGTTCTGCCCCTGCGTGGGCATGTTTTTCCGTTTTGACCCCTGCGTGGGTTTGTGTTGATTTGGCCCCTGCGTGGGCATGTTATTTGTGTAAAAGTCCCGTTTAGGGCAAACTCGTACTAATTTAATTTTAAATTGGAATGGTTAAATTTAAGTTTTTCATTTTAAAATTTTATGCATGAACAAAATATGTGAATAAATGAAAAATAACATAATTCGATCTACCATTTTAATAAAATAATAAGAATCTTAAAAGGTAAAACCTAGCTTGTATGTCATATTAAAGACCTGGCCAATATGGTAGAACCTGTTTTAAAAAGATTCAGATCTCTGTTAACATGTGCAAACATGTTAACATTCTTGGCTAGTGTGATCCGCAAAATCACCCATGTCACCCTTTTAATAAATTATCCAATTTTATATTGTTATATATATCGGATTGTGACATAATGCCCACGGGCTATAACTAATGACATATAAAACAAAAGGCAGCTGTAGTTTACAGACTCCCTGCCAATAAAAGGATTGATTATTATTTTATTCAAACTTCAATCCTATAAGATCTAAATTTATAATTTAGAAAGTTGTCTACGTGACTAGGCCTGTGTGCTATTATTTATTTATGGTTTTGGATTATGATAAAGATCCTGAATAAGCATATATTTAATAAATTAACTAGAATGGCTACTAAAACCATGGTTAATAAATCGTCAAGAACGATAATACTGTTTAGACTTCTAATTGAACCTTATCCTTATTTCCTTTATGTAGCAATTAAAACTACATGGCCAATTCAGAAGAAATAAACAGTCGTCCTGAGGAAAACCCTGGAAATGTTAAAATACTGGTAACCGGTGCGGAACTGCAAGCATTAGTAGATAATGTTGTTACCAAAGCAATAGATAGGCAGTATAGTGAATCAAGCGGGACCCAAAGTAGGACCCGATCCGCACCACATTCCAAGCCAAGGACACACTCGGAGGCTAATAGCAAACCACCCTCTAAGAAGGATGAGCCTAAGAAAAGTGAGCCCAAGAAGGATGATGATCGACAATCATCTAATCATGACAGTGTTCCCTCAAAAAGGATAGTGCTTGATGCCAAACCACATACCAAGTCCTGTACTTACAAGTACTTTGTTTCATGCAAACCCCGGGACTTCACCGGGGAGAAAGGAGCAATAGATTGTATGACTTGGTTGGATGAAATGGATACGGTTGTAGACATCAGCGGTTGTTGTCACGACCCCCGACCCACCCTGGACGGAATCGGGAGTCGTGAACAGCTCAGCGGTACCGGTGATTTATTTTAAAAAACGTTGCAGCGGAAATTTCCTCAGAACCGTGAGTTAGGAAAAATATCAGAGTTTAGAAACACCGGATTTTATTTTAATAAATAAATGGGATAAACCCATGTTTTATAATGGTAGCTTTAATAAAGATAAATTTTATTATATAAGACAATATTTCTTATTTTGATTTAAATAAATACATAAGCCACTTCTTGATGCCTTTCAGTGCCGTATCCATCTCTTACTCCAATTCTACTGTAATTACCTGAAAAGGGTTTAAAAAGGTTTTGTCAGCGGGAAATACTGAGTGAATCATTCTATTTACTAAAATGACACATTTGTTATAATTTACAGTATTAAGAGCGATTACAATGTTTCTGATATCAATCCAACTACCCACGGTACTTGCCACTCGACCCATTGGCCCATTCGTCCAATGGTGTCTGTGACTATGGTCATATCCCCCACTGGCTGCCCCAATGGTGACGATTATCAAGTAATGTATACAAAACCCCACATACCGGCTGTAACTTGGTGATTACAAAGACTTAATCCCCGTAATTATAACTTTGATAATAAAATGCTTTTGTAAAAGTAATTTGATAAAAAGAGAGAATGACTCACAAACTGTGAGAAAA
The DNA here is from genome assembly GCA_030545235.1 of Helianthus tuberosus. NCBI lineage: Eukaryota > Viridiplantae > Streptophyta > Magnoliopsida > Asterales > Asteraceae > Helianthus > Helianthus tuberosus. The sequence goes on along the minus strand of CM060427.1, from coordinate 153,984,284 downwards.
GAAGAATGACTCACAGATAATCAGGCAGATTCATACGGACAAAGTTTAGTCTACAGATAAGCCTTTGATATATTGCAGCTTGATACAAGCAAAGCTTAGCCTATTACTTAGCCTTGTAACCTAATGCATACGAACTAGGTAGATAACTTAATACAGCATTTACGATAACCCACGAGATTAACTTCTCACAATGAATGTCAAAATGCAATACTTTGTCCATCGAATTAACGATGATCCATTGAATTAACAATGAACGACAAGGTATAATACTTTACCCATCGAATTAACGATAATTCGTTGAATTAACAACGAACGATAAAGTATAATACTTTACCTATCGAATTAACGACAATCCGTCAAATTAATGACGAACGATAAAGTATAACCCTAATGTGGGCGGCACTTTAAACATCCTTTGGATAGTTTAATCAATCGGATAATGAATCGTAAGAGCGATTGAGTTAATACCCTGTTCTGCAGCACCCCGCTATACCTAATTTGAGTTTTGTGGGTGTAATTTGAAGTAATTTGGACAGAACTCGAAGAATTTTACGAATTCTTTCGTCGAACAATCGCCCAGAAGCCAGTCCCAACTCCTGCTATTTATACACAATTTTGGTCTAGCTTACGGACCGTAAGCTTGGTGACCTTACGGTCCGTAAGGTTAAATTTTTTTCACCATAGGCTGGCCACGTGTGGGTGTAGGCTTGCTGAGTCGACTGATTTCGAATTTCATATTTTGACAGCGTTTTAAGAAGATAATCGTTAAGTAGGGAATGCCCCCCCTGAGTTTTAGGGGCCCTAATCCTGATTCTGATTGTTCTGAAAATTTTAGGGTTTGCGTAGAATCACTTGGGTGTCTCAATTAGGGTTTTCTTTTTGTTAAATTAAAATAAGAAATATTATTTTAATGAGAGTTGTTTTTATCAAGGGTCCGGGTTCATACTTACGGAAAGTTTTTAGGATGTTTTTGTGGGAGTCGTTACATTCTACCCACCTTAATAAAAATCTCGTCCTCGAGATTTACTGGAATAAATCTCAGATTCCAGCTTCCAAGTGTATTTGGGTTATGATATTTCTTTTAGAATTATGGCATATTTTAGTCAACAAAATGACATAGATTTAAATATCAAATTTTTGTGAATACAAGTTGTATTATGTAGGATTCAATGATTCCACTGGATTATTTCAAGAAATTGATGATAAACGAATGAGATGAAATGATAAAATTTCAAAGTGACTAAGTTCAAACCAAAATATATGGTCGATAATTATTTTAAAACGAATATGAAGAACTTTTAGAATTAATAAAATTCTTTGTCAAAAGAAAGCTTACTTTGATTGAGGAAGACGTAGAACTGACAGGTTCCAAATGAAATCAAAGCATGAAAAATGATTTATCAAATATTTATGATATGAGAAATCAAAGTGTTGAAAAGAATGAATTGCAAAGATATATCAAAAGATAATAGAGTTAGTGTATTATTTTAAAGTTTCAAATTGTTTTAATTGTGAAATATTGTGATAGTACACTTTTAATGACTATACTTTTCATACTATCTCCTAGAATTTGAAATATAATAAGAACAAATTATTTTGGTTTAACCAACCATTATACTTTTGTAAAGCAATTTGAATATATATATTATTTGTGTTCTTATCTGAACTGTTTATATATATCACATATAAATATTATGTAATATATATATTATTTGTTATGCATTTTTACTATATGTAAATGGTCACCACTTTTAAATAATATTATTTTAGTATTTTATCATACTATGTAAGATATATTACAAAATACCGTAATGAAGTCATTATGTTTACAAAATATTATTTTGTAAAAGAAATCATTTATTATTTATAACGTTAAATAAGATTGGTAAAAATATTTATTATACAAAATATTTATACATATATTATACTTAGTGGGTCGATTCTATGGGATTACTTATTTGCCTTTGGAAATCATATAACTTTTGTGAATGTATTTACAAATGTTGTAAATAAGTGAAAACAGAGACTATTCTTATATAGTATAAGGTTCCCTTAACCCAGCGTAGTTGATGACTTTTGTATTATTCTTATATGGTTATTTTCTTACCCGAGTGTTATGGTACATAGTTACCACAAAATATGTGATACATAATTATTTATAAAATTTTATTTGTCTCTCTAATTCTGGTATTGTTTTATGAAAATATATCTTTCTCCCATGTATATATATTTCCATATAAAATTAAAATTTACTAAATATGTATGGTGACTAGTCATTATCATGGTTGGATATTGGTTAGTGCTCCCTTATTTAAGCATAGGTGGCCAATCCATGCCTAACTAAGGCTAGGTTACCCAATATCTGCCCTTGACAATAATCCTAGTATTTTAAAATAATACTAACACTTATTATTATTAATATTTTCTTACTAATAATAAAACTGATATTAGTATTACATACTTAAATGGAAAAATTTCTAATAAAAATGGTGAAATTGGCCGTCCCCAGGATCGAACCCGGGTCTAGGCCACACCCTTTCGCGCTCTTAGCCAACCGAGCTAAGTGCCTAGTTTGTGAAAATTTCCATTTTAGTTAAATATAAGCACAATAAATTTGGTACTTTTTATTATAAGTCACTCACTTTTTTTTGACTAAGTATTTGCTTATCCTCCTTATGGTGACTAATAAGAATATAGTAATACTATTAGGTAATCACTTATGTAAGTTTCCAAAAATAATGTTTTTCGATTGAAGATGTTAAAGTAATAATTATCACGAAAGGCTAGATTGATATTTGTAAAAAAATCATTTAAGAGATATAAGATATATTAAAATATGACAGGAACTTGTGTATCATTATCTTATCACACAATTTGTGTTAAGATAACTTTTATAAATATTCGTATATGATATATATAAAATGAGATTAGTGCAAGTTTTAAATTTTATGAAAACGTTAGTACAAGGTGATCGTGATCAAAGAAATGATTTAATGAAGTCGAAGACTAAATAAGCATTTTATAGTTCTAGAGAATTGAAATGCTTGTTGGAGAATATGATAGCTTTAAATCCATCATATGGGAATTTGAAATGAGCAAGTTTAAACAACTGAAATCGGTTTAAACAAAACGAGTTTAAATAAGAAAGTTCGGACATGGTCATAATAGAAACCATGGATGCCAAAGAAAATTGAGTTTTTCAAAAATTTATTGACTTGATATTCTGAGTCATTGTTTAGTAATAATGTGGTTTACCGTACCAAAATCAAGTCTAACTAAAGGATATTTGAATTTGGATAAAACGACAAATTAGAATGAATCCTTTTAGTGAAAATTTAGAAATTTAAACGAACCATATGTGTAACAAACGGTGCATGTGTGGATTTACCAAGAAATGAAATGAATCAATATCCGCTATTATGAAATAAATCCTTCTGGTATGATGACCGTTAGGAAAAGTAGAAATGCGAAAGTCAACTTTTTGTATGCAGAAGTTAGAGTTTTCAACAAAAGAAATATAAGAACTTCTAGCTGGAATTTTGAATGATAACCGTTATTTAAATGATATTATCAGGGAATGTCAAAAATAAAATGAAAATAGAGAATTTGCAAAAGTATATGACTCCTTTTTCAGTGCTAATACTTATGACTTTGATTAGACTGTGCATAGATGTTTTTGTGAAATCTTGTTCTAATATACCTCAGCGAAATTTCATGTTGCTTGTAGGATCATGTGACAAAGTGCTGTTTTTGGTTCTTCTACTGACAGAATTTTAACATTAGAATTATTGTGCCCAATTTATATTTTCCAAAGATCTTGCCTCGAAAGTTGTGTGTGATATATTTTAACGTCTGCGGACTTATAATTAAATTTTCATGTGCATTAGCACAACTTTTCATACTTCTTACTTGCGTTAATAGTTTATGGTAACGTATTAGAAATTCTTTATACTTTCAATGGTATCCCAACTTAATGGGTTTTTATTTATTATTGTCGCTTGAGTTACTAAGCAGATAATCAAACGAAATAATCGGAAAAGAGATTCTTAATAAAGAAATCTAGACACAGATGCAAGTGCTTTATTCTTACTTGACTTTTGGAATTTCTTTATAGATATATCTATCTATATAATCACATATTTTACAGGCTGAATTAAATATTTCATCTATCAGGTAAATGTATTTAACAAATTCATTTTTCCAAAACCAGTCAAATATCTGATTATGATACTATTTAGGGAAATCTTGTCACTCGTGTGACATATTATATATTCCGTCTTATCCGATTCGCGCCGGAGCGGTAATAATATATCCGAACAAACTGGAGAGTCTTATTACCTCATACCCAGTCTTGCCGGAGAAAAATTTCTATTTCCCATAAATAGTATCTTTTCAAAAAGTGCCTATCTTATTAGGGCTTTTATTCAGAATTAAGGAAATTTGTATTTCCATAACATATCTTATTATTATATTGATCACTACATGATTCCGGTGACAGTGTCAATTTGATCATTTTTCCAATTAGTGACTCAGGTCATATTACTGTTGATCATTCTTTCAACTAGTAATTCTGGACTTAGTTATCCAGTGATATTACTTTATCAAATATATTACTTATGGCACAAATCATTTAACCCAGAGAATGACATATATCATTTTATTTCAAACTACTATAACTTATCAAATATAATATGTTAATTTACTTAAATAATTGTAATATCGTTATTTGAAAAAAATATAATCTCCGTATAGTAGAATATATTATACTTGACTATTTTATTATGGGATACATTAATTAAATTTATTTTAAACATTTATTAACTTTATTAATAATTCAATGTTTAAAATAATATTAGTCATAGGCTATAGTTACTGATGCGTAGTTTCTATTGTGATTGTGGTTATGCTATTATTAGCTAACTTTCTATTAGAAAATATATATAACTGTAATTACTGTAAGTATAACTGATAAATATTTTAGGATTTTGAAAAATCTTTGTAATTATAATTGTATCACAAAAAGGTGATAAAACTATGAAAATAGAATGGACTTACAAACTGTGAGAAAAGAAATGAACTTACCAAAATCCATCATATTTATTTACACAAATACTTAGCTTATTGTGAAGCTAATATTAAGGCATATTTTCTTAAGTTTGAGTCTAAATGCTACCAATTAACATCAATCCCCTAACTCTTTTATATAAATTTGGGTATTATTATTACAACACCTAAAGGCGTAAAGCAGTGGCTTTGCTTAGTGGCTCTTTGAGTTGGCTCTGATACCACCTTCTGTCACGACCCCCGACCCACCCTGGACGGAATCGGGAGTCGTGAACAGCTCAGCGGTACCGGTGATTTATTTTAAAAAACGTTGCAGCGGAAATTTCCTCAGAACCGTGAGTTAGGAAAAATATCAGAGTTTAGAAACACCGGATTTTATTTTAATAAATAAATGGGATAAACCCATGTTTTATAATGGTAGCTTTAATAAAGATAAATTTTATTATATAAGACAATATTTCTTATTTTGATTTAAATAAATACATAAGCCACTTCTTGATGCCTTTCAGTGCCGTATCCATCTCTTACTCCAATTCTACTGTAATTACCTGAAAAGGGTTTAAAAAGGTTTTGTCAGCGGGAAATACTGAGTGAATCATTCTATTTACTAAAATGACACATTTGTTATAATTTACAGTATTAAGAGCGATTACAATGTTTCTGATATCAATCCAACTACCCACGGTACTTGCCACTCGACCCATTGGCCCATTCGTCCAATGGTGTCTGTGACTATGGTCATATCCCCCACTGGCTGCCCCAATGGTGACGATTATCAAGTAATGTATACAAAACCCCACATACCGGCTGTAACTTGGTGATTACAAAGACTTAATCCCCGTAATTATAACTTTGATAATAAAATGCTTTTGTAAAAGTAATTTGATAAAAAGAGAGAATGACTCACAAACTGTGAGAAAAGAAGAATGACTCACAGATAATCAGGCAGATTCATACGGACAAAGTTTAGTCTACAGATAAGCCTTTGATATATTGCAGCTTGATACAAGCAGAGCTTAGCCTATTACTTAGCCTTGTAACCTAATGCATACGAACTAGGTAGATAACTTAATACAGCATTTACGATAACCCACGAGATTAACTTCTCACAATGAATGTCAAAATGCAATACTTTGTCCATCGAATTAACGATGATCCATTGAATTAACAATGAACGACAAGGTATAATACTTTACCCATCGAATTAAGGATAATTCGTTGAATTAACAACGAACGATAAAGTATAATACTTTACCTATCGAATTAACGACAATCCGTCAAATTAATGACGAACGATAAAGTATAACCCTAATGTGGGCGGCACTTTAAACATCCTTTGGATAGTTTAATCAATCGGATAATGAATCGTAAGAGCGATTGAGTTAATACCCTGTTCTGCAGCACCCCGCTATACCTAATTTGAGTTTTGTGGGTGTAATTTGAAGTAATTTGGACAGAACTCGAAGAATTTTACGAATTCTTTCGTCGAACAATCGCCCAGAAGCCAGTCCCAACTCCTGCTATTTATACACAATTTTGGTCTAGCTTACGGACCGTAAGCTTGGTGACCTTACGGTCCGTAAGGTTAAATTTTTTTCACCATAGGCTGGCCACGTGTGGGTGTAGGCTTGCTGAGTCGACTGATTTCGAATTTCATATTTTGACAGCGTTTTAAGAAGATAATCGTTAAGTAGGGAATGCCCCCCCTGAGTTTTAGGGGCCCTAATCCTGATTCTGATTGTTCTGAAAATTTTAGGGTTTGCGTAGAATCACTTGGGTGTCTCAATTAGGGTTTTCTTTTTGTTAAATTAAAATAAGAAATATTATTTTAATGAGAGTTGTTTTTATCAAGGGTCCGGGTTCATACTTACGGAAAGTTTTTAGGATGTTTTTGTGGGAGTCGTTACAGTTGTGCTGAGAGGGACGTAGTAAAATATGTATCCTAATCGTTTAAAGGAGAGGCACTGGCATGGTGGAAGTCTCTCATTCAAGCTACCGGAAAGATCCCACTCTACAACTTATCATGGGATCAGTTCGTTGCTCTTATTAAGGAGAATTATTGCCCGCAGCACGAAGTTGAAAGAATCGAATCAGATTTCTTATCGTTGGTAATGAAGAATCTAGATTGTCAGGCATACCTCACCAGTTTTAATACCCTATCTAGGTTGGTTCCATACTTGGTGACCCCAGAGCCTAAGAGGATTGCTCGCTTCATCGGGGGTTTAGCCCCAGAAATTAAAGCTAGTGTTAAGGCGTCAAGGCCTGCTACCTTCAGATCAGCAGCTGATCTATCTCTATCTCTCACATTGGACGTAGTCAGGTTGAGATCACTCAGACATTCCGAAGAAGGTAAGAGGAAGCGTGAGGACGATACCTCACGAAGATCAGATAAGAAACACCGAGGAAATAGCGACCACAAGAAAGGGTCAGGGTCTAAGAAGGACGGGCAACAATCTGGGGATAAGCCCAAATGTAAGGTTTGCAAGAAGCACCATTTTGGGAAGTGCAGATTCGAATCAAAATCCCAGTCCCATCCAAAAGTATGTGGGATTTGTAAATCAAGCGAGCACAAGGCCTTAGACTGCAAGAAAATCAAGGATGCAACGTGTTACAACTGCAATGAAAAGGGGCATATAAAGACAAACTGCCCAAAGTATGCCAAGAAAACCGAGGAAGGGAAAAAGACCAATGCTAGGGTCTTCAAGATGGACGCTAAGGAAGCCGTTCAGAATGACAACGTGATTACAGGTACTTTTCTCGTAAATGATGTTTTTGCTAGAGTATTGTTTGATTCCGGAGCAGATAAGTCCTTTGTGGATAATAAGTTTTGTGAGTTGTTGAAATTGCCTGTAAAAGCCTTAAGTGTGAAATATGAGGTTGAATTAGCTGATGGTACAATAGAAACCGCCTCAACTGTGTTAGATGGATGTGTTATATCCATTAGGAATCACTCTTTTCCTCTATCCTTACTTCCCTTTAAGCTAGCCGGTTTTGATATAGTTATAGGCATGGATTGGTTATCGCATAACCAAGCCCAGATTGTCTGCAACAGAAAGCAAGTGGTAGTCAAAACTCCGTCTGGAGAGTCGCTTACCATTCAGGGGGATACCCAGCATGGATTGCCTGAGCAGGTGTCTATACTCAAGGCATCCAGATGTCTGCAGAAGGGTTGTGTCATTTATATGGCACAGATTACTATTGATGAGCCAAAGCCTAAGATTGAAGATATCCCTGTCATTTCAGAATATCCTGAAGTTTTTCCTGAAGAACTACCTGGTTTACCACCAGATAGGCAAGTGGAATTCCGAATTGACATCATTCCAGGAGCAGCACCTATTGCCAGAGCACCTTATAGGTTGGCACCCACAGAGATGAAGGAGTTAAGGACGCAATTAGATGATCTGTTAACTAAAGGTTTCATTAGACCTAGTTCGTCCCCTTGGGGAGCGCCGATTTTGTTTGTCAAGAAGAAGGATGGATCGATGCGTCTGTGCATCGATTACCGTGAGCTTAATAAAGTCACTATCAAGAATAGGTATCCTTTACCCAGGATCGACGATCTGTTCGATCAATTGCAAGGGGCAAGCTATTTCTCTAAGATCGATTTAAGGTCAGGCTATCATCAGTTGAAGGTCAAAGATGAAGATGTGCACAAGACTGCATTTAGGACCCGTTATGGTCATTACGAGTTCTTAGTGATGCCTTTCGGGCTCACTGATGCACCGGCCGCATTCATGGATCTCATGAATCACGTCTGCAAGCCTTACTTAAACAAATTCGTCATCGTCTTCATTGACGACATCCTCATCTACTCAAAGAATCAAGCAGACCACGAGAAACACCTTCGCTGTATTCTCAAACTTTTACATCATGAGAAACTTTACGCCAAGTTTTCGAAGTGTGAATTTTGGCTTCGAGAAGTCCAATTCCTTGGACATGTGGTAAGTGAGCATGGTATCCAAGTGGACCCCGCCAAGGTAGAAGCAGTTATGAATTGGCATGAGCCGAAGACACCTACTGAGATTCGCAGTTTTCTGGGTTTAGCAGGATACTATAGGCGTTTTATCGAAAACTTCTCAAGGATTGCTGCGCCCCTAACTTCGTTGACACGTAAAAAGGTTAAGTTTGATTGGGGCCCTAAGCAGCAAGAATCCTTTGACGTTTTGAAGAAGAAGCTGAGCAATGCACCATTGTTAACATTGCCCGATGGTATAGAGGAATTCGTGGTGTATTGTGATGCATCCCACACTGGTATGGGCTGCGTACTCATGCAGAAAGGCAAAGTTATTGCCTACGCTTCACGGAAGCTAAAGGTACAAGAGAAGAACTACACCACCCATGACTTGGAGCTGGGTGTCGTTGTATTTGCATTAAAACTTTGGAGACACTACTTGTATGGAACCAAGTGTGTGATCTACTCAGATCACAAGAGCCTTCAACATTTGTTCAATCAGAAGAACTTGAACATGCGACAAAGACGGTGGATGGAAACTTTAAATGATTACGACTGTGAGATAAGATACCATCCAGGCAAGGAAAATGTAGTTGCTGACGCCTTAAGCAGAAAAGAAAGAGTGAAGCAGATAAGAATCAATGCCAAGCGCATTGAAATAAGGAATAGTTTGAACGAAAGGGTGTTAGCTGCACAGAAGGAAGCTGTGTTGGAAGCTAACTATCCTGAAGAAAAGCTAGGAGTAACTGAGGAGCAGTTATCCTATGACAAGGACGGAATGCTAAGATTGAATGGACGAATATGGGTTCCAGTTTATGGAGGACTTCGAGATGTTATTCTCCAGGAAGCCCACAGTTCCAAATATTCCGTTCATCCTGGAGCTGATAAGATATACCAGGATCTAAAGGCAAACTACTGGTGGATTGGTTTGAAAAAGTCTGTAGCTGCCTATGTAGCTAAATGTTTGACTTGTGCGCAAGTCAAAGCTGAGCACCAGAAGCCGTCAGGTTTGTTACAGCAACCTGAAATTCCCACGTGGAAGTGGGAGATGGTGACAATGGATTTTATCACCAAATTGCCAAAGACAAGGAAGGGAAACGATACTATATGGGTCATAGTAGATAGGCTGACCAAATCAGCACATTTTCTTCCCATTAAGGAAACTTACAGCTCTGACATGTTAGCCCAATTGTATGTTGATAAGATCGTAGCTCTGCATGGTGTACCGGTGCCGATTATCTCCGACCGAGATACGAGATACACATCTCATTTTTGGAAGAGTTTCCAACAGTCTTTGGGCACACGCTTAAACTTTAGTACGGCTTACCATCCACAGACAGACGGACAGAGTGAGTGTACCATCCAAACATTGGAAGACATGCTTCGTGCATGTGTGATTGATTTAGGTGGCAGTTGGGATAAGCATCTGCCGTTGGTCGAGTTCTCCTATAACAATAGCTACCATACTAGTATTAAGGCTGCGCCCTTTGAGGCATTATATGGTAGGAAATGCAGAACACCCATTTGTTGGGCGGAAGTAGGAGACGTTCAATTGTCAGGACCATATTTGGTTTTTGAAACAACGGACAAGATTGTCCAGATTCGTGATCGTTTGAAAGTTGCCCAAGATAGGCAGAAAAGCTACGCTGATCCAAAGCGTAAATCTTTTCACTTCGAAGTAGGTGACAAAGTGTTGCTTAAGGTATCACCCTGGAAGGGGGTGATGCGATTTGGTAAGAAAGGCAAACTAAGCCCGAGATATATAGGACCTTTTGAGGTTATCGAACGCGTCGGGTCAGTTGCCTATAAGTTAAACTTACCTGAAGAGCTCAGTAGTATACATAATGTGTTCCACATCTGTAATCTGAAGAAGTGTTTCGCGGATGAATCACTGGTCATACCGCATACGGATGTACATATAGATGAGAGCTTGAAATTTGTGGAGAAACCATTGTCGATTGAGGATCAACAGGTGAAGAAGCTTCGAAGGAAGCATGTGCCTATTGTAAAGGTCAAGTGGGATACCCGTAGAGGTCCCGAATATACTTGGGAGGTAGAATCCACGATGAAAGAAAAATACCCTCATCTGCTTCAATAAATCTCAAGGTCGAGATTTCTTTTAAGGGGGTGAGGATGTAACACCTCGAAAATTTACGTCCAATAATGTATTGGCACGTGTCATAGGCTTTGAATATGTGAAAACATACTTTAGAGGGACTAAAGTTGACGAACAGTGAAACTATGTGAATATAAGGGTCCAAAGTGTCAACAATGGATAAATAGGCTCTACAATAACCCTACATGGTGCTTATAATCTTAAACGGATAAATCATGGATCATACAAAGCGGAAAATGAAAGAAAGTGAGGAATTACAAACTATAGGGGCTAAATGTGTCAACATGTTGAAAGTATACCTCTGAGTGATCTTTTGGCAAACCCGAAGCTTTGTAATGGTAAAATATACTCACTAGAATATGTGATAAAAATTTCATCAAGTTTCGTTATCGTTTTAGAAAGTTATGATCAAAACCGTGCACGAAGGGTTAATTGCGTTAACGTTGAATTTCGAGACTTTTCGGGTAAGCACAAAGTTAACCAAGGACTTTACCATGTTTATAAAAGTCTCAAGGTCCTTAAAAATCAGATTTGAGGGTCTAGAGTGCAAGGAAAATAGCAAAAACCTTGTATCAAAGGACCAAGGACCAAAATGTAAAACAATGTAAACTTGTAACCTGCTGAACACAGGCACGCGGCCCGCTTGGGGCCTCTGGCGGCCCGCATGCGACCTGCCAGCGACAACACAGCGAACAGATGTCAGTTTTGAGTCTGTTTTCAAGTTGTTTCCAGCTGTTGTCGATACCTGGGGCTCTCCAATGGGTTTTAATGCATGTAAGGGCACTTGTCCTCTTCTTACAACATCAGTAGACCTCTGTGGCAGCCTCACATGAGATCAAACTTGTCATAAAAGGGTCTTGAAGCTTGCAACCTTCAACACTTGCATGTTCAAAAATTCACAAGATCATCTCTGGAGCTCTCTGGACGTCAAGCCAACTTTCTAGTGATCTCTAAGCATTATTAGGACTCTTGTAAGTGTTCATAACCTTCTCAAATTCGTTCTAGCTTAGTTAATCAAGCAAAAGTCAAACCATCGTAATTTAAGATTGACTTTAAGATTAAACGAAATGTGCTCAGTCATTTCTCAAATTGAAAGTACCTACAAGTTGGTATTTATGTGGGTAACAAACCCTCAAAAGGGTATTTTCAGATTTCCACTCTAAGTATGATAATTGTCGAGTCAAAGCTTGTTTCAAAAAGTCAACAGAATGTGCATTTGCAAATTTAAGCATGATTAGCAATGTAGGGTACATGCAACCTGTTTGATCATTAAAATAACTTGGTAATTAATGTAAGAACATGTCTCAACATGTTCATCTCGACAATTTTCAGTTTAAACCCGGATCGGAACCGAAAGTCGCATAAATTGACTTTTTCTTTGACTAACAGTTCTGATCCGTTCATGCATGTTTGAGATCTGCCTTAGAGCTTATTTTGGACCAATTTTCATATAAGTATAACTCTCTGAGATTTTTCAACTTGGTTCAATACTTACCCGGTCCATATGCATGTTTCCGATTAATGCTTAAAAGTTGACTATTATGCCCTTTTTACTATAAAACGCGATTTTTGAAAAAGTGAAAGAGTAGAAACATTAATTACTGATTTATAAACTTGCACCTAAAATTTGACATCAGTTTGTGGTCTAGATTAAGAGTTATGCTCATTATCGTAATTTGAAAGCTTTATGTTACTTAAACGGCGTAATTAGCATATAACCCATTTAAACCCACTTTTTGATATCAAACTTCTTACCCGCTGATGTTATATAATATTTTGGGATTTTTAAAGATTTTTATTTAATTTTTGGCTGAACATACATAGGTCTCTAGGTTTGATTCGGTATATGACGGTTTTGCCCTTTTAAGCCATAAAATGAGTTTTACAAATCCTTTTGACCCCAAACCTGTTTCTACTGATTTTATTTGTTAAATATAATATTTTGAGCCTTCTGGAATTATAAAAATATCAGCTTTCTTTTAAAACCCGGAAATGGCTCCAAATAGCCTTTTTAAGCGTTTTTATCGCATAGTATGTGCTATAACAATATTAAACATATAAGGTTGATACCTACTGATGTTTTTAATATATTTTGGGATAATAACAGTAAGTAAAAGTTTTTGAACTCAGGTTTCCAGTTTTGACCGTTTTTGCCCTTGTGAAATTACCAAAATACCCCTAAGGTGCATAGTTTGGTTTTAAATGATAAGTTTCACATATAAGTCATACCCTACTGTTATAACATGTTAAATTAAGTATATTTACTATATAAACCAGACCTGTAACTCAGATTTCTAATTTAACTCTTTTATAATCTTTTAAATGACCAAAATGCCCTTATGAGGCATAAATTGTGTTTAAATCCGTTTTGGGCATAATAGAAAATATCTTACTAATGTTATAACATATTTAAGCCATATTATCTCAGGGAACTTGCATATGACTCTTACGGTTACCCGTAACGCCCTTTTCGCGTCCCGTTCGGTTTATGTAACTAGTTTGCATAAATTGACCGAAACGGGTCAAACATTATCATTTTTGTCTCAAAATCCAGAATGTATTTAATATACCCATATTATACAAGTCTTCAAACTTGTCGGGTCTAAATCACATTCTATACGGTCTTCGCTTAATCGTGCGTTTGATCCGTATCATCCTTAAAACTAAACGGTCTAAGCTTAGGCTTAAATAAAGACCCGTTAGAAATCTAATAGGTTATTATAAACCTTTGTTCCAGAATAAGAAGAACCAGTAAAAGCTACCTTCACTTGCTAGTTGTGATTTATACTTACCAAGGTAAATACTTTTAACTTATTTTCCCTTATACGGGCTTGGGGTACGGTATATAAAATACCGCTTGGTCGGGCATTCGAGCTTAATCGATTAGTGGTTAAGTACTATCGAGATGACCCGTTTAAAAACTTGTTTTGTTTGTTTAACGCCTTTGGGAGTTTAATGACCATGTCCCGGATATCCTTGGCATCATTCAATGAATGGCCACGACCTTAGCATACGGGTGTAGGCGTACACCCGTAGTGCATTCAAATTAATAAAGTATAATTGTCGGTACGAGAGGAGTCTCGCGGCAGAATTATACTAAGTGGTGTGTCTATTGATCTTTAACCCGGTACGACCCGGAAAACTGAACGCATAACAAACATGTGAATCTTTACAATGATTATATGCAAATAATTATCCCAAGTTATAAAATGTTTTGTGCTACATGCATTCAAATCAACATTTAAACCTTTTCAAAACGAGTCAGTTAAATTGTATTTACCAGTGTAAACTGACGTATTTTTCCCAAAAGGTTAAGTGCAGGTACTACTCGTACTAGGCTGGCTGTCTTCTAAGCGTCCACAATAAGTCTCGCAAGCTTGGATGTCATATAAGCTGTTGAACAATATCTTCTTTTATTTTGATCCGCCTGTGGATCCGTTTCAACTATTCGTGATAATTAATATTACACTTTATTAAAGTTGAAATGAATCTATCCTTGCTTCCGCTGTGCATTTATATATTGTGTTGTTTGACTTATAATGATATCAACTACGTCACGATACTCCCCACCGGTGACACGTGGAAATTAGGGGTGTGACAACCACTATGAGCATTGGGGCTGGAATCATGGATAACGGAGTAAGGCCAAAATAGCTTACTGGGCTAAGGCGGGCAATTCGTTTCGTAACCTGAAAAAACTGAATTAAATTGTGAATTTTTTTGTTCGGTTAACCGTTTTCGAATTCTGGCGAGTCATGGGTGCCCGAAAACATTCCGGTAACAGTTATTAGCTTCACTGTTTTAATTACTTGTTCTTTTAATTAATTATTTACTAATGATGATACCGTTTTTTGGAGGAGTCTGGCGTTCCCGATTCTAACGAGCAAGAGAAGGTTGTGTCTAGTGTACAAGGAAAACAAAACAGACCGTTTCTAGATTTGAACACGCATCCCCCTATTGATGAAACATCCCTTGTAAATGACTCATACATGCTGATGAACCAAGTTATCCGGCGCAACAAGGGTATCCGGATTACGGATACGGTTGTGAAATATGAGCTGATTTCATTTTTGAACAAAAATGGCAATAAAATTGAAACCACAAGGACCCAGATACAAAAGGTTTAAGTTTTAGACTAAAGTCACAAAAGTGACCAAAACTCAGGTAAAAAATGACAGTTTACTATTATATGTGTAATACCTTTTCATTTGGATTTTATGTAAATAACATTTTCCCTTGAATAGCTTTTTTCTTGTGAAAAAGATTGGGTTGTTAGTGGAATTCAATATGCATTGCTTTTTTAAGTACTATTCCTTTTTATATTACTTTATTTTATTTTATGCCGTGGCTTTTATATCTAAATCTTTTTCCTGATTTGTTTCAAGTAAAGTAACATACCACCAATTGTGTACATACAAATTCTTAATAATTGTAACGTCTTTTTTTCTTAATAATTCAAGTAAAGTACCACTTTTTAATTCTTAATAGTTCAAGTAAAGTGAGGTCTTTTTTTTCCCACAAATTGTTAATAATTGTAACGTCTTTTTTTTTTTTTTTTTTTTTACTTTTTTTAATTGCCATCTTCTAATGTTACTGGTTTTTTCTTCCATATATATGTTACAAGTTTTATTCTGTCTCAATAGAACCAATGATTAACCGTATTTTTTTTTTTCAAATATGTTGTATTAGTAATGACAAGATAGAAACATGCATCAAGTAAAAGAATTCATTATAGTATGACTTGAACCCGTAATGTATTGTTGTTTTGTTAATGCTTTTGTGAATATCAAGTATGAAAGAAGTGACTGCCTTTCTAGCCATTGTGACCTGTCAGAAGAAAACAATATAAGGGTGAGAAGTAGGGCTGTTCATGAGCCGAGCCGAGTCGAGCCAGGCCAAGCTCGGGCTCGGCTCGATTATAAACCGAGCTGGCTCGGCTCGGCTCGGATTTGAAACCGAGCTGAAAATCTAAGCTCGGGCTCGGTTTGGTTTTAAACCGAGCTAGCTCGGCTCGGCTTGGTTTGGCTCGATTTTATAAAAAAAAACTAATATATACCTCTTAAAATTTAATAGCCTAAAATATTATTCAATAATTTAAAAGAATATATTCAAAATAAGTTCAACCTAATACAATTCAAACCAAAATCAAGTTCAACAACGCAAAATAAATTTTAATTTCAATAAAATACAATATTAGTTCATTAGTATGGTAATCAATCTTCAAATATGCCATAAATATCAAATTACAAACCTATATACATGTAAATAATAATCAGTTTTTTTGTAATATATTATAATGTATATAAAATTAAAACTTATTATAAGTAAAACAATTCGAGCTAAACCGATCCGAGCTATAAAGCGAGCCGAACCGAGCCAGCTCGGCTCGTTACGAGCCGAGCCGAGCTAGGCTCACTTTCTAACCGAGCCGAGCCGGCTCGGCTCACTTTTAAACCGAGCCAAATCGAGCGAGCTTTTTCCGAGCTAAATCCGAGCGAGCTTCGAGCGAGCTCCGAGCCGCGAGCTTTTTGAACAGCCCTAGTGAGAAGGGCACTCCTCTAAGAGGGGAGTGACCTCTCTTACACACACCCAATCAGCACGCGCCATGTCAACTCCCCCCTTAACTTCCCCACACCCTCAATTTGATGGTGACACTCCTCTCTTGGGGGACTTGTTTTTTTATTCAAAAAGAAAAAAAAGAAAAAAAGGGAAAATAACTTGATTGGTTGAAAATCTGGTGGGCCACCCTCTCCCTCTCTCCCTTCATGCGGTAACCTGTCACCGCTCTCCATCCCTTCCATGCGGTGAAAAGTTGATGGCGGCACATATCCCCCACGCGGTAACCACTCCCCGCTCTCCTTCACCGCAAAGCACCCCCCACACCCTAAGTTTAGGAACACAAATGACTAAACAAAGATAAAACAACATTCTTTCTCTCCACTCATCTTATCTCCACTCATATCTCATCTTCATTCCTCTCATACAAACCAACTACTTACTCTCATTCCCAGCTTAATACTGTTACCAATGGCTGATGCTACTACTTCTGCACTTGTCAAACTCATATTTGAGAAGCTCAGTGAGGTAGCCTTCAAGGAGTATGCTCGCGCTCAGGGCATTCACTCCGAGCTCGAGAAACTGGGGGAAAAACTGTCCCAGATTCAAGCTCTGCTTCATGATGCTTCTGACAAAGAAATAAAAGAAGAAGCTGTTAAACAATGGCTGAATCGTCTCCAGCATCTGGCTTACGATATCGAAGACGTACTTGATGATGTGGCTACCGAAGCCATGCGTCTTGAGCTGACCCTAGAATCATCAGGGACCTAATGTCTGCAAAACGCGTGTCGGCAACGGCAAGCAGATACCGAAAATCAAAACAAAAATAACAATGACATGGTAACAATAGTCACTTTGTCAAAAAAAAAAACGATTTTAAATAAACTAATATACAATAATAGGACCCTACACGTCCTACATGTTGGAAATTCAGTTGTTTTAAGTTTAGTTATTACGGTGCTAACATGTTAAAATATGGATGAGCTCGGTACCGGTAACGACACCGAGAGTACCGATCTAGAAAATCTTCGAAATTAGGTACCTGCACCGAAAATGTTCTGTACGATACGATATGGTATGGTATTTGAAGTTAAAAATCAGTAAATACAGGTATGGTGCTAGACCGGTGTCTAACCGAAAGTAACGTTTCTGAAAACGCCAAAAGGTGGGTACCAAATTGGTACCGAAAATGATTGATATAGTAAATTTGGTACCGATACAATACCGGTTTGATTACAGGATTTGATACGATTTGCTCATCAATAATCTAAATATCCAAGTTAATTTTACATGCTACAATTCATCCATTATAGGAAAAGATAAAAAAGAAAACAAAATAAATTGTTGTGTATATAAAACCTCAATCAAACAAAATACAATTTACTTATAATGTGTATGAAAAGTAATCTACACGATGCAATTACTTGCGTTGCTACAGGATTTGATAAGCTCGGTACCAACCGGTACTGAAAATACCGTTACCGAAAATCCCCAAAAGTGGGTACCGGTACCAATTATACCTGGTACGGTACGGTTCGGTCCCGGTCGGTACTGTTACGGTACCAGTATTTGAGGGTAAATACCGTTGAATGCCGGTGCCGAACCGAAACCGAGAATGTCAAAAGTCGATACGGATTCGGTACCGAAAATATACTCGGTTTGATAAATTTGATATCTTATTGCCCTGATTTACTGTTTGATTTTCATTTTTAATTGAATATAAAGTTTACTGTTCAAAACGTTTGTTTTTTAATATAAAATAAAATTTGTTTTTTAATATAAAAAATAATAAAATAATAAAATAATATAAAATAAAATAAAATAAAATATAATATAATATAATATAATATAATATAATTTAATATAATATTATAATAATAATAATAATAATAATAATAATAATAATAATAATAATAATATCACAAGTGGAACAGCTGTAAAAGTTATTATTTAGAACCCAGTTGATCAACTTTATCATTTTAAAATAAATATTAACGTTTACGTTGGCATCCACTCATGGCCGCCTATCTTGACTATTAACTTTGAAATCGTTAAGTGTGCAGGGTTCAGTCATCTTATCTTCATTCCTCTCATACAAACCAACTACTTTACTCTCATTCCCACCTTACTACTGTTAACAATGGCTGATGCTGCTACTTCTGCACTTGTCAAACTCATTTTTGAGAAGCTTGCTGATGAAGCCTTTAAAAGGTATGCTCGCGCTCAGGGTATTCACTCCGAGCTCGAGAAACTGGGGGAAAAACTGTCCCAGATTCAAGCTCTGCTTCATGATGCTTCTGACAAAGAAATAAAAGAAGAAGCTGTTAAACAATGGCTGAATCGTCTCCAGCATCTGGCTTACGATATCGAAGACGTACTCGATGATGTGGCTACCGAAGCCATGCGTCGTGAGCTGACCCAGGAATCAGGAGCAAGCACAAGCAAGGTAAAAAAACTCATTGTCCCAACTTGCTGCACAAAGTTCTCACTAAGTCATAGGTTGTCTCCCAAGATAGATGGTATTACCAACAAGTTAAAAGACCTTTATCAGGAAAAAGCTGAGCTAGGTTTGACTGAGGAAATTGAAAAACAGAAAGATGGTAATAGAGGAAATGAAACCTCTTTGCCAGAACTTTATGTTGTTGGGCGAGAAGGTGAGAAAAAGAGATTGCTTAACCAGCTGTTAGGGGGCGAGTCATCTAAGGAAAAGTTTAGCATCATACCCATAGTTGGTATGGGTGGGGTTGGGAAGACCACTCTAGCTAGACTGTTGTATAATGATCCACAGGTGAAGGATCACTTTCAACTCAAGGCTTGGGTTTGTATTTCTGATGATTTTGATGTATTTAAGATAAGCCAAACCATCTTTCAAGATGTGAATAGAGAAAAAACGGAATTCCAAGATTTAAATCAGCTTCAAAAGGCTCTTACAGAGCAATTTAAAGACAAACGATTTTTGCTTGTACTTGATGATGTGTGGACTGAGAACTATGAAAACTGGGAAAAACTTGTGCTCCCATTTCATTCGGGGGCACCGGGAAGTAAGATAATCATGACAACTCGCAAGAAGGAACTACTAAGAATCCTAGGTTTTGATCATCTTGACCATCTTGAGAGTTTGTCATCTGAAGATGCTTTGTCTTTATTTGCTTTCCATGCATTGGGTGTTGATAGCTTTGATTCATACCCAAACCTTAGGGAAACGGGTGAAGCTATTGTGAAAAAGTGTGGTACTTTGCCTTTGGCTTTAAAAGCAATTGGAAGACTACTCAGAACAAAAAAAACACCTGAAAAATGGGACGACGTGTTAAGTAGTCAGATATGGGATACAGAATATGTTGGTGATCTTTCTGCAGATTGGAAGGTGATTTTTCCGGCCCTTATGCTAAGCTACCATGATCTTTCTGCAAATTTGAAGAGGTTGTTTGCATATTGCTCCTTGTTCCCAAAGGACTTCTTGTTTAACAAAGAGGAGTTAGTCTTATTGTGGATGGCGGAAGGGTTTTTAAGCCAATCAGAAGCAACCAAGTCACAAGAAGATTTTGAAGCATTGTTATCAAGGTCCTTTTTTCAGCAAGCACCTAATGATGAAAATTTATATGTGATGCATGACCTGATGAATGACTTGGCTACATTTGTTGCCAAAGAATTTTTTTTAAGGTTTGAGAATCATACCAAGTTGGGGAATGAAGCTTTGACAAAGTACCGTCATATGTCATTTATTCCTGAGACATATGAAGCTTACCAGAAGTTTGAGCCATTTAAAAGAGCTAGAAGTTTGAGAACATTGTTGGCAGTTTCCGTGAATCAAAATATGAGATACGTTTACACTTCCAGTAAGATTCTGGTTGACTTATTTCCTCAGTTACCACTCTTAAGGGTCCTTTCTTTGAGTGGCTTTATGATACGTGAGGTACCGGATTTCATTGGTAGTTTGAAGCACTTGAGATATCTTAACTTATCTCGAACTCGCATCAAAGAGTTACCAGAGAACATTGGTAATCTTTTTAATCTACAAACACTGATCATTTTTGGCTGTCGGAGTTTGACTAAGTTGCCTAAAAGCTTCTCAAAGCTCAAAAAGTTGCAGCATTTTGACTTTAGGGATACTCCGTCTCTTATACAGTTTCCCTTGGGGATTGGTGAGCTTAAAAGCCTACAAACTCTCACCAAGATTGTCATTGGAGGAGATGGTGGGTTTGCTATAACGGAGCTTAAGGGATTAAATAATCTCGGTGGGGAACTTTCCATTGAAGGGTTGTGCAAAGTGCAAAGCGCAGTGGATGCAAATGAGGCAAAATTATCTCTAAAAAAGCTTACTAAGTTAACGCTGAATTGGGGAGATGGTTCTCAACATGAAACACCTGAAAAGGAGGTTCTCAAAGAGTTGAAACCTGATAGTAAATGGTTGAAAGAGCTTTCAATTGATTCATATCCGGGAAAAAAGTTTCCAGAATGGGTTGGGGATCCCTCTTTTCGTCAGTTGGTTCATGTGTCTATGAGAAACTGTAAGAATTGTACATCTCTACCACCACTTGGGCAACTACCTTCACTTAAGGAGTTGTATATAAGTAGCATGCCTAATGTTGAATCCATAGGTTCGGAGTTAACTGGGACCAACCAGCTAACTGTTGCTGCCTTCCCTTCACTTGAAATCCTAAGGTTTTCAGATATGCAGGGGTGGGAGGTATGGTCAACCAATAATGAGGTTTCCGATGCAGTGTTTCCTTGCCTTCGGGAGCTTCAGATAGGAGATTGTCCCAAATTGATTGAACTCTCTCTTAAACCACTACTTTCAGTTGAAATTCTAAGGTTTAAAAATTTGTGTGGGTGGAAGGGATGGTCAACCAATAGGGATGTTTCGGTGCTTCCGTGTCTTAGAAAACTTCATATAGTAAATTGTCCCAAAATGATTGAATTCTCACCTAAAGTACTACCCGCACTTGAATATTTATGGTTTAAAGATATGTTGGGATGGAAGACATGGTCTACCAACGATGCAGATTTTTCTTGCCTTCGTGCGCTTGATATAGACAATTGTCCTGAATTGATTGATGTCTCAGTTGAAGCTCTACCTTCGCTAAGGGTTTTAGAAATTGCTAAATGTGGCGATGGTGTGTTGAGAAGACTGGTTCGGGCAGCTTCATCAGTTACTAAGTTGAAAATGAGTTCTATTTCAGGGCTTACTTATGAGGTGTGGAGAGGTGTTATAGAGCGTATTGGGGCAGTTGAAGAAGTAAGTATTGAGAAGTGTAATGGAATAAGATACTTGTGGGAATCAGAAGAAGAGGCGAGTAAGGTTCTTGTGAATATAAAGAAACTGGAAGTATCTAAATGTTCAAATTTGGTGAGTTTAGGAGAGAAAGAAGAAAAGGATAATTTTGGGAGCAACCTCCTGTCATCTCTTAGGATTTTGGATGTAAGAGACTGTGACAACATGGAGCGTTGCTGTTGTCCAAATAACATTGAAAGTTTGAAAATCTTAAGATGCAGTTCACTTACACATGTCTCCTTCCCAACAGCAGCAACAGGAGAAGGAGGGCAGAAACTCAAGTCACTTTATATATCTGGTTGTAAGAAACTAATGGAAACGATCAACAATGCAAGCATGCCCATGCTTGAAAGCATAGTGATAAGTGACTGGACCAATTTGAAATCAATCATGCAATTGGGTAACTTCATTTACCTCACTGAGTTGTATCTATACAGATGCCCAAGTATTGAGTCATTTCCTGAGATCCAACTTCCCGTTCTCACCTATTTGGAAATAGTAGAATGTAACAGCATGGAGTCATTGTCTGCCCTTCAAATGGAGAATCTCAGCTCATTAAAAGATTTGAAAATCAGAGATTGTAGAGGTATTGATGCTTCCTGTCATGGTGGGGTTTGGCCCCCCAATTTGTGTTCCCTTGAAATAGGGGGGTTGAAGAAGCCCATGTCAGAGTGGGGCCCTCAGAATTTTCCATCTTCCTTTGTTCACCTAGAATTATATGATGAACCCAATGTGAGGAATTTTAGGCAATTATCCCACCTATTCCCCTCTTCTCTTACTAAACTTAGCATATGGAATTTTGAGAAACTGGAATCACTTTCAATGGGACTCCAACACCTCACCTCCCTCCAACATCTCTACATTTTTTACTGCCCAAAGATGAAACATCTGCCAAAACAGCTGCTGCCATCACTTTTGAGTTTGAGAATATATAAATGCCCAGATCTGAGAAAAAGGTGTGAAGGAAGAGGATCCCACTACTATCCCCTCATCTCTCATATCCCCTGCATCATAATAGAGACGGCAGGTACTTTTTATTATATAACCTTTTGACTCCTTGTGGTTTTTTCATATGTGTAAATTATATATTTATTTTTATTTCATTATGAGATTTATTAACATCTTTGTGACACATATTTTTCCTTTCAAGTTGGAATTGAATGAGGCTAGAAGAAACTAAAAATGCCAGTTTGTTCAGAAAGTGGAAGAGACTCTTCAGGAACAAGAAAGTATTAGCGGAAATATTATTTATTATGATTGATTGTAATTATCTCCTAATTATAGGTAGTTTGTTTACCATGTATAGAGATAGAATTTACCATGTTTAGTTTGTAATCTTCCCTATTTAAAGGGCACATAATAATGTATGACACACAGAGAATTCTATCGATTTTGATAAGCCTTCATGGTATCAGAGCTTGGTCTCTGCATATCCTAATTCTCAGCCGCAAATAATTTTTTTTCTCTTTTTTTTACAATCACTGCAGCCCTCTGCCTTGTCTCTGTTTCGATGGGTGACAAAGCTAAAAGTTCCCTCCCAAACCAGGAAAACATGAGCCTTCATCCTGCATATTCGGTCTCCAACATCACCTCCAAAATACGCCAACTTGATGGCGTCAAGGTCACATACTCTGCGTGGACCAAACTGTTCAAGCTCCACGCCGTGGCATACAAAGTCTTGAACCATACCGATGGTACCAAAGGACCCGCTGCTGATTCAGAAGAATATCCGGCCTGGAAGGAGTTGGATTCGCTGGTCCTTCAGTGGATTCTTAACACAATCTCTGACTCGTTGGCGGGTCGTGTCATTCACACGGCAAGCACAGCCTTTGAGGCTTGGGTACAGATCGAAAAAGTCTTACTCAGCAACAAACAAGCTCGTGCTGCCGCGCTAGAAACTACCTTCGTTAATCTAACCCTTGCTTCTTGTTCATCTTTAGACGATTATTGTACTCGTCTGTAGGATATTGCAAATCAATTGGCTGATGTGGACCAAAAGATCACGGAATCTAGGCTTGTCTTACAACTCGTTCGCGGGTTACCAGCCGAATATGATACAACCGCTGCCTTAATCCATCAAAATAAGGCTGATTGGGACACCGCTCGAACCATGCTCAACGACGAGAAGATCCGGGTTGAAGCTCGACAACAACACCAATCCTCGGCTCTTGCCGCTTCTGCTGCCCCTCCGGTTTCTTCACAGCAGCCTCCGGCCCCGTCTTACTACCCTAACCGGGGTAGGGGACGTGGTCGCGGCCGATCTTTCCGGGGTGGTCGTGGCCGCGGCAATGGCTATCGACCCAACTATCAAAACTACCACAACAATAACCCAAACAATAACCAAAACAATGCCTCCTACCCACCCTGGTTCAATCCCTCAGCCACCAACCCGAACACAAACCCAACCACTTACCAAAACTGGGCTTGGTGGATGCCTCCACCTTGTCCCTACCCTACCCAACCAAACTGGCAGCCCACAAACACCCCACAAAACCCACCAACCAACTCCACACCTTCGGCCCACTATGCGGCCCAATACCCCCCACCCGGCTTTGAGCAGTATGTCCCTGGTCCCGATCAGCCTCACGGTGCAGCAGCCCCGCAGCCAGATCAGCAACAGCAGCCCCCGCAACAACCCGGTACAGCCACCTTTGCTCAAGGGCAATATTTCACACCCGGCCAAGAATTTGATACCTTACAGCCATCCAACTTAGTGGCAGCATTCACTACAATGGTCCTCACTGAACCGGATCCGACTTGGACTATGGACACGGGCGCAACTGAGCACCTCACTGCTCACCAAGGTATGATACATGTCCCATCTTCATTACCTGTTCGCACTAAAATTTTGGTTGGTGATGGTAATTG
Source organism: Helianthus tuberosus (assembly GCA_030545235.1). NCBI lineage: Eukaryota > Viridiplantae > Streptophyta > Magnoliopsida > Asterales > Asteraceae > Helianthus > Helianthus tuberosus. The sequence goes on along the minus strand of CM060427.1, from coordinate 153,959,456 downwards.
TTTACCCATTCTTGGATCCGGTACTGGCTATCACCCCTTACCAAACCGAAACTACATTTTACCAAACATACACTACAGTCCAAAAGTAATTAAAAACCTTTTGTCGGTCCGTCGTTTTACTCGTGATAATAATGTTTCTGTTGAATTTGACCCTTATGGCTTTTCTTTGAAGGACCTCACCACTGGCAAACATCTTTCGCGCCATAACAGCACGGGGGATCTCTACCCGTTCACTGCACCTGAACCATCTTCCTGTTTCGTGGCAGCCTCTTCTCTTCCATGGCATGACCGACTTGGACATCCTGGTGCTCAAGTCTTGGACACGCTTATTCGTTATTTTGATTTTCCATGTAATAAAAACAAGGTTTCCGTTTTTTGCGAGTCTTGTCATGTTTCGAACTCTAAACGTTTACCTTTTTATGCATCTACTTCTATAACATTTGCACCTTTTGATATTATCCATTGTGATTTATGGACCTCTCCCATACTTAGCAAACAAGGTTATAAATACTATATGGTACTCGTAGATAATTTTACTCACTTTGTATGGGTCTACCCATTAAAATTTAAATCCGAAACCTTTCCCACATTCACCAAATTTCACCGCCTAATCCACACCCAATTCAATAGAAAAATTAAAACTTTTCAATGTGATCTCGGTGGCGAATTTGACAACAACGCCTTTAAAGACTTCGCCAACCAACAGGGCCTCCTATTTCGATTTGCGTGTCCTCAAACGTCCTCCCAAAATGGACGTGCGGAACGAATGATACGACGCCTAAACGATGTCATTCGATCCCTTCTCATTCATGCCAATCTACCACCCTCATTTTGGGTGGAAGCCCTTCACACCGCCACCTACCTCCACAACATACTACCAACCAAACGACTCAATTTTTTCACACCTACCTTCGCCTTATACCTTCGTCACCCATCTTATGACCACTTACGTGTGTTTGGATGTGCGTGTTACCCAAACACCTCCTCTACACAACCACACAAACTCCACCCAAGAGCTACCCGTTGCGTCTTCCTCGGATATCCTCCGGATTTCCGAGGTTATCGGTGCCTCGATCCCACAACAGGCAAAGTCTCAATCTCTCGTCACGTCACATTCGATGAGCAAACCTTCCCCTTTACCACACCCCAACCACCTACCTCTTTCCAATTTTTAGACGACACTATCCCTCCCGGTTTCACTTTTCACCCGTTCCCAAACCCAGTCCACCTACATACCGGCCCACCTCAACCTTCCCCACCAGGCCCACAAAACCCCACTATACCTGGCCCATCTGACTCCCCTTCGTCCAGCCCGCATGACACACCTCCTCCTCCGCCCATTACTTACACCAGAAGACCACGCCCCAACCCACAACCACACCCAACCCAGCCTGCTGCCACAACATCGGCCCATTCATTCCCTGCCACACATCATCACTCTACCTCACCACACCCATCCGCATCCACATCTTCAACCAATCCCACACCTCAAAACCAACATCCCATGACGACCAGATCAAAATCTGGAACCGCCAAACATGTCCAAAAACTAAACCTACACACCACCACCATCTCCCCAATACCCACCACCTATACTAAGGCCTTTACGGATCCAAACTGGGTGCAAGCCATGCAGGCCGAATTTAATGCGTTACAGGTTAATGATACATGGGACTTGGTTCCACGCCCGGATAACCATCCGGTCATTCGATGCATGTGGCTTTTCAGGCATAAGTTCAAATCCGATGGGTCCCTCGAGCGTTACAAAGCTCGCCTGGTTGTTAATGGGAAATCTCAAACGGTCGGCATTGACTGTGCCGATACTTTCAGCCCGGTTGTTAAACCGGCCACCATACGGACTGTCCTATCCTTGGCAGTATCTCGTGCATGGCCAATTCATCAACTAGACGTGAAAAACGCATTTTTGCACGGCCATCTAAATGAAACAGTCTACATGCATCAACCGGCAGGTTTCACAGATAAACGTTACCCCAACTTCGTGTGCCGCCTAAAGAAATCGCTTTATGGTCTAAAACAAGCTCCTCGAGCATGGTATACTCGATTTGCTACCTACATTACGAGTCATGGTTTTCAAAGCAGCAAATGTGATAATTCGTTATTTGTATATCGCCACGGCTCACATACAGCATATCTGTTGCTATACGTTGATGACATCGTTATTACTGCATCATCTGACTCATTTCTCAAGCAGATTATACAGACACTATCTCGCGAGTTTGCCATGACAGACCTAGGACGCCTACATCATTTCCTCGGCATCACGGTAACCCATACGGCCCACGGCCTCTTCTTGAATCAGGCACAATATGCAAAAGATATCATCAACCGTGCATCTATGACCAACTGCAAGCCGTGTAGCACTCCGGTAGACCTCGCTGCAAAATTAAGTGCCAACACCGGGAATCCTTTCCATGATCCAACTCTATACCGTAGCCTTGCAGGAGCACTTCAATATCTCACGTTCACAAGACCGGATATATCTTACGCAGTACAGCAGATTTGTCTATTCATGCATGACCCTCGGGAGCCTCATTTTGCATTCATGAAGCGTATCATTCGGTATCTCCAAGGGACAACTGACTATGGTATACGGATACTTCGTACAAACACCGAATCTCTGGTTGCTTATTCAGACGCTGACTGGGGGGGTTGTCCAGATTCACGAAGATCCACTAGTGGTTACTGCGTCTTCCTTGGTGATAATTTACTCTCCTGGTCATCCAAACGCCAACCGACGGTATCCCGCTCAAGTGCAGAAGCAGAGTATAGGGGTGTATCAAACGCGGTTGCGGAGGTCACATGGCTACGCAACCTCCTTCTCGAGCTTCATGTTCCATTACGGCATGCATCAGTGGTCTATTGTGACAATGTTTCCGCAGTTTACCTATCCGATAATCCGGTCCAACATCAAAGAACGAAGCATATAGAGATCGACATTCATTTCGTTCGCGAAAAAGTCCGTGTTGGAGATATTCGTGTCCTACATGTGCCATCATCGTTACAATATGCCGACATCTTTACCAAAGGGCTATCAAAGGAGCTGTTCACTTCATTTCGTTCCAGTTTGACCGTCTGCTTACCTCCCGATCAAACTGCGGGGGGCTATTAGCGGAAATATTATTTATTATGATTGATTGTAATTATCTCCTAATTATAGGTAGTTTGTTTACCATGTATAGAGATAGAATTTACCATGTTTAGTTTGTAATCTTCCCTATTTAAAGGGCACATAATAATGTATGACACACAGAGAATTCTATCTATTTTGATAAGCCTTCAGAAAGAGCTTCTGGAACCCTGGTTTGTTTTTCTTTTACTCAGTTAACAGTATTTTCTATGGATGTATCAAAATTTATGTGATTTTCTGAACCCGGAGATAGATGACATATATTTAATGATGTCGATTCAACATTTGACTTTTTTAGTCGTAGGTCAACTCACAAAAATACAGTAAGTTAGAATTAATTGTTTGTAAAATCAATTGATTTGTGTGTTGAGAAGAACTAAAGGAGATGAGGATAGTGATGTAGCATCACATGAGAGTTGAATTAGTATTAAAACTAAAATGTTTAACTTCAATGCAGGAAACGAAATATTGAATACCACAACAATAGTTTCTCAACTTAACTTAGGAGCTAGAAATAGAAATACAAGATGGGCTTGATCAAAAGATAAAAAGGCATGGACTCAACTGAGCTGTAGATACTTTTGATTTGGTTGCAGAAGAGGAACTTGGGTTGTTGGTGTTGGGTTAATCTTGATTGGGTTATAGCCGGGTCATCGAAATGGGCCGAAACCAGGTTTCACATGAACGGGTCAAAAGGGTTGTTGAAGAATTGGTCTTGGTTGACCGGAAAAGCAGTTGAACGTGTGAAAGTTAGCAACTTGTGAACGTTGGAATACTATTTTATCGGATCGTGGAATAGTGGCAGATATCAAGCATGTGTGAAAGTCAGCAACTTGTTGCATTAGTTTGTTTTGTACACACTCATTTTTATTAAGAAAGTTTGCAAACAGAAAACCCTTGTGTTCATATTGTTTGTGAGTGTTTGATCTTGGGCCTGAACCAACAGTTGGCACAGTACCCGAGGCAGTAAAAAAAGGAACTTTGAGTCTGCGTATTTTATAATGAAGTTCAAGCAAACATAATGGCAGAATACAAGTTTCTCTTGTTCACAGTCAGTTCACCGGTTTGGTTTCTTATGTTTAACTTTGATGCAATGTATTTGTATTTAATTTTTGTTTTGTTATGACACATGGGTTCATATTTATTCCTGTGATTATTGTTTGGTTTTGATAATTGAATGACGAATTATTGTTGAATCCCCAAATGATGTCATCCACCCTAGATAGACTAGATGTGTAATAGGTGTCCGGTTGGTTCATTTTGCTATTATTCGTGCCTAAATTTAGTCGATCAAATAATATGTTGTAACATCTCAACATATTAGTAAGGATGGGTTGAATAGATTAGAATAACAAGAAAGTTGATTTTGGGTGTTACTGGGTTAGTGTGAACTACCCTTACGATGCCTACAAGATGTTTGATGAAATGCCTTAAGTGTCAAGTTCGTATAATTTGGAGATTTTGGCTTTAGCTGTGTTCTAAAAGTTACGTTGAATAAAATTGTAAATAAATACGCACGATGAACATGTACATACGTATGATTATAGTCAAAAGTCCTTGTTGAGTAAACGAATTAAAATCATCTAGAAAAAAAGTTGGAAAAAGGGGTTTGTAACGGGTCAAATGAGAGAATGTAATGTTTATCTATGTTATGTGGTATGAACAAATACATAAAATCATAAATAAAGATAACATAGTAGAAAGGTAATATGGACTCTTATGTAAACATTAAGATTTTAATTCACCCGTATGTGTGTTGAATGTTTAATTAATAGGAATCTTGAAACATAACAACGAGTAAGCATCCCTTAATCCCAAAGAAGGCAGCTATTCTAGGGTGGAGATAGTATGGTTTTGTGAAGCTCAGATTTTTACAGATTCAACAGTTTGACTTTTTAAGTCACAGGTCAACTGACAAAAATAAAATAAGTTAGTTTCTAATCATTCGGTTGTAGATGAGGCCTGAGTTGTTTTAAGTCAAAGTAAACAGATCTACAGGCCTGAGTTTTCTAAAAACTGTTTCCATATTCGCACAGATTGTGCTTTACTGTTATGCGTTGTATGATCAAAATGCACTGTTTCGATATAAGCCATTAGTCGAATTGGTTTTTCTATTCGAAAGGGGGTGGCGGCGCAACTTGTTGCCTGACTACCTACCATTGCTTTGTAATTGCCCTTTTTCGTGTGGAATGATATTTGGATTAATCTTAAAAAAAATAAATAAATAAATAAATGTAAGCCATTAACTTTGTTGATTACGTATGAGAGGAACCATGAAGACTTAAAATCAGTTAAGTTAATACAAAGACTAAACAAAATGTTATCACATGATCCATATTATATAAATTATGTGACAAGGTTTACCATATTAAAATTTTACCTTTTATTAATATATTTATTATTATAAGTGGTGTAAATTTTTAGATTTCTATGATCAAGTAACTGTTCAATTTCTGCACTTAGTGCAGAATTGCAAATTTTGAATCTAATAACCAAAACATAATAATTTGAAACATCCTAGATCAAATCCCTTGTGGGCATGCCCCTATTCCTAAACAAACAAAATTAGTGAGCTGAACTTACAAATTACCAGTTCTTTTAAAATCGTACCCGTTTGACCCGATTGTTGTTTCTATTACAAAAAGAAACAAGTTCTTCCAATTTAGGTGAATAATAACCAACTTTCATAAATAATTTAAATAAACATATTTTTACTAGGATATTCATCCAAACAGAAATCAATTCAGTGGTGACTAACATCCTTTGAGTCAAGATTTTGAACACAATTTCCACCAGAAACTCAATTTCAGTCAAAACTAACAGTTCTCACTAAAAGTCACCAATTTAACATCCAAAAAATCTGATATAATATTTACATTAACTGTTTTTAAAAGTTTATAAAGGTATTTATATAAGGAGATTCAAGATGATATGTAATGTTTGAAGTTTATAAGTTGTTATGATGTTTAACACAGATCATTCAGTAGTCCTTGTAAGTTGTAACTCAAGATTTCACATCGTATTCTTAGGTTGCTTCATTTGTGTTTGAAACTAAAATAAACCATCATATTGTTCAATCACTTCATCATTGCTGCAGACTGCAGTTTGTTATAGTTGACTTTTATTTTGTTTTCCAACCACTGGTCTATGAAATTAGCAACCATTTCATGAGCATTTACGCAAATTAATCAGAACCACAAAATTAAGAGTTACAAGAACATTTACAAGACAATGAGCAGCACAAAACAATATTTTTGAAAAGGACCATACTGCTGCTGTGCTGCATTTTCGAGCTCAACGTAAAAAGGACCATGACGCACGCTTTATATTCTGCAGCACCATCTTGAACTTTGTAGCTGATTATATGTTTATTCACAAGTTTTTCACTAGAAGCATTCGTCTCACAAAGTTGGTGCACATGCTCAGCAAATTGTGTCTGTGATTACAAAAAAAATATATATATAAACAATATTCAGCTGTGAAGCAAGTTAAACCCTTCAAAGGGGTATGCATTCTGCACTAAATAGATGCAATGGCTGCATGTTCCCCAAAACAGGTAGATGTGATTTTTGTTTTCATTCGTAACTTTTTTTTTCTCAGCTAGATGTTGTTGGTTCAGGCCTTGGCTTAACACACACAACTCACGTATAAAAGAAAATAATAAACACAAAAACTGGTTACTTTATTGAACAACTCAATGGAGCCTTATATAGGCATGCATGAAACGTAAACTAAGATCCATTCCTGGGTTTTAAAAAGCGCGTCTAGGCGTGAGGCGCAGGTCTCAGCGCCTCATGGCACCTGAGGCGCTCTTTTTCCACTAAGCGCAAGAAAAGCGCATTCTGAGGCGCGCGCCTTATGTATTTCGGCTGTTTTTATGTTGTTTTTATGCATGAAAGTGTTGGACAATATGTTTTTTGGCTTGTACATGTAGGTAAAATCATATATATACCTTAGTTATAACTATATTTTGGATAAGGGATGCTAAAAACCTATGGGATATATATAAAAAATTATATAATCTTCTTGCGGCTTGGGCCTCGGGTACGAAAAGCCCAACGCTTTTGCACTTTGCGCTTTGCGCCTCATTTTTAGACCTCGTCGCTTTTGTGCGCCTCTCGCTTTTTAAAACCAAGATCCATTCAAAACAGCAAACTAACTACTGCAACATGTGCTATCACCTATTCAAAAGGAACCCTCCTAAAGACCCGTGCGACTCAAAACAAAATCCAAACGCTCAATTTGACTACTTAATACTTATTCAAACTAAATTACTAAACAAATAAATAAACTGCAACTGAACCAGCTGACCCAGATGACCCGTTTGACCCATATCCGTCGACCCGTCATGTCAAGATTATCCAACAGATGTGTATTCGAAATAAAACATTAAATAGCATAATAGAAGCCAGTGTCAAAAACGTAACTCTGTATGATGATTTCTTTTCCAGCCATTCAGACAAAGCTCACCATGTTAAATTATTTGAAAAATAGAAAATTATCCCATGAACAGATGATTTCTTTCCTTGTGGGCGTTGGCTTCCCACAAGGAAAGAAATCATGGCATATTAAAATAATATTATCCATCATCATTGCATATATAGTAAAATAATATTAAACGGGTCAAAATTAGCAAATTAAGGTGAAATTGTGAAACGAATCATGGGTTGGTTGAGGTGTTGAGCTAAAAGTCTTTGCTGCAAGCTGGTGCTCTGATATATGTATTCAACTATGGGTACACGCCTATACGAAAATACCCTGATATTATGTCCAACCATTTAGCTAAAAATATCATTGCTGCGATTTGTTAAAGTTGACTTTTATTTTGTTTATCAACCTTTGGTTTGTGAAATCAGAAATAATTTCATGAATTTTTACATAAAATTAATCAAAACCACAATATCATGACTTTTTTTTATTAGATAACCAATCATATCAGGTTACATGGGGTGGTCATCACTCATCTTTTATAGAGTGATCACTAAACTCAATTGTGAGGTTGCTTTCCAAACCTAAATTGCTATTTCGAAACAATTGAAATCAAGAAAAGGAAAGTAGTAATCGTTAAGTTATCCATGCATATATACAAAAAGTGAAAACTTGATGCAGAAACTTTGAGATATATGGAGATGGTTCTTTACATATTACATACAAATACATGCAATCAACATCAACTAATAGTCATAAAGACTACTTATATATTATATGAAAATAAAGAGAATCAATTAAGTTACAGTAGAGGTTCTTATTCCATCGTATTCTTAGGTTACTTCATTTGTGTTTGAAACTAAAATAAACCATCATATTGTTCAATCACTTTGTGATTTTTGCACTAAACATACAGCAATTAAAAATGAATTGAGTCAAAAGTGCCAAAACACAATGAATTAATATTTAACGGGGAAAATATAGTGAATTAACATTAAACATGTCAAAATACAGTAATTTAAAATGAAACGGGTCAAAATATAGCAATTTTAAATAAAACGGGTCAAACATCCCATAGTACAGTGAATCAATATTAGAACTTCATTTCTGCAAGTTGGTGGTATGATATGTATTCAACCATTGGTACAGGGGAACACCTTGAGATGGTATTCAAGTATATAGTTCATTTAGTTTTTTTTTTTTTGAACGGCAGCAGACTTTATATAAAAATAAAGCGCCCAGCAAGGAGCTGGCGAAAAGTACAGAACGATGAAAGGAAAACAACAAAAAACGACAATCAAAAACAATCGAAATTACAAAAATTTTCCCAATCAGTCACTTCCGCCTTTGATCTATGTTTCAACCAAAGGAACGCGTCTTCCTTAACGAGGTCGAGAAGCCTGAGGACAGGAAGATGATTCCCTTTGAAGACCTTTTCGTTTCTGGCGAACCAGAGTCTCCATACCACCGCAAGAGCCGTCGTATACACAATCCGCTTCCAATCTTTTGAACCGGAAGTTTGCTGCACAAAATCCATCAGATCTTCCATTTTCTCCATATTGGTTGGACCTTTGACTTTTACCCATTTAAAGAACTGCATCCACAACCCTTTGGAGAAAAAACAAGAGACAAAAATATGATCCGTGGTTTCATCGTCTGTTCCGCATCCTCGACAAGTTAACTTTCGACGCCACTCTGCCAACAATCTCTCTCCATGCCAGATAATTTACTTTAAGCGGGGCCCAGTAATTCCAGGACATACGTCCGAGGTCAGTTGAGACCATGGCTCTATCCTCAATATTTTTACGAACCATTTTAGTCGAAAATAACAAACCTGAGTCATTCGCCCACATCCAAGCTTCTTTTTTGTCATATAATTCTGCAGTAGAAAGCATTCTCATCAGTTCCCCAATTTGCGCCCATTCCCTGTCCGAACTCGGGTCCCTACGCCAGCCCCACGTCCACTCCAAAAATCTTTCGTTTCGGTTCGCACACTCATATACGGTAGCATTTTTATCTTTTGCCAGCTTGAAGATATCCTGGAATAAAATACAAAAAGGTTTCCAAGCTTTGAGCTAAAAAAATCATTGCTGCAGACTGTAGTTTGTTAAAGTTGACTTTTATTTTGTTTTTCAACCATTGGTCAATGGAATTAGCAACCATTTCATGAACATGTACATAAAATAAATCAAAACCACAAAATTATGAAATCTTATTGTTATATAACCATACCATAATACAAAGAGTTACCAGAACAATTACAAGAATATGAGCTACACAAAATAATATCATCAAAAAGACCATACTGCTGCATTTTCGAAGTAAAAAGAACCATGATGCACACTTTATATTCGACAGCACCATCTTGAACTTTGTAGCTCATTATATGTTTATTCACAAGTTTCTCACTAAGTTGGGTGCAAGTTAAACCCCTCAAAAGGGTATGTATTCTGTACTAAAGAGATGCAATGGCTGCATGTTCCCCAAAACAGGTAGATGTGATTTTTGTTTTCATTCTTATGTTTTTTCTCAGCTAGATGTTGTTGGTTCAGGCCTTGGCTTAACACACACAACTCACGTATATATAAAAGAAAATAATAAACACAAAAGCTGGTTACTTTATTGAACAACTCAATGGCGCCTTATATAGGCATGCATGAAAACGTAAACTAAGATCCATTCAAAACAGCAAACAAACTACTGCAACACGTGCTATCACCTATTCAAAGACTCAAAACAAGATCCAAACGTTCAATTTGACTACTTAATACTTATTCAAACTAAATTACTAAACAAATAAATAAACTGCAACTGAACCAGCTGACCCAGATGACCCGTTTGACCCATACCTGTCGACCCGTCATGTCAAGATTATCCAACAGATGTGTATTCAAAAGATTAACTCTGTATGATGATTTCTTTTCCAGCCATTCAGACAAAGCTCACCTTGTTAAATTATTTGAAAAATAGAAAATTGTCCCAAGAACAGATGATTTCTTTCCTTGTGGGCGTTGGCCTCCCAATTTGTGTTTCCAATTAATAGGGGGGTTGAATAAGCCTTTATCAGAGTGGAGCCCTTAAAATTTTCCAACTTCCCTTGTTAACCTGACGTAATGTTGCGAACATCTCAGTTGAAATTTGATAAACTGGAATCACTTTCGGTTGGACTCCAACACCTCACATCCCTTCAGCATCTCACCATTAACAACTACCCAAAGATAATACATCTACGAGAAATGTTGTTGCCTTTCACTTTTGAGATTGAGAATCTCTGGATGGCCAAATATCATAACCCCTGCAACGACATCTAATACAGGAACCTGTTTATTAAAACACCATTTTGACTAGTTTTAGTTTCGATATACATGTTACGGTTGATCTGACAGAAGTGAGTGAAGCATGATTTATCGTGTTCTTTCTAATAAATTATGTGATTTCCAGTTTTACTACCATTTTATACATCCCAAAGAAGACAACTAACTACTCAAGGATGGAGAAAGCATCGTTTTGTGAAGCTGAAATTTATACAAATATAACATTTTGACTGTTTTTAGTCATAGGTCTACTCACAAATATAAATAAGTTCTATCTCTTTTTATCCTGTGTAGATCACTTACAGATGGTTTCGGATAGTATCTTTGTAAGTTAATTAATACAAAGGTTAAATGAAATGTTATCATTTGTTAAAATATTTTCTAAACACAAATGATGTAAAATTTAGATTCTAAGAGCAAGCAATCTGTTTCAGTTATACAGTTAGTGCAGAATTGTAAATTTTGGGTCTAATTACCAAAAGTCAATAAATTGGTCAATCCTAGATCAAATCAATTGTATTCACTTGTGGATACAAATTTCCACTTCTTTCAAAATCCAACCTGTTAGACCCGTTTGTTGTTTTTTAAAACAGCATATATTTTTAATTAGAGCAAAAAGGGTACTTTTAATTATTCTTATTTCATTGTAATGGCTTACTAAACATCAAAACAGGTTGTATTTGGTTGCAACAGTGATAAAAAGGTCATGATAAGTTGTACAAAAAAGTATGAGAAAATGAAGTTTAATAAAAGACTAACTTAACTGAGGCATTTCATCGAACACATGGAGTAAATAGTTGAAACAAACATAAGATTGATGAATATTTGATTTTGGAATGCAAGCGGTAGAAGAGCATCTGGATTTGCAGGAAATTAAAGTTATTATGAAACCATACCTTTACAAAAGTAGAAAGTGTTGTCTGATTGACGCAGTGGCGGCGGTGGTTGTGGTTCACCGGAGATGGTGGTTTTGCGATGTGAAAGAAGAAGAAGAAGTAAACACGGAAATGATGGGGCTGATTTGCAGGGCCAGACCCGGTTCAGGTCTTCAATTAATCAGTTTTAATTTTTCTTAAGAGTAAAATACACGGATAGTCCCTGTGTTTTGGTGAAATTTCACCTTTAGTCTCCAGCTTTTCAAAATTACACTCTTAGTCTCTGTAGTTTGACAAGTTGTTACTCGGATAGTCCTCAAAGTGGATGAATGTTAGTTTTTCTAGTTAAGTGGGTGTGAAATGATAAGGACTATCCGAGTAAGAACTTGTCAAACCACAGGGACTATCCTAGTAACAATTTGTCAAACCACAGGGACTATTCGAGTAACCTTCATCCGCTTTGGGGACTATCCGAGTAACAACTTGTCAAACCACAGGGACTAAGAGTGTAATTTTGAAAAGTTGAGAACTAAAGGTGAAATTTCACTAAACCACTGAAACTATCCGTGCATTTTACTCTTTCTTTAAATACAAAATAAAAAAATTCCCTTTTAATTTTAACTAGTAAATGATCTCTAGATTAAGTGGTGAAATGCTTGCATTTCTCTTGAGAGATGCAGGTTCGACTCCCACTTGGTGAAGAGTGAGACACCGGTGTGTAATGATAGGAGACCCAGGGAAACCTGGGTTGGATCCTTGAGCCAAACGGGTTTTACCGGTAATTTCACCGTTGTACCTACAGAGAATTGGTGGTGGACTCGGGTTACTCTCGGAGTACTCCGTTTGTCTAGTTGGTGCCCCAAGAGTTCTCGGGATTAATTCTGTTGGCCGTTCAAAAAATTTAACTAGTAAAATCCACGCGCTTTCGTTTAGAAAAAAGAAAAGAATTTTCTAATAAAGTATTGGATGTTTTTTAACGTCCACTAGGGACATTGTAGCAACGTTTTTTTTACCTTCCATATAATTGGAGTATACCTAATTAAGATATCGTATATTTAGTAAGTAGAAATGTAGAATCAATTTATCCTAGTCTAAATAAGAAGTGTTTTTTTTTTTTTAAATATGACTTGATATTCGATATTACCTTATTTGATTTTGATTTCTCTAACCTTTTCTATAAAAAAAACATTATATAATTTATATTAGAAAATGTAAAATGAAACAAACAATTTATTCTAGCCTAAGAAGGATGCATTTTTCAAATATGACATGATATTTGAAATTACCTTATTCGATTTTGGTGTAAACAGGGGCGGACCTAAGCCCAGCCCAAGGTGGGCGGGCGCACCCCCGGGGAAAAAAAATTAGTGCTAAGTTCCGTCGAAAATCCCGTCCGCACCCCTGGAATTTTTTCGCCCGCACCCTTTGGAAATTTTCGACCGCACCCCTTGAAATTTTTCGTCCGCACCCCTTAGGTAAAAAGTGTTATCAATATACATTTTTTTTTTTAGTAAACTCTTATTTAAAAAAAATACTACCTAAATTATATAACTTTTAATACCTAACTAACTAAACCCAAATACACATACCTTTACGCACTTATAATGACTAACTAGCTAGCCCACTAAGTCTTAACTCATTAACCAAACCCAACAATATTTCAAACTATAATAAAATAATTAAAGTCCAAAACCTTTAGAAATTCTCTCCCACTCTCTCTCTCTCTCTCTCTCTCTCTCTCTCTCTCTTGCGTCCCTACACTGCCAACGAACAACATCACCCAGCGACTACAGTCCAGCAGCCAGCGACCACCGTAATCAGCCACCATACCACCGTCGTTCGACACCGGATCTAATCGGAATCCGAACACGGGTAAGTTTCTTTGTTATTTTGATGATTTTGGTTGATATTATAGGAGAAAAAAGGGTAATAAAGTTGTGAAATAGGTTTGAAATTTTGTGTGTTTTGACGTTGTTTATGGTTGTTTAGATGATTTTTAGGGTGATTATGTTGTTTATAGACTTTTAGGGTGATTACAACTTACGTTATGATTTCTAGGGCTTGAATAGTTGAAAATTAAAATTGAAATATTATGTTTTGGAGCGATGAAGTTATGTTATATAGAGAAATAATTACTTAAGAAATTAGCTTTATATGATGGTTTGGATAGATTTCAAAAAATGAAAACCCGTAGGGCGTCGATGTTTTAATTATGTTTGTAACAAGGTTTGACATGTTTTTGAAGATTATATAAATTTAGTTTGATGTTTGTTTGTTTTACATGACCCAACCCGACCTGACCCGACCCGATACGAACCGATTTTTTTACCTATATAGCTAGGGGCCTAAAATTTTTAAAAATGATCCGCACCCCATGGAAAAATTTCTGGGTCCGCCACTGGGTGTAAATAACCCTTTTTTTTATTTATAATCTGTAATATTATTTTAAATGATAAATATAATGTATATGTATAAGGATATGCTCAAAATGAAATAAGTTAAAAAATTTACCGGTCGCTTTGATTTTTATTTATCTCTAATCTTTTTAGGTGTATAATTTCTTTAGAAGCGAGAAAATGAAAAAGTTTGATAAAATATCAAAATAAAAATAAACTTATAAGAAAAAGCAAAAGTTGCAGTCACACTCGGTACTCTCTTGTCTTCTAGTAAATTAAAATTTTTAATCTCCTAAGGGTATAGGGAGTGGTTAAACACTTTCAATATGTAAACTTTCAAATCGACCAATCGAACCGAGTGAAGTCATTTTACTTATTATGTTTACCCATTGCTCAAAAATGTTAGCGGTGGTTAGACACTTTGGAATAGGTAAACTATTTTTTATTTTTTTATTTTTTATTAAACTAGTATATTTAATATTTAAACATGTATTTTAACATAATAAATGTAGAATAAATTAAGAATAACATATTTAAACTATTTGTTAATGCACTTTGGGTGATAAGTGCATGCCTTCCAATTGTTAGGGTCTTTATTGTACATGTCTTGAAACTTAGTCCAAGGTTTATCCTTGGACAATTTGTCCAAGTTTTTGTCTAGACTTTTGTCAGGGGTTTGTGTTTAGACAAAAGTCAGGGTTTTTGTGTAGATTGTTTTGTCCGGGCTTCTAGTATGTCATGGAGTCCGTGGTTTGTCTTGTATGGGCTTTGGGCCCTTGTCTCCGGACAATGTGTTGTCTGGAGTTTGTCTTGTATATATATACCTTTATGTGGAATAGACAAGACGGCGATTCTGTGTGAAATTTTGTGCACCTTTCTAACCCTAATTATTGTGTGTGTTTTGTCTGGCGGCTGCTGTGTGTGACGTCATTCATCTTCCTCATCAAGAATACTCTGTGTATTCTTGATTTCTCTCACAGATCTTTGCATTCTAGTGTTTCATCTACAGTGGTTGATCACCAGGTGGTTTCCGCACACTTGTTGGTTGCATTAGCTGAGTGAGATCTTGGATTACGAGGCCTTACAGGTATAGGGAGTGGTTAAACACTTTCAATATGTAAACTTTCAAATTGACCAATCGAACCGAGTCAAGTCATTTTACTTATTATGTTTACCCATTGCTCAAAAATGTTGGCGGTGGTTAGACACTTTGGAATAGGTAAACTATTTTTTTATTTTTATTTATTTTTTAAACTAGTATATTTAATATTTAAACATGTATTTTAACATAATAAATGTAGAATAAATTAAGAATAACATTACTTTAAAATAAATACATTAAAATTACATTAAATTGAAATAAATTAAACTAGTCTTCGTCGGAATCGACAAAAAGGTGGGGTAAATCTTGACTTGCGAGATTATTCATGAGATCGTGTTTTAGTCCCCAATGCGTGTCTTCATCCATCAACTCGTCCAACACCGTATCGTCTAGAGAGGGCTCGACCAGAGGATCCAGAATGTGTACCAGTGCTATCGCTTTTCCGCCGTCTTTCAAAATCATGTTGTGTAAAATAATACACGTGTACACAACATTCCTAATTTTTCTAACGGTTCTTGCTCGCATCGGTTGACTCAATACACCCCATTTCGACTTCAAAACACCAAAAGCCCGTTCGACGTCTTTTCTTGCCACCTCGTGTTTCCTCTTGAACTTCTTTTGGTCTACTTCGTGAAGGTACGAGATCGACTTCACAAACACGGACCATGTAGGGTAGATTCCATCCACGAGCAAATAACCACGTTTGTATAAATGGTTGTTAACGTAAAATGGACATTTTGGTGCGGTTCCATTTCGTTCCGTTAAAAATAACGAAGATTGTTATAGCACATTGATATCGTTTTGCGAACCTAGTGGACCACAAAAAGCATGCCAAATCCATAAATCTTGACATGCAACCGCTTCGAGCATAACAGTCGGGTATCAGTGATCTTCTCGCATATACTGGCCTCGATACTCTGTGGGACAAAATCGCCAAACGAAATGGGTGCAATCAAGGCTACCAAACATACCTGGAAGATGATGTTTTCCCTTATGAGCTTCATATAAAAGTGCGATGTCGTGGCTTGTCGGTCTACGTAAGAACTCCGGAGCGTATATTTTGCAAACCGTGCCGCAAAAATATTCTAGGCACTCGCGAGAAGTGACGTGTGCGTGTATATACATGTTTTTACAATGAATTTTACACACGATTCGGTTTTAAATTTATAAAAATGATTTATACTTCAACATTATAACACACACGAAAGGGAAAGTGTACCCCGTCATATATGTAGTAAAGTATCGGTAAGAACCAAGTATCGATCCAAGGATGTGGGCGGAAGCTAAAATACTAAACCTTTGTCATTAAATTACAGGTAGGAAAATAAGTGATTGTTTGTTTAAACTAAGAATGGAAATGAACATAAGCTAGTAAAACATAATAGACTCCAAATATGAAAATAAAGTAATAGCCTTGTTTTATGAACAACCGGCGCATGTTAACTAAGTCGGTTATGACACTTAAAACACTTGGACAATTTCCATTTTTCAAGACAATTAGTATCCCTTCCGGGAATCCTAACATGACAATTCTTTGGAAAGCTAAAACGATAAAACACACTTTAACCACCTAAAATTGTTCTTTAACGTGCAATTGATAAATGTCTATGAAAATCCCTTAAAGATAAGTTAGTCATCCGTTAGGAGTTTTCTAACCTCACTTAATCAAGGAAAGCAACACCGATAAACACAATGCAACCACCGAGACAAGCATATACTAGATTAAATCACAACCGAGTTCATTTTACAAATCTTAAACATAAATTAATCAAGAAATCAATTTTGGCCTAAACTACTAACAAGACTAGCAATTTATGTTAAGAATTCATAACAACACCATCTAACCCGTTAAGGTCCTTCCGTGAGGGAAAGCCTTCTTGATTAACAATAATTACCCCTTGTTAAGCCACTAACTGTAGGATCGTTTTACCGACCAAACGAGTCATTCAGAAGAGTTTTTGCTCGACACGAGAGGCGGAAACAGTCGTATCAAGTAGATTCAGCAAGATATTCACTTTAACTGTCTCATATATTGATCTAACAAAGTTTTACAGCGAGTAGACACTTCGGAAACACTTCGGCTCTGGAATTCTCTAACTGATTTCATACCAAATGAAACGACAACACGACTATATATAGGCAAGGGTGATTTCACACAAAATGACATGTTGTCATTTCGTACGAAATGGCAAACCCCATTTCGTACGAATTGACTCCAAGTCATTTTGTACGAAATGCCAATTTCACACAATTTCTCGATTTTCGCGCCCGTTTCATTTTATCCTATTACATGACTCGATACAAGACGAAGTCGACAGACGCATGCACCAACAGACTCCCCCTCGAATGTCGACGAGTCTTCGATACAAGTCTTCAACTATTCGGTCTCGATCAGTCTTCAATCTCTATCCAAAGTGTCTGACTTTATAAGCATCTTTGAACTCAATCTTCTTCTCTAGATCTTCCAATCATAGCAGCATCAGCAGGTAGCATAAATCCAGCTCCAGAATCGCAATCTGGCTCTATTTCTCTCACAAATTCAGACTCCCCTTTCAATTAACTAGGGATCGTAGTCTGGCTTCCCTGCAAACACTCTACCCAAAAGTAAATGTCTCTAATTTTTAACAATATAACAAAATTAGACATTACTCTGGTAGGTAATTATTTAATCATTCATTAATCATTTTTCTTCCAACACACTCTCCCAAACCAAAGTGATTCATCATGTTCAACACTTAGAACTTCGAAAATCAGTTTTTCAACATCAGTTGTCAAAAATCTTTTTGGATTTTCAAAATTTTATCCTAAAACTATGAAACTCTTTTTGATTTTACGGAAATAAACTATATACAAACATCTTTTTGTGAGTTTGTGTAAGAGGATCATACCAGTTATTGAGACAAATCACAAGCACCGTTAAGCTTTGATCAATTTAAGTTCTAAACGATTCACGTTGATTGACAATATGTTTGTCCTCTTAAGCTCAATCTAACAACTTTCGAAATGCTTTCTGATACGTTAAGGTATATTAATATAGCACTAAGTTCTTATGGACCCCACAATCTCAGCGTATCCCCTCATCATGCAATACACTAACTCAAGTAATGCCTTTAAACTTTCATCAACTGTGATTTGTGCAAAAACAAAGCAGAATGTTTAAACATTAACAATCAGGTCGATACTTCCGTATACGCAGAGAAAGTCCAATGCTTAAACAAAATAAGAGAATAAAAACAAGTTGAAGTTGTTTAGGCTTTAACCACCAGGTCGATACTCCCGTATACGCAAAGGTGATCCAAAGCTTAAACGAAACACCAAAGAAAATAAAGCAGAATGTTTAGACAATAACATCCAGGTCGATACTCCCGTATACGCAGAGGATGTCCAATGCTTAAACAAAATAAAGAAATAAAATAAGTTTAAATCTTTGCAAAAAGAAAACACAAAATCACAGCGACTTTTCAGTAAAGTTGTGAAAGTTCACAGACTTAATCGGTTTTATGTCTTTCGACAATCAGCAATTACCGAGTAAGCACACAGTCAAGAAGGACAAAACCAAGTACTATGCTTTCAACCATGTTTTCCACTAGAACTAGGCTTTTTCATTTAGGTTTGTATCGTTATCGCAAATCTACTAGTCTAGCTGAGCCTATCGTCACATCTTTAGTGAGACCGTTTATCACATTTTACATTTCATTTCTTTAGCGTGCTGTGATAGTCCACTGATATACTATCATTTCCTCTTTTCTCAACAAAAACTCATTTTTTTTTTTACTTTTTTCAATGATTTTGGATTTTATAGGTTTTATCATGTTTTTGTCTTTTTCAAATTTTCTAATGTTTTTGGATTTTCTAAAAAAACTTACTCCCCCTAAAATTCAAACCATTTAACAGAAAAATTTGAAAACAAACTGTACAAACAACTTGACAAACTGATATCGAATCACATCAAATCGCCATCCTCTTAGCATAAACAATAAGAACTCCCCCTTACAACAAACTATTTTCCCATTAAGATTTCAAAACACTTAAGTTTGTTTTAATCAAAATGGTTTTTCCGAAAAATAAGTTTAGTTGATTTTAAATCACTTGTAGATTCGGGGTAACTCATCACATTGTCCATTTTTACCACTTGAAGATTTAACATTTACAGAGTTTATCAACAAAACCACTTGTAGGAAATCAAATACAACTTAATGTCCTTGATTAACCACTTGTCGATCGAAATATCACCGAGGTGAATTTCTTAAGAAAGATGCCGATTCATGATCCACGCTTACCAACCTGGGATCTCCGGCATGTCAGGGTTTTTCAAGTAAAGAAAATATCCACCCAAGCCTGACCAGCCTTGGGTGATCTTAATTCTGCTTCAGTTGGATTATAAGTTGCTTTCTTCGTTGCGTAAAAATCTTTAACCCCTTTGGCCTTTCCCTCGACCATTTTCCCAAAAATCTTTTTAACCTTTCCATTAAACGCTTTCTCGACATCAAATTCATTCTTCTCAAAATAGAATTGATTCGAAACCTCAACTTTCCCAACTTTCTGTTTAAAATTTTCAGTCCTCAATGGTG
Organism: Helianthus tuberosus; assembly: GCA_030545235.1. Taxonomy (NCBI): domain Eukaryota; kingdom Viridiplantae; phylum Streptophyta; class Magnoliopsida; order Asterales; family Asteraceae; genus Helianthus; species Helianthus tuberosus. Next base: position 153,939,622 of record CM060427.1, on the reverse strand, counting down.
GAAAATTGACATCATCCATCAGAGGCACTGAGTTTTCACCATTTTTAACAACTTGTGGCTCCTCTGACTTTGTGGAATCAGATTCATCGCCAAATTTCTCATAAAACTTCTTAACAACCCACATCTGGTTGTCATGTTCAGCTCTCTTCTTGTAAAATCTTGTCTTTGAACACTCACCAACTTCATAAGTTGAATTTTCAAAAATCTTAAACCTTTTAATTGGTTGTTCATTTTTCTCAACAACTTTCTCTTTGAGTTTTTCAGAGACTCCCTATTTTATTTTTGTAGCTTGAGAATAGTTCCATGCAATATGACCAACTTCATTGCATCTGTAACATGTTCTGGTCTCTTTCTTCTGATAAACTCCATTCTTTTCCTTTTCAGCAAGAAACTCCTTGTTTGACTGTCTCCAGAATGGTTTCTTCTGTTCATCCTCAACATTACCTCCTGAAACAAATTTTTTTTTATTTAGAAATATTTATATTTTTATAATTTTCAGGTGGAATAAAACCTAATCCTTTCTTTTTGAGATTACCGTTATGGTTAGGTTTCTTTCGATAACCCGAACCAGAACTGTAACCCTTTTTCTTGTTTAACCGTTGTTGAACTCTTGAAGTGTACTTTTTAGGTTTTTCATTAAGATTTAAATCTTTTATTTCAGAAATATTGATTTCTGTTAGTTTGAAAACCTTTTTGGTCTTTTCAATTTGAACACTTCTTATTGGAAATTCTTCATCAGAATATAATTTGTCTGAATCATTCAAAGTATACGCAACTTTGAATAATTCATCATTCAAATTAGATTTTGATAACAAGAATTCTTTATTGTAAACCCGTTTAACCGACGTCTTTGAACTGTTGACTGACGAACTAGAACTTTTGACAGACGAACTCGAATTTCCAGACTCAGACTTTGACTCCGACTCCTCATCTGTATCCAACACCTGATCGACCACCTTTTTTATTAACTCAGACTCATGATCAGTGTCAGATGATGTGAACGTAACGTCAATGTTTTCTGGTAACTCATCAGTTGTTTCGGATTTTTACTTTATATTGATAGCCTTATTGACTTGCTCCTCATTCGGTTTTCTAGGAGAATACCCTTCCCAAATCGGAGGCGGACACTTATTGTAACTGACACTCTGTTTCTTACCAGTATCCTTCTTCTTTGGCTTTTCATCTTGAAAAGCTTCAAGACCTGCAACAGTTGGATAAATTCGATCAATCAAATAATCAGAACTAGAACAACTTTGCAGTAAACGTCTGATTCTTTCATTTTCAATCTTTTCTGTTTCCAACTCTTGCTTCCACTTTGCACTTTCTTCAATATAGAAATTTATAGCTTTTTGCTTCGACATCATCACAGCATTCAGCATTGCAGTGCATCTTCTCTTTCAGAATTAGTCTTTTGAAGACCAGTTACCGTTCTGTTCAACACATCGTAAGATTCTTTTACGTAATTGAGATCAAACAATAACTTCTCTTTCATCTTTTCTTGCTCACTTAGTTTCTCATCCATTTCTGCACATTCCTTGCAAGATTCTAAACATTTAAAGCAAGGCTTGATGACTTCCACAATCTTTTCAACTTCAATAACCTTCTCAACAACTTTAACTTCTTCACATTTTTCATTTTTCTTTGTCTTCGAAACAACTTCAACTTTCACCTTTTTCAACTCTTTTGCTGTTCGTTTTTTCTTCAACTTTTCCAAGCGATCTGCAAAATAAAATTGAAAACTTTCAGGAGATAGTTGAGTTTTTGCAACATTAATATGCTTTTCTTCCTCATCATCACTACTGTCATCAGTTGGTGATTGATCAAACTCTATTGTCTTTTCAGAACTATCATCTGAAGAACCAGAATCAGATGGTGTTTGATCAAAAACTATTGTTCTTTCTGAACTTTCATCCGATGAAACAGATTCTTCTTCTTGACTCGAATCATTACTATCAAATATTTTCATCCATTCTGTAAACAAATCAGGCTTTTGAACTATTTCTGCAATCAAAGCTACAACTTTTGAATCATGTGGAATATATTTATCCCAGCTGAAGCCTTCTGCCACTTTTTCATCATCTTGATCAATGATACCATAATAAGCTTTCTTATTTGCATCTTCGATCATTCTTGCATGCGCAGTTTGTGGTTCCTTTTGTTGATGCGGTTGATGAGCAACCTGTTGATATATGGCTTTTCGATAGTAATCATCTTTTCCAAAAGGATTCTTTGCTCCACTAGCTTCCTGATTTTTGCATTCTCTTTTGAAATGACCTTTCTCCCTGCATCGAAAACAAGTAACTTTAGATTTATCAAAACCCAAAGTAGAAACATGTGCATCCAAAAAATCATTTCTTCCTGTAATCATTTTGAACTTTTCAGCTCTTCTCAAGACACTAGCTAAGCACCATTTGATGTCCATGAGTTCCATTTCTTCAGCATCTATCTAATCGTAGTCCTCTTTCGTCAACATAGGATTTCCGATCCTTCCAGCAACCAATCCCTCATAAGATTGTAGAACAGTAGCAAGTAACGCCATGTGATCTTTAGCAATTTCTTCGGAAAAACTTTGACCACTCGGAAGATTTAATGCAATGTTGCATTGTAACACAAATCCATTTCCATTCTTTGACCCTTGAGATTGGTAACTTGAAGCTGAAACATTTGGACTAATATTTGGGTATGAAGAAAATCCACTGCTGTTGTTGTTTGAACTTTGATTGTTTGTTCCTGATGAGTTTTCAGCACTGAAGGCAGTTTGGATTTTCGGACTAGCTTCAAACTCCTGAACACTCCCTTTATAATACATCTTTATGTCTTGTTGACCACTCAGATTACTCATTTTTTCAATCTTTTGTTGTTCAAGATCTTGCCCTTCAATCTTTTCAATGAACTGAGAGATTGTCAAACCATCGTATTCTCCCGTGTTCTTTAGTATCATAAAAAATGTACGCCATTCCTTTTGAGGAAAAGCATCAGCCAGTTTGTCGACCCATTCATCTTGTTCTTTAGTGATTCCTATCAAAGACATTGAACGCACTAAATGACATTATCTCTCGATCAGTTTCTTAGTATTTTCACCTGGAAAACTCCTAAACAGATCAAATTCTTTCTTTAACAATGCTTTTTTACTCTTGATCATCTTATCACTTCCCTCAAACTTAATTTTGAGTGCTTCCCAAATTGATTTTGAAGTTTTATCATGTTGAAGCAATACGAAGATGTCCTCTTTAATAGCTTGTTGGAGTAAACTAATCATCATCTTTTCTACTTTGTACAGGTCTCGTTCTTTATCCGTAAATCCAGAAATCGTTTTTACGACTTGCAAATCAGTACGTGGTAGTACGTACTTTTTCTGAATACATTCCCAAGATCTCAAATGATTAGCCTGAACCCAGTTCTCGAATCGATCTTTCCAACCATAATACTCTTCAATTCCCATAAGTTTTGGTGGTTTTTGTAAAGTTCCAGTCTCATTTTCAGAGTTCATGTTCTGAGCAATGGTAGCCGGAGTACTCGGAGCAGTAGCAAATGCGTTGTAAAACTCTTCTGCCATGTTTCGACAAATTTTTTTTTTACAAAAACAGTCACTTTCAAACGAAATCAATTCAAACGGAAACACTTTGATGCGAAATCAACTTTAGTTGCGAAATGGTCTGCAAAACAACTTCAAACGATATCAGTTCACGTGAAATCAGAAATTTCAAACGAAATAATGATTTCGTGCGAAATCACCAAATGAAATGTGATTTCGTGCGAAATAGAACACTTCTTTAAACGAAATCACCTCCTTTAATAGCTATTTCGTACGAAATACCTCAAACGAATTTGTAATTTCGTGCGAAATACCACCACTTTCAAACGAAATCAACTAAAAATGTTATTTCGTGCGAAATAAAGAGGCTATTTCGTGCGAAATGCTGCTGATGTCATCATCTCGAACTGAATTTTGTCAAATTGATCAGGTTTTTGATTGATTTTAGATCCAATTCTTTCAAGACTTTGTTAAAACACTGTTTCGCACATAATATGCAAAAATCAAGCCATTTCAACCGTGAAAACTTTTTAAATTTTGAAAAGAAGGTGTAGAAATCAGAATTTCGAACTAAATCTTTAAGAACTCTTCCTCCTGAGCTCTGATACCACTTGTAGGATCGTTTTACCGACCAAACGAGTCGTTCAGAAGAGTTTTTGCTCGATACGAGAGGCGGAAACAGTCGTATCAAGTAGATTCAGCAAGATATTCACTTTAATTGTCTTATATATTGATCTAACAAAGTTTTACAGTGAGTAGACACTTCAGCAGCACTTCGGCTCTGGAATTCTCTAACTGATTTCGTACCAAATGAAACGACAACACGACTATATATAGGCAAGGGTGATTTCGCACGAAATGACATGTTGTCATTTCGTGCGAAATGGCAAACCCCATTTCGTACGAATTGACTCCAAGTCATTTCGTGCGAAATGCCAATTTCACACATTTTCTCGATTTTCGCGCCCGTTTCATTTTATCCTATTACATGACTCGATACAAGACGAAGTCGACAGACTCATGCACCAACACTAACCATTTCTAGTATCATGGTGCAAACATTTTAAACAAGTTAATCTAGTTAAGCAAGTTCAAAGTCTACTAATACATGATTAATTAAGGTTCTTCTTGCAAATATCTCAATTAACCATATACCAATCATCCAAGATAATTAACTATAATCAAGAATTCAACATCAATAAACAAGGTTGCAAACTAATCATTAAAGATTAACATAGAAAATGTTTCAAGTGTCATTACAAACATGATTAACATACTAATGGTTGTTACTTAGCAAGGAATTCAAGTGTTTTTGCCCTTAGGCATACATAACTACATAAATATCAATCTAAATGCTTGAAACATTGACAAAACATGGAAAGATTCAAGAATCAAACCATAAACAAGCACAAGATTGAGGACTCGGAAGATAACGGAGCTAATCGGCACAATATGGCTTGATTCCGGGTGAAAGCTAGAGCCTCCGGAGCCTGAAAATCGCCAAGGTAGCTCCCAAAATATCCAGAGTTGCGATCAGAATGCTGCTGTCTGTTTTTTATATAATTTTGCGATCGCACGGTCGTGCCAATAAAGTGCACGACCATTCACTTTTGAATCACTGTTCACCATACCGCGTGACATCATCAGATCTTGACCAGTCTTCAAATTCGCACGACCGTTCCATTGGTGGCACGATCGTGCATCTACGGGTTAAGGTGGCACGTGCAGCTGCACTGGTGGTGCATCTCCAGGTTGGTGCTAGTCATCGGATCCGCACGGTCGTTCGTTCAGTCACAGGGTCGTGCATTGCCGAGAAGGCTTGCACGTTGGATCGCACTGGCTGTGCATCACTGAGAAGAGCTTGGTTGCCGGATCCGCACGGTCGTGCCAATCATTGCACAACTGTGCCAAACGCCCAGGCTAGATGGTTCACAGAATGTTCGCAGCTTTGTTGTTTTGCTTGGAAAGTCCTCATTTTCATCATCTTATAGTCTGGCATGCTGTTTTAGGCCTGCAAACAAAAGTATACCTGATTAAGTATCCGATTCACGGTTTTACGGCCGAAAACGTATCAAATGGGGGTAAAATGGAGGACTAAAGTATGTGTAGATTGGTGTATATCAAATCTCCCCACACTTGAATAAATATATAACGAATCTAAGGCTCAAAATACTCGCATAACGGGAGGAATGGGTGAAAGCATGAAAATTAACATGCAAGTCATTCTTTGTTTGTCACGTTTTTATAAGTTATCTTTTCAAAATATGTTTAACTTGTCGGGTTTTTATCATATCCGATGCTTTTTAAAACACAAACTAACCGGTTTATTTACTAAAAATATATACAATTTACTGTTTTTTTAGAGGACAAACAAAGTAAAGTCATAATGTTAACCCCTCCCCACACTTGAACTTCGCATTGTCCTCAATGCGAAATCCGAAAATATAAAGAGAAAAGGAGGGTAACACTCCCCTGAAGATGGCTGAAAATGCAACGAGGCTCCAAAGCTGATTCTGTCATGTACTCCGATCAAAAACTTGATTCAAGAACCTGTAATATGTCACAAAGCAAAGCAAAACAAAACAGAAGGCAACGAATAATCGAAACTCAAACAAACCGTAATTTACATGCATAAAAGGACTACTAAATATCCAAACATGAAATAAAGCAAACATACGATAGTGTCTGAAAAAAAAATAAAGTACATATCCGCGGGTGTTTGAAATAGTAGCCAAAATGAACACCCGATAAATAAACTACTAAAATACTACCACCACCACCAGCTACTCATCATCATCGTCAGCACCACCTCCCGTGCCGGATGGGCCTGCCCCGCCGAAATCACCAGTGTTCTCGAATGGGAACTGCGGGGGGTCGCCGAAGTAATTGGGGGTAGGCGTTTTGAAGCCCCCCAAAGATGTATGAAAATCTGGCATGCATCTCTTAACGCATAAAATCCTGATTCACCTGCATCTCATTCTGATTGACTCGCAACTGCTCCTGGTCCAGCTGCATTTGCTGAAACTGCTGGTACAAATCAGGATAGGATGGAATGCCGAGAGGCCAGTCTTGGTGCTGCTGGAACTGCTGGTGTGGTGATGTGGGTGGTGGCTGATTCTGCTCGACCTCTACATGCTCCTCATCATGCATTTCCTCATCATCATCTTCTGCCGTCGCAGGAGGCAACGGGTCCCAGACCTCGTTGTTCAATCCCTTCAACCGATCCCCGTGATCTGTCTCTGCAATAAGCCCCATCGCTTTCAAGGAGCGGATGTCAACATACATACCCTCGGTCACCAAAGTAAGGCCCTGAACCACCTCATCAGTCATTAACCCCAAGTTGTAAGCGATCTCGGTCACATACTGACCGCCATGTATTTGACTGCTGTTGGTTCTACCCGAACTCTTCACAAAGTACTCTGCCATCCTCGCGGCGAGGTTGATGTGTACCCCCTCCGCTAGCGCATAAAGAAATATAAGATCCGGTGTTGGACAGTTTCCCAAACTGTCCATGCGCCCGCATATGGTATGGCTGAAGATGTGATGCATGACTCTATGCAAAGGGTCTCGTAACCTTGAAGCCTTTGACATCCGAGGATCATATGGGTCTCCAACTGCAATTTGAGCCCAAAACTCGCCCCACGCTTCTTCGCTTGGGAAGGTGAACTGATCTGTAAAGAACTCGGAATCCATATCTGCATTGGTGTAGATTCCTAGTCTTCGACCCAATCTTCCCACTGTCCAATTATGCCAACGTCCGCCCAATCTGAAATTTACCCTATTCTTGTAGCGGAAATTTGGAACTTTATGCGCTTTTGGCTTGTCGTATGAATAGGTAGCGAAGAATTATAGCGTAAGCTCTCGATAGATCGGGCGGTCGAAGGCTACCAAACGCGAAAGCGGAAGTGTTAACATGTTTTTGAGTCGATCGCGCTGATTTAATTCAGTCATAACATCCCAGTCTAGTCTTCTAGAGATTCCAAACTGCCCTCGCCTTTGCCACAATGCGTGAAGTTTTGGGATGCAAAGACTATCCCGCTCGTTATCTGGGTTGAACTGTAGGAAGGGATGGTCCATCTGAATGAGGAATATCGTTAGAACAATAGGAGCAGTAAATTTTTCAAACAAAAACAGCCGAACACACAGTTATGAAGCTACTGTCTTGCTGATCTGGGCAACTGGCACGGGCGTGCGACAGACCGCACGGTCGTGCGTTCCCGAGAAACAGCGAAGGTGGTCGGCTTATGTCGTGACTGCAATGCGTGCAATCAATGGCACACCTGTGCATCACCGAGACCACAGTAAATCGTCGAGAATAACCGGAACTGAACGACCGTTCCACGCAAGGAACGACCGTGCGACCCGTTTTCTGCAGAATCTGAACCCCTGACTCTAAACAGCCTGATTTTTCTGAAAATAATCAAATTTTTGGCAAACAGGGGTTGGAAATCCGACCGGATGTTCACGAAACGCAACAATCTTAGAAGGGTTAGGGTTTCGATTTGTTTATGAAGGGAACCCTAAAAATCATTGAAGAAATTGTAGAATCTAACCTAAGAAAGTGATAAAAACATGAAATCAACAAGAAAGAACATACCGTGCGAAAAGATCGAAGAAACCGTGCGAAAAATGGTGCGATTTGGTGAAAAATCGGTCAGGAACGGCTACGGCTGGTGCAGATAGGGTTTTCGTGAATGAGAATGGGGGCAGCAGATAGGGGTTTTTATACTGCACAAATGACCAATTTGCCCCTGGCCTCTCGCACGGTCGTGCGGATCCGATAAATCCTGATCATGGCACGCTGATCTTGGTGATGCACTGGGGGTGCGACTCGAGATGCCGGCCAGCCCGTATACGCACGGTCGTGCGATCTGTGGCACGGTCGTGCCAAATCTGTAGATTAGTTTTTTTCAGCAGAAACCATTTCCAGTACTCTTTTTGGCCGTTTTTCGGCATTTTTACAACACGTTAACTGTTTTAACATTTTTCCAACATAGAACCTTCGCTCGGCACGTTTAAAAACTGTACAAACTTACGAAATCTACAAAACACACCTAAATTATGTAAAAGTGACAAAAACATAAAAATGGACATTTTTAGCCCTAAAGCGCCAAAGACGCTCTTGCTACATTTTTAGTCCTCGAGTCAGTAGCGTAGACTCTCCTCCCCACACTTAAGCTATATGCGGGGTGTGGAGCTCGATGACCTCCACCGCCGACTCGATCGGCCCGGCAACGTAAAGCTTCAAGCGATGCCCATTTACCTTGAAAATAACGCCGTCTGCGTTCTCTATTGCAACAGTCCCGTATAGAAATACCTCTTTTACCATGTACGGTCCTGTCCAACGTGAATGTAATTTTCCCGTAAATAAACGCAACCTCGAGTTGTAAAGAAGAACAAGATCGCCCTCTTGGAATTGTTTGTGGTCCTTCAAGCGTTTATCATGCAATCTCTTGGTCCGTTCCTTGTACAACACGGAGCTCTCGTATGCTTGTTGTCGCAGCTCTTCTAACTCATGAATCTGAAGAAACCGGGCTTCACCTCCGGCCTTGAGATCAAGATTAACAGTCTTTAGAGCCCACATAGCTTTGTGCTCCAGCTCCACATGTAAATGGCATGCTTTCCCATAAACAAGCCTGAAGGGAGTAGTCCCAATAGGCGTCTTGTAAGCTGTGCGGAAAGCCCATAACGCTTCATCCAACTTGTCTGACCAATCCTTGCGGTTTGCACCAACTGACCACTTAAGGATTCTTTTCAAACCACGGTTTGTGACCTCCACTTGCCCACTTGTCTGTGGATGATAGGGCGTGGATAAACGGTGATGCACACCATAACGGGACAAAGCTCGCTCGAGATGAGTATTGCAGAAATGAGTCCCTTTGTCACTGATAAGCGCCTAAGATGCGCCAAATCGGACAAACAAGCTTTTTAAAAACCTCACTACTACTCTGGCGTCATTTGTGGGTAAGGCTTGCGTCTCCGCCCACTTCGATACATAATCAACAGCCACGAGTATGTACTTGTTTCCACGTGAGGGGGGGAACGGTCCCATGAAGTCTATCCCCCAGATATCGAAGACTTCACAAACTTGTATCCAATTCTGAGGCATTTCATCACGTGCCGATATATTTGCCGCCCTGTGGCAGGCATCGCACGCTCTGACCCATCTCTGCGCGTCACGAAAAAATTGTGGGCCAATAAAACCCTAGATCTAGCACCTTCTTTGCTGTGAAATTTGCACCATGATGACCACCAGTAGGTCCCTCGTGACAGTGGCGCAGAATGTCAGTCGCCTCCTTACCCGACACACATCTCCTGATTACCTGATCCGCTCCAACTCTGAACAGGAAAGGGTTGTCCCATATGTAATGCTTGAGATCCGCGAAAAACTTCTTTTTCTGCTGATACGTTGATCCTTTGATAAGGATCCCACAAGCAAGATAGTTCGCGAAATCAGCGAACCATGGTGACTCATCACAAACCTCAACACCCATCAAGGACTCGTGTGGGAAATTGTCATTTATGGGCTCCCAACGAGTGTCCTCTGTATCTCCATGCTCTAATCGAGATAGATGGTCTGCCGCCACATTCAATGACCCCTTTTTGTCCTGAATCTCAATGTCGAACTCCTGTAGCAATAAGATCCACCTGATAAGACGCGGTTAGCGTCTTGCTTGCTGAACAGGTAGCGGATGGCAGCGTGATCAGTATACACAATTGTTTTCGAAAGCACCAAATACGATCTAAATTTATCAAATACGAAAACTACCGCCAAGAGCTCTTTCTCCGTCGTCGTGTAATGCTCATGCGCGTCGTGAAGAGTCTTGCTCGCATAATAGATCGGGTGAAAGTGCTTTTCCTTCTTCTGTCCTAAAATGACCCCTATACCGAAATCACTCGCGTCGCACATAATTTCAAATGGCAGACCCCAGTGAGGTGCGACTAAAATAGGGGCCTCTACAAGCTTTTGCTTCAAAAGACCAAATGCCTTCAAACAGTCTTCTCCGAAGATAAACAGAGCGTCTTTCTCCAATAAACGGGTCATGGGCCTGGCGATTTTTGAAAAATCTTTAATGAATCGCCTGTAAAACCCTGCATGACCGAGAAAGCTCTGTATCGCTCTCACTGAGGTGGGAGGTGGAAGTCGTGAAATAATGTTAACTTTAGCTGGATCGACCTCCATACCAGCCTGGGAAATCTTGTGTCCTAGAACAATGCCCACTTTCACCAAAAAGTGGCATTTTTCCCAGTTTAGAACAAGATTCATTTCCTCGCACCTTTTAAGCATCCTTTTCAAATTTTCCAGACAATGATCGAAGGAATCCCCAAAAACCGAAAAGTCATCCATGAATACCTCCATGGAATCCTCGATCATGTCGTGAAAAATAGCCACCATACATCTCTGGAATGTGGCCGGTGCATTACACAGCCCAAATGGCATACGCCGGTAGGCGAATGTGCCGAAGGGGCAGGTAAAGGTAGTCTTCTCCTGATCCTCAGGAGCTATAGGAATTTGGAAGTACCCAGAGAACCCGTCCAAGAAACAGTAATACAACTTCCCCGACAGACGTTCCAACATCTGGTCGATGAATGGAAGCGGGAAGTGATCCTTACGAGTAGCATCGTTGAGTTTACTGTAATCAATGCAAACTCGCCACCCAGTGACGGTACGGGTAGGAATTAGCTCATTCCTATCATTTGAGACTACAGTAATACCTCCTCTCTTGGGTACTACCTGCACTGGACTCACCCACACAGAGTTAGATATAGGATAAATCAACCCGGCATCCAACAACTTGATCACTTTTTTCTTCACCACGTCTTGGATATTTGGATTTAAACGCCTCTGATGCTGTGCACAGGGTTTGTACTCGTCTTCCATCAGAATCTTGTGAGTACAAAAAGAAGGATTGATGCCCTTGATATCCATAATCTTCCACGCAATTGCTCTCTTATGAAGTCTAATAACCTCGAGAAGCTGCTTCTTCTCATCTTTTTCCAACAATGCCGAAATGATGACCGGAAAGCGACACTCCTCATCCAGAAATGCATACTCGAGATGTGGCGGGAGTTCTTTTAACTCCAAGGACGGCGGATCTTCAATCGAAGGTTTTGCTTTCTCTTCTTCTACATGGCCAATTTCTAGAAACCGCTCCGGACTCTGTGAACCATCGTCACCAATCTGATAGACTGGCTGCTCGAAATCGTGGCTCTCCAGCGTAATGCCAATCAGGTCCCCACATGCATCGACAATGTCGACATAGTAAAGCATGTCATCGTGACTTTGCGGATGCTGCATTGATCTTTTGATATCAAATGTCACGTGCTCGTCATTTACTCGGAGCGTGATTTGGCCAGCTGCCACATCAACAATCGTCCTCGCAGTATTGAGGAACGGGCGTCCAAGTATCAATGGCACTCTTGAATCTTCGTCCATGTCAAGAATAACAAAATCCACGGGGAAAACAAATTTATCGATTTTAACAAGCATGTTTTCAACAAATCCGCGCGGATACTTGATTGAACAGTCTGCCAACCGAATACTCATTCTAGTGGGTGACGGCTCACCCAGATCCAGTTTAGTAAAAACTTTATAGGGCATAAGGTTGATACTCGCTCCCAAATCAGCCAATGCATGGCTAACAGACATGTTTCCAATCAAACAAGGAAGCGTAAAAACTACACGGATCTCCCATTTTCGTGGGCAGACGGTTTTGCAGAACGGTAGAACAACTTTCATTCATCACCACACATGATATATCCTCGAGCTTCTATTTATTCGAGAGGATGTCCTTTAAGAATTCGGCATACTTTGGCATCTGGGTCAAGGCTTCAACAAACGGTATATTTATGTGAAGTTGTTTAAACAACTCAAGGAATTTACTGTATTGTTCTTCGTTTTTCTGTTTCTTTAGTCGACCAGGGTATAGAACTGGTGGAGTGTAATCTTTGACTGGCTCCTGGACTTGTGCTGTACTTGCTGGGCGCAGCCTGGCTTGCACCTCGTCCGGAGACTCAGTCTGAACCGCCTTAGTGATCGGTGGTGTATCCGATGTGTCGGGTCCGGTGGTTCTACCACTCCTTGTCATCACGGCATTTACATGCCCTCGGGGATTTGGCTCAGTGTTGTCCGGAAGACCACCTGGAGGTCTTTCAGACATCATCTTTGCAAGCTGACCAACCTGATTCTCGATTTTCTGAATCGAGGCCTTCTGACTGCGCATCTCACCTTCGTGAGCTAGGAAACGATCCTCACATTGTTGGTATCGTTTCTCAGCTAGCTGATTGGCGCTAGTGGAACTGGTCAGAAGTTGAGCCATCATATCTTCCAGCTTTGAACTTGATTGAGGGGCTTGTTGCTGGGAACTATTCCCGGCACCCTGATTTTGGTACGAATAAGGACGGGGCTGAAATGATTGATTGTTTGGCTGGTATTGTTGGCCTTGGGCTTACTACGGTGCAGTAGCCCTTTGAGTGAACCCGAGGGGGTTTTGATTGCCTGTGTTTGCTCTCCACCCGAAATTTGGGTGATTTCTCCAACCTGGGTTATACGTGTTGCTGTAGGGGTTGTTCGGCGGCCTCACTTGATTGCTTATGAAGTCTACTTCCTCCTGGCCTTCGTAAAGAGATCCCTGAAAACATGAACCCGGCTCGTGCGATACTCCGCACTGATCACATCCTGCACTAGCTTGCGCTGCCATCTGAGCCATCTGAGATTTATCAAATTTCGTCGAAAGAGCCGAGATCTGTGCAGTGATGGCTGTGTAGTCGTCCACAACATGAACTCCTGCTCGGGATGATGAGGATGTCCAGCCACTCTCCCCGTCTCGACGTGAGCTAGATTTTAGCGCGGCTTTCTCAATGATAGCGTAGGCTTCATTCGGCGTCTTTGTCCCCAGATCGCCTCCTGCATTCACATCCAATCTCTCCTAGGTATCATAATTAAGCGCATGGTGTGGAACATCAAGCAGCAAATCCTTGAATCGCTCCCAGGCCGCGTGCAACGACTCTCCCTCGTCTTGACAAAAGGTCACTATCCGGTATCTTAACTTAGTTGTTTTCTCAGGTGGAAAATATTTTTGCATAAACAGCTCCGCCAACTCATTCCAGATCCTGATGGACCCTGCGGGAAGTGACATAAGCCATGCTCTGGCTTTGTCGCGCAGTGAAAAGGGCAACAACCTCAACCGAACAGCATCCTCCGAAACGTCTCTAATCTTGAATGTCGAACATACTTCGAGAAAAAGAAGCGATATGTCGTCCAGGATACTCATACTCGCGCTCGTCAAACTGCACCGAATTCTGCACCATATTTATAATACTAGATTTAATTTCAAAAGTAGGTGCATCTATAGTAGGTCGTATAATACTCGGCTCCAGGCCAGTTCCTCCGGGTTGGTTCGACTCATTCAGCGGCCATTCATCGTCTGCCATGATTGCGTCTCCTCCGTCGTCTGGCCCTCCGGCCTCAGCGGGTACCACCTGCTCCGGCTCTCCTACTGCGAGTAGCAGCCCATTCACGCGAGATCTTGCGCGAAGACGTCTCCTCAGATCACGTTCAGGCTCGTCTGAAGGCTCAACAACGTCGGGAGCGGGGGTTGATGACATCAACCTACAAATGAAAAAACGACACAATGAACATTATATTATTATAATAATTCTGTTTTTTTAAAACATAATTTTTATAAATATGGGCTGAAAATTTTATAAAAATTTGAAAATAGGCCCGAAATTTTATAAAAATCATAACAAGTAAAAATAATCGAATCGGCTAGTATAAAAACAATTTTTCGGAGCCGAAAACTCAAAGAATAAATGAATAATTAGTTTGAATTCGAACAAATAAATACAATAAAAATTGTGCAAGAGTTTAGAAAATATTGAAAATGAATAAATTGAATAAAAAGCAATAAATATTTACAAACGAATAAATGAATAAATAATCAAGAAAATATTTACGAGTATTCACAAATATGTACACCTGTAAAATAATGACTCGGGTCTTTCCTAAAGCTCGCCACATCCCCAGCAACGGCGCCAAAAACTTTGACGTGTGCGTGTATATACATGTTTTTACAATGAATTTTACACACGATTCGGTTTTAAATTTATAAAAATGATTTGTACTTCAACATCATAACACACATGAAAGGGAAAGTGTACCCCATCATATATGTAGTAAAGTATCGGTAAGAACCAAGTATCGATCCAAGGATGTGGGCGGAAGCTAAAATACTAAATGTTGGTGCATCCGTCTGTCGTCTACGTCTTGTATCGAGTCTTGTATAGAATGTATTATATCAGGACACGAAAAACGAGATAGTGGTTTTTAGGAGTGATTCCGCTCGAAATGACACCTTGACATTTCAAGCTAAATCACATAAAAACCTGATTCAGCTCGAGTTGTAATGTCTGATTCCGCTCGAAAGTTAATGTTCTGATTCCGCTCGAAATGACACCTTGTCATTTCAAGCTAAATCAGAATCCCTATATAAAGGGTCACTTGGAGCTAAATCAGTAGAAGTTCTTCCGGTTTGCAACGAAGTGCTGCCGAAGTGTCGAGTCGTTGTAAAAGTCATTCAATCAATACAAATCGACAGTTTAAAGTGTATACTCGCTAAATTGAACTCAGTTTGTTTGTTTCCGCCGCTCAAACTGAGAAAAGCTCTTCTGATAGACTCGTTCGGGTCCGAATACGATCCTACAAGTGGTATCAGAGCTCAGGAGGAAGAGCTCTTGCCAATTCAGCTGCGAATTCTGTTTTTCTACACCTACATCTTCTTTTTCAATCTGAACATCATTTCACGGTCAGAATCTGCTCAGATTTTCTCACACTGCTTGGAATTGATAGTTAACAAAGCCTTAGAAGTTTCAAGTCCAAGTTCGAACTAAAACTGATTATTTTTGAGGTTCCGCTTGAATTCACTCGAAAGAATGATGACGTCACCATTGATTCCGCCTGAGATTTGATCTTGATTCCGCTCAGAATCTTGATTCCGCCTGAGATTTGATCTTGATTCTGCTCAGAATCTTGATTCCGCCTGAGATTTGATCTTGATTCTGCTCCAAATTCAGATCCCGCTTGAAAGATCAGAGTGATTCCGCCCCAAAGTGTTTAAGTTGATTCCGCTTGAAGCTTCAGTTCTAATTCCGCTTGAAATTTGTTTGTGATTTCGCTCGAACTTGATATCCCGCTTGAACTGTGTTATCTGATTCCGCTTGAATCAGAGTTTGAACTTCAGATCGTTGATCTCGCTTGAACAGAGTGTTGGAAGTTGAATATTTCGCTTGAAAAACAGTTGTGATAACTTCTTGAAATCTGAATCATGGACGAAGATTTTTACAACGCATTCGCGACCCCGGTTACCCCGATCAGTATTGCACAAAATACAATGTTGGAAAACGAAACGGGAACTATGCAGAAACTGCCCAAACTCATGAACATCGAGGAGTATAAGGGTTGGGAAGGTCGTTTCGAGAATTGGGTGCAAGCTAACTATCTTGATGCATGGGAATGTGTCGAGACAAAGTATGTGAGGCCGTTAAATGACGATGAAGAGGAGATTGCCATCAAAGATATGAGTGCGGATGATAAAAAGAAGTATAAGAATGAGAAAATGATGCTTAGTCTGCTACAACAATCTGTAAAAGAAGATATCATGGTCTTATTGCAACACAACGGTAGTTCTTATTCGATTTGGAAAGCATTAAGGTCAAAGTTTGTTGGTAGTCAGGAAATGATCAAGAACAAGAAATCACTTCTGAAGAAAGAATTTGACTTGTTTCGTGGTTTGAAGAATGAAAGTACAAAACAGATAATCGAAAGATACTGCAATTTGTTGGTTAATCTGAGAAGGGTGAGCATCAACAAAGACAATGAAGAGCTGATAGAGAAGCTAGCTGATGCTTTACCACACGAAACTTGGGGTACCTATCTCATGATGCTAAGAAACAAGAAAGGTTTCAGCAATCTGACACTCAGCAAATTTATTGAAAAGATTGAGGCGCAAGAGATGGAACAGAGGAAGATTGTAAGAATGAAAGATTTTGATGGTGAACAGGATATTGGGTTATATTACAAAACAGGGTTGAATGAGAAAACCACAAATTTTTCTCCAAAAGTGGAAACTGCATTCAATGCTAAAGGTTCATCAGGAAGTTCATCAAAAGGATCAAGCAGCAACACAAGTTTCTCATCATTTTCATCATTTGATCCGAATATTTCAGCAACAAAGAATGGGAGAAAACTTCAATGCAATATTGTTTTAAATCTTGAGAATGATCAAGATTATTCAGAAGAAGTTGCTAAGAATCACATGTCTTTGTTGGGAATGGTTTTAGAATCTTATAGTAGTTTTGTGGCCGGAAAGATCGGGAATCCAATGCTTACAAAAGAGGATTACGATCAAATAGATGCTGAAGAGATGGAGCTAATGGATATAAAATGGTGTTTGGCGAGTGTGTTGAGAAGAGCTGAGAAATTCAAGCAGATCACTGGAAGAAATGATCTCCGTGAGGCTAATATTTCTACTTTAGGCTTTGATAAATCTAAAGTCACTTGTTTTCGTTGCAGGGAGAAAGGTCACTTCAAGAGAGAGTGTACCAATCGTGAAGCAAGTGGAGCTCAGAATCCTTTCAACAACAACAATAATTACTACCGAAAAGCCATCTACCATCAAATTGCTCAACAACCACCTCAACAATATCAACATCAAGCACAAACTGCACATGGAAGAAATGTGATTGAAGATTCATCAAAGAGAGCTTGTATGGTGAATCAAGATGAGAAGAATATATCATCAGGGTTCAACTGGGATAAGTATATTTCATCTGATGCTAAAGCATGTGTGATTGATCAAGATGATGAAAAGATACCTGAAGGGTTTAGCTGGGAAAATTTTACATGGGATGATTATATTCCAGATCAAACTCCAGCTCATACAGCTTTTGTAGCTCGTGTTGAAGAAGATAGTGATGATGATCGTGAGTATTGGTCAAGAAAAATGGCAGATCATTTGAAAATGATGGCTGAGAGTGACAGTGAAGATGAGAAAGCAAAGAAGAAAAAGAAAAAGGTAAAGACACCAGTTAGCAGTGACGATGAAACAGTACCGGTGGTAAGAAGGAGAGTAAAGGTTGAAGTTCCAAAGTTCAAAGTTGATGAAGAAGTTGATGCTAAAAAGATTCATGTAAAGTGTGACACTTGTGAAGCTATAAAGAAGCAGAACAGCACATTGATTTATAACTTGAACAGTTTGAAGGAATCTTATGATGTCCTGAACAAAGCTATGAATCAATACAATCATACAAGTGAAGAACAAGCAACTGCAATGAAGACACTTCAGGGAGCGTTCATGATCAAGCAGAAAGTTGTGAACAATTACATCGAGAAGTGTGCTGCTCTTGAACAGAAATTGGAGTTACAAAGAATTGAAACTGAAAGAGTAAATCGTTTGTTGAAAAGTTACTCATGTACTTCTTATGTCATTGACAGGATTTATCCGACTGTTGAAGGCATGAAAGCATTTGAAGAGGATGAAGTAACTGAAGAAAAAAATGATGATGGAAAAGTGGCTGAAGAAAAGACTCCAGAAAAAAAGAACAAGAAGAAGAGTGACACAAAGAAAAAGACTGACAAGAAGGATTCTGGTAAGAAACAAGATGTCAGTTACAACAAGTGTCCACCCTCGCTAGAAAATGGATATTTGCCCAGAAATCCAAATCAGGAAAGAGTTGAAAAAGCAACAAACTTACAATGGGAGTCGGAGTTGTCAGTCAATTTGCCAGAAAGTATTGATGTTGTTTTTACATCATCTGACACTGATCAACAATCTCAATTGATGAAGAAAGTGGTGGATCATGTGTTAGATAACGATGAAACTGAAGAGTCAAAGTCGGAGTCGATGTCGGAGTCAAATTCTGAGTCAAGCACTCCGGGTCAAACAGAAAAACAGGGCAAAAAAGTTTACAGTAATGAATTCCTGTTATCAAAATCTAATTTGAATGACGAAACATTTAAAGTTGCATATACTTTGAATGATTCTGACAAATTATATTTTGATGAGGAATTTCCAATAAGAGGTGTCAAAACTGAATTGATTAAAAAGGTTTTCAAATTAACAGAAATTAATATTTCTGAAATAAAAGATTTAAATCTTAACGAAAAACCTAACAATTACACCTCAAGAGTTCAACAACGTTTAAACAAGAAAAAGGGTTACAGTTCTGGTTCTGGTTGGCAAAAGAAACCAAACCAAAACCGTAATTTCAAAAAGAAAGGTCTTGGATTTAATCCAACAGAAAAATAGAAAAATGAAAAATATGTTCGTGATTTTAAATCAAAGATGACATTTGTTTCAGGTACCTCAGCAGATGAGGAAGAAAAGAAAGAATTCTGGAAGCAGTCAAACAGTGAGTTCCTTGCAAAGAAGCAAGAAGAGATGAAGTTTGTTGGACAGAGGAAAGATACGAGAACTTGTTTCCAATGCAACACTGTTGGAGATATTGCCAGAGATTGTTCTAAGGCAATACCATCAAAACAGGGAGTTTCTCGTAAACAAAAAGAGAAAGTGATTGAGTTTGAACCACCAATTGACCGAACCAAATTATTCAAAAACTCAAAATTTGAAATTGGTGAATGTTCAAACAAGTTTTACAACAAAAGAGCTAAATCTGACAACCAGAAATGGGTTGTTAAGAAGTCTGTTGATAGTTCTAGCGATGATTCTGATAGGTCAAAATCAGAGGAGCTATCTTCTGGCGATGAATCTGATTCCACAAAATCAGAAGAGCCACAGGGTATTGAAAATGTTAAAGAATCAGTTCCGACTGTGGATGATGAGAATTTTCCACCACTTCGGGCTGAAAATTTTAAAAAGAAAATTGGTAAAGTTGAGATATCAAACCAATTTTATAATGATAAAAATATTTTTGATATTGAAAAAGCTTTTAACCCCACTGTAAAACATATTTTTTGAAAAATGATTGATCGAAAAGTCATAGGGGTTAAAGAGTTTTACGAGAAGAAGACGAAGAAAGATAAAGTTGAACCATCCCTGGTTTGTGACTGGGATGGTACATATTACGAACAGTAAGTCTCTGGACTTGCCGGAACTCCCAGGTTGGTAAATGTGGAGTAGGTATCGGCATTTATCTTGAAATTTACTTTGATAAGTTCATCGTACAAGTGATACAGAGGTTTGTTTTGACATAGTGATTACTCAAGGTCATTAATTTGAACTTGATGTAATTTTCATACAAGTGGTTGAAAGACAATATGATGAACCATGCCTCTACAAGTGGTAAAAACGAACTTATTTTCCGGAAAAATCATTTTGATTAAAACAAACTTAAGTGTTTTGAAATCTAAATGAGAAAATAGTTTGTTGTAAGGGGGAGTTCTGATTGTTTATGCCAAGTGGATGGCGAATTGAAGCAATTCGATATCAGTTGTCACGTTGTTTGTACAGTTTATTTTCAAATTTCCTAAAATGTGTTTGCATTTTAGGGGGAGTAAAAATTTCAGAAAATCCAAAAACATTTGAAAATTTGAAAAAGCCAAAAACATGATAAAATGAAAAATGAGTTTTGTTGTATAAAAGAGGAAATGATAGTACACCAGTGGACGATCACGGCATGCTAAAGAAATGGAAAGTTAAAAAGTGATAAACGGTCTCACTGATGATGTGCCAGTAGGTTTTTACACATTTAGTAGATTGTGACGAGATATAAACCTAAATTTCAAACTTGCTTATATCGTGGGGAAACATCTCTTGGATATATGGGTAACCCCCGAAATCTTGTTTGAAGGGTCCCTCTTTCTGAGATACTAGGTCTTTATGCTCAGTGATATCTGGGGTATTATCTCGGGACTTCTGATTTTGCGGAAGCAATGGCCTAGTCCCCGGAGAATACTTTTCGCTTGCTTGAAAAATAGCACCGCCCTCAGCAAATTGATGAAACAATAAAATTGATAGTCATTGCTGTTGTAACAAAAGATCCTCTAAAGGGGACACACCAAAAGTCGAACCGTCATCTCTCTGCTGAACGGAAGTTCTGACCTGAGCTCTCACGGTCTCGTACTATAATTTATTCCCTTACAGATATCATCTAGGTATACTCACCTGTAAGACTGAATATTGGGATCTGGATACGGGAGTATATTCAAGTAGTGGGACACGCGATTGAGTTTAAGTGCTTAAGACATTAATCTCGTATCTCGAAGCAGTTGAACTTTGTGTGAAGATTTAAGTGGACCAGTATACTGACAATCTAAGTGAATCGTTTAGAACTTAAAATGATTAAAGCTTAACGGTGTTGGTGATATGTCTCATAAACTGATATGATCCTCTTACACGAACTCACAAAAATATTGTTTGTAAATATTTCTTTACTGCTTTTCGTTTAATTTCAAAAATCCCAAAAAGATTTTAGTGTGTTTTAGCATAAATTTTGAAAAATTCAAAAAGATTTTCGACAACTGATGTTGAAGAGCTGATTTTCAAAATTCCAAATGCTAGACATGATGACAATTGGTTTGGGAGAATGTGTTTAAGAGTTTAAATCTTACAAGTGATCATCGAAAGTAAAGAAAATGATATTTTTTCAAGTGGTTCATCAGAGACTAAATGTTAGGTCATTTTTGTGATATTTACAAGTGGTGTTTGAGTGTGTTAAAGTTTAATATTAGAAAACTTATGTTTGTGGTAGAGAATGTACAGGTTTGAGGAAGAGCCACGTTCCGATACCTGAGGACTCTGTGATTTTAACAAGCCAGGCTGCGATCCCAACATATCGAAAGGGGGAGTCTGAAGATACTTAAAGGAAGGAGTATGTTGGTGATGAAAAGAGAAAAGAAGATAGAGATTGAGAATACTTACAACGTCAGATACTTCAAAGAGAAGCCCAAAGACTGATAAAGACTGAAGATGCGAAGACTCAACACTGAAGACTCCGTCAACATCCGAGGGGGAGTTTGTTGGTGCATCCGTCTGTCGTCTACGTCTTGTATCGAGTCTTGTATAAAATGTATTAGATCAGGACACGAAAAACGAGATAGTGGTTTTTAGGAGTGATTCCGCTCGAAATGACACCTTGTCATTTCAAGCTAAATCACATAAAAACCTGATTCAGCTCGAGTTGTAATGTCTGATTCCGCTCGAAAGTTAATGTTCTGATTCCGCTCGAGGGGGAGTTTGTTGGTGCATCCGTCTGTCGTCTACGTCTTGTATCGAGTCTTGTATAGAATGTATTAGATCAGGACACGAAAAACGAGATAGTGGTTTTTAGGAGTGATTCCGCTCGAAATGACACCTTGTCATTTCAAGCTAAATCACATAAAAACCTGATTCAGCTCGAGTTGTAATGTCTGATTCCGCTCGAAAGTTAATGTTCTGATTCCTCTCGAAATGACACCTTGTCATTTCAAGCTAAATCAGAATCCCTATATAAAGGGTCACTTGGAGCTAAATCAGTAGAAGTTCTTCCGGTTTGCAACGAAGTGCTGCCGAAGTGTCGAGTCGTTGTAAAAGTCATCCAATCAATACAAATCGACAGTTTAAAGTGTATACTCGCTGAATTGAACTCAGTTTGTTTGTTTCCGCCGCTCAAACTGAGAAAAGCTCTTCTGATAGACTCGTTCGGGTCCGAATACGATCCTACACTAAACCTTTGTCATTAAATTACCGGTAAGAAAATAAGTGATTGTTTGTTTAAACTAAGAATGGAAATGAACATAAGCTAGTAAAACATAATAGACTCCAAATATGAAAATAAAGTAATAGCCTTGCTTTATAAACAACCGGCGCATGTTAACTAAGTCGGTTTTGGCACTTAAAACACTTGGTCAATTTCCATTTTCAAGACAATTAGTATCCCTTTCGGGAATCCTAACATGACAATTCTTTGGAAAGCTAAAACGATAAAACACACTTTAACCACCTAAAATTGTTCTTTAACGTGCAATTGATAAATGTCTATGAAAATCCCTTAAAGATAAGTTAGTCATCCGTTAGGAGTTTTCTAACCTCACTTAATCAAGGAAAGCAACACCGATAAACACAATGCAACCACCGAGACAAGCATATACTAGATTAAATCACAACCGAGTTCATTTTACAAATCTTAAACATAAATTCATCAAGAAAGCAATTTTGGCCTAAACTACTAACAAGACTAGCAATTTATGTTAAGAATTCATAACAACACCATATAACCCGTTAAGGTCCTTCCGTGAGGGAAAGCCTTCTTGATTAACAATAATTACCCCTTGTTAAACCACTAACCATTTCTAGTATCATGGTGCAAACATTTTAAACAAGTTAATCTAGTTAAGCAAGTTCAAAGTGTACTAATACATGATTAATTAAAGCTTCTTCTTGCAAATATCTCAATTAACCATATACCAATCATCCAAGATAATTAACTATAATCAAGAATTCAACATCAATAAACAAGGTTGCAAACTAATCATCAAAGATTAACATAGAAAATGTTTCAAGTGTCATTACAAACATGATTAGCATACTAATGGTTGTTACTTAGCAAGGAATTCAAGTGTTTTTGCCCTTAGGCATACATAAATACATAAATATCAATCTAAATGCTTGAAACATTGACAAAACATGGAAAGATTCAAGAATCAAACCATAAACAAGCACAAGATTGAGGACTCGGAAGATAACGGAGCTAATCGGCACAATGTGGCTTGAATCCGGGTGAAAGCTAGAGCCTCCGGAGCCTGAAAATCGCCAAGGTAAATATCCAGAGTTGCGATCAGAATGCTGCTATCTGTTTTTTATATAATTTTGTGATTGCACGGTCGTGCCAATAAAGTGCACGGCCGTTCACTTTTGAATCACTGTTCACCATACCGCGTGACATCATCAGATCTTGACCAGTCTTCAAATTCGCACGACCGTTCCATTGGTGGCACGATCGTGCATCTCCGGGTTAAGGTGGCATGTGCAGCTGCACTGGTGGTGCATCTCCGGGTTGGTGCTAGTCATCGGATCCACACGATCGTTCGTTCAGTCGCAGGGTCGTGCATTGCCGAGAAGGCTTGCACGTTGGATCGCACTGGTTGTGCATCACCGAGAAGAGCTTGGTTGCCGGATCCGCACGGTCGTGCCAATCATTGCACGGCCGTGCCAAACGCCCAGGACAGATGGTTCACAGAATGTTCGCAGCTTTGTCGTTTTGCTCGGAAAGTCCTCGTTTTCATCATCTTATAGTCTGGCATGCTGTTTTAGGCCTGTAAACAAAAGTATAACTGATTAAGTATCCGATTCACGGTTTTACGGCCGAAAATGTATCAAATGGGGGTAAAATGGAGGACTAAAGTATGTGTAAATTGGTGTATATCAAATCTCCCCACACTTGAACCTCGCGTGTCCTCAAGCAAGCTAAAATTACAATACAATAAAAGAAAGTATCTAGCTAAAACAAGTATTTACAATTTACCTACTAATAAACAAACATGCGGTTAGCCGGCTTTTCAAAAGACAACATCAAATGATTCAAACCAAACAAGCATATGCAAATTTATGTAAAGATAACCATAAAATCGTGATTTCACTCCGATTGACTTAGCATGCTAATCTTCACACGCCTCTCAATGTTCACACACACTCGGTTATATTTGTGAAACATACATAAAATGTGTATGTGTAAACACTCAATGCCTCGTCAATGAAACGTGTAATATCATAAGCTTGTCACGAGATCTTATCTCCACCAACTAACATGCTCAAAAGTGTAAATCAAGAGGTCTTTACGGGGTTGTAACGAAAGGTTTGGGTGAAGGGTATGGAAGGGGAATTTTAAAGTGGCTAAATGGTTAAAACTCGGTAATTATGTTTAACTAGCGTAAAACAACTAAACTATGCATAAATAATGTCGTAAGAAGGCGACTTTTGTGTTATCGAGCTAATCGACGAATCTTTATCATTTTAGCACTTAAAATTGCTTGAATTTTGTCGTCTTCACCCTATTTTAGGGTGTTTTATTTTATGATATTTTTCTGTTTTTTTAACTAAATATAATCTAAAAGCTTTGTACAATGAACAACTAACTACAAGGAATGCTAGTAAACGATTTTTTACCGAGTTTTAACACAAAAGGTTTAAAAATAAAAGGCTAAATTTGGCTAAGTGGGTGAATTGGTTGGGTAAACAAGGAACATGGGAAAGGCTCAACAAGGGTAATCCTAAAGGGTAGCGTAGGGTGTTGGGAAACATAACACAAAGAACAAGGCTAACACAAAGGGTTTACTAGGTGCTTCTATCATTTCTACACAATTTCACACATTTTTTGTCTCGACAAGTATGCTAGTGACAAGTTCTAAATTACACGAGACACCCGGCTCACTCCTATTCCGAAATGAATAAATATATAACGAATCTAAGGCTCAAAATACTCGCATAACGGGAGGAATGGGTGAAAGCGTGAAAATTAACAAGCAAGTCATTCTTTGTTTGTCACGTTTTATAAGTTATCTTTTCAAAATATGTTTAACTTGTCGGGTTTTTATCATATCCGATGCTTTTTAAAACACAAACTAACCGGTTTATTTACTAAAAATATATACAATTTACTGTTTTTTTAGAGGACAAACAAAGTAAAGTCATAGTGTTAACCCCTTCCCACACTTGAACTTCACATTGTCCTCAATGCGAAATCCGAAAATATAAAGAGAAAAGGAGGGTAACACTCCCCTGAAGATGGCTGAAAATGCAACGAGGCTCCAAAGCTGATTCTGTCATGTGCTCCGATCAAAGACTTGATTTAAGAACCAGCAAAGCAAAGCAAAACAAAACAGAAGGCAACGATAATCGAAACTCAAACAAACCATAATTTACATGCATAAAAGGACTACTAAATATCCAAACATGAAATAAAGCAAACATACGATAGTGTCTGAAAAAAATAAAGTACATATCCGCGGGTGTTTGAAATAGTAGCCAAAATGAACACCCGATAAATAAACTACTAAAATACTACCACCACCACCAGCTACTCATCATCATCGTCAGCACCACCTCCCGTGCCGGATGGGCCTGCCCCGCCGAAATCACCAGTGTTCTCGAATGGGAACTGCAGGGGGTCGCCGAAGTAATTGGGGTAAGCGTTTTGAAGCCCCCCAAAGATGTATGAAAATCTGGAATGCATCTCTTGAGGCATAAAATCCTGATTCACCTGCATCTCATTCTGATTGACTCGCAACTGCTCCTGGTCCAGCTGCATTTGCTGAAACTGCTGGTACAAATCAGGATAGGATGGAATGCCGAGAGGCCAGTCTTGGTGCTGCTGGAACTGCTGGTGTGGTGGTGTGGGTGGTGGCTGATTTTGCTCCTCCTCTACATGCTCCTCATCATTCATTTCCTCATCATCTTCTGCCGCCGCAGGAGGCAACGGGTCCCAGACCTCGTTGTTCAATCCCTTCAACCGATCCCCGTGATCTGTCTCTGCAATAAGCCCCATCGCTTTCAAGGAGCGGATGTCAACATACATACCCTCGGTCACCAAAGTAAGGCCCTGAACCACCTCATCAATCATTAACCCCAAGTTGTAAGCGATCTCGGTCACATGCTGACCGCCATGTATTTGACTGTTGTTGGTTCTACCCGAACTCTTCACAAAGTACTCCGCCATCCTCGCGGCGAGGTTGATGTGTACCCCCTCCGCTAGCGCATAAAGAAATATAAGATCCGGTGTTGGACAGTTTCCCAAACTGTCCATGCGCCCGCATATGGTATGCCTGAAGATGTGATGCATGACTCCATGTAAAGGGTCTCGTAACCTTGAAGCCTTTGACATCCGAGGATCATATGGGTCTCCAACTGCAATTTGAGAATCAAACCATAAACAAGAATCAAACCATAAACAAGAATCAAACCATAAACAAGCACAAGATTGAGGACTCGGAAGATAACGGAGCTAATCGGCACAATGTGGCTTGAATCCGGGTGAAAGCTAGAACCTCCGGAGCCTGAAAATCGCCAAGGTAGCTCCCAAAATATCCAGAGTTGCGATCAGAGTGCTGCTGTCAGTTTTTTATATAATTTTGCGATCGCACGGTCGTGCCAATAAAGTGCACGACCGTTCACTTTTGAATCACTGTTCACCATACCGCGTGACATCATCAGATCTTGACCAGTCTTCAAATTCGCACGACCGTTCCATTGGTGGCACGATCGTGCATCTCCGGGTTAAGGTGGCACGTGCAGCTGCATTGGTGGTGCATCTCCGGGTTGGTGCTAGTCATCGGATCCGCACGGTCGTTCATTCAGTTGCAGGGTCGTGCATTGCCGAGAAGGCTTGCACGTTGGATCGCACTGGCTGTGCATCACCGAGAAGAGCTTGGTTGCCGGATCCGCACGGCCGTGCCAATCATTGCACGACCGTGCCAAACGCCCAGATCAGAATGTTCACAGAATGTTCGCAGCTTTGTCGTTTTGCTCGGAAAGTCCTCGTTTTCATCATCTTCTAGTCTGGCATGCTGTTTTAGGCCTGTAAACAAAAGTATACCTGATTAAGTATCCGATTCACGGTTTTACGGCCGAAAACGTATCAAATGGGGGTAAAATGGAGGACTAAAGTATGTGTAAATTGGTGTATATCAAGAAGTTCTTTCGGCCATATGCAAGTACTCGTCGTTCTCGTCTGGAGTGCTACCAGTTGCGAGCTGTTTAATAGTCGATGTAACCTTTTGCAATGGCGTAAAGCCCTTCCTACCTCGCGCATCAAGGGCCTCTTGAAACCATGAGTCGTCCGCTTCCACGTTGCTCACAATTTTTAGGAACAAACATTTCGACATACGGAACCCATGCCGAAAAATATATTCGTTGTGCATTTCGGGTCTTCGACAAAATAATCCGCCATGAATGTCTCATGCCCCACCTCAAGTTGACGTTCAATATATCTCCTTCGTTAGATGTGCCCGTGTCTTGAAGTTCGGCTTCTTCGGTGAGATTTTGGAAAAAAAAAAGTTACTATCGGATGAATCGTCGCTACTATCGGGTGGAAAAAACAACGGGAGTTCATCTGCGATTTTGTTTTGGAATGATTGGGTAAATGTTTGGTATTTTTTGGTTTGGTTGGGGTATAAATTTGAATGTATTTGGGTATGAATTATGTTGGGTATTTATAGTTTAATTTTAAAAAGAAAATATATTTTTTTTATTTAAACGGCTATATAGCCGTTGAGCATCACCCCAACGGTCAAACCATACATTTTGTCAATCGGTATCATGTCACCAATTAGGAAATATCACTGAGCGGTAAAGGGGGTTGGCGGCGGTGTTACCGCACGGCAAACCCACTTTACCACACCCCTTTGCCACCCACACCGTATACCCTAATATCAAATCCACCTTCTATCTCTCCTATGAAAATTTTCTCACTCTGTTCAAACTCTTTTTCTGTCTATAAATTAAAGGTTGCGGAAAAAGGCAGGAGGCGACGCCGTCGGCAAATGGAAGTTTGTGGTGGTAGAGGTGATGGCCGGAAGTATGAGAAAAGAAGCTTTTCGGCAAGGATCGCCCCCAGAGCGCTTGAGTTCGTTGATGAAAATCCCATATCCACCAAGGATCCTTACATGCAGCTGCCAATCTATTCAAATTACTCGTAATCGTTGGCAGAAAAGATTGTAGTGGAAACTCCCAACGACCACTCGTAACATCCACCTCCTCGCCCCGCTCTCTCTGTGTTTCTCTCTCTAAACTTTGGTGGCTTGTGTAGAGAGAGAATCATCATCAAAAACAAAACCAACGCTGACATCGTCGTCATCGGAAACCACCGGGAAGGACCACTTCGAAAGTACTGAAGAACTCAAAATGCAGGGTTTGCCTCTATTTTCTCTGAATGGAACGTTGATAAAGATTATAGATCACATCGTAGGGCTCAAATGAGAGATCAATAAAGTCTGTGGCCAAAGTATGAAAACTATAAACTTTATTGTTCATCAAAATTGGTAAATGTTATAGAGTTAATATTTGCAAGAATTATTTCTACCGGTAAATGTTATAGAGTTAATATTTGCAAGAATTATTTCTACGAGTGAGGATCAAATAGAAAGTTTGTTTTGGGTAGCAAGTGTAGGAAGCAATAATAGAGTGACACGTGTCAAAGTTGAAAAATCACAAGGAAGGACATTTTAGTCCATCCAAATTACTATCATATAACCCTAAATCAAACAAAACCTATCATAATCTTACAGTTCATCCAGCCATCATCACCACCACTACCGCACCACTCTACCACCACTAACCCCCCCCCCCCCCCCCCGACACTAGACTCGTAACACAAGCTTCGGAGACCTCCGCCACCGGCATGCCTTGCCGTCGTAGCCACCTCCACCATCTCGAAAATGGAGTATTGTTTTAGAGAAACGGAGTTGCTGAATGCCTTGTCGTCGTAACCACCACCATCTCGAAAATGGAGTATCTTTTTTAGAAGTGGAGCTGCTGTAGTGGAGCAAATGTGAATAACAAATGATATGAGCAAATTTGAAGGTGTGTTATCCTTTTTTAGTACATGAGTGGTTGTTTTTAATTGTTAGTATATAGGTGTGGGTTTTTTTTAATGGTGCTACTGCTCTTTATTTTACGCATCGCTTGCGGTATGCGCATATAATGTATATATGTGTGGGCCATCGGGGGGCAAAAGTAAAAGTGCACTAATTTTAACGTTATTTTACTAATTTCGTGAAAATAACGTTAAAAGTGGAGGACGGTTAATCATGCATCATGTGGTGGCGTTGATAGCTGAAAGACAAAAGGGTACATGCACTAATCGGTCTTTGTCCCGATTGCCGAGTGTTATGTGCCTTATGTCCAAGGCTTGATGCAAAACTACTATCGAGCTGGGGGTCTCACTGGAAGCAGCCTCTCTATTCCTACGGGGTAGAGGTAAGGCTGTCTACATCTTACCCTCCTCAGACCCTACCTTTGCTTTGCTATTGGTGGGATTTACTGAGTATGATGATGATGATGATGATGATGATGCTACTGCTCTTTATTTTGTGGGAATTAAGATGTAAAGTTGTTGTTATGTAAAACACAATTGTATAACATAGTAGTTTTTTTGTAAAACGCTTTGTGAGAATTAAGATGTAAAGTTGTTGTTATGTAAAACAAAATTGTATAACATAGTAGTTTTTTTGTAAAACGCAATTGTAAATGTATAACGTATCTTCGATTTTTCCATGTTGTTTGTAAATGCAGCTTTAAAACATAATCAATATATAAAACGCAGTTGTGTTTTTAGTCCATTACGTTTTATAAAACAATGAAGAAACATATTTTTTGTGTTTTATTTCCATTGTGTTTTAGAAAAAAAAACATATTTTTTTTTGTGTTTTATATAGTTCATTGCGTTTTAGGAAAATCACATTTTTATGTGTTTTTTGATACATTGCGTTTTAGGTAAAACACATTTTATGTGTTTTCAGTCAGTTGTGTTTAATATTAAACACATTCTTTTGTGTTTTATGGCCATTACGTTTTAGAAATAAATCATTTGTTATGTTTTAGTCAATTTCATTTTACAAAAAAAAAAAAAGACATTTCTTTGTGTTTTTCAGCTATTGCATTTTAGAAATAACACATTTCTTTTGTGTTTTTTGTCTATTGCGTTTTAGAAACAAGACATTTCTTTGTATTTTTTGTCAGTTGCATTTTAGAAAAAGTCATTTTGTTATGCGTTTTGTCCATTGCGTTTTACGCATCTGGGTTTTTGATTTTTTTTTTCAAAAATATAGCAATAGTATACTCGTTTTAAAGATAAAAAAAGCTCGTTTTTTTGTGCAATTTTTATAAAAAATAATATCGTATGAAATAGTTATTAACGTTTAAAAAACAATTCCTGAAAGTTTTCGCACCCCGGGAAAAAAATTTTTGGGTCCGCCACTGCCGTGTATAGAGTCAGGTATGGAGTAAGATCTGGGTTTTTTCGGGCCTGGTTACGTAGCCGGTTTTCTTGTGCACCACTAGTTACCTTTGTATGGTCTTATTTAATACAATGTTTCGACGTATGGCTTTTGTATAACCATAATTATTCCTAAGTTTTGGATTATTTACTAATGGCTTCTGTTTCCGATACCATCTTTAAAAGGAGGCATGATCAAAGGCTAAAAATGATTAGAATACAAAGGCTAAATGAAATTTTATCACAAGATGGATATCTATATAAATCACGTTACAAGGTTTAATATATTAAATTTAATTAATTATTTATTTATATATATTCTATTGGGTCTACTTACCAAAACTCAATAATTCGATGAATCCTAGACCTAATCAATTGTATTACTTGCGGACGTGCCCATAGTCCTAAACACACAAATTAGTGGGTTGAACTTACAAATTACCAGTTCTTTCAAAACTCAATCCGTTTGACCCGTTTGTTATTTCTATTACAGAAAGAAATGAGTTTCTTTTAAAGCTTTTAGAGCAGTGGTTGACCAATTTAGTCAACTCATCATCATCATCATACTCGGTAAATTCCACTAGGGGTGTGCATGGGTCGGTTTGGTTCGGTTAGGTTTTGACCTAAAACCATAACCATAACCGCAATGTTGATTAATGGATAACCATAACCCTAACTGATCGGTTATGGTGGTTATGGTTATTCGGTTTTGGTGGTTATAGTGGGTTGGTTATGGGTGGTTAACCGTGTATTTAGCTTAGCTAAAAATAGCTTATTTTTTTTAACATGGAATAAATTGTTATTGCATATTTGTATATATTAGTATATTACATAGTATTAAAAAATACATATAATCTATAATATTAATACCAATTATTATCGAGTATTCAAATAAAGTGATATGATACATTCCATAAATTCAAATAAACATTCAACCAAAACCATAAAACGATATAAAAAAAACCATAAATACTAAAAATCTTCGATAAAAAACATCAAATATTAAAAATATGCCGAAAAGTCCTAAATCCTACAAAGATTTATTACATGTCGGTTCGATTCGGTTATGATGGGTATGGAAAAAATGATAACCATAATCGACCCGCTACTTTCGGTTTTCAAAAAAACCATTAACCGACCCACCGGTTTTTTATTTGGTTCGGTTTTTTCGGTTCGATTTTGTCGGTCGGTTAAGATTCGGTTAATTCGTTTTTTTTTTTCACAACCCTAAATCCCACCAATAGCAAAACTAAGGTAGGGTCTAAGGAGGGTAGATGTAGACAGCCTTACCTCTACTCGTTAGGAATAGAGAGACTGCTTCCAGTGAGACCCCCGGCTCGAGAGTAGTTTTGCATCAAGCCTTAGACATAAGGCACATAACACACAGTAATTAAGACAAAGGCCGATTAGTGCATGTACTCCCTTGTCTTTCGGCTATCAACGCCACCAAATGATGCATATTAACCATCCCTCTCTTTTAACGTTTTTTCACAAAATTAGTAAAATAACGTTAAAATTAGTAAAATAACGTTAAAATTATTATATTATTATACTTTTAATATAATAATATAAGATGTTTTTTGGGATGTTAAAATGGTGATTTCTAGTGAAAGTTGTTAATTTTGACTCATCTTGGGTTCTTTTTTTGACCCACTCAGGAGATTCAAGATGCTATGTATTATTTAAAGTTGATAAGCCTTAGGATATTTGATGCAAAGTTTAGTCCTAACAATTACCAGGTCCATAATTTTCCAGCATTCATTTAGGAAGTTGTTCTTAGTGATCATAATACTTACCCGATCCATAATTAACTTGGATTTTTGACAAACTTAACCCTGTTATTATCCAAAAATCACTGTAAATTTCAAGATATATAATCACCTTTGGGGATTTGATACCTATGATCTTATCACATATCTGAGCTGTTTTGATCTTTTTTCTTTGTGGGTATGGGACCTTATGCATATGAAGTGTCATCATATTTCCCCACCTGTAACAAGCTTCTCTTGAATGGCCGTACTGCTGCATTCTCGAGCTCAACAAAAACAGACCATTTTAAACTCTTGCAGCCTAGTTTCTCACTATTGGTAGGTTAGTGCTAGTTGACGAAATTAAACACCACCAACTATTATCCACTTTATTGGTCAAAAAGAAGAAGAATTAATTACAAAGACAGAAAACAAAACACTAATCTGTTGCTAACTAACGATTAACAACTTATTTTAAATGTTAGCATGTAACTATGCACCTACAACCTCTCAACTTTAAACTCCTTGACACAACTATATAGAACTTAAGAAAAGTTGACTAACATGTTGACTTGACTTAACAGTATTCATGCTCAGCTTCAAGTAGTTTTCTTTTTACACTATATTTTAGTTGGAAATGTGAGTATATTACTGATATTTGTTCATTATTAATTTTCACAATATGAACTTATAAATCATTTAGTTTATATAAATTATGATTTGTTACTTACATCTTAAAGTTACACTACAATGCATGTGGACAGTGGACTAGAGGTTCATTGGACCAAAAATTCTTAACGGGCCAAAGGCCCAAAACTGTTTACAGAGAAGCGGGCCACACTCTTAGTGGCCTTGTGA
The DNA here is from genome assembly GCA_030545235.1 of Helianthus tuberosus. Classification (NCBI taxonomy): domain Eukaryota; kingdom Viridiplantae; phylum Streptophyta; class Magnoliopsida; order Asterales; family Asteraceae; genus Helianthus; species Helianthus tuberosus. The sequence continues at coordinate 153,906,556 of CM060427.1, read as the reverse complement.
GTCTTAAGCCCAAAATTATATGAAAAACCTGTTAAAGATTTTTAATATATACGGTTAGGCATATATCACTAGATAAAGTGTTCGGATGTAGGGTCATCTCAGTGCACGAATCAAATTAAATCGCATATTCGTAGTTTTTGTTATTATTCTTTAAATCCTGCTTTTTGATGTTATTATATTGGTTGAGTACCTTTACATCTTGGAATAGAATTTTGATTGCTTCATCTTGGAATAAAAAATATACTAAAGTAAGATAAAAAGAAAACTTGTTAAAAGAGCAATGCCTATATTGTATGAAACTCGAATCCAATACCTAACCCACTAACAACCCAACCATTTTTAATTTGAAGTTTTATGCTCACACAAAAATTGGTATTTATATCATTAGCAAACATGACATTATAGTCCATAAACACAGTCTGAAAAACCAACTTACTCTCATTCCCATTTCACTGTTAACAATGGCTGATGCTGCTGTTTCTGCCCTTGTCAAACTCGTATTTGAGAAGCTTGGTGAGGTAGCTGTCAAGGAATATGCTCGCGCTCAGGGTATTCACTCCGAGCTCGAGAATTTGCAGAGAGAACTGTCCCAGATTCAAGCTCTGCTTCATGATGCTTCTGAAAAGGAAGTAACTGAAAAATCTGTTGGACTATGGCTTAATAGTCTCCAGCATTTGGCTTATGATATCGAAGACGTACTCGATGATGTGGCTACGGAAGCCATGCGTCTTGAGCTGACCCAGGAATCAGGAGCAAGCACAAGCAAGGTAAGAAAACTGATTGTCCCAACTTGCTGCACAAATTTCTCACTAAGTCATAGGTTGTCTCCCAAGATAGATAGTATTACCATCGAGTTACAACGTCTATATAAAGAAAAAGGTGAGCTAGGTTTGACTGTGAAAGATGGAAAACAGAAAGATCCTAAAAGAGGAAACGAAACCTCTTTGCTAGAATCTGATGTTGTAGGAAGAGAAGGTGAGAAAAAGAGATTGCTGAAGAAGTTGTTAGGGGGTGATGGGTCATCTAAGGAAAACTTTAGCATAGTACCCATAGTTGGAATCGGTGGGGTTGGTAAGACCACTCTGGCTAGACTTTTGTATAATGATACACAGGTGCAGGCTCACTTTCAACTCAAGGGATGGGTTTGTGTTTCTGATGATTTTGATATTCTTAAGATAAGCAATAGCATCTTTCAATCTATGACTAGAGAAAACAAGAAATATGATGATTTAAATCAGGTTCAAAATGCTCTTACAGAGCAACTTAAAGACAAACGTTTGTTAGTAGTACTTGATGATGTGTGGACTGAGAGCTATGACCTATGGGAAAACCTAGTGCGACCATTAAATTCAGGGGCCCCAGGAAGTAGGGTAATCATGACAACCCGTAAGGATAAGTTGCTCAAAACAATAGGCTTTAACCATCTAGACCTACTAAAGAGTTTGTCCTCTGAAGATGCTTTGTCTTTATTTGCTTTGCATGCATTGGGTGTGGATACCTTCGATCCATACCCAAACCTTAGGGAAAAGGGTGAAGCTATTGTGAAAAAGTGTGGTACTTTGCCTTTGGCTTTAAAAGCAATTGGAAGACTACTAAGAACAAAAACAACACCTGAAAAATGGGACAACGTGTTAAGTAGTCAGATATGGGATTCTAAATATGTTGGTGATCTTCCTGAAGATTGGAAGGTGATTTTTCCGGCCCTTATGCTAAGCTATCATGACCTTTCTGCAAATTTGAAGCGGTTGTTTGCATATTGTTCCTTGTTCCCTAAGGACTTCTTGTATGACAAGCAGGAGTTAGTCTTATTGTGGATGGGGGAAGGGTTTTTAAACCAATCAAATGCAACCAAGTCACAAGTAGACTTTGGCCTAGAAGATTTTGAAGCATTGTTATCAAGGTCTTTTTTTCAGCATGCACCTAATGATGAATCTTTATATGTGATGCATGACCTGATGAATGACTTGGCCACATTTATCGCCAAAGATTGTTTTTTAAGGTTTGAGAATCATACCAAGCTGGGGAAGGAAGCTCTGACGAAGTACCGTCATATATCATTTATTCCTGAGGGATACGAAGCTTACAAGAAGTTTGAGCCATTCAAAAGGGCAAGAAGTCTGAGAACATTGTTGGCAGTATCTATGGATCAAAATGAAATAAGGTACCTTTCCAGTAAGATTTTGGTTGACTTACTTCCTCAGTTACCACTATTAAGGGTTCTTTCTTTGAGTGGCTATGAGATAAGTGAGGTACCAGATTATATTGGTAGTTTGAAGCACTTGAGATATCTTAACTTATCTCGAACTGACATCAAAGAGTTACCAGAGAACATTGGTAATCTTTTTAATCTACAAACACTGATCATTTTTAACTGTTGGAGATTGATTAAGTTGCCTAAAAGCTTCTCAAAGCTCAAAAAGTTGCAGCATTTTGACTTTAGGAATACTCCGTCTCTTATACAGTTTCCCTTGGGGATTGGTGAGCTGAAAAGCCTACAATCTCTCACCAAGATTGTCATTGGAGGAGATGGTGGGTTTGCTATAACGGAGCTTAAGGGATTAAATAATCTCGGTGGGGAACTTTCCATTGAAGGGTTGTGCAAAGTGCAAAGCGCAGTGGATGCACATGAGGCAAAATTATCTCTAAAAAAGCTTACTAAGTTAGAGCTGAATTGGGGGGAGGGTTCTCAACATGGAACACCTCAAAAGGAGGTTCTCGAAGAGCTGAAACCTGATAGTGAATGGTTGAAAGAGCTTTCTATTGATTCATATTCGGGAATAGAGTTTCCGAAATGGGTTGGGCATCCTTCTTTTCATCGGTTGGTTTATGTGTCGATAAGTGACTGTAAAAACTGTAAATCTCTACCACCACTTGGGCAACTACCTTCACTTAAGGAGTTGTATATAAGTAGCATGCCTAATGTTAAATTCATAGGTTCGGAGTTAACAGGGACCAACCAGCTAACTGTTGCTGCCTTCCCTTCACTTGAAATCCTTTGGTGTTCAGATATGCAAGGGTGGGAGGTATGGTCAACTAATAATGAGGAATGGTCAACCAATAGGGATGTTTCCGTGCTTCCGTGTCTTACAGAACTTCATATAGTAAAGTGCCCCAAAATGATTGAATTCTCACCTGAAGCACTACCCGCACTTGAATATTTATGGTTTGAAGATATGTTGGGGTGGAAGATGTGGTCAACCAACGATGCAGTTTTTCCTTGCCTTCGTGAGCTTCATATAAAAAATTGTCCTGAATTGATTGATGTCTCAGCTGAAGCACTACCTTCGCTAAGGGTTTTAGAAATTGCTAATTGTGGCGATGGTGTGTTGAGAAGTCTGGTTCGGGCAGCTTCATCAATTACTAAGTTGAAAATGAGTTCTATTTCAGGGCTTACTAATGAGGTGTGGAGAGGTGTTATAGAGCGCATTGGGGCAGTTGAAGAAGTAAGTATTGAGAAGTGTCATGAAATAAGATACTTGTGGGAATCAGAAAAAGAGGCGAGTAAGGTTCTTGTGAATATAAAGAAAGTGTATGTATCCGAATGTTCAAATTTGGTGAGTTTAGGAGAGAAAGAAGAGGAGGATAATTTGGGGGGCAGCAGCCTGTCATCTCTTAGAATTTTGAAGGTATGGCATTGTGATAACATGGAGCATTGCTGTTGTCCAAATAGCATTGAAAAATTGAATATCTTGAGATGTAGTTCACTTACACATGTCTCGTTCCCAACAGCAGCAACAGAAGGAGGAGGGCAGAAACTCAAGTCACTTGATATATCTGGTTGTGAGAAACTAATGGAAAAGATTAGCAGCGCAAGCATGCCCATGCTTGAAAGCATAAGGATATGCAATTGGACCAATTTGAAATCAATCATGCAATTGGGTAACTTCATTTACCTCGCTGAGTTGTATCTATACAATTGTCCAAGTCTTGAGTCATTTCCTGACATTCCACTGCCTGTTCTCACTCATTTGATAATAAAAGAATGTAACAGCATGGAGTCATTGTCTGCCCTTCAAATGAAGAATCTCAGCTCATTACAAGATTTGAGAATCACAAATTGTACAGGTATTGATTCTTCCTATCATGGTGGGGTTTGGCCCCCCAATTTGTGTGCCCTTCAAATAGGGGGGTTGAAGAAGCCCTTGTCAGAGTGGGGCCCTCAGAATTTTCCATCTTCCTTTGTTGAGCTAGTGTTATGTGATGAAGCCTATGTGAGGAATTTTAGACAATTATCCCACCTTTTCCCCTCTTCTCTTACTAAACTTAGCATATGGAATTTTGAGAAACTGGAATCACTTTCAATGGGACTCCAACACCTCACCTCCCTCCAACATCTCACCATTTTTTACTGCCCTAAGTTGAAACATCTTCCAAAACAGCTGCTTCCTTCACTTTTGAGTTTGACAATACATAAATGCCCATATCTGAGAAAAAGGTGTGAAGGAAGAGGATCCCACTACGATCCCCTCATCTCTCATGTCCCCAAAATCCATATAGACTGGAGGTACTTTTTAATTATATAACCTTTTGACTCCTTTTAGGTTTTTTCATATGTGTGAATTATATATTTTATTTTGATTTCATTTAAGCTACAAATTTTACACAGTCTCAAGACAATTAAGTAAATTATTAAGAAATTATGAGATTTCTTAATATCTTTGTGACACATTTTTTCTTTCTAGTTTCTGAAAGAGGCTAGCAGAAACTGAAAATGGCAGTTTGTTCAGAAAGTGGAAGAGACTCTTAGGCTGAACGGTATGGTGACGGATGAAGACGGAGGGGGGGGGGGGGGGGGGGGATGGGGGTGACGGAGAGGACGTCGAGAAGAAAGAAAGGGGGCCCCACCAGTTTGCTCCGTCGCAAACGTCTGAATTCGGACGATGGGGACGGGACGGAGGGGGGGGCGGGATGGGGTGACGCCGGCGCCGGGCGGAGACGGGGTGGACGACGCCACCATACCGAGCAGCCTTAAGGAACAAAATAGAGCTTCTGGAACCTGGTTAGTTTATTTTTTTTTAAACATTATTTTGCTATGCTCATGACAGTCGCCAAAAAAAATGTTTTTTTTAGTCTTAAAAAGTCAAAACTTTTTTTACTTTCTTTGCAGGTTTTACTTTGTTAACAATATTTTCAATGGATAATTGGATATATCAAAAGCATGATATCCTGAACCCAGAGGTAGATGACATATATTCAAAGATGGAGAAAGCAAGGTTTTGTGAAACTCTGATTTTTACAGATTCAACATTTGACTTTTTAAGTCGTAGGTCAACTCACAAAATAGAGTAAGTTAGAATTAATTGTTTGTAAAATTAATTGATTTGTGTGTTGGGAAGAACTAAAGGAGACGAGGATTGTGATGTAGGATCACATGATAGTTGAATTAGTTTTAATATTAAACTGTTTATAGTTTCGATGCAGGAAACCAAATATTGAATATTGAAAGAATAGTTGCTGAAGTTAACTTGGGAGCTACCTGATCAAAACATAAAAAGGTTTTGACTCAACTGGGCTGTAGCTACGTTTAATTCAGTTGCAGAAGAGGAACTTGGGTTGTTAGTATTGGGTTATAGCCGGGTCGAAACCGGGTTTTGCAAGAACGGGTCAAAAGGGTTGTTGAAGAATTGGTCTTGGTTGACCGGAAAAGGAGTTGAACGTGTGAAATATAGCAACTTGTTAACGTTGGAATACTATATTATCGGATCGTGGAATATTGGCAGATATCAAGCATGTGTGATTTTGTTTTCCTATAACTAATGTAGTTGCAGTAGTTTGTTTTCTACACTCATTTTTATTTAGAAAGTTTGCAAGCAGAAAACCTTTGTGTTAAACTGTTAATAATCGCAGAATACAAGTTTCTCTTGTTCACAATGAACCACTTGTTTAGCTTCTTATATTTAACTCTGATGCAATGTATTTGTATTTGGCGCTTTAATTTTTGTTGAGTTATGACACATGAGTTCATATTTATTCTTGTGATTATCGTTTGGTTTTGTTAATAGACTAATGATTTTTTGTTGAATCTCTTGATGATGTCTTCCCACCCTAGATAAACTCTAGATGTGTAATTGATGTCTGTTGGTTCAGTTAGCTATTAATAGTGCCTAAAGTTAGTCAATCAAACAATATGTTGTAACATCTCAACATAATATTAAAGGTGAGCTGAATTAATTAGAATAAAAGAAAGTTGATTTGGGATGTTACTGGATTAGTGTGAACCACCCTTACAATGCCTACAAGCTGTTTGATGAAATGCCTTAAGTGTGTATTTGGTATAATTTGGAGATTTTTGCTTTAGTATCTTTGTAAGTTAATTAATACAAAGGCTAAATGAAATGTTATCATTTGTTAAAATATTTTCTTAACACAAATGATGTAAAATTTAGATTCTAAGATCAAGCAATCTGTTTTAGTTATACAGTTAGTGCAGAATTGCAAATTTTTGGGTCTAATTACCAAAGTTAATAAATTGGTCAATCCTAGATCAAATCAATTGTATTCACTTGTGGATACAAATTTCCACTTCTTTCAAATTCAACCTGTTAGACCCGTTTGTTGTTTTTCAAAACAGCATATATTTTTAATTAGAAACAAAAAGAGTACTTTTATTTATTCTTATTTCATTGTAATGGCCTACTAAACATCAAAAGAGGTCGTGTTTGGTTGCAACAGTGATAAAAAGGTCATGATAAGTTGTACAAAAAAGTATGAGAAAATGAAGTTTAATAAAAGTCTAACTTAACTGAGGCATTTCATCGAACACATGGAGTAAATACTTGAAACAAACATAGCATTGATGAATATTTGATTTTGGAATGCAAACGGTAGAAAAGCATCTGGATTTGAAGGAAATTAAAGCTATTATGAAACCGTACCTTTACAAAAGTAGAAAATGTTGTCTAATTGAAGCAGTGGCGGCGGTGGTTGTGGACGTTCACCGGAGATGGTGGTTTGCGATGTGAAAGAAGAAGAAGAAGTAAACACGGAAACGATGGGGCTGATTTGCAGGGTAGCTCTTGGGTCGGGCCAGACCCGGTTCAGGTCTTCAACTAATCAGGTTTTTTTTTTTTTCTTTAAATACAAAATAAACATTTTCCCATTTAATTTTAACTAGTAAAATCTAGGGATGGCAATAGGTCGGGTTTGGGACGGGTTTAGGTAATCTTAAACCCAAACACGGTTAGATAAGTTTGTCCCAAACCCGTCCTAAAACCCATTGGGTTTCTAGTAGGTAAATACCCATCGGGTATCGGGTATACCCGCAGGTTTCGGGTAAACCCGTTAATTTAAAAAGATTACTCGTTGGGTATACTCATCTCAAAACCCATTAGGTATGTATCGGGTAACTACTAAACGGTTACATTTTCTATTGTCATTATAAAAATATATATTAAATTACTACAATGTATACAAGAATACCTATATGTGTAAAAAATGGATGTATCATATATATACATACTAGTATTAAGCCCCCGCGTTGCGGAACCTTAAAGTCCACACGTATGTTGTGGTGTGTTAACTTATAAAATTTAGAATAAAACATAAAACGGAAAAACTTGCGAATGATGAAAAGTATAAGGAACCAAAGTTGAAAGTAAAGAAATGCTGTGGTTAAATTACAAAGGATGAAAATTATTGGTTAAATGTAAAAATATCAAAACGGTTAAAATGCAAAAGATAAGATGTTTTTTTTTTTGTTAGAGCCAAAAATCAATTTATAAAAAAAAAGAAAAAACGAAAACATAAACATGGAGTACGATACATATGTAACACAAAAGAACCTAGTCAAAAATCAATTTATAAAAAAAAAAAAAAACGAAAACTTAAACATGGAGTACGATGCGTATGTAACACAAAAGAACCTTGTAAATTAAAATTTTAATTTAATTTGAGAATTTCCATATCTTATAATAAAAAATTTAAGAATTAATGTTGACTAGTCTTAGCTCTCCCGCGTTGCGGTGAGGGGGTAAAACCGTGCTACCAGTGTTGCAGGGAGATATAAAACCATGTTAAGTAGTAACCAAACGACGATCAAAACCGGGAAAAAACATAAAATAAAAACACAAGTTTCTAGCACCAAGTGGCTCACATGACATAAAATGTAGTCAAAATAGAATTTATACCAACACGTATTAGAAAGTCGAGGAGGTAAAAAAACGTAAGGAACCAAATGTGACCACCAAACACAGTGCTAAGTACCAACAGAACTTCGACCAAATCCGGAAAAAACGTAAAACAAAAGTAACAAAAACTAAACTCATTTAATTTTTGTGGCAAAAATATAAAAAATGAAAGTTTTAATACAAACATACATACAAAAGACAAAACCATAAAAAGACAAAAAAAAAATCACTATCCTCACAATGTTATGAATTAATATATATAGATAATTTGATGGATAAAAGCCTAATGAATTTTTATTTGGGTTCAATTTAAATTTTATTTGTGATAATTTAAAAGGTAAAATGATAGGAATAGTAATGAAAAGAATTGACAAAACTTTAAGATTTTATATATATTTTTTTTAATATTATGTGAAAATATAATTAATCTCGTTTTCTTCTTATTCAAGATGATAATCCTTTTAACACAAAAGATCCTATCTTTTTATATTATATATCTGATTTAGCATAAAAGTTAATTAAAATAACACAAAAGATCCTATCTTTTTATATTATATATCTGATTTAGCATAAAAGTTAATTAAAAAAATCAATATTAACCATAATATATATTAAATTAATTAGGTATTGACATGAAACATTTTTGGACTCTTTTATTGGACTAAATAATTTTACATAGGGGTAAAATATCAGTTTAGAAACTTTGTATCTGATATCAAACTATATAATGTACTAATTTTTAATTTGGGTTAATCTGTACATTTTTAAATTTTAATTTACAATGACAATGATAATGATTTTTTAAATTAAACAGCATTATTTAAAATTATTTATTAGAATTAAAATAAAGATAAAGATAAATGATATTTATGCATTAATCATTAAAAAAATGCAAATTGGAAAATAATAATCTCACCTTTGTGAAATTGGCCAATAATAATCCCAAGTCAGGAATTAGCCACCAATAATCCCACCTGGTCCATTTTTTTTTGTAAAATACTCCAAATGCTGACGTGGCACCTTTTACAAAAGTACTTGTGGAGTATTTTACAAAAAAAAAAATGGACCAGGTGTGATTATTGGTGGCTAATTCCTGACTTGGGATTATTATTGACCAATTTCACAAAGGTGAGATTATTATTTTCCAATTTGCCTTAAAAAAATAATAAAATACAATTAAAAATTTTAACATTGAAGGAGAATATGCCATGTGGCATTAAGTGAAGTCTTTTATTAGAATTTAGATTTAGATTTAATAATATAAAAGAAATTATATCGGGTATACAATCGGGTAAATGGGTACACTTTATCGGGTAATTGGGTTGGGTAAACGGGTATATCACTAAATCCCAAACCCGTCCCAAACCCGCGAAAAAAATAAAAACTATTCCCAAATATGTCCCAAACCCGATTAACCGACCCTAAACCCGTCCCAAATGTGTCGGGTTTCGGGTTTATCTAGCGGGTTTGGGTTTGATTGCCATCCCTAGTAAAATCCCCGCGCTTCCGTTTAGAAAAAAGAAAAGATTTTTCTAATAAAGTATTGGATGTTTTTTAACGTCCACGGGGGACATTGTAGCAACGTTTTTTTTTTTACCTTCCATATAATTCGAGTATACCAAATTAAGATATCGTATATTTAGTAAGTAGAAATGTAGAATCAATTTATTCTATTATAGTCTAAATAAGAAGTGTTTTTTAAATATGACTTGATATTCGATATTACCTTATTTGATTTTGATTTCTCTAACATTTTCTATAAAAAAAAGTTATATAATTTATATTAGAAAATGTAAAATGAAACAAACAATTTATTCTAGCCTAAGAAGGATGCATTTTTCAAGTATGACATGATATTTGAAATTACCTTATTCTGTAAATAACTCTTTTTTTTTAATTTATAATCTGTAATATTATTTTAAATGATAAATATAATGTATATGTATAAGGATATGCTCAAAATGAAATAAGTTAAAAAGATTTACCGGTCGCTTTGATTTTTATTTATCTCTAATCTTTTTAGGTGTATAATTTCTTTAGAAGCGAGAAAATGAAAGAGTTTGATAAAATATCAAAATAAAAATAAACTGATAAGAAAAAACTAAAGTTGCAACCACACTCAGTGCTCTCTTGTCTTCTAGTCAATTAAAATTTTTAATCTCTTAATATCATATCCACTTTCTATCTCTCCTATGAAAATTTTCTCACTCTGTTCAAACTCTTTTTCTGTCTATAAATCAAAGGCAGCGGAAGAAGGCAGGAGGCGACGCCGTCGGCAAATGGAAGTTTGTAATGGTAGAGGTGATGGCCGGAAGTATGAGCAAAGAAGCTTTTCGGCAAGGGCCGCCCCCGGAGCGCTTGAGTTCGTTGATGAAAATCCCATATCCACCAAGGATCCTTACATGCAGCTGCCAATCTATTCAAATTACTCGTAATCGTTGGCAGAAAAGATTGTAGTGGAAACTCCCAACGGCCACTCTTAACATCCACCTCCTCGCCCCTCTCTCTCTGTGTTTCTCTCTCTAAACTTTGGTGGCTTGTGTAGAGAGAGAATCATCATCAGAAACAAAACCAACGCTGACAGCGTCATCATCGGAAACCACCGGGAAGGACCACTTCGAAAATACTGAAGAACTCAAAACCCAGGGTTTGCCTCTATTTTCTCTGAATGGAAAGTTGATGAAGATTATAGATCACACCGTAGGGCTCAAATGAGAGATCAATAAAGTTTGTGGCCAAAGTATGAAAACTATGAACTTTACTGTTCATCAAAATTGGTAAATGTTATAGAGTTAATATTTGCAAGAATTATTTCTACTGGTAAATGTTATAGAGTTAATATTTGCAAGAATTATTTCTACGAGTGAGGATCAAATAGGAAGTTTGTTTTGGGTAGCAAGTGTAGTAAGCAATAATAGAGTGACACATGTCAAAGTTGAAAAATCACAAGAAAGGGCATTTTAGTCTATCCAAATTAGTCTCATATAACCCTAAATTAAATAAAACCTATCAGAACCTTACAGTTCATCCCGCCATCATCACCACCACCACCGCCACCACTCTACCACTACCAACCCCTCCGTCACTGGACTTGTAACACAAGCTTCGGAGACCTCCGCCACCGCCACCGCATGCCTTGCCGTCGTAGCCACCTCCACCATCTCGAAAATGGAGTATTTTTTTAGAGAAACGGAGTTGCTGAATGCCTTGTCGTCGTAACCACCACCATCTCGAAAATGGAGTATTTTTTTTTTTTAGAAATGGAGCTGCTGTAGTGGAGTAAATGTGAATAACAAATGATATGAGCAAATGTGAATAATAAATGATATGAGCAAATTTGAAGGTGTCTTATCCTTTTTTAATACATGAGTGGTTGTTTTTTGTCACACCCCGATATTTCCACGTATTACCGGTGGGCCCGGTGGTGAGTATCGTGACGTAGTTGATATCATCATAGTCAAAGTATCACAGTTTAAATGCACAGCGGAAGCTAAAGATAATAACATTACAACCAGAATGAAAGTAATATCAATTATTACAAAAACGGTTGTAAGGGATCCACAGGAGGATCAAAGTTAAAAAGAACATTGTTCAACAGATTTATAAACATCTAACCTTGCAAGACTCTTTATTGTTGCTAGGAGAAGCCAGCCTATTCCGCTTAGTACCTGCACTTAGCCTTTTTGGAAAATACGTCAGCTTTCACTGGTAAATACAATTAACCGACTCATTTTGAAAATGTTTAAGAAAATTGATTTGAATACACAAGGCACAAAATATCTTTTATAACTTGGGATAATTATTTAAAAATAAACTTGTTAAAGAATTACATGTTTATTATACGTTCAGTAGCCCGGGCTGAAAACCGGGTTAAAGATTAATAGACACACCACATAATATATCCCACGGCGAGTTATTCTCGAACAGGTGGGCACATTATTTTACATACGCACTGGCAGGTGTATGCCTACACCCCGTGCTTAAGTCGTGGCCATTTCAATGAATGAGCCGAGGATATCCATGACATGGTCATTAACCCCCCCCCCCCAAGTCTTAGAATAAACAAAACAGATTAAACGGGTTATCTCAATAATTTAACCTTCATACGATTAAAAATTTAATACCCGACCAAGCGGTATTTTATATACCGTACTCCAAGCCCGTATAAGGGAAAATAAGTTAAAAGTATTTACCTGAGCAAATTATACAAATTTATCCCAGCCGTACAAATCAGCAAGTGCAAATATCTTTTACTGGTCTCCTAAATCTGGAACGAATTTTTAATAACCTATTAGATTCCTAACGGGTCTTACATAAGTTTAAACTTAGACCGGTTAGTTTTAAAGGAAGGTATACGGTTCAAAACGCAAGATTAAGCGAAGACCGGATTAGAATGTGGTTTAGACCCGACAAGTATGAAGACTTGTATAATATGGGTAAACTAAACACATTCTGGATTTTGAAGTGAAAATGATAAGGTTTGACCCGTTTCGGTTAATTTATGCAAACTAGTTACATAAACCGTACCGAACGCGATAAATGCATAACGGGTAACCAAAAGAATCATGAACAGGTTTCCTAAGTTAACATGCCTTAAATATGTTGTGATATCAGTAGGATACCTTCCATTATGCCCAAAACGGATTTAAAATCAATTTAATCCCCGTAGGGGTATTTTGGTCATTTTAAGGATTATAAAAGAGGTTAAATATTAATCTGAGGTTCTGGTCTAAAAAGATCAGTAAAAATATTAAATTTAATAAGTTATATCAGTAGGGTATTGCGTATATGTGAAAATTTTCATTTATAACCAAACTATGCACCGTATGGGCATTTTGGTCATTTCACATAGGCTTTAAAGGTCAAAATGGAAATCTGAGTTTAAAACTTTATCTTACTGTTAAAATATAAAAAATTACTTAAAACATCAGTAGGTATTAAGTCTTATATGCCAAAAATAGTTTTAACCCATACTATGCGTTTAAAACGCGTAAAAGTCGGTTTTAAGCGATTCTCAGGTTATAATAGGAAATCTGAGTTTTTGATCAGTTTATAAAGTTTAAAATATTATATTTATCATATAAAATCAGTAGCAAAAATTTTGGTATCAGAAATGTTATGTAAAACTCATTTTATTAGCAAAAAGGGTATAACCGACAATTACCGAATCAAAGCAAGAACCATATGCCATGATCAGTTTAAAAATAAATAAAAATGTTTAAAAATCCCAAAATATTATATTACATCAGTGGGTAAAAGGTTTGGTGTAAAAATGTGGGTTTAGATAGGCTTTATGCTAATTATGCCGTTTAATTAATAAAAAGCTTTCAAATTACGATATTGAGCATAACTCCTAATTTAGACCTCAAACTGATGTAAAATTTTTAGGACATGTTTATAAATCAGTAATAAAGGTTTTTGTCCTCTCAAATTTTCAAAAATCTCGTTTTAATGTCAAAAGGGCATAATGGTCAATCTTAGGCACTTAACGGAAATATGCAATGAACTAGGATTACAAAGGAACCGCATTGTATAAACTCATAGGGTTATACTAACATGTAACGTGGTCCTAATGGAACCCTAAGGCATTTCTAAAACAATCTAAATCGGGTCAGAACTGAAAGTTAAAGCAAAAGTCTACTTTTGCGACTTTCGGTTCCGAACCGAGCCTAAACTCAAAATTGTCGGGTTGAACATGCTTAGACATGTTCTTACATTAATTACCAAGTTATATAAGTGTTAAAACAGGTTTCATGGCTTCTACATTGTTAATTATGAGTTTATTTGCAAAATAGCTTTCTGTTGACTTTTTAATATTAAGTTTGACCCGACAATTGACCTAGTTAGAGTGGAAATCAGAGGGTTCCCTTTTAAGGGTTTATTACCCACATAATTACCAACTTATAGCCACTTTCAATTCGAGAAATGACTGGACCATTAGTGATTAATCACTAAGTCAAAGCTTAATTACGACGGCTTTGACTTTTGGTCATTAGACTAATAAAACATGCACTAGAGAGGCTAAGATTGCTTACAAAGGCCCTTAGCACGAACCCGATCCGAACCGACCCGTTGCGATCCGAAACCTGTCCCGTGCGGAAACCCGTGTCGGCCCGAACCCTATCCGAACCGACCCGTTCCGATCCAAAACCCGCCGCGTGCCAAAACCCGTCTCGGTCCGAAACTCAATTCGAACTGAAACCGTTCCGATCCAAAACCTATTTCGTGACGTAACCCGTCTTGTGCGGATACTTGTGCCGGCCCGAAACCCATACTGCTCCGAAATCTGACCCGTTTCTTTAAGGTGCTAACCCGCATCGACCCATTTCTTTAAAGTTGTCGACCCGCTTTGACCCGAAAATAACAAGATGGAATTTCAATTGACCCGTTGTGACCCGTTTAGTTAAAATATCTTACCCAAACTAACCCATATAATTTTAAAAGCAACCCAAATTAACCCACTTGAAAGCCTTTGGGTCAAGATTGCCACCTCTAATTGTGAGGTTGCTTTCCAAACCTAAATTGCTATTTCGAAACAATTGAACTCAAGAAAAGGAAAGTAGTAATCGTTAAGTTATCCATGCATGTATACAAAAAGTGAAAACTTGATGCAGAAACTTTGAGATGCTTAGAGATGGTTCTTTACATATTACATACAAATACATAAATCAACATCAACTAATAGTAATAAAACGGGTCAAACGTCCTATAGTACAGTGAATCAAAATTAAAACATTATTTCTGCAAGTTGGTGCAATGATATGCATTCAACCATTGGTACACAAGAACAACCTGATATGGTATTCAACTATATAGTTAATTTAGTGTATCCAAGCATTGAGCTAAAAACATCATTGCTGCAGACTGCAGTTTGTTACAGTTGACTTTTTTTTCCAACCATTGGTCTATGGAATTAGCAACCATTTCATGAGCATTTACGTAAATTAATCAGAACAAAATCACAAAATCTTATTATTATATAACCATATCATATTATTACAAAGAGTTACAAGAACATTTACAAGACAATGAGCAGCACAAAACAATATTTTTGAAAAGGACCATACTGCTGCATTTTCGAGCTCAACGTAAAAAGGGCGAGGACGCATGCTTTATATTCTGCAGCACCATCTTGAACTTTGTAGCTCTTTATATGTTTATTCACAAGTTTCTCACTAGTAGCATCCGTCTCACTAAGTTGGTGCTCATGCTCAGCAAATTGTGTCTGTGATTACAAAATAAAAATATAAACAATATTCACCTTGAACTTTGTAGCTCATTTGTAGTTTGAAGCCCTTATATAGGCATGCATGCAACGTAAACTAAGCTCCATTCAAAACAGCAAACTAACTACTACAACACGTGCTATCACCTATTCAAAAGGAACCCTCACTCAAACAAAAATCCAAACGTTAAATTTGACTACTTAATACTTATTCAAACTAAATTACTAAACAAATAAATAAACTGCAACTGAACCAGCTGACCCAGATGACCCGTTTGACCAATACCCGTCGACCCGTCATGTTAAGATTATCCAACAGATGTGTATTCAAAATAAAACGTTAAATAGCATAATAGAAGCCAGTGTCAAAAACATAACTCTGTATGATGATTTCTTTTCCAACCATTCAGACAAAGCTCACCCTGTTAAATTATTTGAAAAATAGAAAATTGTCCCAAGAACAGATGATTTCTTTCCTTGTGGGCGTTGGCCTCCCAATTTGTGTTTCGAATTAATAGGGGGGTTGAATAAGCCTTTGTCAGAGTGGAGCCCTTAAAATTTTCCAACTTCCCTTGTTCACCTGAAGTAACGTTGCGAACATGTCAGTAATTTTAGTCAATTGTCCCTTCTTCTTCCTTCCACTCTTACAGAGCTTTGACTTGAAATTTGATAAACTGGAATCACTTTCGGTTGGACTCCAACACCTCACATCCCTTCAGCATCTCATCATTAACACCTACCCAAAGATAATACATCATCAACATCACACGACATCATCATCATATCACATCCTTCACATCATCGATCATGCTTTCAGCATTCTACCAAGCTTCGGAAGATTGTTCGCACATCATGAGCGGCTAGTCGTCCCGTGACCGTCTCCGGGAATAGGGTTTGTGTTTAAACATTGGGTTGTTTATTGTTACGATTTTTGGATTAGGATTCGATTAAACTTTCGGTTAGTCGTTCCTATTGTTTTTGTTTTGATTAAACAATATTTGATTATCGTATTCATTCGTGTTCATCAATTATTTGGTTTGTTCATTAACAACCGGGATTAAATTCTAGGATGTCATTGCTTTAAACCTTTAATCATTGAACCGGTTAATGTTTATGAAATCTAAAATTGGTAATTAATTGGATTACTATTCATTTGCATCAATCTTTCGGTTTCGATCGTGGATCATTGCAATCAAATATATTGTCCGTTAATTATTTATCTAAACAAGTTTTCAAATCATGTCTATGTGATTTCCAACTGGTAGTAACTAAGCAACCTGATTTTCTACATAACCTGAAAACCCGGAGATTGGTCTCTCTTCTCAAAATTGTTTACAACCATAATTTACATTTGTTTTCATAATTACTTCACAACTGCAAAAAGCAATTAGGTTTTAACGTAGATGATAATTAAAGCAACGAATTTTTACACTTTCCACTGATTCCCCGTGGATTCGACACCCTACTTGCCCTTTACTAGTAAAAGGTGAATAGGACACTTTACTTATCTTTTTGACCGACCTTACGACATCGATCACAATTCATCAAATACATAAATGAGATAAACATAACCTTGACATTTGATTTTAGAATAAAATCGAAAAAAGCATCTGGATTTGCAGAATACGCGGGAAACTAAAATGTTTGATAAAAATAATACCTTTATGTTTTTAGGGCACACTCCAACTCAAAAGACGAGAGTGTCGTCTAATTGTGGTCACCGGCGGTTGTGTGCCGGAGCAAAATTTGCGATGTGAAACAAGAAGTAAACACTAGAACGATGGGGCTGATCTGCAGGGTAGGTCTCGGGTCGGGTCAGAATCACACATTACACCCTTTACTTAAACTTTCTAACAACTTTATAAAATATTATTTTCACCCATGGAGTTTCTAATGTCTCAAGTCTGCTCCCCGTATTTTTATTCTTTAACTTAAAAACATTAATTCTTACTAGTGCTAATACACGCGAATTTCGCGGTGTTGGCAAATGATATGTTTTTTTTTTTTTTTTGAAAAAAAATTACATTTAAACTGATCATAAACAAATTGTACGCATCGACTTATTATGGAAATCTGAAATCTGAAGTTCAACATTAAAATACAACGAAAGTATCGAACTATAGATCTAAAATAACCGAAAAGATAAGTAAACGAAGGAAATACGTTTTTCTGGTTTGAATTATAAATTGAAAGCCTATTACTCTAATACTTCTACTTGCTGGAGCTTCGTAACCATTAACCTCGAATTCGTTTCTGACCAATTGAAAAAACAATCATCACCTAACGTAAACAAAATATGTGAACAATTTTTTTTAGTAATATATTGAAATATGTTGAAGAATAAAGTACTTAAAACACTAATTCTTATATGCTTATTTTTATGTATGTGTCTGTATAAATTCACGTTTCAATGTAAACGTTGTAAATTCATATTTCACATTTCAATGTAATTTTTTTTTTGGAAAAATATAATACGTTTTCATGCTTATTTTTTTGTACGTTTTGTGTTTGTCTACGTTATTGCGTAAGCTAAGACTATTTTCTCACATGCTTATTTTATGTATATGTATATGTCATTGTAAATTCATGTTTCAACATAAACGGCATATATTCACTTTTTGGAGTAAAGGTTTTTTCGGAAACGAGTTGGGTCTAATATAATACCTTTTCAAGCTTTTTTATGTACGTTTTTAGTTTGTCTACATTTTGATGTAATTTTTTTTCGGAAACTAGTCGGGTCAAATATAATTCCATTCAACGGTATCAAATTCGAGTTATTGTGCGTTTTGGCAGTGCTAAGTCTTGATGCGAAGGTACAGGTGATGTATTAGGTGAAACCCCACTAAACGAACCAACTCTTTCAAAAGTCAATAAATTTGTCAATCCTAGATCAAATCAATTGTATTCACTTGTGGATACAAATTTCCACTTCTTTCAAAATTCAACATGTTCGACCGTTTGTTGTTTATAAAAAAATAGTACTTTTTGTGTATGGGTTACTAAACGTCATAAAAGGTCATAATTGGTTGCAACAGTGATAAAAAAATGATGAAAACTTGTAAAAAGAACTTGAGTAAATGAAGTTTTATAAAAGTCTAACTGAGGCATTTCATCGAACACATGGAGTGCAATTCATCAAATACATAAATGAGATAAACATAACATTGACAGTTGATTTTAGAATAAGATCGAAAAGAGCATCTGGATTTGCAAAATACGCAGGAAACTAAAATGTTTGATAAAAATAAGACTGAATCTTATTATGTTTTTCGGGCACACCCCCTCAGTACCGGTACCGAAAATCCCCAAAAGTGGGTACCGATACCGGTACTGAATATACCCGGTACGGTACGGTTCGGTACCGGTATCGTACCGTATTTTAGTGTAAAAACCTGTAAATACCGGTACCGAACCGGTACCGAATTTTTTTTTTATGTCAAAAGTCGGTACCGAAAATGTACCCGGTTCGGTAAATTCCGTACTGGTACCCGGTACCATTTGCTCATCCCTAGTGTTGTCTACATTTTGATGTAATATTTTTCGGAAACGAGTTGGTTCTAGTATAATACGTTTTCAAGCTTTTTTTATGTACGTTTTCAATTTGTCTACATTTTGATGTAATTTTTTTTCGAAAACTAGTCGGGTCAAAATACAATTTCATTCAATGGTACAAAATTCGAGTTTTGTGTGTTATGACAGGGCTAAGTCTTGATGCGAAGGTACATGTGATGTAGTGGTTAGGTGAAACCCCACTAAACAAACCAACTCGAGATCGATTACATTTCTTTTGTATTGTACAAATTGTATTTACTTTACATTTGATCCATCTGTAATGCTTATATAGGTTACATTGAGTTAGATCGGATACGTCACAACATATGTTTTCATATGTTTAACGCATCCATAACGCATAGACTATTCATTCCATGTTTGCAATTGTCCCGTGGCACATCGCCCGTGGGCCATATTACTAGTATATATCTTAAAAGACAAAGTCGGTATATGAAGGAAAGTTATTGTTCCTTTATTACAAGTAGGAAAGCATAAGCTGCAAGCAAATTATACAAGGTTTTTAGAAATAAGTTCATATACCATTTAAGTCAGAAACTTAAACAAGATGGGCGAGTTGGTCCGTGCCTTTCCTCCCCACTCGACAGACGTTATATCCCATCAGTCCTTGACGATTTGTTTCATCTACTAACGTCAGCTTAAGTTTTTCAAAATATCATTTTTCTTTCTTTTTTTTTTTAAACGCTGATCTATTTCATGGTTTAACTTTTTTTGTTTATTTGAATTTTTGAAAACATTCTTTTTCAATGATTTAATGAGACGCAATAAACGGGTTTACTTACTGTTGAAATCCAAAGTAAAATGTTTAAAAACAAAATTTAGTTAAGCAAAATTTGGTTGAATAAAATTACCAAATCAACCAGGAGGGCCGGTGGCTAAGGAGCATGTGAGCCAAAAGGCCTAGAATCATGGATTACCAAACGTGGGCCAGTATAAACTAGTGGGCCAAGAAGGGAACTGGGTTGGCAAGCCTAGCCCATCTAGCTGAAACCGTAAAACCACAAAAGAACCCCTAGAGGATCAGTCTCAACCTTCTGCAAGGTAATGGCTTTTGGCCTTTTTTTTATTTTAATTGTATTGTAGAATGTAGATAACCACTCTTAAATAATAGTTTATGGGGTGGGGGGCTTCGTTCAATTTGCAAAACTATTGGAGTTATATTCAAACTAGTTATAAGCCCCCGCGTTGCGGGGCGGGGGCATAAACTGTGCTATCAGCATTTAGGGGTAGAACCGTGCTAAGTGGCAAGTCAAAAACAACCAAAACCGGAAAAAACGTAAAAGAAAAAACACGGATTTATAACACCAAGTAACTCACACGATGTAAAACGTAGATGAACTCGAAATTATACCGACAAGTATTAGAAAGTCGAGGGGTCAAAAGAAACTTTTAGAAAATGAAGGGACAAAGGTGACAATTTTAAAACTTAAAAGAGGCAGACTAAATTACCTTTTGAGTCCTTTAGTTTTAATGGTTTTAACCACTTAGATCTAAAATAAAAAAGTTTAACGCCCTAAGTTTCTAACCGCTTATTTTATACTCTCTCTGTCCCATTTTAGATGTCATGGGACCCACATTCACACAATTTAAGAAATATTTGAGTATTTTATTTTTTGGGTTGTAAAATGACAATAATGTCCTTAGAAATGACAATTAAATTGGGACAACAAAAAATGGAAGTTTGTAATGGTAAGGGCAAAACTGGAAATTATATTTACATTTTTAGAAATGATAATTAAATTGGGAGAACCAAAAGTGAAAATTTGGACATTTAAAATGGGACGGAGGGACAAGGGCGTAGGATAGTGGGGACGGGAGGGGGCGGCCGACCCCCCGAACTTTTCGCTCAGTAGTGAAGAGTATGTAGTTTTCGTATAGAAATTTTTTGGTATATACGTTTTCGACCCCCCGTTTTATAGAAATTTTTGGGTGTGTATATTTTCGACCCCCAGTCGAAAAACTCAAGCTTCGCAACTGCGGAGGGAGTAACATTTTGATTCCAATTTTTTTAACACTATTTTGATTTTGCTAAATAAACATCACTACCCTTTTTCCATTTGCCTTTTATACCATCCCATCGTCAAACCTAAAACAATATCTTGATATCTCGGCCATTCCCAACGTCACAACACTACTGCTACATCTCCGTGGAAAACACCAAGATTTTCATCTCTTTCTCCCTTAAATCGATATATGCATCCATATTCCCATTTACCCATCTTCAAGCATTCAAATCACTTCATCTCTCTCTCTGTCTCTCTTTGCAAATACTATTTCTGCCTGAATAAACGACCTGTAGGGGTTGGGTAGGTTTGGGTTGGATGTTGTTTTTCGGTGAAGACCGAAAGTTTCGATCATATTGCGTACCACATTCTAATCCCAGGTGTAGATTTCGTTCCCTCTCTCTAGAAAACCAAACTTTTTCTTTCTCTACCACAAATCGGTATCATCGCCTGATCTAAAACATGCAAGCATCGGTATCATCGTCTGATCTAAAACATGTAAGCATCGAGCAGTCCATTGGCTCTTGCCGGAAATCTCACCGTCTTTGTTGGAGGGAATTTAAATCACCACCGACGCCACCGATCGAAACCCTAACTGTCGCCGCTGCCGCCCTGCGTCCTCCATATTATGATTTTGTCAAGCAGATTTACCATGTCCTCGCCACTTTCACTGTTATTCCAAGCATCAACTTTGAAAATGGCACTTTTGTAAATTTGTTGGTTAACCATGGGTGGTCTCGTCATTTCCGTTTGAAAACCACAAAAGGACAAACATTATACTGTAGATAAGACGAACGCAAATTGTATATATTGAATGAATGAATGAATAATATGTATGTCACATCAAATAGATCTGACACGTCACATAGCCAAATTAATGTTTTGTGACACCTCGCCCTTTATTAGACCATGTGTAGTCGTTGGGGTGAATGGCGTTGTCCGTCACGTGTCATCCTAGTCAGCAAATGAGCGTTATTCACAAAGGGGCGTAGTGGTGATAACGCCCAATAATGCCCCGTCAATCATTACACAATTATTTAATTAAATAAAACAAAAACCATCATAAATTCTTATTGGACAAAGACAATGAAGATGAAGTGTGATTGGACCATCAAAATGGGCTTGGGCGTGGAATAAAGCACGCTTCAACTGGATTTTGCTAAAAACACGCCCACAGGGCGGTTAACACCGGCGTTGTCCGGCGTTTTCTACCAAACAAACGGCCAAACAAGATCGACTACACACGGTCTTATTGTCATTTGAATTGGTAAACGATCCCTAAGCTTTATAAATTAGTTTTCCGATTTAGGAACATATGTAAAAATTGTTATTTATAACCCACGTTATCTTTTGTATTATTTTATATTACATATATGTTAATAAATTATCCTAAGAATAATTTTGTATTAGTAATGACAAGATAGAAACATGCATCAAGTTAAAGAATTCATTATAGTATGACTTGAACCCATAATGTATTGTTGTTTTGTTAATGCTTTTGTGAATATCAAGTATGAAAGAAGTGACTCCCTTTCTAGCCATTGTGACCTGTCAGAAGAAAACAATATAAGTTTAGGAACACAAATGACAAAACAAAGATAAAATAGTAAACTCTCAAAATGGTTCCTAAGGTTTATCAGTTTTGTTATTTTAATTCAAAACTCAAACCTTTTGAATTTGGGTTCCTGTGGTTTCAATTTTGTGGTCATTTTCATACAAAATCAAAATCTGATCAGATTTTTCAGTTAACTTCCAGTTTTTTGTCTTTTTCCTCCCATTTAATGAAGAGCAAAATGGTATTTTAACATTTTATTATAACAAACTAAAAAAATCTGACAATTTTGTGCTTCATTAAAAAAAAAAAAAAAAAAAAACTAGATGTTAACTGAAAAAATGTGACAAGATTTTGCTTTTGGATGAAAATGGCAACAAAATTGAAACCACATGGACCCAGGTTCAAAAGTGATCAAATCTCATAAACCATTTTGACAGTTTACTCAAGATAAAAAGAATGAAGCCTGATTATTTATATCTTGAAATGTGAAAGCCAGACAATGGTTCATGTCCAATCTGATTATATATCTTGAAATTTGCAATGAATACTGGATAATAATGGTGTGAAGTTTGTCTTCAGATCCAAATAAATCATGGACCGGGTGGGCGCAGCTTCTAGTGGGCGGGAGGGGGCGGCCGACCCCCCCCCCCCCCCCAACTTTCGTTCAGTATGAGAGTATGTAGTTTTTGTATAGATATGTTTGGGTATATACGTTTTCGACCCCGGTTTTATAGAAATTTTTAGGTATATACATTTTCGACCTCAATTCGGAAATCTCAAGTTTCGCCACTGAGTTTGACTATTAGGTGTAACAGAGTGTTTTGAAGTCTAGTACTAATGTGTAATCTTTGATCTATAATTTACAAGGAATATTCAATGATCTCTGTTAAACATCACAATAACTTATAAACTTTAAATAATACATATCATCTTGAATCTCCATACATAAAATATCGAGTTAAATGTCATTTATTCTCTGTGGTTTGGGCCATTTTTTCAATGTTTCATTTTTCGCCTGTGTGTCCCAAAAGGTTTCACCGTTGCCATTTTAGTCCACTGGGTTAACTTCATCCATTTTTTCTGTTAACTTGAAGGGGAATTTGGCCATATAAAATGACCGAATTGCCCTTCTCATTAACAGAAAAAATGGATGAAGTTAACCCATTTGACTAAAATGGCAACGGTGAAACCTTTTTGGACCTACAGGCAAAAAATAAAACATTTGGATTAAACTGGCAAAATGACCAAAATCACAGGGACTAAAATGACATTTAACTCTAAAATATCTTTATAAACTTAAAAAAAAACTAAATATTATATCAGATTGATTTTCTGATGTTAAATTGGTGATTTTTAGTGAAAACTGTTAATTTTGACTGAAATCGGGTTTTCTTATAGATTTTGTGTTAAAAATCTTGACTCGAATGATGTTAGTGAATTGATGTGTGTATGGATAAAAATCCTAGTAAAAATATGTTTATTTCCCATCTATTAATTGGCAATTTTCTTTGCTCTCACAATTTTACTATTCATTTTTCTTGATTCTTATTAGTTAACTAGTCTTAAGTCCCCTGCGTTGCAGGGCGGGAGCGTAAAACCGTGCAACCAGCGTTGCGGGGTTGGCAGGCGTAAAATCATGCTATGTAGCAACCGAACAACAACCAAAACCGAGAAAAACTTAAAACAAAAACACGAATTTATACTGACACATAAAGTAACATAATAAGTAGACGGAATCGAATTTATACTGACACATATTAGAAAGTCCATCGGGTATAAAAACTTGATGTAGCAAATGTGACCACAAAATACCGAAAAATGGAACGACAACAATTCCAGAAAAAAAAAACGTAAAATAAAAACTAATAAACAATAAACCCATTTAACTTTTGAGGCAAAATTATAAAAAGTAAAAATTTTATTACAAATTTAAAAACCATAAAGTTACTATATCAAAAAAGAAAAAAAGAAAAAACCATTAAAAGACAAAAAAAACATTACTGTTTATTGGCATGTTAGAAACTAATATAGGTATAGAATAGTTAATGTTCTACTTTATTGCTTTTGATTGGTCACCAAACCACCCCCCACACACCTCTCTTTTTCTTTCTCTTGATAACACCACAACAAAACCATTCTTTTTATGTTTGCTAAAACTCATTGTTTCCATATCTCACCCCATTACTGGAAATGCTAAAGCACTGCTGGCTACAAGAGGTTTTTCAGTGGCTAAGAGGGATGGGCGGACCTACCCTTTGGCCAGGATGGGCGGCCGCACCCCTTGAAAAAAAATTAGTGCATATTTTAGGCAAAAAATCCGATCGCACCCCTTGAAAATATGGTTGAACACCTCATCCGCACTCCCAACAAATAATTTCCGGGTAGTAAGACGGTGTGGCAAAGTAGAGTTGGTTTTTATAAAGAAAATGTAGAAGTTGAGCCTTTTAGAGAGAGAAGATAGAGAGTGATGGTGATAGATGATGTTGCGGATGGTGGGGATGGTTGTTGCGGTCAGCATGTGTTGATGGTTGTCGGAGGCGGTGGGTGTTGGTTTTTTTAGAAAGATAAAGGAAGAGGTCACGGTAGCGGTGGTGTTGTGATGGTGATCCTACAGTGATATGGAGAGTTTAGGGCTGAGAGAGAGAGATTAGATAAGATAGGAGATATGTGGGTACAGAGTTGTAAGCGGCAGTTTGGTGGTGGTGGTGCTGATGTTGTTTTGTGGTGGTATTGTTGTGGTAGTTATTATGACGGAGATGAGGCCATAGATTTAGAAATGCTCACTGGCATATTGTTTTAAAAAAGCACATGTTTTCAAAAACCATGTTCAAAAGGAAAATACTTTGCCTAATTCCAGTTAGGGGTGTTCATCGGTTCGGTTTATGGTTTATTTGTTTTATTTGGTTTTCAAAATTTTGTACCCTAAACCAAAAACCAAACCAAATAAGGAATATGCAAACCGATCCAAACCAAATTCAATTCGGGTTGGTTTTGTTAGAAACCAAATAAACCAAATCTAATCAAATTGTACCTAAGTACTTTTTGTTCCTAATTTATATTTACGTTTGTGTTCCAACTTTTGAACATCACAACTAATTTAGACCTAACAATATACAAATACAAGAAAGTTTCATTGCGAAATAAAACAAACACATCCATAAAGTACTCATAGACACAACCACAAAATTAAAGCTTCAAAACATAGGTCATAGAAACTATAAATAGTTAACAATTCTAATGGCACAAAATATAAATAATCTTCAAACATGAGTCTTTCTCCAAGAAAATGTAGAAATCCTAAACCCTAGTTTCTATAGGCCAAAGTTCTATTATTTTAGAAATGAGTGGGTTTGAGTTGAGCTTTTAGATTTACATTTGTTATTTTGGGCTACATAAAAAAATAACTATTTTGGACTAATAAATTGTATATGATTTATAAAATATTATTATTTTTATTTAATAATTAATTAAGTTAAATGGTTTATTCAGTTATCCAAATAAACCGAATAAACCAAATAAAATAAAATGTGTATCCATAAACCGAACCAAAAACCATATTCACAATTCGGTTTCGGTTAGAAACCAAACCAAAAACCGAAGTCGTTATTCGGATCGGTTTATTTGGTTACGGTTACGGTTCGGTTTACGGTTTTTATTTGGTTACGGTTTTTTCTGAACACCCCTAATTCCAGTCTTTGTTTTACTTAGTGCTATGGTCTCTCTAAATATACTATACACTAGTAATATGACCCGCGGGCAATGCGCCGCGGGCTCGTTGCAAACAGCAAATGGATTAGCCTAAACTTTATGTAATGCGTTAACCATATGAAAATTCATGATTTTACGTACTCGGTTCTGCTCAATGTAACATATATTGAATCAAAACGTTAAGTAATCGAGTTTATAGAATTTATATTGTACAGTTATAACAATCAAATTTATAGAAATTATATCGTACAGTTATAACGTAATGTGCCAAAAAAACATAAAGTGTGTATAGAGAAATAATTGGCATGCGTAATCAGAAGAGGCTTATTATAGCTTTCAAAAAACAGAAACCACAAAAGAAAAAAAGAAAACACATTCACATCACGGGCAACTATAAGTATTATGAAAAGTGAAAAGACCAAAGTTGGGAGGTATAAACGTCAGCGACTATGGTTTCAGTATAGATATATAATAATAATATAATTGTAATTTTACCTGTCTTGCATTGCTAATGGTCGAAATGTAGAGTAACTCAAATTTTTACCATCGAATGAATGAAAATGTATCATATTTAACCAGGCTCGGTTTGGTACATTTACGCGAAACGTGGACCAACTGGAAACATACATAAAATAAGCACGAAAACGTATTATATTTGAGCGGACTCATTTCAAGAAAAAAGTTACGTCTAAACGTAAGCCAACTCGAATTTATAACGACGTGTACATAAAATTACGCACGTTAAAGCTTAGTTTTTTAGAGTAAAGGAACGAAAGGGGTAAACTCGAAACTTTAGCTAGAAACTCAAGGAGGTTAATGACAAATTAGTTTTTTAAAAAGAAATCAACAAATGAAAATTATTGAAGAAAATAATAGGTTAAAAACGTATTTTATAGATAGTATAGGGGTAAAGTTGAAACATTAGAAACTTGAATGATTAATTTGTAAAACTTGTAATATGAAGTAGTAGTCTAAGGACTAAAATTGTCATTTTATGAAACTTTGAGGATAGAAAAAGCAATGAACTTAAATTGTAATATGGTGAAAGGTTAGAGGTGGTCTATTGAAAAATGCATCGACTTTACAAATTAAGATAGATAGAATAGGTTATAAAAATTGGTTTAGAAATTATATTTTCTATATAAATATATATACTAAGTAACCATTGTCAATCTTTTTACCATAGATTAATAAATTAATTGTTTTGTATAAATTGCTTTATTATTTAATTAAGATAACTATCATATATTTTCTAAATATAAACTAATTACTCTAATTGTTTGTATAAATCAATATATATGGTTATACCAAAATAATTTATATTAACAAAAACAATTTAGTTAAATATTACTTATATTATATACCTGTATTAATTTTTATGTTTCTCATAAATCCTTTTTGGCATACGGATTTTCTCTATTGGTTGTTATAGCGAGTAACCGTACTATAACGAACCAATGTTATTGTTTTGTTTAATTAACTGTATGCAGCGCACGTGTGTGGTTAAATGTTTTAACGTCTATGTTTTGGTCGGTTCAACGCGTGAGTCCTAAAAACTCGTTTAAATTATTTATGAAAATTGGTTATTATTCGTCTAAATTGAGCAATTGCATGAAAATGATGTTTTAATTGACTAAATTGGTCAACCATTATTCTTGTCACACCCCGATATTTTTTCACATAACCCGGTGGGAAATTACACTTTTGATCCTATATATTTATACCAAATTTTAGTTAATTACCTTTACCTTTTAAGTTGACATACCTTGCATAGTTTGTCCTTTTATACTAACTAGGTTTATTTTTTACAATAAATGGTGTCACGTGCAGGAAAATATTCATTTTACCCTTTATAATTGCAATTGGATCACTAATAAGATATTTCAATCAGATTAAAATTATGTAAACAATTACCCCGCCAATTAATATGTGATATTAGTTAAACTAATAAAATAGATTTTATTTGAATTAAAATTGTACACCATAGTTCTCAACAAAAACAACCTGTTATATTCCTCATATTTCATGTTATTTAAGGACATGTATAGACAATAGAAGAAGGTGTCCCATTTAACCTAAATGATAATTATAAAAGGACCCCCTTGTTCCCACATCCCCTATATCTTATTTTCACATCCCTAGTGTATACGGGTAGTATACAAAATATACGGCCCGTATAGAATGTTTTTTAATAGGAAAATGCGCAGAGAATGTTTTTTTGATTTTACTATATACGGCCCGTATATAGTTATACGAGCCGTATACATGTGTATACGATTTGTAAAAACTATACGGCTCAATGGATTTATTTTGGAAGGTTTTTGATGTTACCAAATGTATACGGATCGTATACCTGTATACGGGCGGTATATATGGATGTTTTTCAAGTATCACGTTTTTTCCCGTAAAAACACCATCATTCTAGGGTTTCTAAACTCTTCATCACCTTTAACAACGTTGATCGGAACATGCTGCTGAAATCGGAGCACAAGTAGAGTAACATTACCGATCAGTCCGTTGATCGAGTAACTAGCAGAAGAACCCGACACAAACAAGTTCTCCACAGTTTGTTATTCAGATCTCTATTCGG
Organism: Helianthus tuberosus; assembly: GCA_030545235.1. NCBI lineage: Eukaryota > Viridiplantae > Streptophyta > Magnoliopsida > Asterales > Asteraceae > Helianthus > Helianthus tuberosus. The sequence goes on along the minus strand of CM060427.1, from coordinate 153,877,779 downwards.
TCATCTTTCCAAACTACAACACACGATAACTTTAAACTTTATAGTGTGTGATTTGACCAAGAAATGATTGGAGGTGATTGCTACTTTTAATAAGCTGTCATAGTTGTCAAATTCGATTTCAACAAATCTTTTCCTTTTCCTTCAATTTCTAGAACATTCTCCGTAACATGAAGATGTGTCGGGTTCTTCCACTCGTGGTATTTTAATGAAGTATTGAAGATTGAATGTGCAAACCCAACCGTTTTTTACTACGGAAACGATGGCTATGTGAAATACAAACCGCAACCGTTTTTTACTACGGAAATGGTGGCTATGCGAAATACAAACCGCAATCTTTTGTGACTATGGGAAACATAAGTTTTCTTTTTGAGCTTGATGGATGTCCGTTATCTCAGTTTAGGCGAGCATTGTTTAAATCTGAATATAACTAGATGTTACGTGTAACTTCATTAAACCAAGAACAAAGCCTATTTCGAAACACATGTGTTTGTATCAGCGTTGTTTATCACCCTATGTGAGCATTGGAAACCCGAAAAACAGTCTTGACAACTGTGACAACTTATCTATCTGTGTGTGTCACATCCATCCTGTTATAGCAATCGATATGATTAATTTTACAGATTTTTTTCTAATTAGCGTTATTAACTACCAAAAGAATGCATACACAAATAGTTCTAGTGAACGAAGCAAAGAGACCGTTGTGTATCTGAATCAGGTTCTCAAACAAACACTACTAAAGTTTAGTTGGTGATAAATACCGGAGCTGTTATCTCGGTTGTTCAGTACTTTCGTGATAATAAAACAAGCAGGCATTGATTTTGCCAAGATTGAAGGAAAGAATCTGGCCATAAGCGTTATGGATTCTCAGCGTTATTCGAATGTAAGTGGATCGAGTGATACGCTTATCTATTCTAGTCAAGGTGGGCATGGTTTGTTCGGGAGTAAATCACCACCCAAAGATCAACAACTTGTGAGTGGGAATATGGCTATGAAGACGTGTCGGGTTCTGCTAGTTATTCGGAATGTTTCGAATCATCACAGAAGACGTGTCGGGTTCTGCTAGTTATTCGGAATGTTTCGAATCATAACAGAAGACGGATGCGGTTTGCATATTCAATCTTCATTGCTTCATTAAAATTACAACACACGATAAAATGCTTGGAAAATTGCATCAACTCTCCTATATCAACATACTCTTCTCCAGACGCTTAGTTGTTATGAATGACAACTTGAGGGGTCTAGTTAACTTTCAGATTCAGATTTAGGAAACAGATGATTTGTCAAAAAACCGGTTGATGAAACTGTTGGTGCATGAGTCTGTCGACTTCGTCTTGTATCGAGTCTTTTATTAGAATTGTTAGATCAGGGAGCGTTGTTCGAGAAAATAGGAGGTTTTAGGATATTTTAGTGGTAATTTCGCTTGAAGGAGACATATGACATGTTCAAGAGAAATCAACTATTTCGCTTGAACTGACTCATGACCCTTTCAAGCGAAATCTCTGCTCTATAAATAGGACCTCAAGCGAAATCATATGTAACTATTCATCATTCAGGAGCCGAAGTGCTGCCGACGCGTCATTTGATCTGTATTCGTGTTATTATCAATATACAAGACGTTTAATAGTGAAACAAGCTGTTTTCCACGTCTGTTTCTTAGTTTCCGCCTCTGAACCAGACTAGAGCTCTTCTGAACGACTCGTTTGGGTCACAACACGATCCTACAAGTGGTATCAGAGCTCAGGAGGAAGAGTTCTTGCCAAATTCAGCTTGAAAATCTGTTTTCTACACTTTCTTTCACAAAACAAACATTTTTCACGGTCAAAATGGTCTGATTTTCACATATTATAAGCATTACAGTGTTTTAAAAGATCCTTGAGAGTTTTGGACCTTAACTCTAACTAAAACTTGATCAAACTTGTAATTTCGTTTGAAATCAGATCGAATTGTGATGACGTCAGCAACTTTCAAGCGAGATTAGCTTGTGATTCCGCTTGAAATTCGATATTTCGCTTGAAATTTTGAACGGATTCCGCTTGAATTTGTTGATTCCGCTTCAGAGGGTTATTCCGCTTGATTTATTTCAAGCGAAATCAGGTATTTCGCTTCAAGGAGTGTTTTCGCTTGAAAGTGTGTCAGTTCAAGTGAAATCTGTGATTCCGCTTCAAGGTTATTTTGTTTGAAAGACTATTTCGCTTGATAAGAGATTCCGTTTGAATCTGTGATTCCGTTTGAATCTGTGATTCCGTTTTAGATTTGAAATTTTGTGAAAAATTTTGTCGAAACATGAGTGAAGAATTTTACAACGCGTTTGCAACATCCCCGACTACTCCGGCTACCATTGCTCAAAACATGAACTTGGAAAATGAAACTGGAACTACACAAAAACCCCCAAAGCTAATGAGTGTTGGTACACTGAATGTCTGTTGACTACATCTTATCAAGTCTTATATCTAGATAGAATGAATGGACACACAATAGGTTAGAAATTAGGGTTTTACATGTTGATATAGGGAGTTTCGCTTGAAACTGATATTGTGTAGTTCAAGCGAAACCAGTTCAAGTGAGTTCGCTTGAACATGATCATGCCATCCTCAAGCGAAACCCATCTATCTATATATAGGGTTGTGTCATTTGAAGCGAAACAGATGTATGTTTATGTGTGTGGCGAAGGTGCTGCCGAATTTTTGTTAGAATCATTGTAAAAGCTCAGAATCAGTAATAGAAAGGAAGATTAAGAAGAAACAAAGCTGTTGTGACTTGGTTTACTCTGTTTCCACCTTTGTAAACAAACATGAACTGCCTTAACTGACTTTTAGGGTCACGAACACGATCCAACAAGTGGTATCAGAGCTCAGGACGAGGAGTTCATACCATAGCAGCTTGATTCTACCAGATTTTCTCATTTCTACTCAGTTCTTCTCATACTTTTCTGATTTGAACGAGTTCTAACGGTTGAAATGGCCTGATTTTTCCGTATGTTGTGTAAAACATAGTATTAACAAACCCTACAAAGAATCAGATCAAAATACGGATTAAAACTGATAAAAAAATGGCATAAACAGTGTTTCGCTTGAAATTGTTCTTCAAACTTTCGCTTGAAAATACACGTTTCGCTTGAAAAACTCAAGCGAAACATCTTTAAAATACAACTTTCGCTTGAAAAGTACATATATTCAGGTTTCGCTTGAAAATAATCAGGGTGTTTCGCTTGAATTACTTGTTTTGGCTTTCGCTTGAACTGTTTGAACTCTTCTCATATATACAAGTGTGTGTTAAACATTGAATCTCTGTGTCTCGTGTGTATCCCGATCTCGATTTGCTTTCCCGGTTGGATTCCGCACAACCGGATTTGTTCGTGTACAAGGATTAGGCGACTAGATCCTCCACTAGTTGGACCTACAAACGGGTCAAAAGGGTGGTTGCGGAATTGGTCTTGGTTGACCGGAAAAGGAGTTGAACGTGTCAATGTTAGCAACTTGTGAGTATTGGATTACTATTTTATCAGATCGTGGAATAGTGGCTGACATCAAGCATGTGTGATTTTGTTTTTCTATAAATGATGAAATTGCAGTAGTTTGTTTTGTACACTTATTTTTATTAAGAAATTTTGCAAACCTTTGTGTTCATATTGTTTGTGAGTGTTTGATCTTGGGCCTGAACCAACAGTTGGCACAGTACCCGATGCAGTCAAAAAAGGAATTTTGAGTTTGCATATTTTATAATGAACTTCAGGCAAACATAATGACAGAATACAAGTTTCTCTTGTTCAAAGTCAGTTGACCGGTTTGGTTTCTTATGCTTAACTTTGATGCAATGTATTTGTAATTGGCACTTTAATTTTTGTTGAGTTATGACACGTGAGTTCATATTTATTCTTGTGATTATAGATAGACTCTATATGTGTAATTGATGTCCGATTGGTTCAGTTTGCTATTATTCATGCCTAAAGTTAGTCAATCAAACAATATGTTGCAACATCTCGACATATTATTAAAGATGGGCTGAATTGATTAGAATAACAAGAAAGTTGATTTTGGGTGTTACTGGGTTAGTGTGAACTACACTTTTAAAGCCTGCAAGTTGTTTGATGAAATGCCTTAAGTGTGTATTGTATAATTTGTAGATTTTTGCTTTAGTTGTCTTCTAAACGCTATAATGAATATAAATACACTTGATGGAATATGTATATACATGTATGATTATGGCTAAAAGTCCTTGTTGAGTAAATGAATTAAAATCTTTTAGAAAGAAAGAATTTGGGAAAAGGGGTTCATAACGGGCGAAATGAGAGAATGTAATGTTTATCTATGTTATGTGGATTGAACTTACAAATTTCCAGTTATTTCTATGTTCAAGTTAACCTAATAATATCCCCAAACCACTAATCTGTTTCTAACACGATTAACAACTTATTTTTAATGTTATCATGTAACCATCAACTCCTTGACACAACTGTATACAACTTAAGAAAAGTTGACTACCATATTGACTTGACTTCCACTTTACACATAACAGTGTTCATGCATGCTCAGCAAATTGTGTATGTAATTACAAAATAAATATATAAACAATATTCGGTTGTGAACCCCCTCAAAAGGAGGTATTTTCTTTTTTCTAAGTGAACTTGAAAAGGGCAGACCTCTAATGCAACTTCCAGAAGCCCAAACAATAAATCTTACAAATCACAATCTCTTGTGGCTGAACCACCCTTTTGATGCCTACAAGTTGTTTGATGAAACGCCTTTAAGTATGAATTCGTATAATTTGGGGATTCATCAGTGGTTGATGTCTCTTTTACGTAACCGTTGAAATAGTACACTGCCTTCCCTTCACTTAAGTTTTAAAGATATGCCGGGGTGGGAGGAATGGTCAACCATTAACCAGTTTTTAGATGCAGTGTTTCCGTGCCTTTCGAGAGCTTCATATACAAAATTGTTCTAACTTGGTTGACATCTCACTTGACACAATGGCTTTACTAAGGGTTCTAGAGATGTGTGGATGTGGTGATGGTGTTGTGAGATAGTTGATTCGGGAACTAGTCAAACGTGTTATTATAGTGAATTAATATTGAAGGGTCAAACTACATAAACTTAAATAGAAACCGTTCAAACATGCCAAGATATATTGCATTAAAATTAAACAAGTCAAAGTATAGCCATTTAGAATAAAGCGTGTCAAAATATAGAAATTTTAAATGAACGGGTCAAAATATAGCAGTCTAAAACACAACCGGTCAGACGTGCCTTAATATAGTGAATTAATATTAATTTTTTCCAAAGATAGCAATTTGGTGTGTTGAGCTAAAACATCAAGTTGGTGCTCTGGTCTGTATTCGACCATTGGTACACAAGAATACCCTCAGTTTGCTAAAGTTGACTTTTATTTTGTTTATCAACCATTGGTCTGAGAAATTGGCAACCAATTCATGAACACTTACATAACCTCCTCATTGAATGGCTATACGACTGCAACTTCCAGCTCAACAAGAAAGTTGATTTTGGGTGTTACTGGGTTAGTGTGAACCACCCTTAAGATGCCTACGTGGTGTTTGATGAAATGCCTTAACCGTCAATTTCGTATAATTTTGAGATTTTTGCTTTAGTTTTGTTCAAAACGTTATAATAAATAAAAATGAATAGAAATACTGATGGAAAATGTATATACATGTATGGTTATGGTTCGGTATCCTTGTTGAGTAAATGGATAAAAATCATGTAGAAAGGATGAAGTTGGGAAAAAAGGGTCTGTAACTCGTCAAATGTGAGAATGTAACGTTTATCTTGAGATTTTTATGTTCTGCTAAAGAAAATGGGGGTGTTTATTCTTGGTTTAAGATGAAAACACCCTTAAAATATTCTCAGTGTTGCTTCTAGTTGTAAGACCTCCCCTAAATTTAGCACTATGGGAGTTTATTATGTTATATCATGCATTGGTTATGCATTAGATAAGTCCGGCCAATACAGCACAAGTCGTTTACATGCAACTTAATGCATATTCTCTGTGAAAAAATATATGAACATTTTCCATCTTAGTTTCAATAACACACAGTGATGTTCGTTTTCTCAACAGGTGTTGGTTTGGCTTTCTCGACTATGGTGATTTTGATTGGGGAGTAGCTCAAAGCTTTCAGTTTTTTGTCAGCATTAAAAGAATCTCGGATTTTGACTCTTGAAGTCAATCATGTTACCTTCCTGAGCTCATGAAAATGGTTAAAACGAACACCATTCCACCACCTTGGCTATTTGACACAGGAGCCTCCGACCACGTCACCTTGAATTAATCCAACCTACAAGTGCCAAAAGACTATGGTGGACCCGGTGAGATTCTACTAGGTGATGGTACGAATCTAAAAATTTCTCATACCGGTGACTCTAGTATTCCTACTTCCTCTCGTCCTCTATCTCTCACGTGTCTTATGTGTTCCTAAATTACATCGCAATTTAGTTTGGGTTGCTAAACTATGCAAAACTAACTAAGTTTCTGTCGAATTTTTTCCTTCTTATTTTTTTGTGAAGGACCTAATCACATGGGCGCCTCTTATTCGGGGAGTGAACGACAATGATGTGTGTTACGCACCGGCTCCATCCGTTTCCCAAGTCAACATGGTCACAACCTCTAATTTTCACGATTGGCTTCATGTCTTGGTCATCCTTCCATCAAGACATTCAAATCTATGGCAAAGTTTTTTGGTTTTCCTTTGAATAAATGTTAAATTCTAAGTTTCTTACAAACCTTATTACTAACCTTGTCGGGATCATGTCATTCGCGGTTCGCCACCCGTCAGACAGAAATTTATCTTTATTGGTGCCCAATTCAACCATACATGCTTATATTCTTCCTTTGAACCCGAGCTTCTCGCCATCTCTCTTCCCAGCCCCTGTGTCAAGAACGTCCCAGACGCATCCCTTGACCAGCACCATTTGTCTTTTTCATTCATAAAGGTGGTTGAGTTAATGACTTCCAAACATTTTGTAAATTCTACCGCCATTCCTTTGGATTGCGGTTTAATAATAGCCTATCTGCAACTTTGCAGGTCTTCAGAAATGGCAGAACAGAGGACCTGTAGTCGTCCAATTGTCAAGCTAGAACTGGGCAGCCTCTCTGTTACCGATTGTGCATACCATACTTCGGAGAGTATCAATATTCATACCTGAAAGAATAGATTCGCTTTTGCATATACTCTTCCAATTCCCAGTTGACAATTGCTTTCAAGGAATTGGTTTGAATGATCTTATGTCTGAATGAACTGCTGTAATAACCTTGACCTATACAATACAAAAAATGAGCAAACTAAAACACAAAACAATACCATGTTTAAATGTGCAAACTGCTGCATCTTAGAGCTTAACAAAACCGGACCATGATGCAGAGTAATCTGCAGCACCATCTTGAACTCTTGCAGCTCATTATATGTTTGTTCACTTGGCATTCATCTCAAAAGAAGTTGGTGTTCATGTTCAGCAAATTGTGTCTGCAATTACAAAATAAAAATATAATCAATATTCAGTTCTGAAGCCAGTTAACCCCCATTCAGGCTCAAAACAAACAGTACATAGCACAATATCAGCCACTATTATAAACATGACTCTGTATGAAGAAATTGACAAGTGAAGTAGCAGCAAGTTATAAATATGATATAATCAATATTACCTCATTAACAACAGATGTTCTTTGAGCTAAAAAAATCATTGCTGCAGACTGTAGTTTGTTAAAGTTGACTGTTATTTTGTTTTTAAACCATTGGTCAATGGAATTAGCAACCATTTCATGAACATGTACATAAAATAAATCAAAACCCCAAAGTTATGAAATCTTATTGTTATATAACCATATCATAATACAAAGAGTTACAAGAATATGAGCTACGCAAAATAATATCATGAAAAAGACCATACTGCTGCATTTTCTGCTGCATTTTCGATGTAAAAAGACCATTCTGCAGCACCATCTTGAACTTTGTAGCTCATTGGTGGCATTCATCTCAATAAGTTGGTGTTCTTGCTCAGCAAATTGTGTGTAATTACAAAATAAGAAAAATATAAACAATATTCAGCTGTGAAGCAAGTTAAACCCCTCAAAAGGGGTATGTAATCTGTACTAAAGAGATGCAATGGCTGCATGTTCCCCCAAAACAGGTAGATGTGATTTTTGTTTTCATTCTCAACTTTTTTTTTCTCAGCTAGATGTTGGTTCAGGCAATTGGATAATGGAATAAGATACTTGTGGGAATCAGAAGAAGAGGCGAGTAAGGTTCTTGTGAATATAAAGAAATTGGTAGTATCTAATTGTTTAAATTTGGTGAGTTTAGGAGAGAAAGAAGAGGAGGATAATTTTAGGAACAGGCTCTTGTCAACTCTTAGGATGTTGAAGGTAAGGGGTTGTGACAACATGGAGCGTTGTTGTTGTCCAAATAGCATTGAAAGTTGTGTATCTATAGTTGTAGTTCACTTACACGTGTCTCCTTCTCAACAACAACAATAGGAGGAGGACAGAAGCTCAAGTCACTTGAAATAGAAGGTTGTAAGATACTAATGGAAAACATCGACATCACAAGCATGACAATGGTTGAAAAAATATATACAAGTGGTTGAACCAACTTAAAATCAATCATGCAATTGGGCAACTTCATTTACCTCACTAAGTTGTATCTATACAATTGTCCACGTATTGAGTCATTTCCTGACATCCAACTTCCCGTTCTCACCCGTTTGGATATAGTAGGATGCAAAAGCATGGAGTCATTTTCTGCCCTTCAAATGATGAACTTCACCTTGTTAAAAGAGTTGATAATCAAAGATTGTCCAAGTATTGACGCCTCCAGTCATGGTGGGGTTTGGCCTCCCAATTTGTGTTCCCTTTCTATTGGGAGGTTTAAGAAGCCCATGTCAGAGCGGGGCTTTCAAATTTTCCCAACTTCCCTTGTTGACCTAACATTATGTGGTGAACCCATGTGAGGAATTTTAGACACTTGTTAACTGAATCTTCTATACAAGGATGCCTACAGGGTGTTTCATGAAATGCCTTTAGTGCCAATTTCCTATAATTTGGAGATTTTAGCTTTCGTTGTGTTCTAACCGTTATAATGAATAAAATTGAATATAAATAAGCATGATGGAATATTTATATACATGTATGATGGTTTTGGTCATAAATCCCTGTTGAGTAAATGAATAAAACTCATGTAAAAGGAATGTAACGGGTCAAATGAGATAAAATAACATTGATCTATGTTATTTGTTATGTGACATGAACCAATGGTTTTGTATTGATGAAACTTCAATTACTAAATAAAGATAACAAAGTTTGAAGACAATATGGCGTCTTATGTAAACATTGAGATTTTAACTGACCCGTTAGATGATCAATTGAGTATGAATCAAGACCAATAACATAACGAGGTATAAGGTAAGTGTTTCTTCACTCTTACTTCGTTAGAGAATATCACTTACATGGTTATATATGTAAAAGCATAATGTAGCTTTAGAAACTGCAATGAGAAAGTCAAATTAACCAGTTTATACCTTAAGATGAAGCTGTTTGGGCCATTAAAGTAACAGCTAATCAGCCTGTGTTTATGTGTGATACTAAACATGCCTGAGCTCTTTTAAAAACTGTTTCAATATAAGAACAAATTGTTTTCCACCGATATACAGTTGGCATTAAAAGCTTTCACTTCACTGACTATCATCTGCAGTTTGCATCTGAACTAAGGACTTTAAGAGTTTAATGCATAATCCAATATCCCACTTGCATTATAATGTCAAGACCCATACTTATATAATAAAACATCAGTAAATGAAGTTTTATAAAAGTCTAACTGAAGCATTTCATCAAACACATGGAAGGCAATTCATCATACACATGAAATAAACATAAGTTCGAATTTGATTTTGGAATTGAATCAAAAAGAGCATCTGGATTTGCATTAATACACCAGAAATTAAAAATTTTGATAATATCATACCTTTGACCGTAGAGTTGTGTGAGTGAGTTCCTTTATGTGGTCGTTGACGGAGGTGGTTTGCAATAGCACAGCGGTGGACAACATTCACTACAGAAGAAGAGATGGGGCTGATTTAGTTCCGGTTGCTAAACTATGCAAAACTAAGTGATTTTTTTCCTTCTTATTTTTTTGTGAAGGACCTAATCACGGGGGCGCCTCTTCTTCGGGGAGTGAACGACAATGATGTATATTACGCACCGGCTCCATCCATTTCCCAAGTCAACATGGTCACAACCTCTAATTTTCACGATTGGCTTCATGTCTTGGTCATCCTTCCATCAAGACATTCACATCTATGGCAAAGTTTTTTTGGTTTTCCTTTGAATAAAGGTTAAATTCTAAGTTTCTTACAAACCTTATTACCAACCTTGTCGGGATCATGTCATTCGCCACCCGTCAGACAACGATATTTATCTTTATTGGTGCCCAGTTCAACCATACATGCTTATATTCTTCCTGCGAACCCGAGCTTCTCGCCATCTCTCTTCCCAGCCCCTGTGTCGAGAACGTCCCAGACGCATCCCTTGACCAGCACCATTTGTCTTTTTCATTCATAAAGGTGGTTGAGTTAATGACTTCCAAACATTGTGTAAATTCTAACGCCATTCCTTTGGATTGCGGTTTAATAATAGCCTATCTGCAACTTTGCAGGTCTTCAGAAATGGCAGAAACAGAGGACCTGTAGTTGTCCAATTGTCAAGCAAGAACTGGGCAGCCTCTCTGTTACCGATCGTGCATACCATACTTCGGAGAGTATCAATATTCATACCTGAAAGAATAGATTCGCTTTTGCATATATTCTTCCAATTTCCAGTTGACAATTGCTTCCAAGGAATTGGTTTGAATGATCTTATGTCTGAAAGTGAATGAACTGCTGTAATAACCTTGACCTATACAATACAAAAAATGAGCAAAGTAAAACACAAAACAATACCATGAATAGATTGACTGCCTGATTCCAACGACTCCTTTTTTCCCACAAGCTAGTTATTTCATTCACAGTCTCCTGTTTAAATGTGCATACTGCTGCATCTTAGAGCTTAACAAAACAGGACGATGATGCAGAGTAATCTGCAGCACCATCTTGAACTCTTGCAGCTCACTTGGCATTCATCTCAAAAGAAGTTGGTGTTCATGCTCAGCAAATTGTGTCTGCAATTACAATATAATCAATATTCAGCACCATCTTGAAGCCAGTTAAGCCCCATTCAGGCTCAAAACAAAACAGTACATAGCACAATATAAGCAACTATTATAAACATGACTCTGTATGAAGAAATTGACAAGTGAAGTAGCAGCAAGTTATAAATATTTTATATAATCAATGTTACCTCATTAACAACAGATGTTCTTTGAAATGGTCTTTTATCAATATTTAACTGCCAACACACAGTGAATTAGAAAACGAAGCGGATAAGAAAAAACGAAGTGTTAAAAGACTTGCAAGCTTCAATCAGTTTGCATCAAAACTATGGTTTTTAACAGTTTCATGCGAAATCAAATGTCCCACGTGCATTATAATACTCATCAAGTCCCACATTTATACAAAAAAACATGAGTAAATCAAATTTTGTAAAAGTCTAATTGAGGCATTTCATCAAACACATGGAATGCAATTCATCAAACACATTGATTTGAGATTGTTATCTTACGATACCTTGGCTTGGTTAGTATTTGTTGCATGTTTATTTACTTCCATGTTGCTATGTGAATGTGGTTACGTCTAAAGGGGGGTCCAACTGAAGCTAGGGCTTAAGGCCCACAATTTACTTAGATTTTTTTTATAAAGTATGATTTGGGCCTGTAATAGAACATAACATTCAGCAACCCATGATGATTTGGACCTGGAGTAGAACATAACATTGAGCTTAATTATATGCTTTGAAAACCTTTTTTTATTACACTCGCGGGTTTCCGCTAAATAGGGTGTGACAATAAATTTGCAGGAAATATAAACAATAAAAAAACTTCTCACTTTTCCCATTTTAGACCCAGAATAGAAACAATCTTACTATTTACTTTTAGTTATCTTGATCCGCATGTTATTTGTAATTGTTGATGTGGCACTTGTTGGCGCCACCTCAACTCCCACACTAGACTTCACATATGCAAAAAGTGGTTATGAGAATTAAAAAGCAATTATCATATATATCAAATTGTAACACATGTATGCGCCAGTGTTGTTTAGGTCTTCTCAGATTCTGCCACTTAACTTTTATGATTTGCAAATTACAAGTTTTTGTTACTTCATGCCGGTTAACTTTTATGATGTGCAAATTACATGTTTTTGTTATTTCAAAGTTTTAATGCACTTTGTACAAACCTGTTTTTCTTCCTTTTCTTTTTCTTTATTGGCGAATTTTCTTTTTACATATCTGTTTTACTTTTTCCCTTTTCATTTCATTCCAATTTATAACTTACTAGAAATTATTAACTTACTACTTTCATATTCAGATTTACGAGAAGTTCACACCGATTGAAATTGCTTACTATTATAAGGGGTTTAAGTTGGCAAGCATTACACTACACATTACCATTGCGTGTCGACACCTACACCACTTTACAATTCATCAAATCTATCTGTACAAATTTTCACGCCCGTTGCAACGTGTGGTTTCACAATTTCTAACACCAACACCCCAGTTGTAATTAAGTTTCGAACCCTTCATGAAGTCCACATTCGTATGTCTCACAAACACCAGATATAGGAATTGCTTTTAAAGACATTGTGTTGCCAAGTTAGTTATTTTACATTCACTTGGGAATAGCCCAATGGTGTTGATAAGTTAGATTGAGTTTCGGATAGTAGAAGGTTATGGGTTCAATTCCCATAATGTACAAGTTTAGCCAATAAAAAATTTCTAACTTCACGGTGATACAGTATTCCGTCGCAACGCGCCACACAAAATACTAGTTATATACAATTTAAAAGAAAATAATCACTGAATGTTAGGTGGATACCATCTATTTAAAACATAAACACCAAAATGACAAATATCATATAAGCAAAAAGGATAAAGATGTCATTGTCACAACTATAAGTAGCAATAAATGTAACTTTAGGTTGCTAAAATAGCTATGAAATGTAAGTTTGTTATATTTAATTTCAAGGTAGGTTGCAAAATTTAAGAAAAAAGTGGTGTGACATGACGTTCGGATTTGTGTCGGTCTACCTTGCTAACCCTCGAGTACAACCAGTATTGAAGTGCTACTTTCAATATTCGACATAATGATTTAGCTAACAAACACATATTTATATTGTGCAAATTGTAGGTCCCTCGGAGGTTGAGGTCAAACCTAATCCTTGTTATGTTTAACACACTAGCAAGTGCGGAATCCAAGCTAGAATGCAAACCGGTAGTTTATATGAGAACACAAGCTACAAAGAGAAAGGTAGACACACGAGATATCAAACTTTTCTCTTGTATTTCAGTGGACACGGTTACAGCCCTTGACCAAACTGAAAATACGCTCTCTACAAGACTAAGTTCACTCACATCTCACACACTTATGAAGTGAACACATTACATGAGTATATATACCCATCACAGCTCGTCTGGTCGAAGGATCAGATAGCCTGATCGAAGGATCATCTATCGATCTGAAACCTATCGAAGGATCCACATATACCTCGAAGGATGATATCCTTCGAGGTCCATCTATATCCATCGAAGGTTTATCCTTCGAGCTCATCGAAGGATGTAAACAATCCTTCGATGACTCATCCTTCGACACGAACATCTTACAAACAATGTGCTAACTGTTTGGCCAAGTCAAACCAGGAGGATGGTTGACTTGGTCAAACTTACATCGAACACACATATTAACAAACCTAAGACGTGACTCAGACTAACGCAAGACATCGTTTTGTATCATGACAAAATACAGATAAAGTACAGACACAAGTGCACCAACAAACTCCCCCTTGGCTGTAGCTTTGTCTCGATTTTCGTGTCTTCAAGTCTTAGACGTCCTTTCAAGTCTTCAATGTCGGAGGATCTTTAAAGTCTTCACGTCTTGAAAGCAGAAAGTGTACCAACAAACTCCCCGTTTCATGTAGGAAGTGTGTTGACAAACTCCCCCTTAACACAAGCTCCCCCTTGATTTATACTTGTGAAATATTTGTTCTTTATGAATTGAGATCCTTGTGGTGTTGATGATGGTCAGCGACAACTCGATCATCTTCATCACTTGAGTGCCTTCACGTCGTGTCTTCATTCCGAAGCTTGTCATCGACCATGTTCTCCTTGCCTTTAGAATCTGCACATGCAAGAAATCTAAACGCGTAATGAGAACAACTGCCTGGAATATCATAAGCAAACGACACACATGTGACCATTGTTTAATCAAACACCGTCCGACAGTTTGAAAGTTTAACAAATTGTTCAGTTTTAGGTTTTTAACTTTCAAAACTTGCAAATTCCGACCGTTTATGAAGAATCAGTCGTTTCGGTTTTCAATCAGGTTTCAGGTAACGAAGACTCGAGATCCAACATCGTACAATCGAAAATAAGACAGAAATAAAATCTTTTTGGCTTTTATAAAGTTTATATTAAAACACACCTAAAATCTTTTTTGGACTTTTTGAATATTTCAAATGTAAAGACTGAAAGCAGTAAATAAATATATACAAAGATGCAGAAACTGAAAGCATTAAATAAATATTTACAGACATTCTTTTTGCGAGTTTCGAAGGTAAGAGAATCATATCAGTGTACGGTCATGCCAAAACGCTCTTGTTGTTCAATTAGTTAACATTAAGATAATGTAGTTGCAGCAGTTTGTTTTTTACACTCTCATTTTTATTAAGAAAGTTTGCAAGGAGAAAACCTTTGTGTTGGCACCGTACCCGAGGCAGTGAAAAAAAGGAATTTTGAGTGCATATTTCATAATGAACTTCAAGCAAACATAATGGCAGAATACAAGTTTCTCTTGTTCACAGTCAGTTCACCGGTTTGGTTTCCGATGTTTAACTTGACGCAATGTATTTGTATTTGGCGCTTTAATTTTTGTTGAATTATGACACATGGGTTCATATGAATTCTTGTGATTATTGTTTGGGTTTGTTAAGTGACTGATGAGTTATTGTTGAATCTCATGATGATGACTCTAGATGTCAGGGTGGTTCAACTAAGTCAAACAATTGACTGAATTGATTAGAACTACAAAAAATTGATTTTTGGTGTTACAGAAAATCAAAAGAATTTAAAGCAACAATTAGTTTTCCTGTATACAAATATCCTGATTCGACCCTTTTGCAGTTTGCACTAAAAGTTTTTACTTCATTGATTATCTGCACTTAGATATTTTGTGTAATTGCACTTTAAAACATCAGTAAATGAAGTTTTAGAAAAGTCTGATTGAAGCATTTCATCAAACACATGGAATGCAATTCATCAAATACGTGAGAGACACATAACATTGATTTGATTTTTAATAGAATCGACAAGAACATGTGGGTTTGCAGGAATACGTGGAATATTTAAATTCCTAACCACAAGTTGATAAAGATTCCACAGTCATCACTGCATGATGAGGTGCCATAACAACATTATTGAATTCTAAACGCTCTTCAAGGGAACTTAACATTGTTAGAACTAACTGTTTGTAAAATTAAATGATTTGTGTGTTGAAAAGAAGTAAAGAATATGAGGATAGTGATGTAGGATCACATGAGAAAGTTATGAATGCAATTAAATGAGTCTTGACTCTTAATACTCAAGTGTAATTGCTTGTTTAATTGGAACACTGGAAACAAAATATTAAATGAGTCTTGGCAGGACACTTATGCCTTCTTGTCAATATGGGTCTCCCACTCACTCAAGCAGCAGTTTGATATTAGTCGACAAAATCAGTGTTTTACATTGTGGATAATCATAGAGGAAGCATGCCTGATTCTCCTACTTGGATGAATATAGTGAATTAATATTACACAGGTCAAAATTTGCAATTTGAAATGAAACGGGTCACAGGCTGGTTGAGGTGTTGAGCTAAAAAAAATTTCTGCGTTGGTGCTCTGATATGTATTCAGCCATCAGTACACACCTACATGAAAATACCCTGCTATTGTATTTAACCATTGAGCTAAAAATATCATTGCTGCAGTTTGCTATAGTTGACTTTTATTTTGTTTACCAACTTTTGGTAGGTGAAATTTACAATTATTTCATGTAAAAACGTTTCTATTAGATAACCATAAAGTATTACAAACAGTCACAAGAACAATGAGCTACACAAAATAATATCATGAAAATTGAATGGTCTTACTGCTGAAATTTTTCTAGAATTTTGGGTTTTGACTTTTGAAGTTAACCATGTTACCTTCTGAGTTCATGAAGGTCTTGTTTTAATCAATAGTATGCATTAAACTTGGTAGTCATACAATGACATCTCTGGTTGCTTTAACTGCTTCATATTAATGTTGGACTTAGAAGTTAGACAGTTTGACTTAAAAAGTCAAATTGATCAGTGCTTTTTATTGTATTTGCAGAATCAATATGAACTCCATAATACAGTAATTTTCTTACTGATAGTATTTTTTTTGGATTTAAATGTATTTGTTGAATAATCCCTTGGACATTTATTGATTCTGTGTGAATTTCTAGTACCTCAAAGTCAACTTATGAAACAAATGTCCACAATCCAGAACCTGTGACAAATTTGACACTTTCCTTATGTTACGAATGGAAGTTGTTATGGTATTTAGTGAATAATAATCAATATTTTTTTTTGAACGGCCAACATAACTTTATTAAAAAAATAGCAAGATGCTACACCACAATTACATCCACCAAAAGTAAAATACATACAGCACAATCAGAACAGAAACTAAACTGGAAATACATCGAAGCTGCTCCAGGCCTCCCAAGTTAAACCCACTTCCTTCGATCAATTTTTAACCCATAAAAAGCTCATGTTCTTGATCTCCTCGACTACCTTCTGCACCGACACTTGACCTTGATTGAATAGCATATCGTTCCTCATTCGCCAAACGCTCCATAAGTAGACAAGTGACACCGCATACAAAGCTTTTTTTCTTTTTCGCAGATCCTTGGACAAAATTATGATATTCCAGCAAGTCTTTTAGACTGAAAATAAATGCAGTCGGGATTTTGCACCATTGAGTAATTATGGACCAAACAGTTTGAGCGAATTGACATGAATGAATATGTGCTCGCATGTTTCGGGAAAATCACTGCAGAAAACGCAGCAAGTTGACTGCAACTGGATGCCGCCTGCGCTAATTGCCACCTTCGTTGGGAGTCTATCGACCATAGCTCTCCACTCAACCACGCCAACCTTTTTAGGCGCCCAATTGTTCCACACAAAAACCTGCTCCGGAACATCTCTGTTTTGTACTTGAAGCCAAACCTTCACACTGCGGACAGAGAAATTCCCTGACTTGTTCAGCCCCCACTCCCATCGATCCACGATGGTATTCAGCCGAACCTGGTTCAACATTAGCTGCAGATACTGCAAATCCCTCACCTCAGTGGCAGACTGAGGCAATCTGGCCCAACTCCAAACTACCCGGTCCCCTGCCAAGTCAGACACTAACCGGTCCGCAACACTACACATTTTATTGGATTTTAAAATAATCGACTTCACCTTAAAGTCAAACTCATCAAGGATGCTGTTTTTAGACCTAATACCTACCAGACCCACAGTTAACTTGAATTTTATGACAAAACTTAACTCTGTTCTTATCCAAAAGTTTTTGTAAATTTCATGATATATTATCAACTTTGGGTGCGGGTCCATAATATGTTTGACCTAAAAAAAAAGTCAACCCTAGCTGTATGTGTTAATTTTTTTATCAATAACTTGAGTGCAATGTTGCCTATTAGCAACAATAAACATGTTAAAAAGAAACGGGTCAAACATGCCACAATATAGTGATTTATTATTAAAGCATCATTGCTGGAAGTTGGTGCTATGATATATATTCAACCATCATGTACACACAAATACCTTGATATGTTATTCAACCATATAGTGAATTAATGTATCCAACCATTGAGCTAAAACATCATTGCTGCAGTTTGCTAAAGTCGACCTTTATTTTGGTTAATCAACTACGTAAAGACAAGATTATTTTGGTCAACCAGCACAAAAATTAGCCATTTTTGACCCTAACATGTTTTAAGCCATTGCCTGTAGAATGCATATATAGCCCAAGATCAAGTGAAAGAATGATCAATTAATAAATTATAGAGTTTGAGCTGCATACAATAAAGACGCACCGCCTTTCGTGATTTTTCCTTGAACTGAATCATTCTGTTTAGCCAACCAATTAGTGTGGCAGAGCTCAGCAGCCGCATTAATTTTACATGAATACGAACATGAGATTGCACGAACAAAGAACTTTGAAGTGTCCACGCCACATGCCAACTAAAGAGCTGTCGTATCTCGATTGCATTAGAAAGTTGTTGCACATCATATGGTAAAGTTATCTACGAAATTGACAGAATAAGTTAAACAATGCATGCATAACTTTTAATCTTAACATTATACTAACATAAAAACTAAAACTAAATGTGATTTGTAGTCGGGTTGGTTCCGGATTAGTTTTGACGGGTAAGAACCTTTTACAAGTTATACATGAATATGTTAAAACGATTTTAAACAATTATGATTGCTGAAACATAACTTGGATTGCGATTATAAAAGATTGAAACTGACAATGATTGCAATTTTAAACGATTTTGCAGTCCATCTTAAAAAAAAATATCTTAGTCCTTCCTAACAGTACAAGGGAATAGAGCAATAACTTAACAACAACAAAATTCTTAATACAAACTCACCGTAAATGTGTTATTGTATACCTCTTCTACCCTAGTAACCCTAATGCTTGTTACCATCCAAAGAAAAACCTTCAACAAATAACTCACACATAACACCACCACCGATCGACAAAAACCAACAATCAATATAATCACATTAAATCAAGAAATCACATTTACAACATTTTTAAAAGGACAAAACATCTATCCTGTTCATCTCAAATGCATTTTCCATCGAAAGTTATGCTCCAACAGTTTTCAAAATTAAACATCTATCATGTTCATCTCACATCATCATCTATAATTAATATTCCAAAGTCCAAAACTTTTTAGTAAATTCTAATTTCATACATACATAGCTCAAAGACTGTCAAATATTACACATTACACATACCATTAAAAAGTGATTAAACTAAAAACCTTATAACATACCACAACCTAGTTCCCATAACCAATTTAAGGACTAATTAAAACAAGTAACAACTATTACCAACATCCCCAAACAAACCCTAACAGTTCAAAACTATCTAACAAACTCCCCAACCAAACCCTAGTAGCCAAACAGAGGGGAAATTAAATGAGACATGTATGATGAAAAATTATCAACACAACATATAACCAAAATTGTGTTACCGATTTCGAGATGGTGATTGAGGGTTGTTCGTCCCGAGCAGACGTGGTTAGGGCTTGTTCGACGGTGGCTGGGGTTCAAATCCGAGCAGGTTGTTCGTGTGGTCTTCAACGGTGGCCGGAGTTCAATTCGGAGCAGGTTGTTCACGTGAATCTGACGTGAAAGGAAGGTGAAAGGGGGGAAAAGATTTAGGGTGCGTGGATGAGTCTGAGAAGTGAAAAAGGTAAATTGAGTTGAAAGGGGGAAAAGATATGGGAGGGAAAATGTCCCGCTTATTGTTGTTAGTGTACAATAAAAGCTCAGCCATTGGATCTATTTCAGTTTGATGACCAGATTTAATAACTCGATGTACACACGGATCCTGGTCCCAGGTCACCGCTAAAGGGCTCTGTCACCCCTAAAAGTGTTGCCTCTAATGCTCAAGTTTCTTGTGCCAGAACAAGATAATGAGAATTCTATTACCTCCATGTAACCTAATGATACCCCCAAACTAGGAATGGCAATGGGCCGGGTATTGGTAATGCCAGGCCCGTTACCCGGTCGGCCGGTTGTAATTCTTTGTCCCATACTCGGCCCGTTACCCGTCGGGTAATTATCCGTCAGGTATCGGGCATACCCGCGGGTATCGGGTATACCCGTTAATTTTATAAATATATCCGTTGGGACAAACGTGCAATTTTTACTTTGATGTTTATATAATTTACTAATTTAATGACTGTAACAAATGAAAACATGATTAATAACTTACATATGATATTCAGACCACATATACCAAACCACTAATTTGTTGCTAACTAACGATTAACAACTTTTTTTTTGTAATGTTAGCATGATTAATAACTTACATATCATATTCAGACCACATATACCAAACCACTAATCTGTTACTTTAGTTAATAAAGGCAATTAGAACAGAGGTTGACCAATTTAGTCAATTCTAGGCTTCAAAATAGTCTATTACACCTAAAAGTCAAACTCATCACAGATGCTAACTTTAGTCCTAACACTTACCTGGGTCATAAGTTACTTAGGATATCATGACAAATTTCACCTCACTATTATCCATCGTTCAGAGCAAAAATAGTGAAAATGTGAAATAATATTAAATGGGTCAAAATTTAGTAATACAAAGTCAAACGGGTCCTGGGTTGGTATTTGCTACATGCTGGTGCTCTGATATGTATTCAACTATGGGTACATGCCTACACAAAAATACCCTGACGTTGTAATCAACCATTGAGCTAAAACTTATATTGCTGCAGTTTGCTAAAGTTCACTTTTAGCTCAACACCTCAGGGTTGTGAAATCAGAAACAACTTCATGAACATTTACAAAAAATTAATCAAAACAACAATATCATGACCTTTTTTTATAAGATAACCATATCATATTACAAAGAGTCACAAGAACAAGAATGGTTACAAGAACTTCAATTATACACCATATTAAACAATCAAAAGAACTGCAAGCTTCAAGTAGTTTTCTTTTATACAAAGATCCTTACTCCACTGATTATCTGCAGTTTGCATCAAAAGAAATTTAGAAAGTCTGATTGAAGCATTTCATCAAGCACATGGAATGCAATTCATTAAATACGTGAAAAAAAAACATATGATTGAATTTGATTTTGGAATGGAATCGAGAACAGTAGGGCTGTAAACGAACCGTAACCATAGTCTGTCGGTTTGACTTAAAAAGTCAACCCTGGCTTTCATTTTGCTTATAAAGTCAAACTGTAATATTTAGGTGTTGTTTGTTTTTTGTTAAAAGAGCTTCAGGACCTCTTTTGTCTTCACCAAGCAGACCACGCACAGACATAGGGGTCTGCAGCAGGCATAGAGGTCTGCAGCTTGTTTGTTTTTTAGAAGACAATTCATTAAAAAACCTCTTCAACACCTCTTCCTCGGGCAGATCATGTCTTACCTCTTCACATACCTCTTCAACCTCTTCCAAACACAAAACCCTCAAAACCCTAGTTCCCTTCTCCATTCCTCAGCCGACCTCCCCTGCTCCTCCACCTCCAGCCGCCGCTTCTATCACTCGCTGGTCGTTTGTGGTAATAACACTGCATTTTGCTGAAATTCATATTGTTTTGTGATTGTTTCGCGAATCTGTGGTGAATTTTAGTCCAATAAGATGCAATCGGTAGTGTGAACATGAGATTTGAGCTGCTTGATGTGATAAATTTGTAGAATCGGATACTGTTGTACGGCTAGGGTTTAGAACTGATATGTTATTCAGTTGAATCAGTTGATGCAAATGAATTGTGAATGCAATCATGTTATTTTACTTGTTTGCAGCTTAATTGATTCGATCTTATGTGAAACAACTTGAAGCTGATCAATGATAATGTGTTTATGTTACTATTGTATGGCTAGGGTTTAGAAAAGTTATGTGATTCGAGATTGATACAGAAAAAAAAAAAAAAAAAAAAAACGGTCTTCATCTTGCAGACTGCAGAGGTTTGGTCCACCTCTTCTGCTACAGATGTCTGCAGATGTGGTCAGCAGACTGCAGACATTTTACCTCTGAAAAAACAAACGGCACCTTATTTAATCTTATATGCTTATAAAGTCAAACTGTAATCTTCATTTAATGTTATATATATTCATGTTGTCATTTGTGTTTCTTAACTTATAATATGTTCTGCTGGCATGTCACAATGGCTAGAAAGGCAGTCACTTACTTTCATAAAAAACATTAATAGAAAAATAGTCTGAGTTATTGGTTTTATTGAGGCAGAAAAAAAAAGCAGAAAAATTTAAAAAGATGTCACATCACTGTCTACAACTTAAGAAAAGTTGACTAACATATTGACTTGACTTCCACTTTACACATAACAGTGTTCATGCTCAGCAAATTGTGTATATAATTACAATATAAATATATAAACAATATTCAGCTGTGAAGCAATTTAACCCCATCAAAAGGAGGTATGTTTTTTTTTTCTAAGTGAACTTGAAAAGGGCAGACCTCTAATGCAACTTCCAAAAGCCCAAACAATAAATCTTACAAATCACAATCCCTTGTGGCTGAACCACCCTTTTGATGCCTACAAGTTGTTTGATGAAACGCTTTTAAGTATGAATTCGTGTAATTTGGGGATTCATCAGTGGTTGATGTCTCTTTTACGTAACCGTAGAAATAGTACATTGCCTTCCCTTCACTTAAGTTTTAAGGATATGTCGGGGTAGGAGGAATGGTCAACCATTAACCAGGTTTTAGATGCAGTGTTTCCGTGCCTTTCGAGAGCTTCATATAAAAAATTGTCCTAACTTGGTTGACATCTCACTTGACACAATGACTTTACTAAGGGTTCTAGAGATGTGTGGATGTGGTGATGGTGTTGTGAGAGAGTTGGTTCGGGAACTAGTCAAACGTGTTATTATAATGAATTAATATTGAAGGGTCAAACTACATAAACTTAAATAGAAACCATTCAAACATGCCAAAATATATTGCATTAAAATTAAACAAGCCAAAGTATAGCCATTTAGAATAAAGCATGTCAAAATACAGAAATTTTAAATAAACGGGTCAAAATATAGCAGTCTAAAACACAACCGGTCAGACGTGCCTTAATATAGTGAATTAATATTAAATTTTTCCAAAGATAGCTATTTGAGGTGTTGAGCTAAAACATCAAGTTGGTGCTCTGGTCTGTATTCGACCATTGGTACACAAGAATACCCTCAGTTTGCTAAAGTTGACTTTTATTTTGTTTATCAACCATTGGTCTGTGAAATTAGCAACCAATTCATGAACATTTACATAAAATTAATCCAAACAACAACAGTGTCATGAAACTTTTACTAGATAACCATAACATATTACGAAGAGTCACATGAACACTTACATAGCCTCCTCATTGAATAGCTATACTGCTGCAACTTCTAGCTCAACAAGAAAACGGACCATGATGCACAATCTATCTTCTGCATCATCGTTTAAAACTCTTGCAGCCTAGTATTATATCTCAGAGTGATATAGACATAACACAAAACAACAAATCACTACATGTACTCCATCAGTGCTGTGTGGTTGATGGAGCGCAGAAGATCACAGAGACCTGAATTGGCTGGTTATTACGTTTTACGTTCTGAACATTCCGGATGATTGGGGTAGTTTAAGAGCATGGAGGCTACTGTAAAGTCATGGGAGATTTGTAGACTTCCACCTGGCTATGTGGCAATGGAGAGTCGGATTAAAGGGGGGCTGAATTGATTAGAATAACAAGAAAGTTGATTTTGGGTGTTACTGGGTTAGTGTGAAGCACCCTTAAGATGCCTACGTGGTGTTTGATGAAATGCCTTAACCGTCAATTTCGTATAAGTTTGAGATTTTTGCTTTAGTTTTGTTCAAAACGTTATAATATATAAAAATGAATAGAAATACTGATGGAAAATGTATATACATGTATGGTTATGGTTCGGTATCCTTGTTGAGTAAATGGATAAAAATCATGTAGAAAGGATGAAGTTGGGAAAAAAGGGTCTGTAACTCGTCAAATGTGAGAATGTAACGTTTATCTTGAGTTTAAGACGAAAACACCCTTAAAATATTCTCAGTGTTGCTTCTAGTAGTAAGACCTCCCCTAAATTTAGTACTATGGGAGTTTATTATGTTATATCATGCATTGGTTATGCATTAGATAAGTCCAGCCAATACAGCACAAGTCGTTTACATGCAACTTATACGAACATTTTCCATCTTAGTTTCAATAACACATAGTGATGTTCATTTTCTCAACAGGTGTTGGTTTGGCTTTCTTGACTATGGTGATTTTGATTCGGGAGTAGCTCAAAGCTTTCAGTTCTTGTCAGCATTAAAAGAATCTCGGAATTTGACTCTTGAAGTCAATCATGTTACCTTCCTGAGCTCATGAAAATGGTTAAAACGAACACCATTCCACCATACATGCTTATATTCTTCCTGTGAACCCGAGCTTCTCGCCATCTCTCTTCCCAGCCCCTGTGTCGAGAATGTCCCAGATGTATCCCTTGACCAGCACCATTTGTCTTTTTCATTCATAAAGGTGGTTGAGTTAATGACTTCCAAACATTGTGTGAATTCTACCGCCATTCCTTTGGATTGCGGTATAATAATAGCCTATCTGCAACTTTGCAGGTCTTCAGAAATGGCAGAAACAGAGGACCTGTAGTCGTCCAATTGTCAAGCTAGAACTGGGCCGCCTCTCTGTTACCGATTGTGCATACCATACTTCGGAGAGTATCAATATTCATACCTGAAAGAATCGATTCACTTTTGCATATATTCTTTCAGTTTCCAGTTGACAATTGCTTCCAAGGAATTGGTTTGAATGAACTGCTGTAATAACCTTGACCTATACAATACAAAAAATGAGCAAACGAAAACACAAAACAATACCATGAATAGATTGACTGCCTGATTCCAACCCCTTTTTTTCCCACAAGCTAGTTATTTCATTCACAGTCTCCTGTTTAAATGTGCGTACTGCTGCATCTTAGAGCTTAACAAAACAGGACCATGATGCAGAGTAATCTCCAGCACCATCTTGAACTCTTGCAGCTCATTATATGTTTGTTCACTTGGCATTCATCTCAAACGAAGTTGGTGTTCATGCTCAGCAAATTGTGTCTGCAATTACAAAATAAAAATATAATCAATATTCAGTTCTGACCCCCATTCAGGCTCAAAACAAAACAGTACATAGCACAATATAAGCCACTATTATAAACATGACTCTGTATGAAGAAATTGACAAGTGAAGTAGCAGCAAGTTATAAATATGATATAATCAATATTACCTCATTAACAGCAGATGTTCTTTGAAATGGTCTTTTATCAATATTTAACTGCCAACACACAGTGAATTAGAAAACCAAGCGGATAAAAAAACGAAGAGTTAAAAGACTTGAAAGCTTCAATCTGTTTGCATCAAAACTAACAGTTTCATGCGAAATCAAATGTCCCACGTGCATTATAATACTCATCAAGTCCTACATTTATACAAAAAAAAAAAAAAAATGAGTAAGTGAAATTTTATAAAAGTCTAATTGAGGCATTTCATCAAACACATGGAATGCAATTCATCAAACACATTGACTTGAGATTGTTATCTTAGGATACCTTGGTGGCTTGGTTAGTATTTGTTGCATGTTTATTTACTTCCATGTTGCTATGTGGTTACGTCTAAAGGGGGGTCCAACTAAGCCAGGGCTTAGGGCCCCCAATTTACGTAGATTTTTTTTATAAAGTATGATTTGGGCCTGTAATAGAACATAACATTCAGCAACCCATCATGATTTGGGCCTGGAATAGAACATAACATAGAGCTTAATTATATGCTTTGAAAACATTTTTTATTACACTCGCGGGTTTCTGCTAAATAGGGTGTGACAATATATTTGCAAGAAATATAAACAATAAAAAAAAACTTCTTACTTTTCCCCATTTTAGACCCAGAATAGAAACCATCTTACTATTTATTTTTAGTTATCTTGATCCGCATGTTATTTGTAATTGTTGATGTGGCACTTGTTGGCGCCACCTCAACTCCCACACTAGATTTCACATATGCAAAAAGTGGTTATGAGAATTAAAAAGCAATTATTATATATATCAAATTGTAACACATGTATGCGCCAGTGTTGTTTAGGTCTTCTCATATTCTGCCACTTAACTTTTATGATTTGCAAATTACACGTTTTTGTTACTTCATGCCGGTTAACTTTTATGATGTGCAAATTACATGTTTTTGTTATTTCAAAGTTTTAATGCACTTTGTACAAACCTGTTTTTCTTCCTTTTCTTTTTCTTTATTGACGAATTTTCTTTTTACATATCTGTTTTACTTTTTCCCTTTTCATTTCATTCCAATTTATAACTTACTAGAAATTATTAACTTACTACTTTCATATTCAGATTTACGAGAAGTTCACACCGATTGAAATTGCTTACTATTATAAGGGTTTTAAGTTGGCAAGCATTACACTACACATTACCATTGCGTGTCGCCACCTACACCACTTTACAATTCATCAAATCTATCTGTACAAATTTTCACGCCCGTTGCAACGTGTGGTTTCACAATTTCTAACACCAACACCCCCGTTGTAATTAAGTTTCGAACCCTTCATGAAGTCCACATTCGTATGTCTCACAAACACCAGATATAGGAATTGCTTTTAAAGACATTGTGTTGCCAAGTTAGTTATTTTACATTCACTTGGGAATAGCCCAATGGTGTTGATGAGTTAGATTGAGTTTCGGATAGTAGAAGGTTATGGGTTCAATTCCCATAATGTACAAGTTTAGCCAATAAAAAATTTCTAACTTCACGGTGATACAGTATTCCGTCGCAACGCGCCGCACAAAATACTAGTTATATACAATTTAAAAGAAAATAATCACTGAATGTTAGGTGGATACCATCTATTTAAAACATAAACACCAAAATGACAAATATCATATAAGCAAAAAGGATAAAGATGTCATTGTCACAACTATAAGTAGCAATAAATGTAACTTTAGGTTGCTAAAATAGCTATGAAATGTAAGTTTGTTATATTTAATTTCAAGGTAGGTTGCAAAATTTAAGAAAAAGTGGTGTGACATGACGTTCGGATTTGTGTCGGTCTACCTTGCTAACCCTCGAGTACAACCAGTATTGAAGTGCTACTTTCAATATTCGACATAATGATTTAGCTAACGAACACATATTTATATTGTGCAAATTAATTCAAAGAAAAAGCCTCAAGCGTGAACTGAACCAAAAACACGTACTGTTGTATCCAGCAAAACACATATTGTTGTACCCCGCGACGCGCGATGTCAAATACTCTTAGTAATTATTTACAACCCATCGTTATCCGTTATATTAATTTTAATTTACACTTCTAAATAATTAGAAGTGTTCGGTGGCGGAGGGTTAAGAAGGCGGTGGGTGGCAGACTGGCGGTGGCTGGTGGAGGCGACGCGGGGTGGCGGTTGTCGGCGGCAGGTGTTGATGGTGGTCGGTGGCGGAGGGTGATGGCGGGGGTGGTCGGGTGTCATCGGGGTGGCATTGGCGGGTGTTGTCAACAACGGTGGGTGATGGTGGTGGCGGGTGGTGGTAATGGTGGGTGGGATGCAGGGGCGGATCCAGGGGTTTTTTGGGGGTTCCCGGGAACCCCCTCGGTTTGGAAAAAATAGAAAAAAATTGTGGAAATCTTGTATGATTTAGAAAAAAATAGTGAGAATTAGTGAAAATCTAACAAAAGGAACCTGGTGTAAAACATTCCTGGATCCGTCACTGGTGAGATGTTGATGAAGAATGGTGAGAGGGAATGGAATGGAAAAAAAAAAAAAAAACAGGAGTAGTGGATGAAATGAATTTAAGGGAACGGAATACCTTATCTAATGGGTTATTCCATTACCTTAACCAACTAAACACATGTTTTTTCATTCCACCTCTCATTCCTGCATACCAAACACACCCTAGTAATTATCTACAACCCATCATTATTGGTTTTATTATTTTGAGTTGCACTTCTAAGTAGGTTACAATAAAAATAATTCCAAAATCAATATTCGTATATCGACAACTTGGAAGGGTCACTTGCTCTTCATATCTAGCGGTGCAAACGAGCCGAGCCGAGCCCAAGCTCGACCAGGTTCGAGCTCGAGCTCGTTTAACATATGAAAGCTCGAGCTCGGCTCGAATCGAGCTTTATTTCTAAAGCTCGAGCTCGGCTCGAAGGTAATTTTTCAAGCTAGAGCTTGGCTCGGGCTCGACTCGTTTAATATTTATTAATTGATTTTTATTAACTATAATTATTGTTATACATATAATTTAGTTATTTTTTTATATTTATATAAATGGTAAATATTATTATTTAAATATATGTTTAATATATTAATAAAAAAATATATAAAAAGAAAGCTCGTTAAGGCTCGCGAGCCGGCTCGAGCTCGATAAGTAAAGCTTGGGCTGGGTTACTAAACGAGCTTGGTTTTAGGCTCAGGCTCGAGCTCGTTTAAGCTCGGCTCGTTCGAGCTATTTTTCGAGCCGAGCTCGAATAGCTCTCGAATAGCTCGGCTCGTTAGCACCCCTATTCATATCCTTAGTCTCTCCAATCTCGTCGCGTTACGTCATTTAAATCATCCACTACCCTCTTTAATGGCACCATTTAGCCCAACCTACCCTCTTCATTTTCTCATTTTTAAAGAATAGATTAAGTTTTTTTTTTTAATTTGTGTTTTAAAAATAAATTAACTTTTTATTATAATAATAGAAAACATTTAAAATATATAAAGACTATTTAAGAAAGTTAAAACATAATTTACTTTTCATGGAACACAAACAATCATCTCCATAAAAATATAAAACATTTAAATTAAAGGCTATTTAAAAAAAATAAAACATAAACTAAAAAAATTAAAACCTGCTCCATGTCCATCACCAAATAATTGTATAAATAAAAGATTAAATTGTAAAAATAAAAGATTATGTTGCAAAACACCAAAAAAAGAACAATAATTCTCCACCCACAACGGTAACCACAAGGACCAACCCCTACACGTCGGGCAATAGCCGCAGGATCGACGACGGTATGCGCTACACGAGTAAGTGGTACCCACACGCTTCGTCTGTGTGGCCCACCCCCTAAGGCAATCCAATATACCTTTGAAAAGGCTCTTGGATGTAGAGGTAGAGGAGCGGGGGAGCGGTGAACACACCTGCTCCGATCTTGCTACATTCAGAGGTGAGCATGGCCATGGTCCCAACTCCCAAGTTCCCCGCAATTTCTTCATCTCTATCTCTCTCCCGCTTTATTTAACTTAAAATAAATAATAAAAGAGAGGTAAATGATGAAAAATGAATATAACATAGGTTGAGTGGTGGATGTGAGCGATGGGAGGGGATAATGATATGACACTAAGATGGTACTAAGAGATCAATAAAGAGTATAACGTATAGCCTAAAATGATTATTTCAATATACACATCCTCTACTATTAATACTAGGGAGTGAACTCGCGTGTTCAGACTACCCATAGTGAGCTAACGCCCTAGACACGTCACCATGATAATTCCTACCAAATCATTACCCACTTAGATGTGGACTATGGAGCACGTGAGCCCTCTAACGCCCTTTAACCCACTTTAACATTCCATTCAATTTCTAAAACTACTAGAAAAATTACACGTCACCCACTTTTGGTTTAATTTATTTTTTATTGATAAAAATGGTACATAAAAGTAGGGGTTTTAAAAAAAATCTAGATCGAATCCTAAATATCCGAAAGTCCTATCTTTCATATTCAAAAATTCGGATATCGGAAAAATTCAGATCATTTAATGTAAAAGTGATTATCCAATATCTGAAAACTAAAAAAGACACTAAATTCATATTTAGAAGCACTATTTTAGTTTGAAATATAGTAAAAAATAGTAAATAATCTGATTTGAATGTGGATTTATGATTGTTTTTTAGTTTCCCAAGTTGGAAATTTGAAAAATCGAACACATGTTTTTTCTTAATCTATGTACGAAATGAATATTTTTTATTTCTTTTATAATTCGGATATCCGTTTAAATATAAGAATTCGTATCCGAAATTTTGTTTCGATATACGAATTCGAATATTAATAGTCACTATCTGAAATTTTTGGATATTTAAAAATCTGATAATCCGATCTTGAACACCCCTACATTAATGGGCTTTAAAACTGACCATCAAAGATGTCATCCACTAGTCAAAGCTCGAGAGGTGAGAGACACATGTCTAACCAAATCAAATACCTATCTCATGTGTGAACAAAAAGCCCCTATTTATTTTAGGTTGTTTTCAATGTACAAACTCAAAAGCACAAAGAACCATACCAATGCACAATAAATGTTACAAATTCATACTATATAAATATATAAATTTGCAAGAAATATAATCAATCAAAGAAACTTTTCACTTTTCCCCAGTTTAGACCCAGAATAGAACCATCTTACTATTTATTTTTAGTTATTTTAATCCACACTTTAGCTAATGTTATATGTAATTGTTGATTTGGTACTTGTTGGCGCCACGCCAACTCCCACACCAGATGCCACATATGCAAAAAGTGGTTATGAGAATTAAAAGGCAATTATATACAATTTAAAAGAAAATAATTACTGAATGTAACGTAGATACTATGTGTTAAAACATAAACATCAAAATTGTCACACCCTCAAATTCCACATGCGGAGTAATACCGCGAGATGTGTGACTGACCAGGATCCAGCCACCAATCATATTGAATAGTTATAAATATAAAGCAATTTATCAAAATACGATTAGTGGAGATTAAAGTCCATGATTAAGTCTAAAGTTTCAAAACATCATAAAAGGAAATAGCGGAAGCATAGTTTCAGCAGTTAACTCAAAAGTCCAAGTTTAAATTTATTTAAAGCTCGACACGGGTTAATGCGACCACTACAATCCTCAAGCCACAAGCTCCTGCCTTCATGGATTACGTGCAAAGCATGCAGTAGGGTGTCAACATAAAGTCGGCGAGTTCACTAGTTGTCCAACTTTAATTTCATAAAACTTATTAAAGTACTTAAGTTGTTAAATTTTCCCATTTATATCATGTCATGAGGAGCTACCTCATATGTAAGCTACTAAACTTCCATGATCATACTGAAACTATGGCACTTAAGTTGTTGTTGATGCCCCGTTTGTCAATGTCTATCATCATTGACGGTTGCCAAGGACCTATTAGTTCACGCCCGTCCACTCAAGGCACGGTGTGAGGTTAGTGAGACCTAAATAGCACTATTTAACTAATATCCCGTTTGCCAGGCCAGGCAACTAATCGGTATAGTAAAGTAGGGACTTGTGATAGTGTTCCGTTTAGTAGGCTTGTTCATGAAATATAAATAGTATTTAACTGAGCGTCCCGCACAAGGGGAAAATGTAACCCGTACCCCGCACAAGGAGATAACGTCATTCATTCCGTTCCCAACCACCAGGAATACATGCTTTAATAAAATGTGTGAACTCACCTTGGTTTGCTCGGCAGTTTGTTCACTCGTTAAGACACTTTATTCAATCACGTCCTATCATAGGTATTATGTCTAATCAGATTCGCATACAATTATTCACGTATTCAAGTAGCACATAGGTCACGTTTCATATAACCACACATACTTGATCAAATTATATGAACATTATCACATCGGCCCAAAAGAAAACATACTACTTAAATGTGTGGCTGGCCCAAACATTAAATGGCCCAATAGAGGTGGGCGACACTTCCAAACAAAATCATTAACCATCCTATTATTAAAATGGAAAATCGACCAACTGCTTTTTCATATACAACTTTGAATTTCACAGAACATCAGTTGTACCCTACGCAATATTATTTGTACATTCCCCAAAAGAAAACCCATCTTCTTTAACTTTCCATACCAACATATAACGTACATCAATCAACCGAATCCTAGTACCACCAGTAATCACACCTCGTTTCATCAATCCTACTTGACTTATCAATAATCATCATCATCATACGGCACAACAAATTTCGAGATTATCATCATTATCGAAATCCCACAGCAATCATCATCATTATCGCTTACTGTAAGCTTGTAGATTAAATCATCTACATCACCTTTATGTTTTAGCACAACCAAGAACACGTTTACGGAACCTATGCTAGCAAGGCAGCTCACGGAAACTTTGAACATTCATAAACGCATGACCAGGTTGTACACTTAGGATGTATGGTTGTACTCTTTCATGAAAACCCATCATCAAAGAATAGATTAAAAAAAAACATTCAGATAGCAGATTTAAAGTGTTTATTTAATCATTCTATGGAATGTTATAAGCTCAAATTATTATCAATACTATTCCACCAAAAAGATGCATTAAACAGTTTAACTAAACCACGACTATCATTTAACCACCTAATAGGAATCATTATTATCAAGCATGATCCTCTAAGAGTGATGGCATCCTAACCTGAACCCGGTGCCGTAATAGAGTGTTTGTTTTGAATAGAAGAAATGGAGTTCCGAGTCGAAGAAATGTGAGCTTCCGTTGGTGCGTTCCGAGTGAGCTGTCGGAGCTTATAATCGGAGTGCACAGGTATAGCCGGAGATTTGCTCGGAGATGGAAGGAGTTGGATGTCAACGCCGCACAGTCGGAATGAGGTTCTCCGATAACGGCGGAGTAGGTGTTCGATGTTGCAGGTTTTCTGGTTGTTAAAGATGGAAATTGAAGAGAGAGGAGGGGATCTTGGGATTGAGAAGAATGATTTGATTGCAACTTTTTGTAAGGGTGAAGGGGGCACCCCTAATGAGGTGAGGGGAAACTTTTTGTAACCCAATCATACGTTGCCATGTCATTTCCCCTCTATAACTTCCCTCTTGTCAAAAAACGTACGGGGTGCACCCCTCTTAGGGGAATTGTTTTTTTATTCAAAAAAAAAAAAAAAGTTTTCATTGGTTGAAAAAAAGGGTGGCCCACCTTCTCTCTCCTTCCTAAATCGGTGCCTCCTCCCCGAAATTGGTCCCCGAAATTGGTCCCCTCTTGGATGGCAGCACCATACCCGCTCGGCAACTTTGGTCCCCGAAGGGAGTCACCGAGGGTGCCCCGCTAAGCCTAAGGCTATGGGGTGTGGATGGAGCCCCATAGGGCTTTATCAAGTCCACATAGGATCCACGTCAGCGATGGAGCCCCCCTTTAATTTAGAGGGTGTGGATGGAGCCCCTATTAAACAAAACAAAAAAAAAAACATTTGATTGGTTGTCGAACTAGTGGGACCCACCTGAAGGCTTTATAGGGCTTTACCACCATGGAGCCCCATCAATGGCGCCCTTGGAGGGTGTGGTGATGGGCGCTATACATGGCTTATGTGGCAGGGATGGAGCCCCATGAACCCCCCACACCCCATAGCCTAAGCTGACGGCTAAGAACTTTATAATTTATATCTCATGTTAATTAGGGTAAATCTTATAGGCTCTTGAGTGTTGGGCCAGAAGAGAATGGAATTCGTGGCCCACAAGTGGAAGGATAGGGTGTGTAGTTTAGATTGTAGTTAAATTCAACATTTAACACTTTAACACTTAATACTACCATATATTGCATCGGTAAAACCTTCAAACTCACATAAAGTGCATTTCACCAATAACCAATAATTGATTTCCAAAAGAGTTAATAACAATACTAAAATCTTAGTTTAGCAAAATCGGACGTACGGGAAGAATCCGAAGTGTCACATTTATAAGCTCAAATTATCTTCAATACTATTCCACCTAATAGGAATCATTATTATCAAGCATGATCCTCTAAGAGTGATGGCATCCTAACCTGAACCCGGTGCCGTAATAGAGTGTTTGTTTCGAGTAGAAGAAATGGAGTTCCGAGTCGAAGAAATGTGAGCTTCCGTTGGTGCGTTCGGAGTGAGCTGTCGGAGCTTATAATCGGAGTGCACAGGTATAGCCGGAGATTTGCTTGGAGATGGAAGGAGTTGGATATGTCAACGCCGCACAGTCGGAATGAGGTTCTTCGATAACGGCGGAGTAGGTGTTCGATGTTGCAGGTTTTCTGGTTGTTAAAGATGGAAATTGAAGAAAGAGGATGGGATCTTGGGATTGAGGAGAATGATTTGATTGCAACTTTTTTGTAAGCTGACGGCTAAGGACTTTATTTGGGTGCGGGTGCTACTTTCTACATCCCCTATTTACTTTTTTCACCCCCTCCTCTCACATACGTATTACAGGTGGGGCCTGCGTGGGACCGACAATTTTCCTCTCACAAGGGGGTGTAATCAGGAAGAGAGGGGGTGTGTATAGAATGAGCCTATAATTTATATCTCATGTTAATTAGGGTAAATCTTATGGGCTCTTGAGTGTTGGGTGAGAAGAGAATGGAATTCCTAGCCCACAAGTGGAAGGATAGGGTGTGTAGTTTAGATTGTAGTTAAATTCAACATTTAACACTTAATTAATTGTATACTACGATATATTGCATTGGTAACAACTTCAAACTCACATAAAGTGCATTTCACCAATAACCAATAATTGATTTCCAAAAGAGTTAATAACAATACTAAAATCTTAGTTTAGCAAAATCAGACGTACGGGAAGAATCCGAAGTGTCACATTATCCCCAAGTTTTAAGAACTTTCGTCCCGAAAGTTAGAGCGTAGCCACTGACAAGCTAATGTGTTTCAATGTCTCCGCGGGGTGTCACAAAAATGAAAAACATCATATTTGCAAAAGCATTTAGATGTCATTCATGTTGAATCTAGGTGATCAGAGAGAAAGATACAAACAGGATTCCCAAATTTCTTCTATTAATTTTGTGTAACTGAATAAAATTAAAAGACTCAAGTAATATAAATACTAGAAACAATCAAATTCTATTAGGACATCTATTCTTACATATACTTATCTCTAATAGGGCTCTAAACAAGTCGAGCCAGGGTGGGGTCGAGCTCAAGCTTGAAATTAATTCAGGCGGTTAAACTTGGCTTGAGCTTTACGTCGGAGTTAAACGAGCCTAAGAATGAGCCAACGAGCCGAGCTTAGCTCGAGCTGGGCTTGGTTACAAAATGAGCCAGCTTGGTTCACGTCATCTCTAATTGAGTTTTTTTAGCTAGTTTTTCTCGAGCTTCTTTCGAGCCGAGCTACGAGTCGCGAGCGTTATGAACAGCCCTAATCTCTAAACAATTAAACACTAATCCAATCTAATACTAAGATAATTCAAATAATAATTAAATAACTTTAATGATTATTTTACTCGTTTAGTCCTTCGACTTTAGATCTTCTCCAAACCACTCTCTAGTTAATGCTGTAATTTTATCACTCCCTCTCAACATCAACTTCCACAAGTCTCCCTCTCAATCTTGACTCATTCTACCAGGATTTGCCGCACAATCTTCAGGTAAACAAATGACTTCCATTGACATCTTCAGCTGCCAGTATTGTACTTGATAGTATTAGCAACACATGCTTCGCCTTAGGTGAAAAAATGCCTGTTCATCTTGATTCGATTGGTAGTCACGAACTATGTGACTCTTAAGAGGCCCTCGAACGCCTTTCAAGTAGCACTCGAACTATCCTTCAAACTCACTTTAATCAAACTTTTGAACTTGACCAATAACAGAGTTCGATCAACCGGAAGAAAGGATAACTTGTCAAGTGCCTTCAACTTAATTGAATCAAAGGGTTCACCTAGATCTGATCAGGATTAATACAACTGTCTTTGAACGAGTCTTCTTTTT
Organism: Helianthus tuberosus; assembly: GCA_030545235.1. Lineage (NCBI taxonomy): Eukaryota > Viridiplantae > Streptophyta > Magnoliopsida > Asterales > Asteraceae > Helianthus > Helianthus tuberosus. The sequence goes on along the minus strand of CM060427.1, from coordinate 153,842,124 downwards.
TTTTTCAGCCTACTAAACTACCCCGACACACGGAGAGTTAACCATCCCGACACACGGTAATGGTATATCATCGTTGAAACCTTGAGAAGGATAAACAATTGCGACGGCCTTCACCGTCACTGTTCCCATTGAACCGTTGTTGGCTTGTAGTTGGTCGCTACTCGGACCACCCCATCGCCCACCGTTAACACTTGTTGGCATCTCTCAAACTCCGTTGGAACACCATTATCCAGATCACCACATGGAAGCAGGAAAACCCTTACGTGTATAAGTCGTTGTATTGATCACCAACAACTTTTGAATCGTATCCTCTAGCTGTCGGTATACATTTATTCACATGAGAATTGAGATCTAATAAAAAACCACTTCACGGTCCTTCTGTTGGATGGCCTCCAAAAATAAGAAGTTCATCCGACTATTGTTTGATTTGGTTCAAACTTCCTAATTCAAAGTCATTGAAACAACGTGCGTTCCACCATCTTCTATGTTTGACTACTTATGGCCCAATTTGGCCTTGAATCACAGTACCAATTGCTGACACAACTTTGGGGTTTAGTTCAAGACTTCTTTTTTTCTCGTCTTCACCTATTGTAGTTTTCACTATCATTGCAGCCCCCTCATGGGGCTGCTCCCTTTTCTTGCAAGATCAGAAAGACAAATACAAACAGGATTCACAATTTCTTCTATTCATATTGCTTAAATGAATAAAACTACACGTCTAAAGGAATAGAGTAAAATGCACGGATAGTCCCTGTGGTTTTGCAAAATAACACCTATAGTCCCCAATTTTTGGAAATTACACCGATACTCCCTATGGTTTGACAGTTTATTACTCGGATAGTCCCTGTAGTGGAAGTCCGTTAATTTTCTCCGTTAAGTGGGTATGAAATGACAAAATTACCCTTCATCTTCTCCACTCTATAAAAACAAAAAAAACCCCACCCCACCTTTCTCTCTGTTTCATCAAAACATAATATGAAGGGACTATCCACTCCTGTTGATCTTATAGCGTCTCTGAACTTCCGATACTTGCTAAAGGTACACATTTGGCTTATTTTCCATCATCTTCACTCTTCATCGTACTATCATACACAAAACCCCCAAAAAACATCTTCACTTATTACTTCATAACCTTAATCGATCGGTTTTTCCTTCAATTTTATCCCCCATGTGAGGAAAAGGGCTCGTGTTGCACGACATAAGGTCTTTTCTTCATTATTATTAACCAATTGATTGTGTTTTTAATTCAGTTTTGTTGGTTAATTGTTGTGATTTGACCCTAATTATTTGTCTATTGTTACTTGTTAATGGTGTGTAATTATTATTCAAGTGATTTGAACTTTTGAATATTAAACATTTCATTTTTTTTATGTGAATTGAATATGTTCATTGATAGTTCGATACTGTTGGAAACTTGAAACGAAGCTAATGTTTTATTATTACTATTGTGTGTGTTTGGGGGGGGGGGGGGGGGGCATCATGGAATAAATCCGAATGATTTCATCAGCCGAATGCCGGATGATATACAGTATATATCTATACTATCACGATTGCCGCTTAAAGAAGCGGTGACCACTAGTAACCTGTCATCAAGGTGGGGTGGGTGGGGTTGGGGTGGGGTTGTTTTGTTTTTATAGATTGGAGAAGATGAAGGATAATTTTGTCATTTAACATCCACTTAACAGAGAAAACTAACGAACATCCACTCTAAGGACTATCCGAGTAACAAACTGTTAAACCACAAGGAGCACCGATGTAATTTCCAAAAGTTGAGGACTATAGGTGTTATTTTGCAAAACCACAGGGACTATCTGTGCATTTTACTCAAAGGAATATAAATACTAGAAACAATCTAATTCTATTAGGACTACTATTCTTACTTGTCTCTAAACAAGTAAACACTTATCAAATCTAATACTAAGGTAATTCAAATAATAATTAAATAACTTTAGTTATTATTTTACTTGTTTACTTCTTTGAATTTAGATCTTCTCCAAACCACTCCTTAGTTGATGTAATTTTATCAATTCAGTCAGTCACTTCTATAAGTAGAAAATAAATGTAACATAGGTTGCTAAAATAGCTATGAAATGTAAGTTTGTTACATTTAATTTCAAGATAGGTTGCAAAAGTTATGAAAAAAGCGGTGCGACATGACGTTCGGATTTGTGTCGGGTCTACCTTGCTAACCCTGGAGTACAACCAGTATTGAAGTGCTACTTTCAATATTCAACATAATGATTTAGCTAACAAACACATATTTATATTTTGCAAATTAATTCAAAGAAAAAAAGCCTCAAGCGTGAACTGAACCAAAAACACGTACTGTTGTACCCCGCAACGCGTGACGTCAAATACTCATAGTAATTGTTTATAACCTATCGTTATCCATTTTATTAATTGAGTAAACTGCCATTTTGGTCCATGTGGTTTGGCCAGTTTTGCCACTTTAGTCCAAATCTCAAACTTATTACATCTGGGTCCCTGTGGTTTGCATTTTGTTGCCATTTTAGTCCAAAATCCAAAAACCCTATTTTTTTGACTGTTGCAACCTCCTATTTTGTCCTTTAGTGCAGGGGCATTTTGGTCATTTTAATTTACTCTTTTATTAAATTAAAACAAAATTAATTATATTATATATATATATATATATATACATACATACATACAGACATTCACACATCCACCATCTCTCCATCCCCAACCTCTCGAACTCTCCATCCCCAACCTCTCGATCTCTACATACATACAGACATTCACACATTCACACAGAACCTTCTTCATCTTCCCCCAAATCCCAAACCCTGGTTCTCCTGCTCAGCCGCCAGACACCACGTGAAGCAACCCGGTGCCACCACCGTCGCCCTCACCGCCTCCACCATTATCATCACTGCCGCCACCCCCTACACCCTCACCTCCTCCTGAATCGGGTTTATTGTTCTTGTGAATCACCTCCTGAATCGGATTTATCACTGTCAACGTTTGTTGCAGGTTGGGGTTGTGGTTTCCGGTGATGGCAGCATTTGGGTACGCCATTCTACAAACCCCCACATTAGGGTTTATAATGCTTCTCAATCTGGTCAATTAAACATCGGAGATTTATTCTGTATGTCTTCCAAACACCCTGTTTGGTTTAATCTGAACAAAATCGCATCTGCAGATGAATCGAATAGATGCGAGGAAGCCTTCGCAGAGATTTCAGGGTTTGATCATGATGAAATTCAGACCACTGATATCGATCTCCTTCGGTTTATTTCTCTCTCTATTGCTTTCTCTCTCTATAACTGTCTCTCTCTAGATGTATATGTGTTGATTTGTGGTGTGAATGAGTTTGTTTGTTGCTTGTTTGGATGAATAGGCGACTTTTTGTTGTTGATAATCGGTAGTAATTAGGGCTTTTTGGGAGGAGATGTGTCGATCTCCTGTGGGTGCGGGTGGAGGAGTGGTGGCGGGTGTGTGTGGTGGCTAGGATAGAAAGAGGGGAGATGAGTGATGGTGGTGGCACTGCAGATCTGGTATGGGTGTGAAGAAGATGATGTTTTATTAGGAAATGATAAAGGGATTATTTATTTTAATTTAATTAATAATTTGTTATAATAATTCATAAATGACCATTTTGCCCCTGAAGATAAGGACAAAACAGGGGGGTTGAAATTGGGGATTCTTGTCAAATTTCACTTTTGGACTAAAATGGCAACAAAATGCAAACCACAGGGACCCAGATGTAATAAGTTTGAGATTTGGACTAAAGTGGCAAATCTGGCCAAACCACAGGGACCAAAATGGCAGTTTACTCTTATTAATTTTAAGTTACACTTCTAAATAAGCTATTATAAAAATAATTATTAAATCATTATGTTCACATCGGCAACTTGGCATTATGCAAAAGAAAAATAAAAACTCTGACCAAGAAAATTGGTCGAATACTCCTAGTAATTATCTACAACCCATCATTATCGGTTTTGTTATTTTAAGTTACACTTCTAAATAAGTTATTACCAAAATTATCATACAATGAATATGCTTACATCCGCAACTTGGCATTATGCAAAAGAAAATTAATACAAGTGCCTTTGAACGAGTCTTTTTTTTTTCCAGCCTATTAAACTACCCAACACACGGAGATTTAACCATCCCGACACACGGTAATGACACATCATCGTTGAAACCTTGAGAAGGATAAACAATTGCGACCGCCTTCACCGTCACTGTTCCCATTTGAACCGTTGTTGGCTTGTAGTTGGTCGCTACTCGGACCACCCCATCGCCCATCGTTAACACTTGTTGGCATCTCTCGAACTCCGTTGGAACACCACTATCCCGACCACCACATGGTAGATAGAAAACCTTTACGTGTATAAGTCATTGTTTTATTGATCACCAAAAAAACAACTTTTGAATGGTATCTTCTAGCCGTCGGTATACATTTACTCACATGAGAATTGAGATCCAATAAAAAACCACTTCACGGTCCTTCTGTTGGATGGCTTCCAAAATATAAAACTTCATCCGACTATTGTTTGATTTGATTCAAACTTCCTAATTCAAAGTCACTGAAACAACGTGCGTTCCACCATCTTCTATGTTTGACTACTTATGGCCCAATTTGGCCTCAGATTATAGTACCAATTGCTGACACACCTTTGAGGTTTAGTTCAAGACTTCTTTTTTTTTTTCTCGTCCTCACCTATTGTAGTTTTCACTATCATTGCAGCCCCCTCGTGGGGCTGCTCCCTCTTCTTGCAAGATCAGAAAGACGAATACAAACAGGATTCACAATTTCTTCTATTGATGTTGTTTAAATGAATAAAACTACACGACTAAAGGAATATAAATACTAGAAACAATCTAATTCTGTTAGGCATCCTATTCTAACCTATACTTATCTCTAAACAAGTAAACACTTATCAAATCTAATACTAAGGTAGTTCAAATAATAATTAAATAACTTTAGTTATTATTTTACTTGTTTACTTCTTTGAATTTAGATCTTCTCCAAACTACTCCTTAGTTGATGTAATTTTATCAATTCAGTAAGTCACTTCTATAAGTAGCAATAAATGTAACTTAGGTTGCTAAAATAGCTATGAAATGTAAGTTTGTTACATTTAATTTCAAGATAGGTTGCAAAAGTTAAGAAAAAAGCGGTGCGACATGACGTTCGGATTTGTGTCGGGTCTACCTTGCTAACCCTCAAGTACAACCAGTATAGCAGTGCTACTTTCAATATTTGACATAGTGATTTAGATAACGAACACATATTTATATTGGGCAAATTAATTCAAATAAAAAAGCCGCAAGCGTGAACTGAACCAAAAACACGTATTGTTGTACCCCGCAACGCGCGACGTCAAATACTCATAGTTATTGTTTATAACCTATCGTTATCCATTTTATTAATTTTAAGTTACACTTCTAAATAAGCTATTATAAGAATAAGGAAAATTGGTTTTTAATAAACCAACCTTTGCCCCATTGGTAAATAATAATCTTACCTACAGAATTGGTAATTAATAATCCTACGTTTCAATATGTTGGTACTCAATGGACCTTCGTTAGTTTTTTTAACTAAAGTTAGTTTTTAAGTTTTATTTAGGGGTATTGGATTTTAATAATCCAAAGTTTCACCCATTGGCCACTAATAATCCCAACTTCAAAAATTCCCTGTAATAATCCCAACTTGTATGATTTTGGCCACCAATGATCCTTGTCTAACTGGGTTAGTTAAAAGTGACGTGGCAAGTGATGTGGCAGCTGACGTGTTTAAAACTTGAAAGATTTTGGCCACCAATAATCCCAAGTTTCACTAATTGGCCGGTAATAATCCTCCAGTCACCACCATCATCTCCGACCACCTCCATCTCCTCCACTGCCACCACCATCTCCTCCAGTCACCACCATCATCTCCGACCTCCACCTCCACCTCCTCCTCCTCCACTGCCACCACCATCTCCTCCAGCCACCACCATCATCTCCGACCACCACCATCACCTCCGACCACCTCCACCTCCACCCACAGTCTTCCAGCACCGGAAAAACACTATCACCTCCGATTCACCATATCCACCGAACACCCCACCCTTCCAACCTCCGGCCACCACCATTAAACTGCTGTCCACAACTCCAACCGCCTCACCGGAAAAACGTGATACCTAGATATGATGGAAATTTTGAAGTTTTGAGCGGCGGAGAAGGTCACGAGAGGTTGGAGATGACAAGTGGTGGTCTCCTTTGGTGGTTTCAGGGGTAAAGAAGGTCGTCGGAATAAGTTGCAGGTCACCGGAGTTGCATAGATGGTGGAAATTTTAAACTTTTGAGAAGCGAAGAAGATTATAGGAGGTCGAAGATGATTGGTGGTGGTCTCGTTTGGTGGTTTTAGGGGTAAAACGGGTCGTCGGAATAAGTTGCAGGTCACCGGAGTTGGGTAGGTGATGGAGCTGGTCGCAGGTGATAGTGGTTTCCGGTGGCAGATGATGGAGGTGGTGGTCGGAGATGATGGTGGTGGCTGGAGGAGATGGTGGTGGCAGTGGAGGAGGAGGAGGTGGTCGGAGATGATGGTGGTGACTGGAGGAGATGATGGTGGTGACTGGAGGATTATTACCGGCCAATTAGTGAAACTTGGGATTATTGGTGGCCAAAATCTTTCAAGTTTTAAACACGTCAGCTGCCACGTCACTTTTAACTAACCCAGTTAGACAAGGATCATTGGTGGCCAAAATCATACAAGTTGGGATTATTACAGAGAATTTTTGAAGTTGGGATTATTAGTGGCCAATTGGTGAAACTTTGGATTATTAAAATCCAATACACAAACAGTCCCTGTAGTTATAATTTACTAGTTTTAAGTTTTATTTATCACACAAACAGTCCCTGTAGTTATAAAAAAATCATAAAAATAAAAAAAAATCAAAAAAATCAAAAAAATTCAAAAAAATCATAAAAATTCTAAAACGGTATGGGTCGAAACGGTCCGGGTCGAAACGGTACTCAAAAGGTTAAAAATACAAACCACATGGACTCAAATCAAGACAAGTTTGGTTTTTGGATTCAAATAGTTAAAATGCACAAACCACAGGGACTCAAAAAGAACTTTACTCTAATTAATAAAATCAATATGTATACATCGGCAACTTGGCATTATGCAAAAGAAAATTAAAGATTCTGATCAAGAAAATTGGTAGAATACTTCTAGTAATTAATCCACAACCCATCATTATCTGTTTTGTTATTTTAAGTTACACTTCTAAATAAGTTATTACAAAAATTATCATACAACGAATATGCTTACATCCGCAACTTGGCATTATGCAAAAGAAAATTAAAAAATCTGACAATGACTAAATAAGTTAGGGTGTACCTATTGGCACACCAATGTGCCTATATGCACACCAAAAAAGTGGTTTTTTGTCATATATGCACATCCTGCAGTGTCGAGTTGTGGTCAAATCGCGGCGTTTTGGTCCAGTCAACCAGACAAAGACTGACGGGTGTCTGACGGGTCTGTTGGCCGGACCAAAACGCCGAGCTTTGGCCGCGTTTTGGCCCTGTCAACCGGACACCCGGTCGGTCTTTTGTCTGGTTGACCGGACCAAAACGCGGCCAAAGCTCGGCGTTTTGGTCCGGTCAACTGATCCGTCAGACACCCGTCAGTCTTTGTCTGGTTAACCGGACCAAAACGCCGCGATTTGACCACAGCTCGACACTGCAGGGTATGCATATAAGACAAAAAACCACTTTTTTGATGTGGCTATCACACTTGGTGTGTAGATAGTTTGAGCCATAAGTTATTACAAAAATTATCATACAATGAATATGCTTACATCAGCAACTTGGCATTATGCAAAAGAAAATTAAAAAAATCTGACAATGACAATTGCTTTAAGTGTCTACGAACTCTTTAAGAGGGGGAATGACCGCTTGCTCTTCCTATCCTATGTCTCTCTAATCTCTTCGCGTCATACCCTCTTTAGTGGCACATTTAGACCTTCTCACTGTCTTCCTTTTTTTCGTTTTAAAAAAAAATAAGTTTCTAAAAATAATATACTGTTTTAAAAATAATTTGAATTTAATTAAGTTTTTGTTATAAAACTATAAAACATTTCGAATATATAAAGAGCATTTAAAAACAATAATAGCATAAATTAATTTTCATCACCCACAATCCATCATCTCCAAAAAAAATATAAAACATTGAAATTAAATGCTATTTAAAAAAGAAATAAAACATAACTTATAAGAAATACAAAAACCCAAAACACCATCTTGTCTCCTAAGCCTTTATCATCCAAAACCCCTTCATGTCTATCACCACATAATTGTATAAATAAAATATTAAATTGTATAAATAAAAGATTATATTGCATAACACCAAAAAAAAAAAAAACATTAATTCTCCACCCTCATCGGTAACCACAAAGACCAACCCCTACACGTGAGCACTAGTAGGACTGATGATGGTGTGCGCCGCACGGGTAAGGGGTAACTGCACACTCCATTTTGTGTGGCCCACCGCTAAGGCAATGCCATATACCTTTGGAAAGGCTCCTGGGGTGTAGAGGTGGCGGGCGTGGAACAACACGTTGCCTGCCCTGATCCCAACCCATAATCTCTTCCATTCTATCTGTCTCTCCCGTTTTATTTTACATAAAATTACTTTTTGAGTCCCTGTGTTTTATAGGTTTTAACTAGTTGAGTCCAAAAGCAAAAAGTTTAACGACCTGAGTCCCCATAAGCATTTTCTTTAACCATTTGAGTCCAAATTTCTAACCCAGTTAGAATTTTGTTGTTAAGTTTTGTTAAATGACCAAATTACCCCTATAATTAAAAAAATAACAATCAAAAAACCACATGTTCTTTACAAGATCAGGCATACCCAATTCACTTCTTCAAACACCCATCAACAACAAATACAAAAAGATCGTACATTTGGACCCACGTCTAACTTTCTTGAACAAAATCAAACAAAATTTGCAAAAAGATTCAAACTGTACCACGACGAACACGAACAGCACCACATCCACCACATTGATAAACAACATAATCAGTAACCTCCGGGAGCAGATTCTCACACTTGGGGCAACGAACTAATCGAAATTTTGCTGGACTTTCAGACATTTATCCTCAAATTTACACAGATTGTTGGTTCTTTTGCAGAAATTATTGTTGACCCAGTTGGGTATGCAACAAGAAAAAAGAGATAGATTGTGACTTTATGTTAAAAAGATTCTGATTTGAGAAATTATGGATAAAATGAGAGGAATCCCAGATCAACAATGTAGATGAACAAAAGCTGCAAAATAAAACATTTATCATTAAATCAGCTTCAACTTTAACCATCAACCGACACAAATCCAGTTCAACTCAAGAAGCCTAAATCTAAAATAATTGCTTTCATATAACAAATCATTCCCCCAAAACACAACAAAAACAAAATTAAACAAAACTCCAAACAAATTAATCAATTTAATCACACCAAAACACAATAAACACCTGGTCAAACTTGATTAAGTAGCTGTGAACTTTTATTGGTTTGTTATAATAAAGACAAACTGGAGAATTAAGTTGTGATGTTTAGAATTTGAAATAAGTTGTGATGTTTAGAATTTAAATGAAGACAAACTGGAGAATTAATTTTTAAAGTAAATAATAAGTTTAATCACACCAAAAACACAATAAACACCTGGAATCAAACTTGGATCCAGCTTGGATCAGATCAGATCAGGAATAAATCAACAAATCAACGCGTGAAACCACTTCAATCAAACTTGGATCAGATCGCCCCAATTAGAAGATCTAACACCCTCTTTTTATACGGTTTACTCAAAACCCGGCAAGTACAACCTCAACTCGTAGAACCGATTATATGTGGTGTGGTAAGACGGTGACTGTGGTGGTGGTGCGACGGTGACTGTGGTGGTGGTGCGACGGTGGTTGTGTTGGAGGTTTGTGGTTGAGGTGGTGGTTGGTGACGGAGGTGGAGGTGGTTGTGGCTATGGTGGTGACGGTGGTGGTGTGGTGGTGGTGGATGTAGGTGATCGAGAGAGAGGGAAAGAAAGATGAGATGAGAGAGATGGAGGGTGGAACTTTAAAGAGAGAGAAAGAGATGGGTGTACCTGATCTTGTGAAGAAGATGTGGTTTTTTTTATTTTTATTTTTTAATTATAGGGGTAATTTGGTCATTTAACAAAACTTAACAACAAAATTCTAACTGGGTTAGAAATTTGGACTCAAATGGTTAAAGAAAATGCTTATGGGGACTCAGGTCGTTAAACTTTTTGCTTTTGAACTCAACTAGTTAAAACCTATAAAACACAGGGACTCAAAAAGTAATTTACCCTAAAATAAATATAGGAAAATAGGAAAGGGATGAAGGATGAGCATACACTTGAAACTCTCAGTTTGTCTCTCAACCAAGACATGAAACTGCTTAAACACATCTAATACTTCATCTTTAGACTTCAAAGTATAAGCCAATACCTTCCTCGAATGATCACCAATGAGTGTGACAAAATATAAGTAGCCCTTAAGTGTTATAGTCTTCAGAGGCCCACAAACATCCAAATGTATTAAATCAAGTATATTGTCTCTCTTATGAGAAGGATGACTCTTAAAAGAAACTCATCTTTGCTTACCTGCCACATAATGAGAACACTTCTTCAAATAAAAATCATGCAAATCGGGCAAGACATTCTTCTTCAAAAAATAGACATCCCCTTTTCACTTATGTGAGCAAGACTCCTATGCCACAAGTCAGTCATATCAGCATTCACTAACAAATTGAACAAATCTTTGGAGATCTTCGGATGCGTTCTGTGTAACTTTGAACTTCTTTTACCTCTTCCCACGATCAAGGAAGCACGAGTGAGTTTCCAAATACCATCACTGTGGTAACCATCATCATTAAGTAAACCCGCATAGATCAAAGTAACTCTAATATTTGGAACATGTTTTACATTGTGTAAAACCAACTCCATCCTAGTGTCAAACTTCAAGCAAATATCTCCAACACCTACAATCTTTGATAGCCCATTATTACCAATCTTAACAACCCCAAAGTCACCAGGTGTATAAGATGGATAAAAATCCCTTTGTGATGTCACATGACAATTAGCACCACCGTCAACAACCTAACTCAAATAATTTTGTGCAATGTTCACAATATCATAATCACAACAAACCCTTAAGTAGCAGTATTAATGATAACTGTCGTAACGGTCATGCAAAAACCTGATTAAACTATGTAGATAGCGTAAGTAGGGTATCGTATCCACGGGGAGTTCGTGGTCAGTGTATATATTTTAGCTGAAAACTAAATTATCGAACTGGGGGTTTATTTGTTTTTTATTGTAAAAACAAAAGACCTAATTAATAAAGTTGTAATCAATATGAGAAAAAGTAACCTCCACCTGGAATCCCAATTACCCGTTTAACATAAAAACCTGTTTACTGATTCATAACACCACATAGACATGGCCTTGGAATTAATGACTTTGATTAACTGTTAAGGATAGTTTTTAAGACTTACCATTCACCCTAACAACCCATATAATTGTATCAATTACCCACCAATCTATTAACCCGCTAACAACGCAAGGAAGTTGCCAATACGCTTAATAAACGACAAATAATTCAAACACAATCAATGTTTACCAAGAAATCAACACAAGTAGTCAAGATATACTAGTTTACAAGAATCAGAAACAAGATAATTATATTAAACCGTGCAATCGTTCATCCGGGAGGAAGTCACCGAGTGGTTTAGCCACGCACAGAAGTCATCACAGCTTCAGTTGTCGGAGCTTGAGTGAACATGAAGGGATTTGAATGAATGATACAGGATTATGATGTATGGGAGATGATCCTGATACTGAAGAATTCCATGCCTTAAATAGCTACCGGTTCACGGTGCTAGTTCTTCATTTGCGGCTGTGCAGAAGTCATATTACGGCTGCACCAAAGTCTCTTGCGGCTGCACGCGGAAGAATAGTTCAAAAGAATGGAGAAAACTGAGAAAGTCGCCTGAAATCGCTTCTGGGTTTTTATCTTGCTGTGTGCCAGGCAGCCTAGATGTAACACCCCGAAAACGGGTTTGGTAATCAAATCACGTTTATATTAAAAGACGGGTAATTTACCTTTAATGGTAAAAGTAACCCGGTGAATATTTGGATTATTAAATAAACAAGAATTTACTAACTAGGAATTTTAACCTAGTTAGCTAATAGTCTAGAAATAACTTATAATAAGGTTAAAAACATGCCAAACTATAAGTTATACAAAAGATGAGGGGTTAATCTTGTAAAAAGTGAAACTAGAAATAATTAAAACAAAAACCAAACACACCATTTTGGTGTCTGGTTCGATCAGGAGAAGAGAAGGGCGACCAGGGTTCTTCAAACCCAAAAACTTCACAAATCTCAGAAATTGGAGGTTCAATTCAGTCCCAAATCAAGTTCTAAACACGAATTAATGATCACCTCACTGAAGGGATCATAAGGTATGCAAAATTCTAGTATTTTGATTCATCTCAAGTTCTAGGTTAATTGTGAAAAAAATGAAATTGAGCTTGATTGTGTCATGCATGAGTGAATCTTGAAGTAATATGATGTCTAGGAGTAAACCCTAGTCATGTACTTGTTGAATTGATGTTCATGGTTGTGAATCCATGATCATACACTCATGTGTCAAGTGGGTTTTGATTATGTAGTAAAGATGATGATGTACACATGTTTAAAAACATCATAGTTGCTAGTAGGAACAAGATACTTGAACAATTCGCAAGTTTGAGTAATTGATCATAAGTGATAGTGGTGATTTTTGATGTTAATCTTGGTAAAAATAACTAGGTAGGAACTAGTTAGTAAATATGTAAAATCATGCACATTAGGTGTTTGTTAAAATGCCTAAATGAGAACTAAGTATTGATAATGTGCCTAATTGAGTCTTGTGAACTTGATAGTGCAATCATATGTGTTAATTGGTGATTTGACTTTTAAATAGTCAAACCGACCATTAATAAGATCGAATGGTGATTGTGATAGAAAATATGTAAGATGGAATAGTCATAATTAATGATGACTAATATAACCGTCTTACGAATTATGATGATAGTTTGACGCTTGACAAGCTAGGTGGAGGCTTGGAAAGGAAGCGGGTCAAACGAAGCAAGAATGGCGGAAAAGCATAATTCGGATGCAAGGTAAGTATAGCTTACACTAGTCTTAAATTGTGGAATGTTTTCTTATCATATAAATTATGAATGAGATATCTAAACAATTGAAATATGATGTTCCGTCGTGTAGTCGAACGGAACAAGAAAATCAAAGATGATAGAAACCATAATAATGGTTAAAAAGAAGTAAATCGATAAATTGGTCATATTATGTCGAAAGAAATACACGGTTTATATTTAAAATTATCGTACGGTGTTAAACGGGAAGAGTCATGTAGAGGAGATGATAATAAATATCATTTCGCAAAGATAAATGGTCAATTCGGCCAAACGGGTCAAAAGGTGTAGACAACACCTTTTGACTATATAGACTAATGATTCTTTTGTCGAGTCATATGCTTACAGGAATAGATATCCAATGGATATTCGCATCGTTCTTAATTAGCGAATATAAAGCAAGGTATTAAAATCGGGTCTATTTGTTGATCCGAGCCAGGTACGCTTATTTATGATGTATGTAAAAGTGCTAATTTGGTCGAATAATTGGTGATAGCCCTTCAATGTAAAAGAAGGACCAAAATCGACCAAAACGCCCTTGTAGGCTAAATTGAACAAACAACTCTTAGAGGTTGTTTGGAAAGGAGTCTTATGATTAAACAAAAGTTTAGAATGAGTACGTATAGTGAAAGATGAAATTCTTGGGCCAAAAGACTCCATATGAGTCTTTGCCGTAAAATGATATTTCACGAGGTATAAATTCGGAACACATAGATATCTACTTTAAATCCAACACACATTTAGTTGTGATGGAAGAGTACTAGATAAGAAATATAGATTACAACGCTAGATTAGATTGAAAGCGAAATTGAGCTTAAAAGTGCTTAAAATATCCTTAACGGGTCAAAATAAGCATGCTAGTGAAAACGGGTTTAATTTGTGTAATAAACCTATGATTAGAACCTAATATGGTATATCACAATTATTTGATGAGGTGTATGAAATATAGGAATCAAATAAATACGTTTGTTTGATAAAATGCATAACTGGGTCAAAATTGGTAAAAGAGTAATAAGCCGAAGACTTAAAAGTCTTGAATTTTATCAAGCCGGATGTCGGATTTTAACTCCATATGATGGAGGATCAAATTACAAACATGCAGGAAGAAACGGTAGGTCAAACGGATAAGCGGTTTGAAAGATACGAAAGATTTCGTGTCAAATTACGGCAAAATGGAAAGGTGGGATGCAGGTGCCACCGTAATTTACGGTGGACCTGAAATGATTTACGGTGAAACACTCCTGATTTACGGTGGAAACAAATCAAAACAAGGACCACCGTAAATTACGGTGTCCACCGTAATTTACGGTGGACCCTGTAAAAAAATGTATATTTTGATCAGTTTTGTTTTCCGGACTCGTTTTGATGCGTTTTAAATACCGTATGACTAAAGCATTTCATGTTTATGAAATGTAGATACTTTCTGGGATGCCGGAAGACGATCAAGCTCAGCGAAGAACCGAACACGATAAAGATACACGCTTCCGCACATAGCAACGTTGTAGATTTTAAACAACGAATTCGATCACGTTTTGTAGAATAACCTATGATTTGTAAAAGTTTTAATAAACACGTATTTTTATAGCATGTGTAGTCCTAACTACACATCTAATTGTTGGTATTTACATATAAAATAACTAGGGTGTTACAAGTTGGTATCAGAGCCTTGGTTTAAGAGATCCGAGTATGGTGGGGAGGAACCATGCTTGGACTTAAACCTTATGCTCTTGACAAAGAATAGTGTTCGGTTCGAGGCTTGATCGCAAATCCGGTAAGTACAAGTACGTTAATAGTTAGTATGCTAAAGTGTTGTAAACAACACATAGAGCTATCGTGTGGTATATGTTACCCCAGTTTAAATGATTGATATGGTTGACGAAAATACGCGCGTTGACGCGTATAGTAGAAAAAGCCTTGTATTATAATACGGGCGATTATTGAAGTTGACATTACTAACTCTTGTAAATGTTTTAATTGAAGGACACTCGCGTCTGAAGATGACGGGAGTTGAACGAATTATGGATATGATGATGGAACGGTACGAGGTATGACAGGAAGAGCATACTCATCAAGGACCAAAATCGCGTAACGGTCGCGAACAAGGTTAATAGCAAGGAACGCCCGTAGGGGCAAACATTACAAGGTGCACATTTTAAATAATCACACAATAAGCAATATGCAACAAACACGTAGAGAATGATCGTTGCATGGGTAAATGAGAAACTTGGAAAGCCTGAACAGAAATACACATCCAGGATATAATTTCCAAGAAAAACTGAATAGAGGCATTACGCGCGTTGACGCGTATAGTAGAAAAAGCCTTGTATTATAATACGGGCGATTATTGAAGTTGACATTACTAACTCTTGTAAATGTTTTAATTGAAGGACACTCGCGTCTGAAGATGACGGGAGTTGAACGAATTATGGATATGATGATGGAACGGTACGAGGTATGACAGGAAGAGCATACTCATCAAGGACCAAAATCGCGTAACGGTCGCGAACAAGGTTAATAGCAAGGAACGCCCGTAGGGGCAAACATTACAAGGTGCACATTTTAAATAATCACACAATAAGCAATATGCAACAAACACGTAGAGAATGATCGTTGCATGGGTAAATGAGAAACTTGGAAAGCCTGAACAGAAATACACATCCAGGATATAATTTCCAAGAAAAACTGAATAGAGGCATTACTTACATAGGGCGTGATGTGAAAACTATAAAAAGGTCGTGTACGTGGATATGATAATGATTTGATAAGAAAAAAATCTTTTTGAATCCCCTTCACGTGTCTTGTGACAAAAAGTCTTCCACCCATATCTCAAAAGTCCATGTTGTTTGAGAATAATGATGATGATTGATGCCTTTTATTTCTCCACAAAGCCTTTAGACTAGAAGGTATGGGGCCGGCTGAGGCCCGGCTAGGACCGGCGCCGGTCCCCCA
This sequence comes from Helianthus tuberosus, assembly GCA_030545235.1. Lineage (NCBI taxonomy): Eukaryota > Viridiplantae > Streptophyta > Magnoliopsida > Asterales > Asteraceae > Helianthus > Helianthus tuberosus. The sequence goes on along the minus strand of CM060427.1, from coordinate 153,825,950 downwards.
CACCGCCTTCCTCCATCCCATCCGTCATCCCCAGCAGCCCATTGCCGTTCTCGCCGTGCCACTTTTGAAAAATATAGCCGTTGATAACGGCTAGATTAATAAAAAAAAAAAAAACCTTTTTCAATTTAAATATATACCCATTCTTTATACCATTTCCTCAATATTTCACCCATTCTTCTCCCATTCTCATCCATTTTTATAAAAAAAACACTCTCATTTTTATACCAATCTGTTATAAAAAAATATCTCTTCATCCACAATGGCATCTAATCCTTGGTGGTCCGGCTCTTCTTCGGACGAAGAGGAGATGTTTTTCGCAAACGCTGTGGTAAAGGCGGCGCAGATTCTTTTGGAAGAGGAAGAGGACTCGTCTGAAAACGTTATTACCAGACGAATACGGGTTAACAGAGACCGCGAAGGAGCGCACGAGAAATTGGTTAACGATTATTTTTCGAATGCACCCCTTTACAACGCCGACACTTTCAAACGAAGGTTCCGAATGAGTCGCCGTTTATTCACACGGATTGCTGATGATTTGGCGGGGCTAGACCCGTTTTTCACTCAACGACCCGATGCTCGGAATTATGAAGGGTTCACCACGTTACAAAAGTGTACTGCGGCCATTCGCCAACTGGCGTACGGGACAGTGGCCGACGCGTTGGACGAGTACGTACAGATGTCGGCAAGAACTGCGCGGGAATGTTTGTATCGGTTTTGCCATAATGTGGTGAAACTGTATAGCAAAAAATATTTGCGGAAACCAAACGCGTATGATGTTCAACAGTTGTACCAAGCTCATGAAGCAAGGCACGGGTTTCCAGGAATGCTTGGTAGCATTGATTGTATGCATTGGGCGTGGCATAACTGCCCGACTGGGTGGCGAGGCCAATACACGCGAGGTGATCACGGCTATCCAACCTTAATACTTGAGGCCGTGGCGTCACAAGATTTGTGGATCTGGCATTCTTTCTTTGGGCTCCCTGGTTCACTCAACGACCTCAACGTGCTATACCAATCGACGATCTTTAGCGATGTCGTTAATGGAATCGGTCCGGACACCCGTTTTACAGTTTCAGGGTTGAGTATAGACGCGGGTATTATCTGGCTGACGGAATATATCCGTCTTGGTCTACAATTGTCAAGACTATTTCATTTTCTGAGGACGAAAAAAGGAAAAAATTCGCCAAGCGTCAAGAAGGTGCAAGAAAAGACATCGAACGTTGTTTTGGTGTTTTAAAAAAAAATGGGCCGTCCTTGAACAACCGGCACGTGCGTTCACACCGAAGAGGTTGCGCCTTTGTATGTACGCTTGCATTTTGCTCCATAACATGATTATTGAAGACGAAGGTCGGGCGATTTGTGAGTATGATGAGAATGCATCTTACGGGAATACTGTCCCGGTAGATCCGACGCAACAGGATTTAAACTCGTTCGCGCTAACCAACGACTTCACGCATATAAACCTTCAACATGATTTGGTAGAACATATTTGGAACAACGTTAACGTAGCGGACGGTGACGAAGACGAAGACGAGTAGTGTAGTTTTTTATTTTTAGGAAATGTAATTTTTTTTAGGAAATGTAATTTTTTTTATGTTATGAAATGAAATTATTTATGTTGTTTTATGTTGTATTTTTTAATTTTTATAAAGTTTTTATTAACTTATTAAATTAAAACTTAGGAAATTATAAAATAATGAGGTGGGGCCCCATCCTCCATCCCCCTCAAATTTCATGGAGGCCCATCCCCCACGAGCCGCCTACGTGGCGCCTACGTGGAGGCTCATCCCCGTGGGGATGGGCCAAACCATACCCTTTAGTCTTACGTGATTGTGGCATAAAAAGTGATTGGTGATAATGTTAACTAAGGCTACTCGGTATGGCACCCGTCCCCGGGTCGTCTTGGTCCGGCGCCGCTGGGCACACCGTGCCGCCCCCCCCCCCCCCCCCCCCCGGTCCCGTCGCCAACGTCCGAGTTCCGACGTTTAAGACGCTCGCTAAATGACAAAAAAGGTGTGGGGACCGATGTGTTTTGACAGTTTGAAAAAAAAATTTAAATTCAGAATTTTAATTATTTAAAAACTAACGGTTATAATTCAAAGAGTTAATTACTGTTTTCGTCCCTGAGGTTTGTCAAAAATAACGGTTTCAGTCCATTAGTTTAAAAATTGCGATTTCAGTCCATTAGTTTCATTTTCGTAACCATTTCAGTCCACTAAATTAACTCCATCCATTTATTTTGTTAACTTTGGGTGAAATTACCAAATTACCCCTGCTAACTTAACAAAATGAAATAAAAAAATTCTAAAAAATCTAAAAATAAAAAAAATTCCAAAAAATTCAAAAAAATCGAAAAATAAAAAAAAAAATTTAAAAATCATAAAAATTCTAAAAAATCCAAAATGTTTCATTAAATGTTTCGACGCGAACCGTTTCGACGCGAACCGTTTCGACCCGTACCGTTTCGAGCCGAACCGTTTCGACGCGAACCGTTTCGGCCCGTACCGTTTCGACGAGAACCGTTTCGACGCGAACCGTTTCGACCCGTACCGTTTCGACGCGAACCGTTTCGACCGAACCGTTTCGACGCGAACCGTTTCGACGCGAAACGTTTCGACCCGTACCGTTTCGAGCCGAACCGTTTCGTCCCGTACCGTTTCGACCCGTACCGTTTCGAGCCGAACCGTTTTGACGCGAACCGTTTCGAGCCGAACCGTTTCGACCTGTACCGTTTCGAGCTGAACCGTTTCGACGCGAACCGTTTCGACCCGAACCGTTTCGACGCGAACCGTTTCGACCCGTACCGTTTTGAGCCGAACCATTTCGACGCGAACCGTTTCGACCCGTACCGTTTCATTAAATGTTTCGAACCCGAACCGTTTCGAGCTGAACCGTTTCGACACGGTTCGAAAAGGTACGGGTCGAAACGGTACGGGTCGAAACGGTTCGGCTCGAAACGGTACGGGTGGAAACGGTTCGCGTCGAAACGGTTCGCGTCGAAACGGTACGGGTCGAAACGGTTCGCGTCGAAACGGTTCGGCTCGAAACGGTACGGGTCGAAACGGTTCGCGTCGAAACGGTTCAGAAGCGGTACGGGTCGAAACGGTTCGCGTCGAAACGGTTCGCGTCGAAACGGTACGGGTCGAAACGGTTCGCGTCGAAACGGTTCGGCTCGAAACGGTACGGGTCGAAACGGTTCGCGTCGAAACGGTTCGGGTTCGAAACATTTAATGAAACATTTTGGATTTTTTAGAATTTTTTTTTGATTTTTTAGAATTTTTATGATTTTTTTGAATTTTGGATTTTTTAGAATTTTTTGGAATTTTTTTGATTTTTAGATTTTTTAGAATTTTTTTATTACAATTTGTTAAGTTAGTAGGGGTAATTTGGTAATTTCACCCAAAGTTAACAAAATAAATGGATGGAGTTAAGTTAGTGGACTGAAATGGTTACGAAAATGAAACTAATGGACTGAAATCGCAATTTTTAAACTAATGGACTGAAACCGTTATTTTTGACAAACCTCAGGGACGAAAATAGTAATTAACTCTAATTCAAAAAACACCCCATTTCACTTCCATTTTTATAAATACTCACCCCTTTTACTCATTTTTTCACAACTTTTCACCAACTACAATCTCACATCTCTCTCACATTTTATAACCATCTTCCCTTTTTATAAAAAAAACTCATGTGTTTTTTTACCCGCTACCACCCCATTTCAAAAATTATCATGGCTTCACCCATGTCTTCTATTTCTTCAATTTCTTCTATGTCTTCATCGGCTTCGTCTGCGTGGTATTCATCATCTTCGGAAGAGGATGATATTATGCACAACATGATTATGAACGCGGCTCAAGTCTTCATGGCGGCTGATCAAGGGTCGTCCCAACGGCTAACTAGGCGAGCAAAATATAACCGAGACCAAGAAGGTATTTTTTTTTCCTTATGTTTTATATAAATTTGAAAATGTATTTTATAATTAATTTCATTTATGTTTCGTTTTAAATTTATAGCCGGCCACGCTAAACTACTAGCCGATTATTTTGCCGACGAACCCGTGTACCCAGTCGAGATTTTCCGACGTCGGTTCCGCATGAGTCGTCCACTGTTTTTACGTATTGCAGGAGACATGGCCCAGTCTGATCCGTTTTTTACATTGCGGAACGACGCTAGGGGGCTAAGGGGTTTCAGTAATTTACAAAAATGCACGTCGGCCATTCGCCAACTTGCGTACGGTTACGCACCCGATGCATTAGACGAGTATATTAGGATGTCTGAAAGAACTGCATGTCGATGTTTGCACAAGTTTTGCGAATGCGTTGTCAAATTGTATAGCAAGCTATACCTGCGGAAACCGAACACAAACGACGTTCAAAAATTATATCAAGCACACGAACAGAGACATGGTTTCCCAGGAATGCTCGGGAGCATTGATTGCATGCACTGGCCGTGGCAGAACTGCCCAGTGCAATGGCAAGGTCAGTATACTAGGGGAGATCATGGACATCCGACTATTATTCTAGAGGCGGTTGCGTCACAGGATCTCTGGATCTGGCATGCTTTTTTTGGTCTACCCGGTTCGCTCAATGACCTTAACATCATATACCAGTCACCGATATTTGAGGATGTAGTGGCGGGTACAGGTCCAGACACAAGCTTTACAGTTTCGGGGGTGGAATACAGGCGAGGTTACTACCTAGGCGATAGGATATACCCAAAGTACTCGACAATCGTTAAAACTATTCCGCACCCGACAGACGACAAAAGAAAAAAGTTTGCGAAGTTTCAAGAGGGTGCGAGAAAAGATATTGAACGGACTTTTGGTGTTCTACAAAAAAAATGGCACATCATTGAACATCTAGCACGTTCGCAAACACCAAAGAGGTTACGACACATTATGTACGCTTGTATCATCCTTCATAACATGGTCATTGAAGACGAAGGTAGAGCGATATGCGAGTACGACGAAGACGCGTCAACTGGAAATTCTGTTCCAGTTAGTGCGGAACAACAAGATTTGAACATGTTCGCTCTACGTAACGAGTACACACATCATAACCTACAAGCGGACTTGGTGGAGTACATTTGGAACAACGCTCAAAACGAACCCGACCACGACATGGAAGACGAAGACTAGTTGCTTCTTTTAATATATTAGGATATTTTTAAGTTTTTTTTTAAGTTTATTTTTTTTAAGTTTATGTTTTTTTTTAATTTTTTTTTAAGTTTATGTAATGTTTTTTAATATTAATGAAAATATTTTGTTACTTTATTTGTTAAATGTTAAAAAAAGTTGAAGATTAAAAAAAATAAAAAAACATAAAAGTGGTGGAGGATGATGACTAGGACCAACTTACCATGCCCTCTAGTTTTGGAGGATGGATCATTCTTAGGAGGATGATGACGTGGCGCCTACGTGGCGGATCATCCTCAAGGATGGTCCATCAACCATACCCACTAGCCTAAGGGCACTCGGGGCACCCTCGGTGACACCCTTCGGGGACCATTGTTGCCGAGCGGTAAGGGTACCGCCATCAAAGAGGGGAGGGAAATCGGGGAGGGGGTTGGGGGAGAAGTCACCGCACAAGAGAGAGAGGAGATGGTGGGCCCATAGCTTGTAACAACCAATCATTGATTTTCTCTTTTTTTTTTTTTTTTTGAATAAAAAAACAATTCACCTAATAAGGGAGTGCCGCCATCAAATTGGGGTGTTAGGGAAGTTTAAGAGGGGAGTTGACGTGGCACACGAGGATTGGTGGTGCGTAAGAGAGGGGACTCCCCTCTTAGGGGAGTGCCCCCCTCACCCTAAGACCCCCTCTTTCCATCTTTACGGCTACGCATGGATCCTCCTTTTTATGTTTCAACTTGCCAACAAGAATTCTCATTTATGAGCCCCGCCCTTCATAATTAATGTGCATCCCAAAAGAAAATAGTGATTGATGATGTTTCCCGCTAATCTTGTATTGCGCCTTTCAAAGTTCTAGATTCCCTAAATCTCATATTCAATTCACCATGATGTAGATTATTATTTAATAGAGTTAAATGCCATTTTAGTCCCTGTGGTTTGGGTCATTTTTGTCAGTTTAGTCCAAAGGTTTCATTTTTAACCTGCGGGTCCAAAAAGGTTTCACTGTTGCCATTTTAGTCCACTGGGTTAACTTCATCAATTATTTCTGTTAACCAGAAGGGCGGTTCGGTCATTTTGTATGGCCGAATTGCCTTTCTAGTTAACAGAATTACATATAAAATGACCGAATTGCCCTTCTGGTTAACAGAAAAAATGGATAAAGTTAACCTAGTGGACTAAAATGGCAACAGTGAAACCTTTTTGGACCCACAGGTTAAAAATGAAACATTTGGACTAAACTGGCAAAATGACCTAAACCACAGGGACTAAAATGACATTTAACTCTATTTAATAAAATCAAACCTCCAATCATGTTTCCAGCCCAGATCTGCACGTGATGTGTCCATTAGGATTTATTTTAAAACACTTTTAAATGTCTTTTCAAAACAATAATTCCACTCATGAAAATTTACGTGAGTTCTTTTGTTTTCTTTGTTTAACCAATTAATTTTCCATTCAAATTAAATTAACCAATTTACATGTATAATATTTATTAGCTATCAATATATCATTTAAGCTCGTTTACTACCTCTTAAGCACAAACACACCAATATACGATAAATATATAAAACTTATGGATTTAATATATTTAACACTCTAAAATTCGACACTAATTATATAATATCCGACTTATTTTGACCTGACATCAATTAACTTTAGCAGTGTCGTTGCCACCATCATCGTTCTTATGGTTGTTCTGTTGATTGTTGTAATGAGCCTTCTCGTTCTCCTTTTTCAGTTGTCTGCAAAATTTAATTGTGTGTCTTTCTTACCACAATTCAGAATTTGTTACAAATTTGACACTTTCTCTATTACCAATAGAAGAGTTAGACTGCTGGGTGTGGAGCTCGTCCCCGGGTCGTCCTGGTACGGCGACGGGCCGGAACACCGGCCCCTAGGTGCGTCCCGTTGCAAACGTCAAGCCCAAGCCAGGCAAAACGGGCCTTCAATTTGAAATTATAGTCGTTGAACGGCTCTATGAATAAAAAAAGTATTTATTTTTTTATAAATAATAACCATTTATCCCCCTTTTTCAAACCAAATCAACCCAATCTCTCTCACTATTTTATGCATTTATTCAAATTTTATATGTTTTAGCTATGGATCCATACAATCAAAACAACCCGACCCCAAACCCGAACTCGGACCCGAACCCAAACATTTTCTCGTTGCCGGGCTACTTTCCAACAATCGATCCGATTTGGTCGGTATCACAATTTTCTTTTGCGCATTTCCAACAAAGCCCCAAAGCTTTCACTCAAATAAACCAAATGCAACAAATGCAATTGATGCAACAAATGTTAATGCGAAACCTGTTTAACTCGCAATTTCAATCGCAACCACAACCTTCACCTTCACTGCCACCGGTAGGATCGTCTGAACCCGTGAGGTTGAGGAATTTGTGCCCGAAATGCAACCCCAAACCTCCAAACGAAAAACCGGAAGCAAATCGTGCGTGTAGCCGTTGATCAAACTTCGAAACCGCAGGCACAACCGTGGTCAAAATCGAGGACTAGACATTAACTAAGGCGTGGATTAGTATGTCAAAATGCCCAATTGTTGGTATGTAAAAATATATAAATTGTTGTTTTAAACTTTTTAATATTATATTGCTAAAAATTAATATATAAATTTTATAACATTTATAAAACATAGGTAACAACCAAACCAACGATGGTTTTTGGAAGGAAATACTAGCAGAATTCCTTACGATTATGGAACAAGGTCCGTATCGAGATATCGATTCCGTCTCTTCCAAGTGGCGAAAGATGTATCATGTCGTCAACCGTTTTTGTGCGTATTATAACAATTTATATGATAATCGTCCAAGTGGGTGGAGTGACGAAAGCGTTTTCAAAGAGGCGACGTGTAGATACGAAGATAAGCATAGGTAGGTTTTCCCACACATCCAGGCATGGGAAGTTATGAAGAACAATAATAAGTGGGTGTCGGTTCCAAACGAGGTTGCAACCGCTAAACGGACCAAAACCTCGGAGACTGGAAGTTACAGTGGGGGACGCACGATGTCTGATAAATATAAACGACGAGCCTGAAGTTGACGAGGAAGAGAATATAGTTCGAGAGGAGGAACGTCTCACTGGAAGGGACAAAACCAAAAGAGCAGAGGCTGCAAAAAACAAGCCTCGTCAGGGGGCGGTTCGAAAATGGACGAGTTGATGGCCCATTTCAAAGCATACACCGAGGTCACAGCCGAAAAGGTAAAAGTGAAGCACGCGGAGTAGACGAACGGGTAAGGTTGAAGCAAGAGGCGGAGAAATAGAGGAATGGAAGATAATGACAACCAATATCAACATGTATCTAGAAGAAGACCGCCACATTTTACATAAACCGAAAGAAAAGATCTCCAAAAATGGAATTATTTGGTTTTTTAATTTTTAGCAATCTAGTATTTTTTTAAGTTAAGTTTTTTTTTTTGCTACTCCTTACAATAATTTAAGTTTAAACAGAGTCCCATTAGCCATTGATTACGAATGTTAAACAAGATTTCTCACACTTTATGAATTATTCTATATAAATTCATTAAACAGACAAAAAGACCTGTCAGTGGTGACTTGATAGGGGATGGGTTTATTTTACTTTAATCATGTTTTTTATATTAGACACCTTAATTAATTCTTGAAATGTCCTTTAAACAATTTCCTAAGTTTTTTTTTTTGAACGACCAACAAAAGATATATTATATTACTCAAAAGGTTAACAATAGTTAACCCAAAAATACATCCACCAAAGTTTTACACCCTCATACAAATTAGATCAAACCTACACCAATCCTCCCAAGTAAGTGACACCGCCTTTGCCCGATGTTTCAACCATACAAAACTTAAGACTTTAATCTCTTCCACGACATTCTTCACCGCCGCCCTTTTGTTATTGAATACCGCATCATTACGTATACGCCATATGCACCATATTGCCGTCTGGACAACCGAATACACGACCCTTTGCCACCTTCTAGAGCCACGACAATGTTTGTGGAATTCAAGCACATCCTTCGCACAAAAGAAAAATGGAGTGGTGATTCTGCACCACCTGAATAATTCTTCCCATATCTGTTGTACATACCTGCATGCCGCAAACAAATGGTCGCCAGACTCCAGAACTTCTTCACACAATGCACACTCCGAGCTTTGAATTTGGAAGTTCCTTCTCAAAAGCGCCTCCTTGGTCGGTAGTCGGTTAATAAACAGTCTCCATGTCAAAAAATTAACCTTAATCGGACACCAATTATTCCAGCAATGCAGCACTCTAGAGTCTTCATCCAAGCTGGGCCGTAACAACTGTTTAAGTCTACGAACCGAGAACCCACCGGCTTCCTCCATAGCCCAACTCCAATTATCATTTTCTCCTGAGATACTTACATTTTCTAACATTCTTGATAGTTCAGCCATCTCCTTAGCTTCCTGTTGTAAATATGGAACCCGGGTCCAACTAAAGGCCACGAATCTGACGCCGTTTTGTACCTTAACTCGATCCGCCACAAAAGCTCCTTTGTTACTTTCAAGCTGAAATAAATTCGGAAATATACCACACAAAGGGACTTCAGCGATCCAGCAATCCGTCCAAAACATTGTTCCCAACCCATTCCCCACGGCTGCCCGAAAACATGACCCCAAATCAACTCCTGAGACCGAAAATTCCTTAGCAATTCCAGCAATCTGCTTCCACGGACCTGGCATAGACATCTTGACCGGCACCGGCGACCACGACCTATTGTGATGATAAATACTCCAAACTACCTTTTTCCAAATGCTATTGTTTTCCACCTTGAAGCGCCACCACCATTTCGCCAATAGAGCATAATTCATTTCTTTCAGGGAACCAAGACCTGCCCCCCCCCCCATTCTTTAGGTGCCATAATATCATTCCAGGCCACCCATGATGCCCGTTGATGCTCAGGTGTGTTCCCCCACAGAAAATCTCTTCTTAACCGCTCCAATTTTTTTATCACCTGAACCGGTGCTCTAAATAACGAAAAATAATAGGTTGGCAATGCATTTAGAACCGATTTCACAAGTGTTAGTCGACCTCCGTACGAAAGTGTAGTTGCCTTCCAGACCGACAGTCTACTTTTGAACGTATCGACAACCGGTCTCCAATTCCTCACCAAATTCATATTTGCTCCAACTTGTAGGCCCAAATATTTAAACGGGAATGACCCCGTTCTACATCTAAGAATATCCGCCATATACATAACCTCCTCTGCATCGACCCCGACTCCAAAAAGATTGCTTTTACCCAGGTTGACCTTCAAACCGGACGCCAAATAAAAGCACCTCATAATCCTGTTAATGTTCCGTACATTTGCTTCTGACCATTCTCCCATAAATACCGCATCGTATGCATATAAGAAGTGTGATAATAATGGGCCCTGTGGAGTACACTGAATGCCATTTATGAAACCCGAGGAAACCGCTTCTTTAACAACCCCAGATAGTGCCTCCATTGCCATTACAAACAGAAACGGGGATAGAGGATCCCCTTGTCTAAGTCCCCTATGGCACACAAACTCTTGAGTCGGGGAACCATTTACTAAAACCGAAGCTTTGGCAGTAGTCACCGTCACTATAACCCAGTCCACCCATTTACTTGGGAAGCCCATCTGATGTATAATCGATCTCAGAAAGTCCCAATTTAAATTGTCATAAGCTTTCTCGATGTCTACTTTAAAGATCATACCCTTCCTTTTTGACCTTTTCAGCCAAGACACTACCTCATTTAGGATGATAGGACCATCTAAAATACTCCGACTCGAAAGAAAAGCTGACTGTTCTACAGAAATAAGTTTGTGGACCACAGACTTTAGTCTCATGACCAACACTTTCGAGATAACCTTATTGATACAACCAATAAGGCTAATGGGTCTAAAATCCGCCAAGCCACTAGGATCATTACACTTTGGGATCAAGGCTAAGAATGAAGAAGTGCACCCGCTATTTATTGACGCATTGAGGTAGAATTCATTGAAGATATTAAGAAAATCCTGTTGAAAGCTATCCCAACACCTTTTAATGAATGCAAAATTGACCCCATCAGGTCCCGGCGCCCTATCCCCATGACAATCCCACACGACACTTTTTATTTCCTCCACCGAGAATGGAACTACCAGACTTCCCGCTTCCAACTCTGAAAGTTGTACCAGATTTGGACACACCAACTGTGGTCTATTCATCAGTGGGTCAGAAAACCGCTCACCGAAAAAGGCTGCCACATAATCTTTAATGATAAACGGATTATCGACCCATTCTCCTTGTATACGTAACCCATTGATCCTATTATTGGAGGTATTAGCGTTTATAATCCCATGAAAGTATGACGAGTTCTCATCTCCTTCGACCGCCCACCTAACTATGGACTTCTTTTTTAAGTCCATATTATTTAGCCTGTCTGCCTCTACAACGTAGCTTTTGCAAATAGCTCTAGTTTCAATTTCCTCCACCGTTAAATCTCTCATCTCTGCCACTAAATCCAAAGCTTCCAACTTATTCACCTTGTCTACATATTGGCCCCTATGTTGCTCCTTTAGACTTATCACCCAATCCTTTGCCTTTTTCTTGAGCCACTTCAATTTAACACCCAGACCCAAATCGGCAGGACCTGTAAACCGAAATAAAGCACACTGCTGATGCACGAACTCCACGAAACCTTGTCAAAGTAAGCTGGATTCCATAGAGATGCGAGCCCCCCTGAAGTACCTACAGCATCAACGACCTCTGATTCGAACTTAGACCTGCCCCATAAATTACATAGTGCAAATCTGACCCCCGGACCAATTTTTGTTTCTTGTAGTGCCATAAAATGAATGCCATGTGTTGTTTTGAGACCCCGAACCCATTCCGATTTCCTGGAGTCCCTTCCACCCCTCAAGTTTAATGTCAAATAATTCATTGGACCGGATTCTGAACGCCTTCACCCTTAATCAGCTCGCTGACCTGATTGATAAACCCATCAAGTTTAAAACCCACTTTATTTCCTACTTCCATGGTAGCACGTACCTCATCCAAAGCAGAATCTCCTACTCCTTTCTCCGCCTGATTTTGATCTGCATCCATACCACTCTCCCCAGGTTCCGGCTCACAGTTTATACCCAGATGTGTCACTCTACTTTCGGAATCCGGAGCCCTGTTAGAATTGCCGGTACCTACCAACACCTCCTCTGTGTCTCCGCCTGGAACAGTGTCATTGTTTTTCTCACCAGTGAATAAGGAAGACCTAGGATCCATCGATACAACTTTTGACTTTTTAATTAAATCTCGGAGTGGATTGCAATTAGAACCAGGCCCATCCTCAGGTCCCTCAGGCCCACTACTCTCCTCACAGCTTGTGCTTCTGCACCTCCTGGGCCGTTTTCTAGACCGAAGCACAGAGTCAACATTAGTGGACCCTACCGAGAAACTCCCTTAGCTTTTATTCAGATTAAAAGTCGGCTGAACTTTTCCACACGCTTTTTCCAATGAAGTTGGGGAATGTGACAAGTTGGCTGCACCTTTTGTCTTAATTGGCTGATTAATTTCCCCATGCAACTCTTCACAATCCACTGGTTCCCCATGCACCCCATCACCTTCCACTTCCGACCCCCTACCTTCCTCTCCAGCCGACTGTGTCTCCGGCATATCATTTTCCGGTGCCGGAATATTGCCATCACCACCTACATCAGAATTCTTAATTTCTCCGTCTTCCACATCATCGTCTTCGCCAACAACCGATTCAGCGAACTCTACCGGTGATTTCTTATCGACGGATGAAAGTTCTTCGATAACGCAGTCCAAAGTTTTATTATCCACTTCTACTACCCACACTTTGAACTGGCGATCCCCCCAAACCACTTCTACCTCCTCATCGATTCGTTTAGCCGTTGTCGTCAACACCCATGAGAACCCAGTAGCATTATTGACCTGTTGCCAAGAAAACTCTGAACTTGCAACAAGATTACCAAACAGTTCCCCAATGTGATCGAAAAACTTCGGATCTCGTAACTGTAACGGCATCCCCACCACTTTTAGACATGCCACTCTTTCAAATTCAACATGTTGTCCTTCCCAAAGAGCAGCTGATGACAGAACTTCATCCCATACTTCCTTTTTCCTTGTTATGAACTCCACTGCCGACTTCTTATCTTTGAATACTAACATCACTTTAAGGCCTCCAATATAGCCTGTTGAAACTTCAGAGCATCCACCATCTTTTAGCATGTTATTGATACTTCCAAACGCCTTCACATTCCTAACATCTCCAATGACAGCCCTCATGACACAGTGATCGGGATAAAGAGCAGCCCTGTCTTCCACCATTAACGTTTTTTTTGGAACAAGACGCATCGGCCTTAGCCCCCGCAACTACCTCCGAGAACAACCCCTTGTTCAGTACCGGCTTCGGAATGTATATCCCGGTCTGTTGTACGTTATTCACCTTATACCGATGATCAAAAGGTCTATAACCACTTGGTTGGGCATTTTGTTTTTGATTTTTACCAAAACGAGCAACAGACACAGTAAGTTTCGCATCATAAATCTTAATAGTGTTCATCCCTCTCAAAACTTTTTCCATTTCAGTAACTCCTTCGATCCGGACAAAACCAAAATAGTTACCCCGAGCGTCCCGTTTCTTAGCCACATATGCATCCTTGACTACACCGTGAGGCATGAAAGCCGTCCACAGCAATGTTTGAGTAACACCTTGTAACACCTCGAAAATTCACGTCCTATAAGGTATTGACACGTGTCATCAGCTTGAACGTGAGAAAGTATACTTTAGAGGGACTAAAGTTGACAAACATGGAAAGTACGTGATTGTACGTATTCTAAGTGTCAACTGTGAATAAATATACTTCATAATAACCCTACATGATGTTTATAACATCAAACGAATAAATCATGGATCATACGAAGCTAAAAGTGAGAGATTACAAACTACAGGGGTTAAATGTGTCAACATGTTTAAAGATATACCTCTGAGTGACCTTTTGACAAACCCGAAGGTTTGTAAATGTTAATTATGCTCACTAGAATGCACGATATAAATTTCATAAAGTTTCGTAATCGTATGAGCAAGTTGTGATCAAATTCGTATTCGAGGGGTTAAAGTGCAAACGCTGAAAGTTAAGACTTTTCGGGTTAACCGGAAGTGTTCAGGGGCTCGGCAAAGTAAGTATAAGTCCTAAAGCCCTTGTGGGTAATTATAAGGGGGTCAAAATGCAAGAAATAACCCTAGTTGCCCCTTCGTGAAGCCAAATGTCAAGCTGCAAAACATTAAAAAAAAATAAAAATCTGATTTTAAGTCCCACGCGGCCCGCGTGGCATTTATCTATATCTAAGGCGGGCCGCCTGAGCCGCCCAGAACCATAAAAACAGGCAGCAGCCTGTTTTTCGCGAATCTGACCCACTTGGCCGGTTTTTCTGCACTTTGGACGACCCCTACACTATCCTAAGACACTAGAGACACATGTTGGATGGTTGTGGTCGATCATAGGGCTATGTGTCAAGCAATTGTGGTGATTGAAACCACTATAAAAGGTCCTTTGAGTTCACAATTGTTCTTCACACTTCATCTGCACTTCTGGTCGAATTTGGAGCTCAAACCTGCCCTCAACTGATCATATCTCGTGCATAGGACCTTGATTGAGAGCCCCAGTAGAAGTACTTGTGCTTGCTGATTATAATATACGGCTGAGTATAAATTGCATTGCTAGCTCAGGTAAATACTTTTAACTTATTTTTCCTTATACGGGCTTGGGATACGGTATTATAAAAATACCGCTTGGTCGGGTGTAGAAACCTTTTAATCGGAGATGATTAAATTGCATCATCCCGTTTTAATCTGTATTGATTGATAACAAATAACATTGGGGGTTAATGACCGTGTCCTGGATATCCTTGGCTCATTTTAAAAAGTGAATGGCCACGACGTAAGCACAAGGTGTAGGCAAAACACCTCCTGTTGCATATGTATAACGTATACTCACTCGTAAGGGTATCTTCTTGTGAGATTATATTTGTGGTGTGTCGATTAATCTTGTCCGACTTGTATTGTATAATCACCGGCCCTAAATGTTGGACAACCATGTAAATCGGATACAAGATTTTTATTAATAAAATTGTCCCAAGTATAAAAGATTAATTTTGCCTCTGTGCATTTTAATTAATGTGTCAAGATATTTTGTGCTGTTTGCACTCGAATCACTTTTCAAACTCTTTTTCCAAAATGAGCCAGTTAATTGTATTTACCAGTGTAAACTGACGTATTTTCCAAAAGGTTAAGTGACAGGTACTATGCGTAATTTGGCTGGGAGCTCAGGGCGTCACTAGGGAATCTTGCAAGTTCTAGATGCCTAAAGTCTGTTGAACAGTTTTCTTTTATTGATCCGCCTGTGGATCCTTTACCTTCCGTTGTAATACTTTGACATTACTTATATTCGGAATGTAATATATTTATCTTTTGCTTCCGCTGTGCATTATGATATTGTGTTGTTTGACCATGATGTTGCCAACCACGTCACGATACTCCCCCACCGGGCCCACCGGTGACACGTGGAAAAATCGGGGTGTGACACACCTTTTGGCAGATTAGTGACGAAGAAGGTTGTGACCGGCCTTCCATTACTAAAGCCTTTGAACATATTGTACGGGGCACCACCTTTCCACCTTCCAGCCATTCCACAACCCAGACACAACTACTACCGAGTGTTAACGGAATTTGAATCAGTCAAGCTAATCTATACACAGATAGACGCGACCGATATCAGACCCGCTAAGCCAACAAGGAGAAGGTCCGACCGGGAAGGCTCCACCGAAACGACAGAAAACTAAAGATAAGCACACCGATCCCGGAGGCGAATGGAATAAACAGCATGAAAAATTAGGATGAAAGGTCAGCCGGATTCCGGCGACCTCGCACACTAACCCTAGCGGCTGCCTTCGTCGAGCCTGCCGGCGATGGTTCGAGAGAGAGAGAGAGGACCAATTTTAAATGTTTGTATTCCTAAGTTTTGTTAATTTGATTCTAAGAGGAACAGCTGTAAAAGTTATTGTTTAGAACCCAGTTGATCAACTTTATCATTTTAAAATAAATATTAACGTTGACGTTGGCACCCACTCATGGCCGCCTACCTTGACTATTCAAAAGAATACGAAAATATTTTCACCAAGACTTGATGTGATTATAACTTGAGTTAAATGTTTGGTTGGTCCCTCTGGTTTTCAAAAATTGCAGACTTGGTCCTAATGGTTTACTAATTACACGCGTGGTCCTAAAACTTGTCAAAAATGAACTCGGTTGGTCCCCAGCCCTAACATCAGTTAAATTTCTCAGTTAAGTCCATGTTAAATGACCAAAATACCCTTGCTTATTAACTCTCTTCTTCACTGTGAGACCCACCCCATCATCTATCAGGCATCATCTGGGCAACCACAATTGCAATCCCTGTATTTCCACAATAGGAATTCCAATTGCAAACCCTTAATTCAAACAAAATTGGTTCAGGTGCTTACACCATCAACGTTGATTGATTCATGGTAATATTGGGCCTCAAGCTGTTCATCTTCTTTCTCTAAAGGACCCTAGGACTGATAAATCAGTATCGTTTCTACGCTTGATAATCTCCACCACCACTACCCCAGAGTTCAAGGTTGTTGCAGATTGGATGTTTTATTAGTGATTTGAAAGGGATTCGGGATGGGATGCAGTTGTGGGTGACAAAGATTGGGGGGTGGTTTTGAAGGTTGTTGTCTAATCGTTAAAAACAACTGTTTGTCTAATCAAATTACAGTTACACTATCGGATCTTTTGAATTTGTTTAAATTACCCAAATCTTCATATACACTCTGTTTTTCTGATCCGGCCCGGATTGATTAGAATTCGGGTCAAGTGTTGTATGACTCGGTTAGGGTTTTAGAATAGGGTGGTCGCAGGTAGGTGGTGGGTTAAAGTGGTGGTCTATTACGGTGAACGACGGATTGGCGGTGGAGTTGTAGGGTCGAACGGTGGCAGGAGTTAAGGTTAAGGGAGGCAGTGCATCCGCTGAAGTAGTGGAGATCGGTGGTTTATGGTGGGGGTGATATCTCACTCAAATGCTGTTATCCGTTTTTGATGGTGGTGGTGGTGGTTGGGAAGATGATGCAGGTGATGAAGATGATGCAGGTTGTGGTGGGTTTTTTCAAAAAATGAACTCGGTCTCACAGTGAAGAAGAGAGTTAATAAAAGGGTATTTTGGTCATTTAACATGAACTTAACTGAGAAATTTAATTGATGTTAGAGCTGGGGACCAACCGAGTTCATTTTTGACAAGTTTTGAGACCACGCGTGTAATTAGTAAACCATTAGGACTAAGCCTCCAATTTTTTAAAACCACAGGGACCAACCAAGCATTTAACTCTTATAACTTATAAAACTTTAATGTGACAAGGTCTAATATAATAAACTTTTGCTAATTTATAATTTATAATATGAAAATAATGTGACAAGGTCTAATATAATAAACTTTTACCATTTATTAATATGTATATAGGCAAAAGATCAAATACAAATAATCTTAACATACTAAACATACAAATTGAAGGAAAACTCAAAAAGACAAGGTGGCATTTTTGTAATTACCACCAACTATCAAAGTTACTATACAAATGTGAACTCAACCAAAAATATCTAAAAACACAATTTTTTTAACATTTTTTTTTTAAAAATCGCTACATTTTTTTAGCAAAAGAAAAAATATATATATTTTTTTTTGCTGCTACTAAAAGTAGCGATTTTTAATAAAAAATGTTAAAAAAAAATAAAATAATCTGTGTGTGTGTGTTTTTTTTTTGAGTAAACTGCCTTTTTGGTCCTTGTGGTTTGGGCACTTTTGCCATTTTAGTCCAAATCTCAAACTTTTTAAATCTGGGTCCCTGTGGTTTCACTTTTATTGCCATTTTGGTCCAAATCTCAAATCAGGTCAGATTTCTTAAAAAAAAACCTGGTTTTTGTCCTTTTCCTCAGGGGTAATTTGGTCATTTTCTTTATTATTTTAATATATATAAATAAAACCCCTCTGAACCTGCTCTCTCTCTTCTCTCTCTCTAACACCACCACCACCATGAACTCCACCACCGCCACCTCCTCCCCCCTTCTCACCACCGCCACCACTACCTTCTCACCACAGGTGCCACCACCACTTCATCTTCTTCCCTTCTCTCTGTTTCTCAAATCCAACTCTCTCTGTTTCTCAAATTCAAACTAGGTGCTGTAATAATTCACAGATGTAAGATATCTCAGTTTAAACTTTAAGTTATTCTACAAAACAAATAAAGTCAAATCATTGTGCTATACAATTTCAAATTTGAAATTACCCTGTGAAACAACAATAAGTCACGATCACCAATAAATCTTATCAAGAACACATCTTCTAGAGCTCAATAACCCCAATTATTACAAAGCATGGAATTAAATCAAAAACCCACAGAGATTTCAAATGATTTTACAATATCCCTAGAAACCTCATAAAAACTAAAAAAAAAAAACAATTAAAGTTTTAATCCACTCTGCAAAACCCATATGGCCACAAACAATATAAAAGCCCAAAATTATTGTGCTTCCACAGAGATTAAAAACAAATCAAAGAACACCGATAAACCTAATAAAGAGCCCATCTTCTAAAGCTCAAGAACCCTAACTAAAGATTCAAACCCACTCAACAAAACTCCTAACTTCAACATCAAAACAGAATCAAATCAGAGTTTGAATCTTTCTCACCTTGAATGCCCGAATGAAAGATACCAAACCCAAACCAGATGCTGTAAGAATTCACAGCAGAAAGATCATACACATTCAAGAAAACTTGTGTATCCATATTGCTATAATCTCTTTCTTTCTGAGCTTCTTGACTCTGATGAAAAACTCTCGCTGTGGTGAGGAGGTAGTGGTGGCGGCAGCTGTAACATCTTCTCCAAAACCCCATCTCCTTGGGCTGAGCCGGTGGTTATGGAAATGTGATGGTGTTTGGTGGTTAGAGAGAGAAAGATAGGGTAAAAGCTAGGGTTTGAGAGAGAGGGGGGGGAAAGAACGGGGATGGTTGTGCTCTAAAGAGGTGGTGCTTGTGGGGTGGGTGTTGATGGTGGCGGTGGTGAGAAGGGGGAGGAGGTGGCGGTGGTGGTGGTGGTGGTGCTATAGAGAGAGAGAGAAGAGAGAGAGTCACGTGTGTGTGTAGAGAGAGAGAGAGAGGTGCAGAGCTTCTTTCTGAATGAATTCATCACGAGGAGAAAGAAGAAAATGAGGGTGGGGTGGGTGGTTGGGCAGGCAAAATGACCAAAATGCCCCTTCAGAAAAGGACAAAAAACCAGGTTGTAACAGTGAAAAATTGGGGGTTTTTGAATTTTGGACTAAAATGGCAACAAAAGTGAAACCACAGGGACCCAGATGTAAAAAGTTTGAGATTTGTACTAAAGTGGCAAAACTGGCCAAACCACAGGGACCAAAATGGCAGTTTACTCTTTATTTTTTTAGGTTTTTTTGGGGGTTTAGTTTTTAGCATATTAGCTTGGGTGGGGGGGGGGGGGTTAGGTTTTCTTTAGGTTTTTGGGGGGTGGGGGGGGGGTCGGGTTTTTTTAGGTATATTTGTAGAGTAACTTTGATATTATTGATAATTACAAAAATGCCACCTTGTCTTTTTGAGTTTTCCTTCAATTTGTATGTTTAGTATGTTAAGATTATTTGTACAAGAACTTTACCTTATGTATATAATATTAGATTTCTATGATCAAGTTAACTGTTGAATTTCTACACTTTAATTTCAAATTTCCTAAACCCACAAATTAGCGACTTGCATTTCTTTCAAAACCCTACCCGTTCGACCAGTTTGTTGTTTCTGATAAAAAAACCTATATCAGTACATACAAACTGAAAATTCACTTCAGAGAGTGGAAGAGAGTTTTTCCAGGAGCAAGAAAGAGCTTCTTCAACAATTTTATTAGGATCTTCATTCAAAAACAAATCAACAAATTAAAGATAAAAACCCATATTTATGGTATACTTCAAAAATGATTATATAAGAAACAGATCCATGTTTAAAAAATTGGAGGATGAATGAAAAAAGACAGCAATGGATGGCTACAATAATTTAAGTTTAAACAGAGTCCCATTAGCCATTGATTACGAATGTTACACACTTTATAAATTATTCTAGAGAAAATTACAAAAATAGCAAAGACTTTTGGTCAACTTACCAAAGTAGCCATTGCATGCGTCGCTGGAAGCCCACTTACATATCCCAAGGCTGCTGATGCGTCTGCATGGCCCTTTAATGCGTCCACCACTTAGAACTTGACACATGTCTGATTTTTCTACTTTTACTTGACACATGTGCAGATGCATGGGCCCCACCAAACATATCTAATCTTCATTAAACCACCACACACCTTCACCGGAGATGATGAAGACGACCATCTGCGTTTTCGAGAAGCCACCACCACACACCTTCATTATTGCCGGCTGAAACCCCCACCCCCACACACCTTCATCGTCACTTCCGCCACACGTGATCGCCACCACCATAGACCACCCCACACCTGCAAACCAAATTCACATTCCTCTCAATCATTAACCGTACAATCAAAAGCAGCCCTGATTGCTCCGTGGAGCCGCCGGAGACGGCGGTTGCTCGGCGGCGGCCCTTCTACACTTCCGTTCCATGTGAATTCTGTTACACTGCGTCAAGCTTAGCTGGACCATACTAATTTGACGATAAAATTGCTAAGCTTGGATGACGATAAACACCTTTGTCGGCGACGCCGAGCAACCGCCGGCCAATCAGTTATGAACATACTAATTTGTCAATCAGACGCATCCCATGAGTCGGCGACGCATCCTTTGCGTTTTTGTCAGACTCTTTGTAAGCTTTTCAGACGCATCACATCAGTCGCTGTCACAAATGTGCCATGCGTTTTTGTCAGACCCTTTGAAGTATTTGCGACGCTTACCATGCGTCGCTAACGCATCCTTTGAAGTATTTGCGACACGTGTCGATTGGAGAGTGGCAGACGCAAAAAAGGAACAAGAAGAGGCATCAGCTGCTGGAAGGTCCTTCCAAGGACTCATGACTTGGCTAAATTGGTAAGTTGAATTTATTCTTTGCTAGAATGGTAATTTTCTCATTATTCTATATTTATAGGTTTAAATTCATTAATCAGACAAAAAGACCTTTCCATGGTGACTCAATAGCGGATGGGTTTATTTTACTTTTTTTTAACACAGTTTATTTTACTTTAATCATGTTTTTTATATTAGACACCTTAATTAATTCTTGAAATGTCTTTTAAACAATTTCCTAAGTTTTGTTAATTTAATTCTTATAAAAGGAACAGCTGTAAAAGTTATTATTTAGAACCCAGTTGATCAACTTTATCATTTTAAAATAAATATTAATTAACGTTGAAGTTGGCATCCACTCATGGCCGCCTATCTTGATTATTCAAAAGAATACTAAAATATTTTCACCAAGACTTTGATGTGATTCTAACTTATAAAACGTGAAGTGTCCAGGGTACACTCATCTCATCTACTTTCCTCTCATACACAGCAACTAGTTACTCTCAAAAGAATACTAAAATATTTTCACCAATGGCTACAGTTGCTGTTGCTGCTGCTGCTGCACTTATCAAACCCATTTTTGAGAAGCTCGGTGAGGTAGCCTTCAAGGAGTATGCTCGCGCTCAGGGTATTCACTCCGAGCTCGAGAATTTGCGGAGAGAACTGTCCCTGATCCAAGCTCTGCTTCATGATGCTTCTGAAAAGGAAGCAACTGAAAAACCTGTTGGACTATGGCTCAATAGTCTCCAGCATTTGGCTTATGATATCGATGACGTACTCGATGATGTGGCTACAGAAGCCATGCGTCTTCAGCTGACCCAGGAATCAGGGGCAAGCACAAGCAAGGTAAAAAAACTGATTGTCCCAACTTGCTGCACAAATTTCTCACTAAGTCATGGGTTGTCTCCCAAGATAGATAGTATTACCATAGAGTTACAACGTCTATATAAAGCAAATGCTGAGCTACGTTTGACCGTGAAAGATGGAAAACAGAAAGATGGTAATAGAGGAAATGAAACCTCTTTGCCAGAACTTTATGTTGTTGGGCGAGAAGGTGAGAAAAAGAGATTGCTCAACCAGCTGTTAGGGGGCGAGTCATCTACAGAAAAGTTTAGCATCATACCCATAGTTGGTATGGGTGGGGTTGGGAAGACCACTCTTGCTAGACTTTTGTATAATGATCCACAGGTGAAGGATCACTTTCAACTCAAGGCTTGGGTTTGTATTTCTGATGATTTTCATGTATTTAAGATAAGCCAAACCATCTTTGAAGATGTCTTTGAAGATGTGAATAGAGAAAAAAAGGAATTCAAAGATCTAAATCAGCTTCAAAAGGCTCTTACAGAGCAATTTAAAGACAAACGATTTTTGCTTGTACTTGATGATGTGTGGACTGAGAACTATGAAAACTGGGAAAAACTTGTGCTCCCATTTCATTCGGGGGCACCGGGAAGTAAGATAATCATGACAACTCGCAAGAAGGAACTACTCAGAATCCTAGGTTTTGATCATCTTGACCTTCTTGAGAGTTTGTCACCTGAAGATGCTTTGTCTTTATTTGCTTTCCATGCATTGGGTGTTGATAGCTTTGATTCATACCCAACACTTAGGGAAAAGGGTGAAGGCATTGTGAAAAAGTGTGGTACTTTGCCTTTGGCTTTAAAAGCAATTGGAAGACTACTGAGAACGAAAACAACACCAGAAAAATGGGACGACGTGTTAAGTAGTCAAATATGGGATACAGAATATGTTGGTGATCTTTCTGCAGATTGGAAGGTGATTTTCCCGGCCCTTATGCTAAGCTATCATGACCTTTCTGCAAGCTTGAAGAGGTTGTTTGCATATTGCTCCCTGTTCCCTAAGGACTTCTTGTTTAACAAAGAGGAGTTAGTCTTACTGTGGATGGCGGAAGGGTTTTTAAGCCAATCAGAAGCAACCAAGGCACAAGAAAATTTTGAAGCATTGTTATCAAGGTCCTTTTTTCAGCAAGCACCTAATGATGAAAATTTATATGTGATGCATGACCTGATGAATGACTTGGCTACATTTGTTGCCAAAGAATTTTTTTTAAGGTTTGAGAATCATACCAAGTTGGGGAAGGAAGCTTTGACAAAGACAAAGTACCGTCATATGTCATTTATTCCTGAGACATATGAAGCTTACCAGAAGTTTGAGCCATTTAAAAGGGCAAGAAGTCTGAGAACATTGTTGGCGGTTTCCGTGGATCAAAATGAGAGATACGCTTACATTTCCAGTAAGATTCTGGTTGACTTACTTCCTCAGTTACCACTCTTAAGGGTCCTTTCTTTGAGTGGCTTTGAGATACTTGAGGTACCCGATTTCATTGGTAGTTTGAAACACTTGAGATATCTTAACTTATCTCGAACTAACATCAAAGAGTTACCAGAGAACATTGGTAATCTTTTTAATCTACAAACACTGATCATTTTTGGCTGTCGGAGTTTGACTAAGTTGCCTAAAAGCTTCTCAAAGCTCAAAAAGTTGCAGCATTTTGATGTTAGGGATACTCCGTCTCTTATAGAGTTTCCCTTGGGGATTGGTGAGCTGAAAAGCCTACAAACTCTCACCAAGATTGTCATTGGAGGAGATGGTGGGTTTGCTATAACGGAGCTTAAGGAATTAAATAATCTCGGTGGGGAACTTTCCATTGAAGGGTTGTGCAAAGTGCAAAGCGTAGTGGATGCACATGAGGCAAAACTATCTCTAAAAAAGCTTACTAAGTTAACGCTGAATTGGGGAGATGGTTCTCAACATGAAACACCTGAAAAGGAGGTTCTCAAAGAGTTGAAACCTGATAGTAAATGGTTGAAAGAGCTTTCAATTGATTCATATCCGGGAAAAACGTTTCCAGAATGGGTTGGGGATCCCTCTTTTCGTCAGTTGGTTCATGTGTCTATGAGAAACTGTAAGAATTGTACATCTCTACCACCACTTGGGCAACTACCTTCACTTAAGGAGTTGTATATAAGTAGCATGCCTAATGTTGAATTCATAGGTTCGGAGTTAACTGGGACCAACCAGCTAACTGTTGCTGCCTTCCCTTCACTTGAAATCCTAAGGTTTGAAAGTATGTTTGGCTGGGAGGTATGGTCAACCAATAATGAGGTTTCTGATGCAGTGTTTCCATGCCTTCGTGAGCTTCAGATAGTAGACTGCCCCAAATTGATTGAAGTCTCATTAAAAACACTACTTTCAGTTGAAGTTCTAAGGTTTAAAAATATCAGTGGGTGGGAGGGATGGTCAACCAATAGCGAGGTTTTAGTGCTTCCATCCCTTACAGAACTTCATATAGAAAGCTGTCCCAGTATGAATGAATTCTCACCTGGAAAACTACCTAAACTTAAAATGTTACAGTTTAAAGATATGTTGGGATGGAAGACATGGTCTACCAACGATGCAGTTTTTCCTTGCCTTCGTGAGCTTTATATAAACAATTGTCCCCAATTGGTTGATGTCTCAGCTGAAACACTACCTTCGCTAAGGGTTTTAAAAATTGATACATGTGGCAATGGTGTGCTGAGAAGTCTGGTTCGGGCAGCTTCATCAATCACTAAGTTGAAAATGAGTTTTATTTCAGGGCTAACATATGAGGTGTGGAGAGGTGTTATAGAGGATATTGGGGCAGTTGAAGAAGTAAGTATTAAGACGTGTAAGGAAATAAGATACTTGTGGGAATCAGAAGAAGAGGCGAGTAAGGTTCTTGTGAATATAAAGAAATTGAAAGTATCTTATTGTTCAAATTTGGTGAGTTTAGGAGAGAAAGAAGAAAAGGATAATTTTGGGAGCAACCTCCTGTCATCTCTTAGGATTTTGGAGGTAAGCGACTGTGACAACATGGAGCGTTGCTGTTGTCCAAATAACATTGAAAGTTTGGATATCAGAAGATGTAGTTCGCTTACACATGTCTCCTTCCCAACAGCAGCAACAGGAGGAGGAGGAAGGCAGAAACTCAAGTCACTTGAAATATGTGGTTGTGAGAAACTAATGGAAAAGATCAACAACGCAAGCATGCCCATGCTTGAAAGAATAGATATAAATGGTTGGACCAATTTGAAATCAATCATACAATTGGGTAACTTCATTTACCTCACTGAGTTGTCTCTATACAATTGTCCAAGTCTTGAGTCATTTCCTGACATTCAACTTCCCGTTCTCACCCGTTTGACGATAGTAGCATGTAACAGCATGGAGTCATTGTCTGCCCTTCAAATGAAGAATCTCAGCTCATTAAAAGATTTGACAATCAGAAATTGTAGAGGTATTGATGTTTCCTGTCATGGTGGGGTTTGGCCCCCCAATTTGTGTTCCCTTGTAATAGGGGGGTTGAAGAAGCCCATGTCAGAGTGGGGCCCTCAGAATTTCCCATCTTCCCTTGTTCTCCTAGGGTTATATGATGAACCCGATGTGAGGAATTTTAGACAATTATCCCACCTATTCCCCTCTTCTCTTACTCATCTTGAAATAATTAGATTTGATAAACTGGAATCACTTTCAATGGGACTCCAACACCTCACCTCCCTCCAACATCTTGACATTGAGTTCTGCCCTAAGTTGAAACATTTGCCAAAACACCTCACCTCCCTCCAACATCTTCGCATTGAGTTCTGCTCAAAGATGAAACATCTGCCAAAACAGCTGCTGCCTTCACTTTTGAGTTTGACAATAGATGAATGCCCAAAACTGAGAAAAAGGTGTGAAGGAAGAGGATCCCACTACTATCCCCTCATCTCTCATATCCCCGACATCTACATTGACTCAGGTACTTTTTTATTATATAACCTTTTGACTCCTTGTGGTTTTTTCATATGTGTAAATTATATATTTATTTTTGATTTCACTTAAACAACAAATTTTACATACAGTCTAAAGACAATTAAGTAAATTATTCAGAATTATGAGATTTATTAACATCTTTGTGGCAGATATTTTCGCTTTCTAGATTGAATTGAAAGAGGTTAGCAGAAACAGAAAATGCCAGTTTCTTTAGAAAGTGGAAGAGACTCTTCAGGAACAAGAAAGAGCTTCTGGAACCCTGGTTTGTCTGTTTTTCATAAGACATTATTTTTCTATGCTCAGGACAATTGCAAAAAAAAAAAAAAAACAAAATGGTTTTTTAGTCTTAAAAAGTCAAGCTTTTTTACTTTCTTTGCAGGTTTTACTCTGTTAATAGTATTTTCTACGGATATATCAAAATTTATGTGATATTCTGAACCCGGAGGTAGATGACATATATTCAAAGATGTAGAAAGCACGGTTTTGTGAAGCTCAAATTATTGCAGATTCAACATTTGACTTTTCTAGTCATAGGTCAAACTCATAAAAATAAAGTAAGTCAGAATTAATTGTTTGTAAAATCAATGGATTTGTGTGTTGGGAAGAACTAAAGGAGATGAGGATAGTGATGTAGCATCACATGAGAGTTGAATTAGTTCTAATACTAAAATGTTTAATTGTAATGCAGGAAACAAAATATTGAATATTGAAACAGGGAGTTGCTGAAGTAAACTTGTAATGTTTAATATTGATTTGTGTGTTGGGAAGAACTAAAGGAGTTGCTGAAGAATACACTTTAATTGGGCCTGATCAAAAGAAAAAAAGGTTTGGACTCAACTGGGCTGTAGCTACGTTTAATTGGGTTGCAGAAGAGGAACTTGGGTTGTTGGTGTTGGGTTAATCTTCATTGGGATATAGCCGGGTCATCGAAACGGGTCGAAACCAGGTTTCACATGAACGGGTCAAAAGGTTGTTGAAGAATTGGTCTTGGTTGACCGGAAAAGGAGTTGAATGTGTGAAAGTTAGCAACTTGTGAACGTTGAAATACAATTTTATCGGATCGTGGAATAGTGGCAGATATCAAGCATGTGTGATGTTGTTTTTCTATAAATAATATAGTTGCAGTAGTTTGTTTTGTAAACTCATTTTTTATCAAGAAAGTATGCAAGCAAAGAACCTTTGTGTTCATATTGTTTGTGAGTGTTTGATCTTGGGCCTGAACCAGTTTGCTATTATTCATGCCTAAAGTTAGTCAATCAAACAAACATAATGGCAGAATACAAGTTTCTCTTGTTCAGAGTCGGTTCACCGGTTTGGTTTCATATGCTTAACTTTGATGCAATGTATTTGTATTTGGCGCTTTAATTTTTGTTGAGTTATGACACATGGATTCCTTTTTATTCTTGTGATTATTGTTTGGGTTTGTTAATTGACTGATGAATGATTGTTGAATCTCTTGATGATGCCATCCCACCCTAGATAGACTCTGTATGTGTAATTGATGTCTGATTGGTTCAGTTTGCTATTATTCATGCCTAAAGTTAGTCAATCAAACAATATGTTGTAACATCTCGACATATTATTAAGGATGGGATGAATTGATTAGAACAAGAAAGTTGATTTTCGGTGTTACTGGGTTAGTGTGAACTATCCTTTTGAAGCCTACAATGTGTTTGATGAAATGCCTTAAGTGTGTATTTCGTATAATTTGGAGATTTTTGCTTTAGTTGTGTTCTAAATATTATATTTAATCAAAATGAATATATATACGCATGATGGAACGTGTATATACATGTATGGTTATGGTCAGAAGTCCTTGTTGAGTAAATGAATTAAAATCATTTAGAAAGAAAGAACTTGGGAAATGGGGTTCGTAACGGGTCAAATGAGAGAATGTAATGTTTATCTATGTATGTGGTATGAACGAATAGATAAATAAAGATAACACAGTTGAAAGGCAATATCGACTCTTATGTAAACATTGAGATTTTTAATTGACCCGTATATGTGTTGAATGGTTAATTTAATAGGAATCTTGAAACCTAACAAGTTTTACAGATTCAACATTTTGACTTTTTAAGTCATTGGTTAACTCACAAAAATAAAATAACTAGTCTCTATTCATTCGGTTGTAGACGAGGCCTGAGTTGTTTTCCAGTTTAGTCAAAGTAAACAAGTCTATACCTTACGATCAAGCTGTTTGGGCCATTAAAGTAACAACTAATCAGCATGTTTTTATGTGTAATATTAAACAGGCCTGAGTTTTCTTTAAAACTATTTCGATATACACACAGATTGTTGATTATGTATGAGAGGAACCATGAAGACTTAACATCAGTTAAACTAAAACAAAGACTAAATAAATTTGTGATCTATGATCAAGTCAACTGTTCAGTTTCTACACTTATTGCAGAATTTTAAATTTCCTAAACACACAAATTCAGTGAGTTGAACTTACAAATTTCCAGTTCTTTCAAAACCCTACTCATTCGACCCGTTTGTTGTTTCTGATACAAAAAGAATTTGTTAACTAATCTTTTAAATGAATTAACAAAGGCATTTAGAATAGAAGTTGGCCAATTTAGTCAAATCTAGACTTCAAAATAGTCTATTACGCCTAAAAGTCAAACTCATCACAGATGCTGACTTTATTCCTAACACTTACCTGGGTCGTAAGTTACTTAGGATCTTATGACAAATTTCACCCCATTATTATCCATCATTCGTTGCATATATAGTGAAATAGTATTAAATGGGTCAAAATTTAGCAATATAAGGTCAAACGGTTCCTGGATTAGTTGAGGTGTTGAGCTGAAAGTATTTTCTGAATGCTGGTGCTCTGTGATGTATTCAACCATGATGATGTATTCAACCATTGAGCAAAAAATATCAATCTGCAGTTAGATAAAGTTGACTTTTATTTTGTTTGTCAACCATTGGTCTGTGAAATCAGAAACAATTTCATGAATATTTAAATAAATTTAATCAAAATAACAATATCATAACTTATTTTAGATAACTATATCATATTACAAAGAGTCACAAGAACGGTTACAAGAATATGAGCTACACAAAACAACATCATGAAAACTTTGACCACTTGATTCCAACCCCTCAATCTCCCACGTACTAGTTACTTCATCCATAGCCTCTTGTTTGAATGGCCATACTGCTGCATTTTCGATCTCAACAAAAAAGCACAAAACGAAATTGAATACAAATGAGAATTCTATTACCTCCATCTAACATTCTAACCTAACGATTAACAGCTTATTTTTAATGTTAGCATGTAACTATCAATTATTGACACATACAACCCGTCAACTTTAAACTCCTTGACACAACTGTATGGAACTTAAGAAAAGTTGGCTAACATGTTGACTTGACTTCCACTTTACACATAACAGTGTTCATGCTCAGCTTCAACTAGTTTTCCTATATATAGAAACATCCTTACTCTAGTAATCTGCAGTTTGCATCAAAAGGAATTTTAAAGTCTGACTAAAGCATTTCATCAAACACATGGAATGCAATTTAGTAAATGAATTTAGAAACATGGAAGGCAATTCATCAAATCAAATACATTATCATTTTCCATCTTAGTTTCATTTAGACAATGATGCTCTTTTGGAAGAATCTTTAAGTTTGACTTTTGAAGTCAAGCATGTTACCTTTTGAGTTAATGATTAACATCAGTTTTTTTTTTAAATTTTTTTAAGGTAATGTTGTAATCAATAAAATATGTAGTCATACAATGACATCCCTTACAGAGATAACTGCTTCATATTAATGTTGGACTCAAAAGCTCACAGTTTGACTTAAAAGTCAAATTGCTCATGAATTCTGAGGTCGGTCTAGTGCTTCTACATTTTATAATTACAACGAATTTCATAATAAACATTATACAGTAATTTTCTTATAGATAGTTTTTGTTAATAGTTATATGTTTTTATTGAATAATCCCTTGGACTGTTAGTGAATACAGGTAGGTAATGTATATATAGAACCAAACACAAACACAAATCAATCCAATGCTGGAAACTGATCATATAAATGAAAAAAAAAAAAAAGACAAAAATGGATGACTACAGCCCCTTTTGCTGCTCCTTGCAATAATTTAAGTTAAGAAAGGGTCCCATTAGCCATTGATTACAGATGCTAAACAAGTTTTCTCACACTTTAAGTTTTCTCACACTTTACAAATTATTCCTTCCATATTAATAGTTTTAAATTCATAAAACAGATAAAAAGACCTGTTAGTGGTGACTCAATAGGGGATGGCTTTATTTTACTTCAATCATAATTTATTTGTATTTGACACCTTAATTAATTCTTTCAATGGTGGAACAGCTGTGAAAGTAATTATTTAGAACCTATTTGATCCACTTTATCATTTTAAATTACATTTCTAAATAAATTATCCTATTGTTTTCACATGTTTACGTTGGAAACTACTCCTGGCTTGAAGTGATTATAATAAGGCTCAAACTATTGGCACACCAAAGGTGCCTATTTACACACTTTAGGATTTATATACGTTGCGTATAGGATTGCATAAAAATCAGTGTGTGACTGAGTTCAGTTCTGGTCTGGCTGCTCCTATACGTTGCGTATAGCCTATACGCAGCATATATAAAGGGTCAAAAAGGCAATAATTTATAAATGTTTCTAAAAAACACCACCCTTTATATACGCTGCATATAGGCCTATACGCGGCGTATATAAAGAGTCAAAAAGACAATTTTACACCTAATTTATGCTGTGTATAGCCCCTAATCCAGGGGTAAAATGGTCTTTTTTTTATCAAACTTGCCCCACATATACGCCACATACAAGGCTATACACGGCGTATAGTAAAAAGACCATTTTACCCCTGGATTGGGGGCTATACGCAGCCCAAACCACGGGTAAAATTGTCTTTTTGACCCTTTATATATGCTGCGTATAGGTCTATACGCAGTGTATATAAAGAGTGTTTTTTAGAAACATTTATACAATATTAATCGTTTTAGTAAAGTTTTATAAAAAAAGTTTTCTATTTTAAATAAATTAAAAAGTAAGTATTCCTTACAAACTTTTTTATACAACATTAATCATTTTTGTACGACGTATGGTATAGGTGTAGTATAGGTCACGTATTGAACTCGTATAAGCCTATAAGTGTGATATCGTATCGTATAGTGTAGTATATGTTCCGTATAGGTGTAGTATCGTATAGTATAAGTATCGTGTAGGTCCCTTATTGGTCTTGTATATGCCTATAGGCCTATACGGGACCTAAACTACACATATATGTTTGCCATGGTGAAAGAAGATGATTAATAATTCTCTGTATTCTCTCTTAAACAATTGATTACATAAAGGAGAAAACGAGTGAAAAACGAGATTCGGATGAGGTCAAACAAAATTGGGCAATAACAAATTGATTTTCTTTCGGCCCGCACCCCGTCGCACATTTTAACGTCTAATGAACGTTCACCAATAGTGCATCGACTTCATTAAACTTTTAAGTAACACACTTCACCTTTTCAACCCGTGCCTATATGCCAATTAACCGCTAAAATGCCCCTCTACAATCCTAAGCGTCCGCTGCGTATTCAATAACCGCGACTTTACTTGCTATCTTAGCTCGCTTCCTCAACCGCACACTAACTTATCACAATTCACAAACTATGCTCGACACTAAACAAATCAACTTTTTTTTTTCACTACCCCTCCTTCACAAAATCAAATCAGGCCCCAATTGAATTCATCATCCTAATCTGAACTAAACTCTGTTCTAAATTGAAATTCCTGACTCCTATCTGTATTCAAACATACTTTTTCAATAACCAGCTTAAATACCAAATAACAATCTTCAAAATTCCCAATCACATACGAATAATCGTCTCTCTATAAAACAATAAAAACATATAAAGTTTCATACCTGATTCACTTGTGCTGAAAACTAGATAAATTATAAAACTCTGTTTGTTAATCAGCTGTTGACGGAAGTCAATCGGAGCCCCACGGTGGATATGGCGGTCAACGGTGGTGTGGAAAGACAGTGGTCGACCGGCGGTGATTAATGCTGGTGGTTATCGGAGGTGATTGATGATAAGGTAATCGGAGGTCGGCCGGCGGTGAGCGACGGGTGTGGGTGACTGATATCGATGGTGGTGGTGAAAGGGTGATGGTGATTATGGAAGGTGGGTATGGTGGTCGTCGATGGAGGTAACCGGCGAAGTGTAGATGGGTAGGGGTTAGTTGTCGACGGTGTCGGGAATCAATGAAGTTGGTGGTGGTGGGTATACATCGGCCGGAGATGGGTGTTGTGTCACCGGAGAAGAAAGAAGAGGGTAGAGGAGAAGTTTTGATTTCACTGATCTGATTTGGATTCGATGAAAACATGTTTTGTTAATGTTTTTTTTTTTTTTTTTTTTTTTTTTTTTTTTTTAATTCTTTGACCTTTTGACTCCATTTTCCAGCAATTTGCTTCATTTTCTTAAGTCTATGCCTTAGAATTTTTTTAAATGTTTTCACCTCTTAAACCCTTCGAACGAATTCTTATGATAAATTTTTAAATAAAAGCATACTCGGTGCTCCTCTTTTCATGATTTTCTTTCTCCGAACCACCTTGTTTTCCTGAAATACTTCGAAAATGTACCGAAAACAACCGAAAATTGTGTAAAAACGCTCCAAAAATCATTTTTTGGGGCCAAATTCTTTATGTAATCCTACAATCGCTATTCCCTACCCCCAAACAAATGTGTGTTGCCCTCAACTGCACTAGAGCTTAACCAAACCTCCTGGACTTTCCCACACTTGAACGATAGCACGTTTTTTACATAAAAAAAATAATAATAAAATAAACTACACTAATACGAAAAATAAAATTAATGACAAACCTTAGGCCAATGTTTTAAAAACCGGTAAATACCAGCCGGTTATACCGGTATTACCGTTTTCAGATGTAAATCCGGTACGAAACACCCCGGTAAATAAGTAAAACGGCATAAGGTTTGTACCGGCGGTAAAATCCGATATACTGGTTTGAAACGTAATACCGGTACCGGCCCAGGGTTATTTTAGTTTGTGTTGTTACTTATTTTTATTCTATATGTTACTTATCTTACGTAATTTATATATATTATGATTATTCGTAACTAAAAGTTCTTATTTAATATTGTATGAAACGAAAATAGTTGATGTATTCAACACTCAAATGGTTAAACATATCGTACACTTTCATTTAAAAGAGCTTGTAGGAAAATTGAATGATTTTCGATTATCTTTTGGATTATTTCTATTATGGATTTACTTTTGAATCGTCTTTTAATATGTAATCATGCATTTTTGGATTAACTTTTGAGTTGATGATGTAATTTATAAAATTATAGAGTTAGCTAGTCAACCCGGTTGAACCGCTCGATACAAACTGGTTCAACCGGTTGAACCATTTTTTAGCCTACTCTGGTTTGATTTAAAAACCGGTTTTTAAAACATTGCCTTAGGCTGCCTCCTAAGAGCGCTAAGTTTTAGATCTTCAGCCAGATCATAACTGCATCTTCAAGGTGGTTCAAAGATCGGCTCACCTCCAGACTTCTCTAAATCAATTCGCTTCGCATAGTCTGGAAAGTTCGCAGCTTCATAACAGTTATGATCGAACTCCGCCTCATCACCCCGAGCATCTCCACCACCAGGCGGTTTACCTGCTTTTCCTTTCTTCTTCACTTTCACCTTTGACACAAATTCTTCATTTATCTCATCTTTCGACCTATCACACTTAATACCTTTCTCATCAGTAGCAACTGCGTCATATAAGTTATTAATAATTTCGTAACTAATCGATTTTGAATAAACATTAAAAATCAACTTACGATTTTCATAACTCATCGTAATCAATCATTCTCTGCAGTTGATTTGAGCATTTGCAATGTTCAAGAACGGACGTCCCAATATTACATTTTGTTGCTTGCTCGTCCTCGTGGATGCATAATCCAACACTAAGAAGTCTACTAAATAATAGAACTCACCCAACTGGATCTTCACATCTTTAACAACCCCACGCGGTTGCCTATGATGCACTGGGACAGGTACGGGAACGGGGTACGGGGACGGGTACGGGAACGGGAAACGGCAAAACTAAAAAATTCAAGAAGCGGGGACGAGACGGGTACGGGAATAAAAACATATAAAAAAATAAATATATATTAAAGATAATGTAACACAAAACCCCAAAATAGTTATATATTAATGTAACGTTCAAAAATCCCATATCTTCCTAATCTAGTCAAACGTTAACAAACAAATCGCTTTCAAGTTCCGGTTCATCTAATGAAAATCAACAATAATCAACTAATCTATGATGTCAAAGGCGCAAGGCGCACTTAAGGCGCACAGGCCGTGCCCAGAGCCTAGGCGCAAGGCGCTTAAATGTGCATCCTAAATTATTATACTTTTTAACTTTTTTTATTTATAACACTAGATGTACATGGTAAATTATCATAAAATGTATTAACACCACAATTCAACAACTAAAACACAAAGAGAAAAAAACGTGCACAAAATTCATATGATGTTAATACTAGTTTAAGATCCCGCGAGTTTCGCGGATGGCTTAACACAAACATATAATATCTACTGGCATTGAGATGAACTTAACTTAACTTGAACATGTTGAAACGAAAAAGCAGCAATCATGGAAACTTCAATTCATGGAATCTTTCTAGAAATTCAATGTCCGAGAACTATTGCATTAACCATCTCTCAACAAATGCAAATACTGGCGAACTAAAAATGTTTAAAACGGAAAGAATTGTGTTGGTCATTGTTTATTTATTTACGGATAAAATAAATTGACTTTTAAGGTCAAGTAGAAGATAAAGGAAAAAGACTATTGTACTTTTAAAAGAAACAGTTTGACTTTTAAGGTCAAACCAGAAGATAGAAAATTCACTATTTGATGGACCATGTAGTCTGTTAGAAAATTCATGATGACTACACCAAATCTAAATATAGATAGAGATATGTGAGATATCTTGGTTTGCAATAAAAACCAATATGAATTTCACTATCTTATTTTACATATGAATAAAGATAAAATCTACAAAAACTTAAAATCATTATCACCCCCACAACATTGTGCTGGGTTAGCTCAATCTTTATTTAAGCGGTATGTGCTTCTTGAACCAATTAGATTACATGTTCAGTACCGTATGCATCCAAGTGATTCACTGTGCAGCCAAGTAATTCGCTATGACCAAAATGCCCCTTGTAATCACTGTGCAGCCAAGAAATTCAAGTTTATCAAAGATCTGTCGTTTGACTAATAAAAGTCAAACAACTGAGACCACTAATAAACATATAAAAATAATAATAAACTACGATTCTTACTCAATGATTATATGAAAATCGTTCTTTGTCTTTAAGGATCAAGATAATTAACCAATAGATATCTTATGATAAACCATTAGATATTTAAACTGTCACTATAACTATAACTATAACTATAACTGTAATAATAATAATAATAATAATAATAATAATAATAATAATAATAATAATAATAATAATAACAACATTACCTGCTGCAGACCATATTCCTGCTTCCAGTTTAGTTATTACCTTACAAGTAATTAGCTCAACATTAGTCTATTCTCATGTGCAACCTCCTAAATAAAATAAGATAATATATTAATTTTTGGAAACAAATATTAACTGATAAAAAAACGAACATATGAGGATGATTTTGTTGGTCAAAATTAATTACCCTACTATTAATTGGAAAAGAACACATATTGATGCTAGTTGACTCATATCCTACTTACTTATGAAAAGTCAATTTCAAATGTGAAGGTCACAGATACAATTAATCGGAAAATTACCACCTTTAGTTTATGTGGTTTTATGCTAAAAAAATTGCAGTTTGGGTGATTTTCAGCCCATTTACGTTTCCCTTCTTATCAATTTATTACAACTTATCAGGTAGAGTAGTACATCCCATTTTAGTGTACACATAAATAAGACTTTAACGTAATTTATCACCGATCAATTTTCGTCATGTATAAAAATTAAGATGGTCAAACCATAAATACTTCATACAATAATAAACAAACATGAGAATAAGTTACCTTCTATGGTAGATGTCCATGATTTCTTGACTACTCCAGTAGACCCGTTAACTGCCACCTAAGTCAACAATGAATTTTGAATTAGATCCAATCCAACCACCCAGACGACACTGGTCAATGGAGGGGGGGGAAATTTACTCGACCAGAATGCTTATTTATCCAGTTCTCGGTCCAACCGGTCTGGTCCTAAAAACAATGTACATGCGAAATAATCATCTAAAATCAAAATTTTTAGTTACCCGATAATTGGCCATTAATTGATTTTGAGTTTTTAATCACATGTCTAACAATTCCAGTTGGAACCATGGTTATTTTCATTGCCTTTTCAAGTGCGAGGAAGTGATTGACGATAAAAGGTTACAAAAATATATATTCATTTTTTTTTAACTTTTACCAACCAAATAAATGTGTTTATTTCTATTAAGATTCCTTCACGTTAAGATAAATATTGATAACAACCATTCTAGGAATATTGATAGCAACCATTCTAGGGAAACGTTTATTTTCTTGTAGAAACAATTTTGAGTAAAAAAACTTACAGAAAGGCGCAATCGTCCATTGCTGGTTATCACCCTTTGCTTGGTTTAAAAAAGCGCGAAGCGCTCCGAAGCGTTTTGGTTCCAAAAGCTTTAAGCGAAGCTTCAAGCGCGAAGCGAGAGCTTCACGTATACGAAGCGCTCCATATTATATATAATTATATATAATGTTAATTTTATATATATGTATAAAAAATAGCTATCCATATTATATATATGTATTTTATAATGTTAATTTTGTACTTTTATGCATAAATTAAAAAGTTTAAGGACCAAATGTAAACTACTGAAGATAGAGGGGGTTAAATGTTTAAATAGACAAAGTATCTTTACACTTTTTAAGTAAAAAATTAGAAGTTTCAGGGACTGAATGTAAACTAATGAAAGATAGAGGGGTTAAATGTTTAAAAACCTTAACTTATAAAAACCCTAAAAGCCTAAAAGACATATACGCAGCAGCCGCATCTCTCTTCTTCTTCCCCCTTCTTCCTGGTTTCTGGCTGAAAGCAACTCCGTCGCCGGAATTTATCGCCGGATTTCACATAGGAAGTCGCTATATCGTCGATATAAGGTCGATATGTACCTTGTAAAGACTGTTGGGCTTAAAAAATGGCCCAAATGGTGATCTGATTGGCTGGAGCGTCGCTTCACAACTTCATCGCTTCACCGCTTAAAGCTCGCTTCAGATCGCTTCATGTAATGTAGCGCTTCAGACCCAAAAAAGCGTTTTTCCCATCGCTTCATCGCCTCATCGCCTCAAGCGCGCTTTTTTAAACACAGACCCTTTGTTCACTTAAATAGGTAAATTTTGGTGCCATCGCGAAGACCACCTTGAATTTTATGGCCATTCGACGCATCTACATTGAGCTTGATATTATTAACCATCCTTACTGCATAAAAACCATCACCCAGATCCTTGCTTCGGGTCCAAAGAACATACTCATCCAGCTTAGGTTATCAGGATTGTACTCCAACGGCTTAACCTGCATACATATTCACATAATCAACAATAACTATGAGATGCACAATTCTACGGGCAATGTTATACAAACACGAATAACACACTATTCAAGATGAAGATACCATTGATGTATCATATACTCGCTTCTTTTTGTAGATGACTAAATAAAAAAGATGGCGATTAGCCGATTAGCACACCGGATGCAAATTGCAGTCACCAATGTCAATGTTTAGGGTCCTATATAAAAGAACATAAATCATTCAATAATAGTATAACACATGCATTCTATAAAGGATCTAGAAAATCTTACCACCAACTTTGTTTGTACTCGTTCTTCGATATGTATTGACATACTTTTTAACATCATTTTCTTTTGAAATGAGAAGATTTCAGATTTTTTATGCAGGCCTCTCATTCTTCCTTACAATACAACCACAAACTGACTTCCTCCTACTTTCTCTTCTTCCATACCCACAAAAACATGGCGTTTCTGTAGCTAAACGTGCTCACGGGTCCGACCTGAAACCTGACCCAAACTGTTTAAGACTAAACCCAATTGAAATTTAAAAACTTAATTGAAAGTAGAATATTGTACTTACATAAAGTTTCTAATTATAAGTTGTTCATCAAAGGCCTGCATTCTTGTTTGGCTCCTTTCATGTTCAGCTCCTAAAAAATTGGAAACCAATAAATCTCAACATTTAACTTGACTTTTAAGGTTAACATATGAACTTTTCAATTCCAAAGTTATTTAACATTTTTTTTTTACAAATTAAAACATATCACTAAAATTCCACACACAGCCAATTCTACTTGTAACGACTCGGACAATCTTAATACTAAATCCTAATCACAATCACTTTTCCAAACATCAAAACTTATTCTAATGAATCCCTAAAAAAGAACTTCAAATGAATAAAGCAAAAGCCCTAAAAAGAAGTAATACCTGACGACCCAATTTGCGATAAGCGGCTTTAATATCTTTATTGGTGGCAGATTTAGGAACACCAAGAGTAGAATAATAATCAGCAGCCGCAAACACCACGAACCCATTATAGCGTTTGTCGTACAACTTTTTTTTAAATTACGAAGACGATGAAATGGAGATACAATAATATAATACGTACTATATAAGAAAGAAGATTACAAATTTTCAGTAATTCAATGAGAAAAACAAACCCTAAAAACTATTTAACATAAAAATTGTGGTTCAAAAGTGGTATTGAAACAGAGGACTAACCACATCTTTAAAGATGATGAATGCGATGACGAAGAAGAGAATGAAGAGGATCTCAAACTCAGCGAATCGAACGAACCGAAACACTGAGTCAACAGCCCGAGTTGGTACCGATTCGTCGTCTTTTCTTCTAGCGGTACCTGATCGCTTTGCCATATCTGCAATCTCGACTCATAATTGGATATTTTGGTGATCGATCGCTTATCAATTAGGGTTTTTGAAAGTCAAGGAGGATGAAATAAAAATGGGAAATAAGAGAGAGAGAGAGAGAGAGAGAGAGAGAGATGGCGGAAGAAACTTACGTGAGAAGGAGAATAGAGGAAAATGTTTGGCGCCCAAGAGGGAGAATAAGGAGAATAAGAAAGAGGGGAAAACAAATTGCCGCCCATGTACCAATTCTCTGCTCAAAGAGACATGCCACATCAATAAATGATTGCTTAAGAAAAGGACATGTGGCATTAAGTGTATTTTTTAGTATAATAGGTAGATGTTTGAATATTTAAATATGAGATTTTTACATATTTGCCCCTCCTAAACAACTTTATTACATATTTTCCCAACCCATAAATTTAATTACATATTTCCCCTTCCTAAAGAAGCCTTATTACATATTTCTCCAATCTCTAAATTTTTATTACATATTTCCCCAATCTATAAATTCAATTACATATTTCACCCTCCTAAACCCCATGTATTAAATATTTATCCATTTCATTAAAAAAAAACAGTTGACATAAGAACACAAATTAGGAACACCGTTTCACGGTCGGCCGACATGTATAAATATGGGATGAACAATTGAAACTGTTAGTTCAATTCCCTCAATGTAAAGTCATCATTGATTGTTGTGTTTCTTAATTCTAGGACTTATTAATTGATATCAGATGGCGATAAATTCATGATGATTTTACCAACCTAAATCATCGTCATCACCATCAAACACCCTGGTGTTGTATTGCAGATGGAATTGAAATATGTGGTTTGAAAATTCATTTGGAAGGAATTGAAATATTTTAAAGAAATATGAATTTTAGAGAATTAAACTTTACTCTAATATAATTGTGTATTATGTTTGATCTGTGAAGTTAGTAAATAGAATTGGGATGTGAGAAATCAAATAGACATAGATGTTTTGATTTATAAACTATCAGAAGGCTGGATTATTGGAAGAAAACGTGTTGACATGTCTAAGTGTGTTTTTGTTTGTTTGTTTGTGATATATAACTTAACAACGCTTAATCAGTATATAACAACGCTTAATCAGTTATTTATTTAATAAACTCATTAGGAGTAAAATAGTAATTCTATAAGAGTATTTTTAATAAAATGGATAAATATGTAATATATGGGGTTTAGAAAGGTGAAATATGTAATTAAATTTAGAGATTGTGGAAATACGTAATAAAAATTTAGAGATTGGGGAAATATGTAATAAGGCTTCTTTAGGAAGGGGAAATATGTAATTAAATTTATGGATTGGGAAAATATGTAATAAAGCTGCTTAGGAGGGGGGAATATGTAAAAATCCCTTTAAATATTAGATGAAAAATGCTTGAAAACTTACGGGAAACCAAAATAAAATTTCACCCAAATTAAATAACGACATGTTTATAATAAATGACTCTTTTAGACACTGTAAAAGTTTGCCTAGGAACTAGGAAGAAAGTACACTCAGACTGTGCATCATTTTAAATAGAGGGTAATAGAGTAATTTCCATCCATACTCTGTTGTCTTCATGTATATTAAAAAGAACAAAGAAAAAACTCTGTTTCTCAACTCTCTCTTCTCCACGAAGCTCCGGCAATCATGCGTCTATACCGGAGTATAAGAAGTGCAGACGCGAACACCTTATTTCCTACACTAGAAAATTGAGGGGTAGCCCGTGCACCCCCTGGGATACACGTAAATCCGCCCCTGAGTTCAGGCATGTGCTTTTGGCCGGAATCTGGCCTGAAAGTTGCCGGAAAAGCCGTTCTGGCCAAAAAAAAAAATAAACGGAAACGTTTCCTGCACGTCCCCAAACCCCGTCCCCTTCTGCAGCACGTTTCCAGACTGTACCCAACATGCCGGGGATGTTTCCCGGCCGTCCCCGTGCCGTTTCCGTCCCCTAGCAGTCCCCGGGACGTGAGACGGCACCTCAATGGTGTTTCCGTGCTTCCGAGGCGGTTGCTTCCAAGTATCATCAGCTAAGATCACCTTTCTATCAAACTCATGCAACGTTTCGAACTCGTACTGATCAAACAAACTACCTGGCAGAATATTCGTGCTCGCCCCGTAATCCAACAACGCCTTGTGGACTTTCAGCTTCCCTACCTTAATAGGTACGTGCGACACTCCTAATCACTTTCTTCACTTCCATCACTTATACCTGCAACTACTTGGGAAAAAGAAGTAAGATCTGTATTAACAATGTCAGAATTAGGAATGGTACTTACCGAATTAACTCTTGCGTGATGTTGCGGATTCTTTGTAGTGTCACACGGTAATTTCCCTGGATCTCTTCTCACTTCCTTCACCTCGGCCGCCAACTGAGCAACTTGCTTTTCTAGGGATTGATATGCTTTAGCTTGCAATTCTTGATCCTTCTTGATTTGTTTCAGCATTTCCATCACTTCATTATTTGAACCTTCATTCTGCCTACTCGATTCACCTTGATTCGGATTCTGCTGATAACTCCTTTGATTGTAATTTTGATTGTTGTAACCGGTCTGTCTATTCTGGTATTGCTGACCTCCCTGATTTGGTACCTGAAAAGTAGGATTCAATTGATTAGTAGTATTACTGTACCTAAAATTAGGGTGATTACGCAAACCGGGGTGATATATGTTTGAATTCATATCATATCTCTGCTGATCACCATAGACTTGGTTAACTTCCTCGTGAGGGGTACCGAACTGCACCGGGTAATCCTCCCAAACATGGCCTAAATCACCACACGAATCACAAACCGGATACTAAGCCGCATGTAATGCTTCTCTTCCTCCAATACCCTTGAACTTTGCCAACTGGCGTTCCAACGCCTCTTTCTCTTTTTCTAACTGAGCTACCCTAGCTGTAGGCATTCCCGCACTAGCGGATGTAGAAACCGAATATTTCTTTCCTCGATCAGATTGGGTTTTCCTCTTCGAATCCGCCGCCACAATGTCCAAATAGTCCCAATCCACATCCACATGATTCCTCAAAAAAGGTACCCTCGGTGGTAGCCTTAATGTCTCGTCTATCTTCATTTGAAATCCCATCATGAAATGCGGTAATTAACTCCCATCTTTGAATACCATGGTGAGGACAATTACGGATCAATTGATTGAACCGTTTCCAAGACTCGTAAAGAAGCTCACCCGGTAGCTGTTGGAACTCTCTAATCGCTGCTCTCTCTGGCTTAGTTCTTTGTGGGGTATAGTATTCTTCCAAGAATTGTTGCTGCAGCTCTTGCCATGTATGAATACTAGCATATGGCAAAGATGTGAACCAATCCCTCGCAACATCCTTTAGTGAAAACTGAAATAACACTAACTTCACCTGATCCGCAGTGAACCCGTGTCCACCAATCATACTACAAACTGCCTCAAAATCCGCAATGTGTGCATATGGCTCCTTAATACCTTTCCCGTGAAAGGTAGGTAGCATGTTCAGAATGTGTGGTTTTGCTTCAAAAGAACGTTCCACATTACCCGACGCTACCGGCATCACTATCGGTGATGCATGCTCAGCAATCTGTGGTCTGAAGTGACTCTCAACCCCTCGAATATTCGGATCCAGAAAGCGAGGGTCTCTTTGCCTTTGACGGGGTGCGACATGTGCCCGATGAACCTGTGGAGGGGTCTGATAAGCATCTATTCCCCGCGGTTGTCTCTGCTGCTGATACATCGGCTGATTACGATTAAATGCCGGATTTTGAAAACCACCTGGATATCCCATATAACCCACATTTATCCCCCACTCCTCATCTCCATACCCATCATCCCATGTCTCTGTTCTCGCCCTGTTTTCCACTTGCTCAAACATCACACCCGACCGGTTTGGGTGTGGCACTAATTTTGGTTGATTCACGGGCCCGCAATGGATTGGGCTGTGGTGGTAGTCGGCTTTCTAGAAAGTAAAGTGGTCCACCAATAACGTGAAATTCACTAGTTGGAGCAGAGGTTGTTTGGGTGGTCATGCTTGATGATGGTGCAATAGGTGGGGTCTGTTAAGTTTGGGTTTGTTGTTGTGGTTCAGATGTAAATGGAGGTGGTGGCATTGGTGGCATCTCAGTAATCGGTGGTTGTTGTGGGGTGGACTGGTTTTCTAATGGATTCATTGTGGGTTGAATTGCTTTTCCTTTCAAGGCTGAACGAAGAAGCAAATTTTGGTGTGCGGTCTTTTCAATTTCAGGATCAAACAAGAGCGGTGGAGATCTTCCTGAAAACCTAGTGCGCATGCAAAAAGATTACCTGCACACAAGTAGACAAGAACAAACGCGTAATACCAAACAAAAAAAATAAACAAAAAGAAATATTTTTGGGTTTTTTAATTTTTTTTCAAAAACAATAAAAGAAATAACTACTACTAAACTAACACTAAGCGCACGAATTCTCCGGCAACGGCACCATTTTGATGACTGTCGTTAGGGTCAATAAAAAATCTAATTAAACTACGTATATAGTGTAAGTAGGGTATCGTATCCACGGGGAATTTGTGGTTAGCGTTAAAGAAAATTAATTAAAACTAAACTATCTAAATTGGGTTTGTTTGTCGTTTTAAAAGAAAACACGATTTGTCACGAAAAGTGTTATCAAGATGAGAAGAGGTAACCTCCACCCGGAATCCCGAATACCGTTTTTAATATAAAAATCCGTTTTCTAGTTCAAAACACCACATAGACATGGTCTCGG
This sequence comes from Helianthus tuberosus, assembly GCA_030545235.1. Classification (NCBI taxonomy): domain Eukaryota; kingdom Viridiplantae; phylum Streptophyta; class Magnoliopsida; order Asterales; family Asteraceae; genus Helianthus; species Helianthus tuberosus. Next base: position 153,782,227 of record CM060427.1, on the reverse strand, counting down.
AATTAATGAATTTGATTAGTTAATAGGGATAGTTTTTAAGATTTACTATGCAACCTAATAACCCGTTTGTTTGTATCAACTACCCACCGATTTACTAACCCGCTAACAACGCAAGGAAGTTGCCAATACGCTTAATAAACGACAAGTAATTCAAACACAAGAAACGTTTACCAATAATCCAACACAAGTGGTCAAGCTGTACCAGTTACAAGAATCAGAAAAAAACAGAAAATTATATCAAACTGTGTAAATGTTCATCCGGGAAGAAGTCACAAAAAGTTTAGCCGCGCATGTTTGTCTTACGGCACCGGTTGTCATCTTGAATTAATTAGACTCCATAGCTTGGCTTGAATGATGTATATTGAACTTGAAATTCATCCCTGATGTCTTCGAATAATGGCTACCTTCGTGCGTCCCCCTCTCCTCTTTTTATATCTAAAGTTGTCACCCTTCCAATTGCCGACTTCCCAATTACCCCCTCATTGGACTGTGGGTATGGGGCTTGGGTTGGGGCGTGGCCCAAGGGGCGGGAGTTTGAAGCCGGGCGTGGGGCGGGCTAGCGATCCTATGTGGCGGGCTCCTATTCGCTTTGTTGGCCATGTCATAGCAGGGTAATTTTTTTTAATAATCTGCCAAGCCAAGCCCCAACCCAAGCCCCGCCATACCACACAGACACGTCACTCACCGGTGGGGGGCTCGAACTCCACGTGTCAACTTATGCCCCCAACCCACACCCCACCATACCCCACGGTCTTATTATTATTATGTGGGCTTTATTTTTTATATTCTTTTAGTTAACCCTTGACCCATCATTAATTCTTCAGCCCAATAGCCCTATTTAATTTGAGACTTGAATATTAGTTGCAATTTAAATGAAGTGCATCTCTTGTTGACTTTTGTTTTTTCGTTCCCTTCCTGCAAAGCCAATTAGACAAGAATTAATTTTTTTTTCTATTGTAATCAATTCAAATATGAAACCATTAAAACGCTTAAATGCATTCAAATCTATTTCCTTTTATTCTACGCAAATTTAGATGTTATAAACCAGACATTTTAGACCCAACCCATTACTTATGGGCTTTAGGGTTTATAGTTTTGTTTATCTATATATTATAATGTTGAATAGAATGAAACATGAGAATTCAGTTTATCTTTATTTCTCTTTGGTTTTTATCAGGTTATTGTTTTGGTCAAAAGTTACCTAAGTAATTAAGTGATCAAATTAGTTAAGTGAGGTAGTGTGCTAGAGGTATTCGAAAAATATATGCTGATTAAGTTGTTAACAAAAACAGTTTCCAGGATACGGCTCAGGATATCGAGCTGTATCAACAACCAAACAATGAGCAAAAAGGTAAAGGGTGACACAGAATGTATGAGGAAAGCCCTTGATCAATCTAGTTCGCCAGCACAAAACCTCGGGAGCTGACAATCACAACTGCCTTGTTCTTCTTATTGCTTCAAATATCAGGAACAGTGCAGTATATGATACAGATCAAGTAGGTGTTACAATGCGATTTGAGTACAAGTGTAAGTGTATTGTGAGTGATTGCAGCTAGAGAGCAAGAGTGTTCGAGAGATTGTGTGTCACACCCCAACCAATGGCGGAAACATCGGGATGAGACGAAGTGTGAAGATTGCTAGAGACATCATAACGCTATTTGTGACAATATTTAATAAACCGATTTCATTTCATAATTCATTTGTCAACCTTACAAGGAAATCAATTAACATCAAGTTCAAAGGGAAATACAATACAACATAATCAAAATTTATACAACGATTACACCTAAACGTCTATATGTGTATCTAGGCATCAATGCTACTTCATTTCATAGCTTCATCATCCTCAACCTGTAACATGTTTAAAATAAAGTTCAATGCAAAAGCAAAGGCGAGTATACAAGTTTGGTACGTACATAACATAAGATAAGTTTTAAACAATTCCTCATAGCAAGCATGTGATTCAAGATAAACAATAAATTTGGCATGTGTCTAGCATATCAACCCAAATGAGACGCAAGATGCTCATGACATAACCACAAGTCTACGGGCGGGTCGTCAATCCTATAGCGCTACATATGTCACGGTTAGGCTCGTACGAAGTTAATGATAAGTTCAACACATAAAGTTTCACCCAAGTTTAAAGTATCAAGCAATCACGTATACAAGCATGTTATAGGAATGTTCATGTGTTTAAGCAAAATGGCCCTTTCCATAGCACATGTCATCATTTCGTTGCTATGAAAAGTCCATAAGTCTATAATTCATGTGTAAGTTTTTGATAAGTAAACATGTTACACCCCAAAAGTGGTAAAAGTAAAAAGGGGAAATACGAGTATACTCACATAATTGCTAAGTCTTCCGATTATCCAAGTATTGACGAGCGTATGAGTTTAGGAGGATGGAACACCGAGGTCACCTTATATGGGCAAACGATGGCGCATGAGTAAACGAAATTATGACGGAGGGTTTGAAGTGGAATTTTAGAGTATATCGAGTCGATGGATAAGTATGTATATATTTACACTTATGTATTTATTTATATAGTTTAAGCAAAAATTCTAAATTAAGTTTATCGAAAATATTATAGAAGTATTGTCAAAATAGATATACATTTATATTTAAAACTTATTTGAATCCGATACGTTTTCATTAATGGTTCGACTATAAAAATGCCACAATTTAATAATAAACGAAACAATATAATTATTTATATATTTTTCTATGTACGTTTACAAGTTCGGTTTCGCGATAAAACAATAAAATTTATATTTTCTTTATAAAAAAATAGGACTTCGATAGGTTTCGCTTTATGAAATTAGCACGTTTCGTTTTACGAAGTTTTACGAAAAACGGGCAGAGTTTCCTCTGTTTTTGGACGATCCCGACAACTCTAAGTTGTCGATTTAGGCTCCAAAATTCAATAAACAATATGCCCAAACAATATGAATATTTATATATATACTTCTATTATGTTTACAATTTATTTAAGGTTTAGTTCCGCGATTTAAAACGACACAACATACAAAATAGTGAAATTAATATACGTGTTATACCGAGTCGAACCGGGTTAAACCGAGCAGCTCCAAGACCCGTACTTGAGGCGAGACCTAAGTCGACCCGAACCAATGCTGACCGATGTTGACTTGTCGAACCGAACTAAAGCTGAATCGTTACGCGAATTTAATCAAAAAGCTACTCAATTTTCATAACTTGTATAAACGAAACCGAGTCAGGTTCTAACCTGAACCGAGCTGCGGCTGGGATAGGATCCGAATGAACCGTGACCCGAAGTTGAAACTGAAACCGAACCAAGAACTCGATTAGAATTACTCGAAGTCGAAATTTAAACAAACAAAAGCCCAAAACGGATTCTAACCTGAATCGTGATGTCTGACCCGGTTGACTAAGCCGCTAACCCGCGACTTGAACCAAACGAGACCCGAAACGAATCAGAGCTAACCGGAAGTTGAATCGAATAAAATCAAAACAAAACTTGAACTCAAAACTAACCTGAACCGGAACAGATGATGACCAGAGTGGATTGAAGTCGAACGGGACCCGAACCCGAGAATGGAAGCTGAACGGAAGCCAAATCCAGGCTCGATCCCGAGAACGACTGTCGCCGCTGCCGCAGACGACGGCACTGCCGTCTTCTTTCTTCCGCGTCTCTCTCTCTCTCTCATTTTCGTCTTCACGCCACCGCTGAGAACCGCCTCCACTGGTGGTGCTGCTCGCTGCTGTCGTTGTTTCTCAGAGAGAAACAAGGTGTCGTGAGGGTGAAGGGGGTGAGCTTGCTGGAAATAACCACCTCCGGCCGCCGGTTGATCGGCTCTGGCGCCGGTCAGATATAGAGAGGGAGGGAAAGGAGTGGAGGTGAGGTAGGTGTTGTGGTTATGGTTGAAAGGAGATGGAGTCTCTGAGCTATTTTTGTATGCGTGACTTGTTTGTAGCAGGGCAAACATGAACATGAGGGAAACATTGTAATGAGCGGCTGTAGGTGATGAATAATTAGGGTTACTAGTCTTATAAGCATAGGGTTTATTTAGTTAGCATCTTTGGGCTTGGGCCCGAGGCCCACAAGCCTATCTCGTGTGTTTAAGCGGCCCGAAATTCCTACGAACCTGATTCCAAAACCCGAACTCTCTGTAATGTCGTAAACTAATATTTTAGATTCAAAAAAATATTTAAAAATAGCGCAGGTAGTCGTTGTCGCGTTTGAGCGTCAGTTGCGTAAAGAACGTGTAAATTTGCGTCGTTTGTCGTTTTAGTCAGTTTTTGATTAGATTTTGACTGTGATTCCAAAAAAAAATAACAACGAACATGTATTTGCTAAAAGTATAGAAATTCGAAAATGCGAGGCGTTACAGTCTCCCCTCCTTTAGGAAATTTCGTCCCGAAATTTATTCAAGAGGAAGACTTGAAGGGATTTTGGCAAACAGAAGAGGTTTGTTTAAAATAGAGTCTTTGGAGTTTGGGACAACAGAGAATAATTGAGGTATAAGGGTGAATGATTGATCTAATAACAATTATGAGTATAAGAATAGCATAAGTATCAGATAGACAAATGTAGTCTTAAGGATAAGGTCTCGTCGTGGATAATCGGATAAAATGCGTTTGTGAGTTGTTTAAAGTTTGTATTAGGTCCAAAAAGGTTTGTAAAACACTGAATTTCTCGTGGCACGTTTTACGAAAGTTTGGTAACATGGTGAAAACACTTATATATAGGAAGTACCAGCGGCGTATCCACCATGTTTTGACCCTGTTACGTCCGTTTCGTTATTCGTGTCATGTTACGTTCCGTGTCTTACCATACACAATAGTACACTCTATGGTTCTCATACGCCTATCACTATAATCCCGTGTGCACCCGCGATTATATTGATCGTCGCATGATCCGCATAGCTTGTACTAGTCGTGTATGAATCAGGGTATACATAATTTAAAAAAATTAAGAATGTGCACATGTAAGAATGTAGTATGTAAGCAAGTCCATGCTTAAGTATGTATGGGACCCACGTAAGCAAATCACTCGGATCACGCTTGCGTACGGGTACGAATGTATGAATCATAAGTTTAAGTATGAATATGCATGTATGTATGAGCATAGACATAAAACATGTAAGTAGTATGTGGATAAGTATAAGCATAAAATGTATGAAAAATGTGTATAAATGCGAGTACAAACATGAGTATAAGCGTAAACACAAGGCGTATGAGTATAAATACAAGTATCAGTGTGAACATAAGATGTATGAGCATAGATATGAATGTGAATATAGGTGTAAAATATGAAGGTTAAGTATGAATAAAATATATGTGTATGAATATAAGTGTAAACAAGGTTGTACAAGTGCAAATGAAAACATAAAATGACTGAATCATGAATATGCGTGTAGTATAAACATGAATGTAAGTACAACGTAAATGTATAATTATGAGTGTATGTATGAACGTAAAACGTATGAATTTTGAATCATGAGTATAACAAAATGCGTAAGTGTGAACATAAGTGAAGGCATAAAATGTATAAGTATGGATGTAGGAAATAATGATTTTGTTTATAGTATACACCGAAACTCATGAGTTCATGCGCGTAAAAGATTAAAAGTTTGGAGTATGAAAGAAACAGGGAACGAGTGACACGCGTGAGATCTCTGTGCGATATTGTCTAAAACGTGTAAAATGATAGGCATATATGGTGGTTTGCGCAAAATGTGAAGTTAAAATAGATTGAATTGTCCCGAAATATACACTCTAGTTTGTGAATGTAAGAGAGTATAAAACGTCTATTGGTTATGTGGAAAGTACTTTGTAAAGGAATGGAAATGCTACTGCGGTTTTAAAAGAGTTTACATAAGTTGAAAATTTGTCGGTTCTTATGAAGTTTCCTTGCCCACATGTTTTGAAATTTAATTGTCGTATCGAGTGGGGTTTTGAAAAAGTTCTAGAGATTAATAAGTTTGCATCGTTTTAAGTGACTTTGTGTTAGAAAATTTTGAAACTTACAGCTTCTTGTGAAAAAGTCGATCCTTAGAAAAAGGAATTTGGTACATAAACTTAGTGATTGTTGAAAAATGTTTCATTGGTTTTGAAAAGGAATTTTAGTAAATGATTAAATAATATTGGTAATATTTTATAGGTGTGTGCGAAAAAGTTGATTTGATTCTCAATTGAGAATAACAATCTCTAGTTTAATGGTGTGAGAGGAGCGTGTTTCAATGTTTACGTTGATTGGTGAATTTGTGGGCAACAGATTTATTAAACCGACTAAGCTGACAAGTAGTATTTCGTGAAATTTTGAAAATCTAGGAACACGCGTTTATGGTAACATTTAAAATTTTTGTGTATACGAGTGATGTGAAAATAGATTATAGAATAAGAGGTACATTTAAATAAATGAAGCATTTTGAAATACATGGTAAATGATTTAGGTATAAACATGATCGTGTTTACATAATATAGCCTATTAAAAGAAAGCGTTGGTAACGATCACTTAGGTAAGGGAATCACCCTTAATCCGTTGGTGAGGTCGTTGTAAGATGAGAAAAGAAGCGGAGTTAATCGTCAAGGTAAGGAAATCACTCCTATCTCGATGATATGTCTCTGCTCATTATTACGAAAAGTATAATGTTGAGAAAAGAAGCGTAAATAAAATTACGTGAAATCATGCATGCTTAAAATGTATAATCGTACGAAAAGTAAGAGTATGATGTTGTGCAAAAATGAAATCACGAAAAATTGTTTAAAATTGACAAACGATTCGAAAATAATAAAGCTTAAGCTCGAATAAAACTTGGATGGTTCCAAACGGAACATTGACTAACCAAAGTGGTCGAAAGATCTTTTGAAATTGAGAAACATGCTTTAGCCTAATAGGTGGAATACCCTCACCGATATCTCGGTTAACGGTATTCACCCTTCCAGTTACTACATGTTCCCAATCCATCGAAAATTCGAGGCTTGGTGGGATTTTTGAAAAAATCAAGGAGCGGAACTAGTCGACAAGGTGCGGGTTTCACCCCTAACTTGGCGATTTAGTATCCTAAGTGTGGTTGGTACTCGTCCGGTCAAAAGTTAATTTCGACACTTTGACGAGGGTCCACTAGAATTTGAAATTTGAATTTCTCCATCGAGGTGAGGATTTCACTCCTAACGTAATGGTGAATTTCATGTAAAAAGAAAAGTAGATGGATTGAGAGTTGTTCACCAAATTGTGGGTTTCACGCCTATTTTGGTGAAGTCGTCTCGTTTGTGTATTACGAGGGTTTGTGAATTTAGAATAGTCGAGTAAAATGTATAAGGAAGAGCGTATGTTATAGGAATGAACAAACAAGTATAAACACATCTGAAAGCATATCAAGAATAGCACATAAAGTGTGGGACAATAAAACAAATATTAACACATCGAAAAACAAGTTAAGAGTAGCACATGAATAATCGAACAATGAAACACGTATTAACACGTAAAACAAGTATTAATACATAATAAAACAAGTATAGCATGTCAAGTGTTAACACATAAGTGACATATATGTTTAAAATATGAAAAGAGAATAAATGAAGGCAAATAAGATAGCATGCAAGTAGTTTCAAGCAAAACATGAGAATAAAGCTCTAAAACTCTAGACTATGTTAAAGCATTCCTACTTTTCCTAATTCCCTATAGTTATGGCTCTGATACCAATCTGTCACACCCCAACCAATGGCGGAAACATCGGGATGAGACGAAGTGTGAAGATTGCTAGAGACATCATAACGCTATTTGTGACAATATTTAATAAACCGATTTCATTTCATAATTCATTTGTCAACCTTACAAGGAAATCAATTAACATCAAGTTCAAAGGGAAATACAATACAACATAATCAAAATTTATACAACGATTACACCTAAACGTCTATATGTGTATCTAGGCATCAATGCTACTTCATTTCATAGCTTCATCATCCTCAACCTGTAACATGTTTAAAATAAAGTTCAATGCAAAAGCAAAGGCGAGTATACAAGTTTGGTACGTACATAACATAAGATAAGTTTTAAACAATTCCTCATAGCAAGCATGTGATTCAAGATAAACAATAAATTTGGCATGTGTCTAGCATATCAACCCAAATGAGACGCAAGATGCTCATGACATAACCACAAGTCTACGGGCGGGTCGTCAATCCTATAGCGCTACATATGTCACGGTTAGGCTCGTACGAAGTTAATGATAAGTTCAACACATAAAGTTTCACCCAAGTTTAAAGTATCAAGCAATCACGTATACAAGCATGTTATAGGAATGTTCATGTGTTTAAGCAAAATGGCCCTTTCCATAGCACATGTCATCATTTCGTTGCTATGAAAAGTCCATAAGTCTATAATTCATGTGTAAGTTTTTGATAAGTAAACATGTTACACCCCAAAAGTGGTAAAAGTAAAAAGGGGAAATACGAGTATACTCACATAATTGCTAAGTCTTCCGATTATCCAAGTATTGACGAGCGTATGAGTTTAGGAGGATGGAACACCGAGGTCACCCTATATGGGCAAACGATGGCGCATGAGTAAACGAAATTATGACGGAGGGTTTGAAGTGGAATTTTAGAGTATATCGAGTCCATGGATAACTATGTATATATTTACACTTATGTATTTATTTATATAGTTTAAGCAAAAATTCTAAATTAAGTTTATCGAAAATATTATAGAAGTATTGTCAAAATAGATATACATTTATATTTAAAACTTATTTGAATCCGATACGTTTTCATTAATTGTTCGACTATAAAAATGCCACAATTTAATAATAAACGAAACAATATAATTATTTATATATTTTTCTATGTACGTTTACAAGTTATATAAAGTTCGGTTTCGCGATAAAACAATAAAATTTATATTTTCTTTATAAAAAAATTAGGACTTCGATAGGTTTCGCTTTATGAAATTAGCACGTTTCGTTTTACGAAGTTTTACGAAAAACGGGCAGAGTTTCCTCTGTTTTTGGACGATCCCGACAACTCTAAGTTGTCGATTTAGGCTCCAAAATTCAATAAACAATATGCCCAAACAATATGAATATTTATATATATACTTCTATTATGTTTACAATTTATTTAAGGTTTAATTCCGCGATTTAAAACGACACAACATACAAAATAGTGAAATTAATATACGTGTTATACCGAGTCGAACCGGGTTAAACCGAGCAGCTCCAAGACCCGTACTTGAGGCGAGACCTAAGTCGACCCGAACCAATGCTGACCGATGTTGACTTGTCGAACCGAACTAAAACTGAATCGTAACGCGAATTTAATCAAAAAGCTACTCAATTTTCATAACTTGTATAAACGAAACCGAGTCAGGTTCTAACCTGAACTGAGCTGCGGCTGGGATAGGATCCGAATGAACCGTGACCCGAAGTTGAAACTGAAACCGAACCAAGAACTCGATTAGAATTACTCGAAGTCGAAATTTAAACAAACAAAAGCCCAAAACGGATTCTAACCTGAATCGTGATGTCTGACCCGGTTGACTAAGCCGCTGACCCGCGACTTGAACCAAACGAGACCCGAAACGAATCAGAGCTAACCGGAAGTTGAATCGAATAAAATCAAAACAAAACATGAACTCAAAACTAACCTGAACCGGAACAGATGATGACCGGAGTGGATTGAAGTCGAACGGGACTCGAACCCGAGAATGGAAGCTGAACGGAAGCCAAATCCAGGCTCGATCCCGAGAACGACTGTCGCCGCCGCCACAGACGACGGCACTACCGTCTTCTTTCTTCCGCATCTCTCTCTCTCTCTCATTTTCATCTTCACGCCACCGCTGAGAACCGCCTCCACTGGTGGTGCTGCTCGCTGCTGTCGTTGTTTATCGGAGAGAAACAAGGTGTCGTGAGGGTGAAGGGGGTGAGCTTGCTGGAAATAACCACCTCCGGCCGCCGGTTGATCGGCTCCGGCGCCGGTCAGATATAGAGAGGGAGGGAAAGGAGTGGAGGTGAGGTAGGTGTTGTGGTTATGCTTGGAAGGAGATGGAGTCTCTGAGCTATTTTTGTATGCGTGACTTGTGTGTAGCAGGGCAAACAAGAACATGAGGGAAACATTGTAATGAGCGGCTGTAGGTGATGAATAATTAGGGTTACTAGTCTTATAAGCATAGGGTTTATTTAGTTAGCATCTTTGGGCTTGGGCCCGAGGCCCACAAGCCTATCTCGTGTGTTTAAGAGGCCCGAAATTCCTACGAACCTGATTCCAAAACCCGAACTCTCTGTAATGTCGTAAACTAATATTTTAGATTCAAAAAAATATTTAAAAATAGCGCAGGTAGTCGTTGTCACGTTTGAGCGTCAGTTACGTAAAGAACGCGTAAATTTGCGTCGTTTGTCGTTTTAGTCAGTTTTTGATTAGATTTTGACTGTGATTCCAAAAAAAAATAACAACGAACATGTATTTGCTAAAAGTATAGAAATTCGAAAATGCGAGGCGTTACATTGTGTGTTCTTATCTTATCCGATCAATCCTATTTATAGTAAAGTAAAGCTAACTAACTAGCCTATAAATCCGGGATAAAACGAATATTCCCTTTGTGAACGTTGTAGTCCACATCTTCCGGCTTCAACGTTCTTATTCCAATAGATTAGCCTAAGCCTTTGGGAGAAGAAGTCCACTTGAACGTTATAGACTTGCACCACTAATCTGCACGTGAATTAATTAGTCACTACCAGGATACTGTATCAGGATGTTACTAATATTCTGATCCGGTATCCTGATCATAATAAAGAAACATAGTCAGAATATTATTCAGGATATATGAGTAGAAATCCACCCATAAAAATTGTCCCCAAAATATATCTGTTGGTATACCAATTCCAACGGATATATTGTAAAGCTTATCTCGTGAATCGAGGTAATTAAATTGAAGTGACGATTGAGGTGACATTGTGCAACTTCCAACGTGTTTTTTACTCAATGGCTATCCATTTAGCCCCTATATCTTCTCTCTTCCTTGTTGATAAGCGATCATCTCTCCCAAAATTCTCAGGTACTTCCCTCTTCTTATCTCTTAGAATTTCTTCGCTCAAATTCTCCGATGGCCACCAGAACACGTTCTCACTCCGGCGAGTCCACCTCGTCATTTATCAATCAAAACCTGCTCAAACACCCCGAGAAGGAGGTGTGCTCCTTTGACAACGCTGATATTGCCGCGTTAAGAACCTCTGGTGCTTTTTCCGACACGGCGATTATCCATCCATTCGACCGGAGTATCCGTTCCGATGTATCTTCCGAGGAGTGGATCTGTTTCTCATCTTACCCATTTTCTCTTGGCCTTAGATATCCCTTTCCGGAATTTATCATGGAATTTTTCCGAATCACCGGCCTCTGTTTTGCTCAAACAATGCCTATGGTCTGGAGAGTACTTATCATGCTTAACCAGATCAAGACCCTTCATGTCCCCGATCTCTGTATCGAAGACCTTCCGATTGCTTACCGTCTTCGATCACACGAAAATAGTTGCTTTTTACTTTTCTCAACCTCTAGCAACCACCTCATCCTCAAAGCTTCAAAAAATGAGGATGGGTGGCAACGAAAATTTTTCTTTGTTAGACGGGACTCCATTCCCGAGGGCAAAAGCCTTCCGGTGAAATGGTTGACCTCTGGTAGGGTTTAGGGCTTTAAGATATCCCCAAACATATCCTGATAATGTATCTTGTACTAACATCCTGATGTTTTTTATGCAGCAAACTTCAAAGAGTTGGCTCCTCCTACTAAAGAATCCCAAGAAAGAATCAACAGGGTCTACTAACTGCCTGATTCTAACAGATCCTTTACACAGCATCTTCCAAGTTCAAGCCAATATTCTTCATCAGACATGTCTGGTAAGGATCACATAATCTTTGCATATTTTTAATTAACAAAATAAAAAATAAGAATAGTGATTTAGATATTTTCCCTGTTTAGCAGCACCAGCCAAAGTTCAAGAAGTTTTTGACCTTGATGAACTGGACAGCTACCCTATTCCTGTTCAGGTGAAGAAGGAATCCAGCAAACCTGCTTCCACCTCTAAGCCAGTATCCAGTTCCAAACCTGCAGTTGTTCCTAAGCCTTCTCCTGCCACCAAGCCACGTGCCTCCAGCTCCCGCAAAAGAAAGGAGACCGATTCTCCAGCCTCATCCGAGACCTTCCCCTTTGAAAACCATGGGTTTCTTGAATCCAGTGGCTTTATGACCAGCTTCCTTAACCAGGTTCATATCCTATATCCTGCACCATATGGTGGTTATATATGTATGTTAATACCTGTTTCTTTGTTTTGTAGGGTCTTGAACGCCTGACGAGCCTCTATGAAGAAAGTTATGGTCTAAACAAGATGCTGGAAGTGAAGCTGAGGAAAGCTGAGACCACCATCACAGATCAAGGGATGATAGCCGCCGCTAAGTCACAACATTATGAGGATAAATTCAGAGCTGTGACCCAGGAAGCTAAAGTTGCCATCAACAAGGCCAATGAAGACGCCCAAGCCAAACTGGATGTTGCCCGTCTTCAATTTGAGCAGGATATGACTACCTACCGAGAAGGTCTCAAAGGGTCAGTTGTGATTTCCCTCCTACAAGCCAGGCTAAAGATGGCTTATAAAGCCAAAGCTTTAGGCTTTGAATGCCCCTCCTGAAATGTAAGTGCTTGGGAGGCGAAGTTGAAAGATCTCGGGGGGAGTCCTGTTGAGTATCCTGCTAAGCCTACGGGTGAAGAGTCTTCCAAGGCAGCGGAGGAGGTGGCTGATGCCGAAAAGAATCCTGATGGTGATGGTGGCGCGGATGCTGGAGGGAATGCTGTTGGTGAAAAAGGTGCTGCTCCTTGAAAGCAGCGAAGTGGGCGATGATGGATGTTCATGCCTAGGCCGGAGCCCATTTTTTAAGTTTGTTGGTTGTGGTTGTTGAACAATTTCTATTTCCTGTCTTTCAAACAATTTATATTTCCTGCACTTAGACAATACAATGACCAAAGGTGGAGGGATCCTGAGTTTCAGGACGAAGCCCTTGGTCATCAGTTAGTGTTGTGGGTGGAATTTTCTAACCTATATCCCGAAATTATATCCTGACTTTATATGTCTATTTTCGCTGCCAGGATACTGGACCAGGATATTGGTAACATCCTGCGAGGGTATCTTGCGTGCTGTTAACAATTTGCTTTGGCTGCAAGGTACAAATGGTCATAAGGCTTGGTCTCCCTGAAGAATAGGTCAAGGTGGTTACAAGAAAGACGTTGGAAGCTTGGAGAAGGGGTTTACAACGGTCAAAAGGGAATATTCACAGGATCCCGGAATTTTAGCGTAATATCCCAGATTTTTAGCATAGTTAGTTAAACTTAGAAACTATATAAAGGGGATGCCAGATCCATAGGTGACACACAATTCGAGTTCTCTAACTCTCACACTCTTCTTTCCAGCAGTAATCACACATTAACACTCATCACTTGCAATCATTGTAACACTTAGTAGCGATCTGAGCATTATCCTGCACTGTATCCTGGTTATTCAAGCAATAAGAAGAACAAGGCAGCCGACGATTGTATGCTCCCGAGGTTTTATGTCGGAGATTTAGATTGATCAAGGGCTTTCCTTGTACATCACGTGTCAACCTTTACATTTTTGCTCATTGTTTGATTATAGATACAGCTCGATATACTGAGCCGTATCCTGTTAACTGTTTTTGCAAATAACCTAACCAACATATTTTTCACAAAGTATTACTAGCACACTACCTCACAAAACTAATTTGATCACTTAATTGCTTAGGTAATTTTTGACCAAAACAATTTGGCGCCCACCGTGGGGCAAGTGGTGCTATTTTTTAATCAATACTTTGTTAAAATCATTACTCGGTTTTCTGTTTTCGAAATTCTTTTCAAAACTATTTCTATTGGCTTCTCAATCGAATTTGAACTCTTCTTCCATGTCTGTTTCAATCTCTGCTGCTGCTGGTTCATTACCTCCTCCACCTTCACAAGTTCAAACTTTTCAGAGGAGAAATGAAAGCCACACAGCGATAGAAATTCCTGCTGCTCAGAATGTTTCTAGATCTGGAAATTCAGGGAGAACCCATATCCTTGCTTCTAATGACGAAATTCTGTCTTTGTTTGGTAGTATACAGGAACAAATGAAGAGGCAGCAAGAAACTAATCAGACGATCATGAAGGATATACAACTCTTGAAGGCAAACTCCAGGAAACCTGTGGAGGATACAACTACTCCTCTACAGCCCAGGATGCTGAACTTTAGTTCAGCAACATTTACCGAGGATAATCAAGGCAACATGATACCGAGTCAGTCCCGGAGCAACATGCTGGAGATACCATCATCCGCCAGGATATCGACCGTGAGGGATCCAGGATATGGCCCAGGATATGGCAAAAGTCAACAGGCTGGTAACATGTTTGCAAATATTAGTATCCCTGCTACTAATAATTCTGATTCTTTGCAGGATGTAGGTGTAACACCAGCATTGACCAGGGAACTTCAAAAATTGAAGGATATGATATCAAGTGTTCTTGGAGTAGTGCAGCCTATACCGGAAGTATCCCAGGATAGTCACAGGATATCCCGATTTGCTCATCCAATTTGTGATGCTGAAATTCCAAAAAGATTCCAGACTCCCAGCATGAAGTTGTATGATGGGACGACAGATCCTGAGGAGCATATTGCCCAGTATAGGCAAATGATGGAAATAAATCCAATCCCACCAGAACTTAAGGAAGCATGCTTATGCAAAGGCTTCGATTCAACTTTAACATGATCGGCCTTAAAATGGCTTTTAAATGTTCCACCTTATTCTATTACATCATTTTCTCATTTAGTTAATTTGTTTATCAGTCAATTTTCTTGTAGCAGGAGCTTTGAGAAACTAACAAGTGATCTTTACAGGATAACACAAGGATCACAAGAATCCCTAAGGGATTATGTTAACAAATTTTGTAGGTCCCGTTTTTCTCGGTGGATCTGATTCGAAAGCCTATCCTTGTTTATAACAATGTCACGGGTGCGGAATCCCCGTAACGATGCAAACCAAAGATTCAATATCTATTGATTAGGGATGAGTACAACCACAAACATATACAAACAATGTTTACAGACTCTCACTAAGTCTCACAGCTCTCTCATACCCATCAGTTTCACACAGAAACTATGAGGGGTATTTATAGGCATACAAGATACAGACCATGATGAAATGCAAAGATGGCACGACGAAACATTAAAAGTGAACCTTAGAGTTTCGTCACATTCATTTCAAATCCATTTAGTTTCGTCGTATGAAGATTTGGCCCAAAATTCAAGTCAAAGCCCAAAACAGTTTCAGCCCAGATGAATGTTTCGTAAGAATAATTAAAATTTCAATGGCTATGACATCATCATGACATCACAATGATGATGTCATGGTGATGTGTCATCGGGACTTGATTCACGGCGCACCGTGCTACGCGTGTCGAACTCTGGGGCACACGACGGAGGAATGTCGTGACGTCGGGCTTGAGCCGAACCTAACCGAGTCGAACCGAACCGAATCGAACCGAGTCGAGTCGCGTCCACATAAAGTGTGAGTCGCGTCCACATAAAGTGTACCAACAAACTCCCCCTTGGACGCTACTCGTGATGGTTCGTCTTCCATGTCTTCCATGTCGGAGGATCTTCGAAAACTTCACGTGTCGCAAATAGGGAGTGTATCAACAAACTCCCCCTTGAATATTGCTCGTGAATCTTTTGATCTTCAATTCTTTTGATCCTTTTTGTGTTGATGAGTGATCAACTGCAACCCGATCATCTTGATCTTCAGATTGCGTCACTGTCGTGTCTTCACTTTACGGCTTGTCATCTGACACGTTCTCTTTGACTTTAGCTGATTCTAATGTCACATCTGCACATACAAGAAAGCTAAACACGTAATGAGAACAACCGCTTGGAATTTAGACAAATTAAACAAACGACACATATGAGATCAAATCTCAAACAAACACCGACCGACAATAGTTTGAAAGTTTAAAAAATTGATCAATTTTAATCCTTTAACTTTCAAAACTCGTTAACTTCGACTGTTTATGAAGGTGCAATTGTTTTCCGGCTTAAGATCAGGATTTTGGGTAAGATAGACTCGAGTTCCAACATCGGTCAATCAAAAATAAACTAGAAGCAAAATCTTTTTGGCTTTTATAAAGTTTATATTAAAACACATCTAAAATCTTTTTGGTATTTTTCACTTTTCAAATGTAAAGACGGAAAGCAATAAATAAATATATACAGAGATGCAGAAATGAAAGCAGTAAATAAATATTTACAGACATTCTTTTTGCGAGTTTCGAGGGTAAGAGAATCATATCAGTGTACGGTCACGTCAAAACGCTCTTTTTGTTCAATTAGTTAACATTTAGATAAGCATCCTATAGCAATTATCGGTATTGTTGTCCACATAAGCTCAACTTATCAGATGTAATCATGGCGAGGGGATACGATTAGTGTATGATTTATACTTACCGACCGGTGTTCATCCACACATGACTCATTCCCGTATCAAGGTATGCACGAGAGTTCATCTTACCGGTGAGTATACCATTTATCATCTGTTTGACTGTATAAAAGATGTGAGAAACTCACTTATATTGATTGAAAACAAGCCCTATGTGATAGAATCACTTATTGATGTGGAACTTAATTTTCGATGCATGAGGGCACAGGAGCAAGTCCGTGAACAGGTCAGTACTTTCGTACAGCAAAGAGACGAACTTGACTCCCAGATAAATGTGATATATTATCACTTATTTTGTTTGGACATGTGATTGTTGATCACTTATTGAGGTCGAATGCAATATGTACACGTATGTATAGTATCATGGAAGATCTAGACTTCGTCTCGGTTTTGTTTCGGTAAAAGATACAACCATGATACCCAGATGATAAGCAGCATAAAGACCGAATATCTCAGAACCTCGGCAATCTCTCAAACGAAATTTCGGTACTAAGACCATATGCCAATGAGTGGTTCCCACCTGGTCTTCAGTCGATTTAAGATTTATATCACCTTGCACACTTTAAAATGATTGTGAGCCTACCGATACATCTTATATAGAGCTGCTTAACATTTTTCATTTTCAAGTTCATTTCAAAGAGGTTTAGACAGACCACTGATGTACTATCATATTCTCATTTTCTCGCCAGGAAACTCATTTTTGATTTTCTAATGTTTTTGAGTTTTGAAATTTTTCACTGTTTTTGAATTTTTCAAATTTTGGATTTACTCCCCCTAAAATCAACAAACTATGATAAATTTTAAAAACACAAAGGTATTTACAAAAACGATTTCCCAATGTTGGTTAACTCATGTTTTACCTCAATGCCGTTTACCAAAATTAAATTTTTGTAAGAAATGATTTTATCGAATTTTGGGAAAATGAGTTGGCACGTCGGTAAGCGGTGCGGACCATGACAACATTGACGAGTTTCTTATTGAAACAATCACATGTGAGGTGATATTCGAGATCAACGTGTCAGGTCAAAGAGTGCTGTACAAGATGATAATAATTCATAAAGCAGCTTAAATATCGACAAGTATAGGAGAGATTAGAAATTTAAAACCGTATCCTGCAACTGCTTCGTGCATTGCAAGGAATCTGAGTGCTCTCCCAAACAGGATATCCACCCGGTGTGGATTTCAAAGTCGATTTTTGTAGCTACTGAGAAATCTCTTCACAGCAACAAGATCATTGACCTCTGGGTCCGGCTGGCCTTCCACATTGCACCAGTGAAGGTCATTGTCTTTCTCTTTCAGAAGAAGTGTGTGGTTGTTCAATCCACGCCAAGGCATCCGCACAACCGATTGGTTTGTTCAACAAACACATTTTCTTCAATCACACCGCGAAGAAATGTACACTTGACGTTCATCTTGTTGATTTTGAACTTCAGACGTGCTGCAGGTGCGTACATTTTGATTGAATCTATCCTGGGGACCCGATTAAAGCCTTGAACAATCACACTTTTGGAATGATTTGCATTTTCTCGAAGTTATCAATTTCTTTCAACAGACAACTCTGTTTCCCTTTTCTTCTTCTCTCCATCAAAGGCAACAATATCTTTTGTCACCAATTTTATGCATGGACATTCCACTATCAACAATCCTATGACTATCGATAGTTCCTCCTGGAACTTCCTGCACACTCACTCAGAGATTAGATGGAGAGGGGGACCCAAGCCTTAACAGACTTAGGTCGCCCATGTTCATCGACGTAAGTTATCTCAACTTCTCGATGATCTAGAACTGATGATGCTCCCCCTGAAACTTTATCCGTTTTAGGTCTCCAAGCGTGTTTCCGTTTACCAGATTGTGTATTATGTACAGATTTAGAAATCTCTGGTTTTAACGGTTGTGACAAAATTGGTTTCCTTTTAACAGTTTCTGGTTTTAAAGCCTTTTCGATCACCTTCACATTTTTACGTTGTTGTTTTGTTTCATGTTCTTTAACAGTGCGTTTATCATGTTTTGGAGAAACAGGACGACGTTGTGAGTGACCTTGTTCAGAGGGGGCTCTTTCAACAAAATTTGGTTTGGGCGAGTTTGTGCAGTCTTTAATGATGTGCCCAAACTTCCCACATTTGAAACAAGTTCTCCTTTCAACAAACTTAGGAGAATCTGATCGATGACCTGACATTGAAGTTGTAGACCCAGAGGTACTAGCTTCACACCCATTTGTGCGTTGAGTGTAATTGTTATCACTATTACGTTTCAAAATGTTGACTTTTTGAACAAAATTGGTATTTGTCTTATTTTCAAAAGTCTCCACTTTATCAGTACCTTTGGAGGCCACAAACTTCATGTCTTTTGCTTTCTTCTTGTAACGAGCTACTTTTGTTTCAAATTTTGATCGAGAAACGTTAGGATTTTGAGCTCGTTGAACTGGTTGTTTACCTTTAGAAGCAATATGTTGTTGCTTTGTTGGTTGTTTTTGATTTCCAAATTGTTTTCTGATTTCATTTTTAGGAATTGGATCACATTGAGTTACAACAACTCCTGGGATCGTTTTTCCTAAAAACTTGCTTGTGTTATCTTCGAAAACTTTATCAATCAAAGATGGATTGACATTTTTAATTGGAAAATCGTTGTCTGAATAAATTTTAACATCTCCGACCAAAGTATACAACAAGTTATTGCTCTTAACAGCAGACACACATTCCTTGTCATCCTTGACATCCTTGACAGGATCTATCACTTGCTTGGCAACAGGTTGCACTGTAGGAGTAGGAGGATCACAAAGAATATGATTCTCAATTGGAATTTCTACTCCTTTCGTCTCATCAAGTGATGTATCCTGATCACTCACATCTGATTCATCATCGGATGAATCATAATCCTCAACAGTTGGAGGACTTTGATTCACTGTTGTTGAATTTCCTGTTTCAACAGATGAATCACTCGAGGAACTGTCCGGTTTGAACCCTAATCCAGTAGTAACTTCCTCATAATCAAGAGGCACACTGGGTTCAAAACGAGGCATATCCTAAGAAAGCACGCAAGGTGGTCATGGAGGTGGGGATTGGCCATGATTGAATTGCTTCCAATTTTTCAGGCTCAGCTTCTACACCTTCTGCCGATATTTGATGGCCCAAAAATGGTAAAACAGTGGCACCAAAAATACATTTTGATTCCTTTGCATGGAAGTGATTGGCTATGAGGGTTTCCATAACAAACGTGAGGTGGCCATAATGTGTTTCGATAGATGGACTATAGACTAGAATATCATCGAAAAATACCAAGACGAAGCTTCTTAACACGGGTCGAAAAAGATCGTTCATTGCCGATTGAAATGTTGATGGAGCATTGGTTAAGCCAAACGGCATCACCAAAAACTCGTAATGGCCGTCAATGGTGCGAAAGGCCGTTTTTCCAATGTCACAAGATGCCACTCGAATCTGATGGTAGCCGGCGCGTAAGTCTATCTTGGAAAAAACAGTTGCGCCATGTAATTCATCTAAAAGTTCATCGACTGTTGGTATAGGAAATTGATCCCGAACAGTAATGGCATTTAACGCGCGATAGTCGACACAAAAACGCCGTGAACCATCTTTTTTTTTTAACCAAGAGGACCGGTGAGGAATACGAGCTATGACTTGGTTGGATAATGCCATCACGTAACATCTCTTTGATCAATCTGTCATAACTTGCTTCTGGTAATGTGGGTAACGGTATGGTCGTACATTGACCGGTTTGGCGTTGGGTAGGGTAGGAATGAAGTGATCGTGTTTGCGAAGTGGTGGAAGGCCATGGGGTGTGGCGAAAAGTTGTTTGTATTTTTGAAGGAGTGAATGAATCGTTGGATTGGGATGATACAAAGGAGGGGGATCGGGTGGGGCAGTAGGTTGGTGGTGAAAAACTAAAGTATGTAAGGAGGCTATAGATTCATGTTTAAGTAATGTAGTCAATGAGGTAGGTGAAATAAGGGTGTCAATGAGGTAGGTGAAATAAGGGTGTTAACTGATTCTCCTGTGAGAACAAATTGTTGGCCAGCTTTCATGAATGTAATAGTTGGAATAGAAAAATCGGCCGTTATAGGACCCAATGAACCAAGCCATTCCATACCCAAGACGATATCGGCACCCGTAATTGGAAGAACATAAAATGGAATTTCAAATACCTCTTTGTTTAACGTTAAGGAGGCATGAGGTATGAACCCCTTGCATTGAAGATGTTCGCCGTTGCCGACCATGACCGAAAAAGGTGGGATTGTTTTGGCGTCCAATTGTAAGAGCGAGGCGATACGTGGTTGGAGGATGTTATGTGTACTGCCTGTATCCACCAAAACGTTGACACGATGGCCGTGAAGTAGACCGGTAACACGGAGTGTCTTTGGTGAGTGTAGACCAAAAAAAGCAGCGGTGGAGAGGCCTAAGAACTCTGGTGTCTGTTGGGATGGATCATCCGTTGGAGTTTCGGTGAGCTCGGAAGGGGTGGCATTAGAGTGCTCCTCATTATCCAAAATGATCAGAAATTGAGGCGGGTTGCACTTGTGTCCAGGAAAATAGCGTTCCGGGCAACGAAAACACAGACCTTCGGCACGACGTTTTTGGAGTCCTTCGGGTGATAACCGGGTTAATGGAAGGGGTCGGGGTGTAGGTGTGGTTATTGGTTTGGGATTGGCTGGTAACAATGGTTGAGAAAGGATGGTGGTATTTGGTTTTGTGGTGGTTGATGTAGTGGGGTTAGAAAACGTACGAGGGGTGTATGGTGGTTTAGGTGTGGGTAAAGAAGCAAACTTGTCCTGGATGCGTTTAGCCAAACCAATGGCATCGTGAAGGGTAACCGGTTTGTGTATGGCCAATTCTGCTTGAATTTCCGGTTTGAGTCCAGAAATAAAACAATTTCGTAGTGCCTCATTTGATAAACCGGTGACACAGTTACTAATCTTCTCAAATTCGGCTTGGTAGGCTTGAACCGTAGAGGTTTGGTTGAGTTTAAATAAGGTTGCCCGGTGGTTCTCGTAGTCGGATGGACCGAAACGAAGTTCGAGAGCTCGAGTGAAGGTAGTCCAGGTTCCTAATAAGTGATTGTTGGCCAAATATTTGTACCAACTAATCGCTTCGCCGATGAAATGGAAACCGACTAAGGTAATACGTTGATCGAACGGAACCGAATAGTAGGTGAAATAATTATCCGCCTGGAAGATCCAATCAAGCGGGTTGGTTCCATCGAAAATGGGTAGGTGAATTTTTGGTGTACGGGCGTTGGAGTCGGGTGGGGCGACTTGTGGAAACGGTGGTGGTGGGGTAAACGATGGACCGGCGGTAAGAGCTTCTGTGTGTTTGTTGATAGAGGAAACGAGGGTGTTAAGGATTGTTTGGAGGGTGTCGAAATTGGTTGCGGAGGTTTCATTGTGCTGCAGGACTTTCTCCATGCGTTCCACCAGGGAAGCCATGGATTCGTCACCGGGACCGGAATCTTTGCGAGGAGGCATTGAGAAGGGGAATGAAAGCACCAAATAATGTGACCCGTAAGTGGGTTAAAATCCAAGAAGAAAGTAATCGAAGAGACAATAACGTGGGACAATTTTCTGCTGATTTTTCATTATGCAAACTCACTTCTTAAATACACAAAATAAAGAACATGGAATTAAACGTGCTATGCAACTACTCTAAATGGAGATACTGGATGGAGATAATGCAACGTGGTTGATGATGATGGGTGAATTAATTAAACACATGCATGTAGAATATGCGGAAGATAGTTGAAGACTTGTTCTCTACTTTTCAATCACGATAACGAGCAGGCTTGTTGACATTCCTGTTGGGCCGGCCCACTGTTCCTGGATCAGCTATATGGCTGTGTTGTGTTAGTTGGGCTGTTGAGCTCACTTGGGCCGTATCACTATGTGGTTACGTCTAAAGGGGGTCCAACTGAACCTTGGGCTTAGGCCCCCAATTTACATAGATTTTTTTTTATAAAGGATGATTTGGGCCTGTAATAGAACATAACATTCAGCAACCCATGTTGATTTGGGCCTGGAGTAGAACATAACATTGAGCTTAATTATATGCTTTGAAAACCTTTTTTATTACACTCGCGGGTTTCCGCTAAATAGGGTGTGTGTGACAATAAATTTGCAGGAAATATAAACAATAAAAAAAAACTTCTTACTTTTCCCCATTTTAGACCCTGAATAGAAACCATCTTACTATTTATTTTTAGTTATCTTGATCTACATGTTATATGTAATTGTTGATGTGGCACTTGTTGGTGCCACCTCAACTCCCACACCAGATTTCACATATGCAAAAACTGGTTATGAGAATTAAAAAGCAATTATATACAATTTAAAAGAAAATTACACTAACCCCCAAAAAACTGTAGAGTAATTTTGATATTTTGTGGAGTAATTTTGTAAAATGATCCTTAGAGTAATTTTGATCTTGTAGAGTAATTTTGTTAGCATTTAGTTATGGGGTTTAGCTTTATGGTATAGTTTTTAGCTTTTAGTTTGGGTGGGGGGGGGGGGGGGGGAGGGGTTAGGTTTATGGGGGAGGGGGGGTAGGTTGTTTTTAGCTTTTTAGGGGTGGGGGGATAGTTGATAATTACCCTACAAGATCAAAATTACTCTACATGAACATTTTACAAAATTACTCTACAAAAGATCAAAATTACTCTAAAGTATCATTTGTAGAGTAATTTTGATAATTACCCTACAAGAACAAAATTACTCTACAAGACCATTTTACAAAATTACTCTACAAAAGATCAAAATTACTCTACAGGTACATTTGTAGAGTAACTTTGATAGTTACTGATAATTACAAAAATGTCACCGCCTACTTTTTCCTTTTCATGCAATTCGTATGTTTTGTACGTTAAGTTTATTTTTACAATAACTTTCCCATTAAAACTTAAACGTCAAAATGACAAATATCATATAAGAAAAAAGGATAAAGATGTCATTGTCACAACTATAAGTTGCAATATATGTAACTTAGGTTGCTAAAATAGCTATGAAATGTAAGTTTGTTACATTTAATTTCAAGATAGGTTGCAAAAGTTAACAAAAAAGCGGTGCGACATGACGTTCGGATTTGTGTCGGGTCTACCTTGCTAACCCTCGAGTACAACCAGTATTGAAGTGCTACTTTCAATATTCGACATAATGATTTAGCTAACGAACACATATTTATATTGTGCAAATTAATTCAAGAGTTAAATGCCATTTTAGTCCCTGTGGTTTGGGCCATTTTGCTAGTTTAGTCCAAATGTTTCATTTTTAACCTGTGGGTCCAAAAAGGTTTCACAGTTGCCATTTTAGTCCACTGGGTTAACTTCATCCGTTTTTTCTGTTAACGAGAAGGCCAATTCGGTCATTTTATATGGCTGAATTGCCCTTTTAGTTAACAGAATTACATACAAAATGACCAAATTGGCCTTCTCGTTAACAGAAAAAACGGATGAAGTTAACCCAGTGGACTAAAATGGCAACTGTGAAACTTTTTTGGACCCACAGGTTAAAAATGAAACATTTTGACTAAACTGGCAAAATGTCCCAAACCACAGGGACTAAAATGGCATTTAACTCTTAATTCAAAGAAAAAAGCCTCAAGTGTGAACTGAACCAAAAACACGTACTGTTGTACCCAGCAAAACACGTACTGTTGTACCCCGCAACACGCGACATCGAATACCCTTAGTCTCTCCAATCTGGTCGTGTTACGTCATATAAATCATCCACTACCCTCTTTAATGGCACCATTTAGACCTACCCTCTTCATGTTCTCATTTTTAAAGAATAGATAAGTTTTTTTTTTTTTAAATTAGTATTTTAAAAATAAATTAAGTTTTTATTATAATAATAGAAAATATTTAAAATATATAAAGACTATTTAAGAAAATTAAAACATAATTTAATTTTCATGGAACACAAACAATCATCACCATAAAAATATAAAACATTTAAATTAAAGGCTATTTATAAAAAAAATAAAACATAAACTGAAAAAAAATAAAAACCCAAAACACCATCTCTTCTTCAAAACCCCTATCTCCTCCATCACCAAAAACCCCTCCATGTCCATCACCAAATATTGTATAAATAAAAGATTAAATTATAAAAATAAAAGATTATATTGCAAAACACCAAAAAAAGAACAATAACTCTCCACCCACAACGGTAACCATAAAGACCAAAAACCCCTTTCTATCCCTCTCCCGCTTTATTT
The DNA here is from genome assembly GCA_030545235.1 of Helianthus tuberosus. Lineage (NCBI taxonomy): Eukaryota > Viridiplantae > Streptophyta > Magnoliopsida > Asterales > Asteraceae > Helianthus > Helianthus tuberosus. The sequence goes on along the minus strand of CM060427.1, from coordinate 153,757,509 downwards.
AACTTAAAACAAATAATAAAAGAGAGGTAAAGGATGAAAAATGAATATAACATAGGTTGAGTGATGGATGTGAGGGATGGAAGGGGATAATGATATAACACTAAGATGGCACTAAGAGATCAATAAAGTGTATAACCTTATAGCCTAAGATGATTATTACAATATACACATCCTCTACTATTAATACAAGGGGGTGAACTCGCGTGTTCAGACTACCCATATTGAACTAACGCCCTAGACATGTCACCATGATAATGCCTACCAAATCATTACTTAGATGTGGACTATGGAGCACGTGAACCCTCTAACGCCCTTTAACCCACTTTAACATTCTATTCAATTTCTAAAACTACTAGAAAAATTACACATCACCCACTTTTGGTTTAATTTATTTTTTATTGATAAAAATGGTACATAAAAGTAAGGGTGTTCTTTCATTTGGGAATAGACCAGTGGTGTTGATGAGTTTAGATAAAGTTTAGGATAGGAGAGGTCAGGGGTTCAATTCTCATGATGTGCAAGTTTAGCCATTCAAAAAAAAAAGTAGGGGTGTTCAAAAAAATCCGGATCCCAATCCTAAGTATCCCGTATCCTTAATGTTCAAAAATTCGGATATCCGAAAAATTCAGATCATTTGATGTAAAAGTGATTATCCAATATCTGAAAACTAAAAAAGATACTAAATTCATATTTAGAAGCACCATGGTTAGTTTGAAATATAGAAAAAAATAGTAAATAATCTGATTTGGATGTGGATTTATGATTGTTTTTTAATTTCCCAGGATGGAAATTTGAAAAATCGAACACATGTTTATTCTTAATCTATGTACGAAATGAATATTTTTTATTTCTTTTATAATTCGCATATTGAATATCTGAATTTGTATCCGAAATTTTGTTTCGATATATGAATTCCAATATTAATATTCACTATCACTATCTGAAATTTTTGGATATTTAAAAATCTGATAATCCGATCTTGAATACCCCTACATTAATGGGCTTTAAAACTGACCATCAAAGATGTCATCCACTAGTCAAAGCTCGAAAGGTGAGAGACACATGTCTAACCAAATCAAATACCTATCTCATGTGTGAACAAAAAGCCCCTTTTTATTTTAGGTGGTTTTCAATGTAGAAACTCAAAAGCACAAAGAACCATACCAATGCACAATAAATGTTACAAATTCATACTATATTACTTATATATTAAAATTAGAACACATTGAACAGTAACATCATCAAAGGGATTATCAAATGGTATCGGGTACCAGTGCCGGTATCAAATTTATCAAACCGAGTATATTTTCGGTACCAACTTTTGACATTTTCGGTATAAGTTCGGCACTGGTATTCACCGGTTTTTACCCTCAAATACCGGTACCGAACCGTACAGTGCCAGGTATATTCGGTACCGGTACCCACTTTTAGGGATTTTCGGTACCAGTTGATACCGAGCTCATCAAATCCTGTAGCAACGTAAGTAATTGCACCGTTTAGATTATTTTTCATACACACTGTAAGTAAACTGTATTTCGTTTGAATGAGGTTTTATATATAAAACAACTTATTTTGTTTTCTTTTTTTGCTTTTTCTATAATGAATGAATTGTAGCATGTAAAATTAACTTGGATATTTAGATTATTGATGAGCAAATCATATCAAATCCTGTAATCAAACCGGTATCGTATCGGTGCCAATTTTACTATACCAATCATTTTCGGTACCAATTTGGTACCCACCTTTTGGCGTTTTCAGAATCGTTACTTTCGGTTCGACACCGGTCTAGCACCATACCTGTATTTACTGATTTTTACCTTCAAATACCATATCGTATGGTACCGAGCATTTTCGGTGCCGGTACCTAATTTTGATGATTTTCCGAATCGGTACTTTCGGTGCCGTTACCGGTAACAAGCTCATCCATATTTTAACATGTTAGCACGGTAATAACTAAATTGAAAACAACTGAATTTCCAACGTTCTGACGTGTGGGTCCTATTATTATTATATATTAGATTATCTAAAATCGTTTTTTTAGGATGAAGTGACTATCGTTACAACGTCATTTTTATTTATGTTTTGATATTTGGTATCTGCTTGCCGTTGCCGACACACGTTTTGCAGACATTAGGTTCCCGCCGCAACGCGCGGGTGAAAAATCAACTAGTTAATATAAATTTGCAAGAAATATAAACAATCAAAGAAACTTTTCACTTTTCCCCATTTTAGACCCAGAATAGAACCATCTTACTATTTATGTTTAGTTATTTTAATCCACACTTTAGCTAATAACATGTAATTGTTGATGTGGCACTTGTTGGCGCCACGCCAGCTCCACACCAGATGCCACATATGCGAAAAGTGGTTATTGGAATTAAAAGGCAATTATATACAATTTAAAAGAAAATAATTACTGAATGTAACGTAGATACTATGTGTTTAAAACATAAACACCAAAATGAAAAATATCATATTTGCAAAAGCATAAAGATGTCATTCATGTTGAATCTAGGTGATCAGAGAGACAGATACAAAGATACAAATAAGATTCACAAATTTCTTCTATTAATTTTGTGTAACTTTACAAGACTCAAGTAATATAAATACTAGAAACAATCAAATTCTATTAGGACACCTATTCTTACATATACTTATCTCTAAACAATTAAACACTAATCCAATCTAATACTAAGATAATTCAAATAATAACTAAATAACTTTAATGATTATTTTACTCGTTTAGTCCTTCGACTTTAGATCTTCTCCAAACCACTCTCTAGTTAATGCTGTAATTTTATCACTCCCTCTCAACATCAACATCCACAAGTCTCCCTCTCAATCTTGACTCATTCTACCAGGAGTTGCCACACAATCTTCAGGTAAACAAATGACTTCCATCGACATCTTCAGCTGCCATTATTGTACTTGATAGTATTAGCAACACACGCTTCGCCTTAGGTGAAAAAATGCCTCTTCATCTTGATTTGATTGGTAGTCACGAAGCATGTGACTTTTAAGAGGCCCTCGAACGCCTTTCAAGTAGCACTCGAACTATCCTTCAAACTCACTTTAATCAAACTTTTGAACTTGACCAATAACAGAACTCGATCAACCGGAAGAAAGGATAGCTTGTCAACTGCCTTCAACTTAATTGAATCAAAGGGTTCACCTAGATCTGATCAGGATTAATACAACTGTCTTTGAACGAGTCTTCTTTTCTTTCAGCCTACTAAACTACCTCGACACACGGAGATTTAACCATCCCGACACACGGTAATGGTACATCATCGTTGAAACCTTGAGAAGGATAAACAATTGCGACCGCCTTCACCGTCACTGTTCCCATTGAACCGTTGTTGGCTTGTAGTTGGTCGCTACTCGGACCACCCCATCGCCCACCGTTAACACTTGTTGGCATCTCTCAAACTCCGTTGGAACACCACTATCCCGATCACCAGGGACGAAGCTTAGTGGAAACCCGGGGGTGCACCCACCCCCCGAATGTTTTGGTTAGAAGTGTAAAATTTCCGATTTTTCGTCCGAAAATTTTAAAATTATAAAGGATCGCCCCCCAATTATTTTGCCTAAATATTTATACAATATATAAATTGGGTCCCATGACTTTCCGCCCCCTCGGAACTTTTAGTCAAGCTCCGCCACTGCGGATCACCACATGGCAGCTAGAAAACCTTTACGTGTATAAGTCGTTGGTGTATTGATCACCAAAACAACAACTTTTGAATGGTATCTTCTAGCCGTCGGTATACATTTATTCACATGAGAATTGAGATCCAATAGAAAACCACTTCCCGTTCCTTCTGTTGGATGGCTTCCAAAATATAAAACTTCATCCGACTATTGTTTGATTTGGTTCAAACTTCCTAATTCAAAGTCATTGAAACAACGTGGGTTCCACCATCTTCTATGTTTGACTACTTATGGCCCAATTTGGCCTCAGATCACAGTACCAATTGCTGACACACCTTTGGAGTTTAGTTCAAGACTTCTTTTTTTGTCGTCTTCACCCATTGTAGTTTTCACGCTCCTCCCTCTTCTTGCAAGATCAGAAAGACGAATACAAACAGGATTCACAATTTCTTCTATTGATATTGTTTAAATGAATAAAACTACACGACTAAAGGAATATAAATACTAGAAACAATCTAATTCTATTAGGCATCCTATTCTAACCTATACTTATCTCTAAACAAGTAAACACTTATCAAATCTAATACTAAGGTAGTTCAAATAATAATTAAATAACTTTAGTTATTATTTTACTTGTTTACTTCTTTGAATTTAGATCTTCTCCAAACCACTCCTTAGTTGATGTAATTTTATCAATTCAGTAAGTCACTTCTATAAGTAGCAATAAATGTAACTTAGGTTGCTAAAATAGCTATGAAATGTAAGTTTGTTGCATTTAATTTCAAGATAGGTTGCAAAAGTTAAGAAAAAAGCGGTGCGACATGACGTTCGGATTTGTGTCGGGTCTACCTTGCTAACCCTCAAGTACAACCAGTATAGCAGTGCTACTTTCAATATTTGACATAGTGATTTAGATAACGAACACATATTTATATTGGGCAAATTAATTCAAATAAAAAAGCCGCAAGCGTGAACTGAACCAAAAACATGTATTGTTGTACCCCGCAACGCGCGACGTCAAATACTCATAGTTATTGTTTATAACCTATCGTTATCCATTTTATTAATTTTAAGTTACACTTCTAAATAAGCTATTATAATAATAATTATAAGAGTAAAGTAATTTTTGAGTCCATGTGGTTTGTGCATTTTAACTATTTGAATCCAAAAACCAAACTTGTCTTGATTTGAGTCCCTGTGGTTTGTATTTTTAACCCTTTGAATCCAAAATAAAACCTCATCCAACCCTTTGAGTCCCTGTGGTTTGTATTTTTAACCCTTTGAATCCAACCCTTTTAGTCTATGATTTGGATGAGGTTTGCATTTTGGATTCAAAAGGTTAAAAATACAAACCACATGGACTCAAATCAAGACAAGTTTGGTTTTTGGATTCAAATAGTTAAAATGCACAAACCACAGGGACTCAAAAAGGACTTTACTCTAATTAATAAAATCGCAACTTGGCATTATGCAAAAGAAAATTAAAGACTCTGATCAAGAAAATTGGTAGAATACTTCTAGTAATTAATCCACAACCCATCATTATCTTTTTGTTATTTTAAGTTACACTTCTAAATAAGTTATTACAAAAATTATCATACAACGAATATGCTTACATCCGCAACTTGGCATTATGCAAAAGAAAATTAAAAAATCTGACAATGACTAAATAAGTTAGGGTGTACCTATTGGCACACCAATGTGCCTATATGCACACCAAAAAAGTGGGTTTTTGTCATATATGCACATCCTGCAGTGTCGAGCTGTGGCTAAATCGCGGCGTTTTGGTCCAGTCAACCAGACAAAGACTGACGGGTGTCTGACGGGTCTGTTGGCCGGCCGGACCAAAACGCCGAGCTTTGACCGCGTTTTTGCCCTGTCAACCAGACACCCGATCAGTCTTTTGTCTGGTTGACCGGACCAAAACGCGGCCAAAGCTCGGCGTTTTGGTCCGGTCAACTGATCCGTCAGACACCCGTCAGTCTTTGTCTGGTTAGCCGGACCAAAACGCCGCGATTTGACCACAGCTCGACACTGCAGGGTATGCATATAAGACAAAAAACACTTGGTGTGTAGATAGTTTGAGCCATAAGTTATTACAAAAATTATCATACAATGAATATGCTTACATCAGCAACTTGGCATTATGCAAAAGAAAATTAAAAAAATCTGACAATGACAATTGCTTTAAGCGTCTACGAACTCTTTAAGAGGGGGAATGACCGCTTGCTCTTCCTATCCTATGTCTCTCTAATCTCTTCGCGTCATACCCTCTTTAGTGGCACATTTAGACCTTCTCACTGTCTTCCTTTTTTTTGTTTTTTTTTTTAAAATAAGTTTCTAAAAATAATATACTGTTTTAAAAATAATTTGAATATAATTAAGTTTTTGTTATAAAACTATAAAACATTTCAAATATATAAAGAGCATTTAAAAACAATAATAGCATAAATTAATTTTCATCACCCACAATCCATCATCTCCAAAAAAAATATAGAACATTGAAATTAAATGCTATTTAAAAAAGAAATAAAACATAACTTATAAGAAATACAAAAACCCAAAACACCATCTTGTCTCCTAAACCTTTATCATCCAAAACCCCTTCATGTCTATCACCACATAATTGTATAAATAAAATATTAAATTGTATAAATAAAAGATTATTGCATAACACCAAAAAAAAAACATTAATTCTCCACCCTCATCGGTAACCACAAAGACCAACCCTTACACGTCAGCACTAGTAGGACCGATGATGGTGTGCGCCGCACGGGTAAGGGGTAACTGCACACTCCAGTTTGTGTGGCCCACCGCTAAGGCAATGCCATATACCTTTGGAAAGGCTCCTGGGGTGTAGAGGTGGCGGGCGTGGAACAACACGTTGCCTGCCCTGATCCCAACCCATAATCTCTTCCATTCTATCTGTCTCTCCCGTTTTATTTTACATAAAATAAATATAGGAAAATAGGAAAGGGACGAAGGATGAGCATACACTTGAAACTCTCAGTTTGTCTCTCAACCAAGACATGAAACTGCTTAAACACATCTAATACTTCATCTTTAGACTTCAAAGTATAAGCCAATACCTTCCTCTAATGATCACCAATGAGTGTGACAAAATATAAGTAGCCCTCAAGTGTTCTAGTCTTCAGAGGCCCACAAACATCCAAATGTATTAAATCAAGTATATTGTCTCTCTTATGAGAAGGATGACTCTTAAAAGAAACTCATCTTTGCTTACCTGCCACATAATGAGAACACTTCTTCAAATAAAAATCATGCAAATCGGGCAAGACATTCTTCTTCAAAAAATAGACATCCCCTTTTCACTTATGTGAGCAAGACTCCTATGCCACAAGTCAGTCATATCAGCATTCACTAACAAATTGAACAAATCTTTGGAGATCTTCGGATGCGTTCTGTGTAACTTTGAACTTCTTTTACCTCTTCCCACGATCAAAGACGCACGAGTGAGTTTCCAAATACCATCACTGTGGTAACCATCATCATTAAGTAAACCCGCATAGATCAAAGTAACTCTAATATTTGGAACATGTTTTACATTGTGTAAAACCAACTCCATCCTAGTGTCAAACTTCAAGCAAATATCTCCCACCTACAATCTTTGATAGCCCATTATTACCAATCTTAACAACCCCAAAGTCACCAGGTGTATAAGATGGATAAAATCCCTTTGTGATGTCACATGACAATTAGCACCACCGTCAACAACCTAACTCAAATAATTTTGTGCAATGTTCACAATATCATAATCACAACAAACCCTTAAGTAGCAGTATTAATGATGACTGTCGTAACGGTCATGCAAAAACCTGATTAAACTATGTAGATAGCGTAAGTAGGGTATCGTATCCATGGGGAGTTCGTGGTCAGTGTATATATTTTAGCTGAAAACTAAATTATCGAACTGGGGGTTTATTTGTTTTTGATTGTAAAAACAAAAGAACTAATTAATAAAGTTGTAATCAATATGAGAAAAAGTAACCTCCACCTGGAATCCCAATTACCCGTTTAACATAAAAACCTGTTTACTTATTCATAACACCACATAGACATGGCCTTGGAATTAATGACTTTGATTAACTGTTAAGGATAGTTTTTAAGACTTACCATTCAACCTAACAACCCATTTAATTGTATCAATTACCCACCAATCTATTAACCCGCTAACAACGCAAGGAAGTTGCCAATACGCTTAATAAACGACAAATAATTCAAACACAATCAATGTTTACCAAGAAATCAACACAAGTACTCAAGATATACTAGTTTACAAGAATCAGAAACAAGATAAATATATTAAACCGTGCAACCGTTCATCCGGGAGGAAGTCACCGAGTGATTTAGCCACGCACAGAAGTCATCACAGCTTCAGTTGTCGGAGCTTGAGTGAACATGAAGGGATTTGAATGAATGATACGGGATTATGATGTATGGGAGATGATCCTGATACTGAAGAATTCCATGCCTTAAATAGCTGCTGGTTCACGGTGCTAGTTCTTCATTTGCGGCTGTGCAGAAGTCATATTACGGCTGCACCAAAGTCTCTTGCGGCTGCACAAAAGTCTCATTCTGGTTCTTCTTTTGCGGCTCTCCAAAGTCTCTTGCGGCTGCACGCGGAAAAATAGTTCAAAAGAATGGAGAAAACTGAGAAAGTCGCCTGAAATCGCATCTGGGTTTTTATCTTGCTGTGTGCCAGGCAGCCTAGAGGCTGCTGCCTTGTTGCCTCCTTCCCCCCAAAAAAACTCTCCTCTTCGATGTGTGCGACTGCCTCCTTTAAATCCTTCATTCTGAGAATTATCTTTTTTGATTTCATAAAATAATGGTGCCAAAAGTCCACCAAGTCTGCGTGGATATGATAATGATTTTATAAGAAAAAAATCTTTTTGAATCCCCTTCACGTGTCTTGTGCCAAAAAGTCTTCCACCCATATCTCAAAAGTCCATGTTGTTTGAGAATAATGATGATGATTGATGCCTTTTATTTCTCCACAAAGCCTTTACGTGATTGTGGCATAAAAAGTGATTGGTGATATTGTTGACTAAGCATTCACATCCAAACCATCAAATTATACATACATTCCACTAAAAAACAACTCCTATATCAATATATTTCCACTAAAAACAAATACTTTTTCTCTCTCCTTTTCAATTAAATAATATTATCATCACATTTTTCTCTCTCCTTCACTCACAACCACTTTCAATATATATTAAAAAAATTATACTGGGTGAACAGTGTCCCCCCAAATATACAGATGAACAGTAACATTTTCTCTCTCCTCCACTCACAACCACTTTTTATACCCTTTATAATATAAAAACTTCCCCTCACATATTTTGATGGATAGAACGTGAATGCTCTAAGACCCCCTCTTTCCATCTTTACGGCTACGCATGGATCCTCCTTTTTAAGGCTGCACGGTATGGAACCGTCGCCCAGCCCGTCGTGGATCGTCGCCAGCGTCGAATCATCCCGCCCTCCCGTCACCGTCGAGGACGTCGAGTTGCGGACGATCAAGACGGTCCAAGCTGGTGGGCCCCCCTTTGTTTTTGACTGTTAAAAATAAAAAAAATAAAATAAAATAAGGAATCGGATTGAATCGGAGTTGCCGGACGGTCAAGACGGAAAAACGAAGGTGATGATTGATGAAGACAGGTTCTTTCTTTATTTTTTATTTTTTTTTGAGTGGTAGGCCCCCTGATTTAGACAGGTTCTTTCTTTATTCTTTGTAAATTACACATATGGTCCCTCTGATTTAGATCAAATTCTGGTTTGATCCCTAAAGTTCTTCATTTTTGAATTTTAAAATTATTTAAGTCTATTTTTTTTATTAAATCATTGTTTTTTTAATATTAATAAAAATATTTTGTTAGTTTATTTGTTAAATGTTAAAAAAAAGTAGAAGATTAAAAAAAACATAAAAATGGTGGGAGGACTATGACTAGGACCATCCTCCCATACCCTCGACTTTTGGGGGATGGAGCATCCTTGGGAGAACTATGACGTGACGCTTACGTGGCGGATCATCCTCTCTTAAAGGACCATCACCATACCTTGTATCCTTATGTTTCAACTTGCCAACAAGAATTCTCATTTATGAGCCCCGCCCTTCATAATTAATGTGCATCCCAAAAGAAAATAGTGATTGATGATGTTTGCCGCTAAGGCTGGAGGGTGTGGGGCGCCACCCTTCCGCCACCTAGACCACCATAGCGCCCCCTCCATATTCCCCCACACCGCCAGCGCCATGGTAGGGGCGCCATTGAAGCCCCGCCATGGTGGTAACGAGCTGAAACGCCATTCAGGTGGGGTCCATTGGTTTTTTAACCAATCAAATGTTTTTTTTTTTTTTTTGTTTAATAGGGGCTCCATCCACACCCTCCAAATTAAAGAAGGGCTCCATGGTACACATGGATCCTACGTGGCACCTATAAAGCCCCATGGAGCCCATCCACAACCCATAGCCTAATCTTGTATTGCGCCTTTCAAAGTTCTAGATTCCCTAAATCTCATATTCAATTCACCATGATGTAGATTATTATTTAATAAAATCAAACCTCCAATCATGTTTCCAGCCCAGATCTGCACGTGATGTGTCCATTAGACTAGAAGGAGTGGTTAGGCCCATCCCCACGGGGATGAGCCTCCACGTAGGCGCCACGTAGGAGTGGCTTGGAGGGGATGGACCTAGGGGGGTGGAGGATGGGGCTAAATATATATATATATGCATGTATGTATAGGTTGGTGTGTGTGGAGATGGCCCGTCGAGATCGGCGAGGAGTTGCCGCTGAGGAAGGGTGGGATGGAGGGGGGCGGTGTAGGGGACCGGCGCCGGTCCTTGCCGGGCCTCAGCCGGCCCCCACTCCTTCTAGTCTTAGGATTTATTTTAAAACACTTTTAAATGTCTTTTCAAAACAATAATTCCACTCATGAAACTTTACGTGAGTACTTTTGTTTTCTTTGTTTAACCAATTAATTTTCCATTCAAATTAAATTAACCAATTTACATGTATAATATTTATTAGCTATCAATATATCATTTAAGCTCGTTTACTACCTGTTAAGCACAAACACACCAATATACGATAAATATATAAAACTTATGGATTTAATATATTTAACACTCTAAAATTCGACATTAATTATATAATATCCGACTTATTTTGACCTGACATCAATTAACTTCAGCAGTGTCGTTGCCACCATCATCGTTCTTATGGTTGTTCTGTTGATTGTTGTAATGAGCCTTCTCGTTCTCCTTTTTCAGTTGTCTGCAAAATTTAATTGTGTGTCTTTCTTACCACAATTCAGAATTTGTTACAAATTTGACACTTTCTCTATTACCAATAGAAGAGTTAGACTGCTGGATGTGGAGCTCGTCCCCGGGTCGTCCTGGTACGGCGACGGGCCGGAACACCGACCCCTAGGCGCGTCCCGTTGCAAACGTCAAGCCCGAGCTGGGCAAAACGGGCCTTCAATTTGAAATTATAGTCGTTGAACGGCTCTATGAATAAAAAAAGTAATTATTTTTTTTATAAATAATAACCATTTATCCCCCTTTTTCAAACCAAATCAACCCAATCTCTCTCACTATTTTATGCATTTATTCAAATTTTATATGTTTTTGCTATGGATCCATACAATCAAAACAACCCGACCCCAAACCCGAACCCAAACCCGAACTCGGACCCGAACCCAAACATTTTCTCGTTACCCGGCTACTTTCCAACAATCGATCCGATTTGGTCGGTATCACAATTTTCTTTTGCGCGTTTCCAACAAAGCCCCAAAGCTTTCACTCAAATAAACCAAATGCAACAAATGCAATTGATGCAACAAATGTTAATGTGAAACCCGTTTAACTCGCAATTTCAATCGCAACCACAACCTTCACCTTCACTGCCACCGGTAGGATCGTCTGAACCCGTGAGGTTGAGGAATTTGTGCCCGAAACGCAACCCCAAACCTCCAAACGAAAAACCGGAAGCAAATCGTGCGTGTAGCCGTTGATCAAACTTCGAAACCGCAGGCACAACCGTGGTCAAAATCGAGGACTAGGCATTAACTAAGGCGTGGATTAGTACGTCAAAATGCCCAATTGTTGGTATGTAAAAATATATAAATTGTTTTTTTAAACTTTTCAATATTATATTGCTAAAAATTAATATATAAATTTTATAACATTTTTAAAACATAGGTAACAACCAAACCAACGATGGTTTTTGGAAGGAAATACTAGCAGAATTCCTTACGATTATGGAACAAGGTCCGTATCGAGATATCGATTCCGTCTCTTCCAAGTGGCGAAAGATGTATCATGTCGTCAACTGTTTTTGTGCGTATTATAACAATTTATATGATAATCATCCAAGTGGGTGGAGTGACGAAAGCGTTTTCAAAGAGGCGACGTGTAGATACGAAGATAAGCATAGGTAGGTTTTCCCACACATCCAGGCATGGGAAGTTATGAAGAACAATAATAAGTGGGTGTCGGTTCCAAACGAGGTTGCAACCGCTAAACGGACCAAAACCTCGGAGACTGGAAGTTACAGTGGGGGACGCACGATGTCTGATAAATATAAACGACGAGCCTGAAGTTGACGAGGAAGAGAATATAGTTCGAGAGGAGGAACGTCTCACTGGAAGGGACAAAACCAAAAGAGCAGAGGCTGCAAAAAACAAGCCTCGTCAGGGGGCGGTTCGAAAATGGACGAGTTGATGGCCCATTTCAAAGCATGCACCGAGGTCACAGCCGAAAAGGTAAAAGTGAAGCACGCGAAGTAGACGAACGGGTAAGGTTGAAGCAAGAGGCGGAGAAATAGAGGAATGGAAGATAATGACAACCAATATCAACATGTATCTAGAAGAAGACCGCCACATTTTGCGTAAACCGAAAGAAAAGATCTCCAAAAATGGAATTCTTTGGTTTTTTAATTTTTAGCAATCTAGTATTTTTTCAAGTTAAGTTTTTTTTTTTTTTTGCTACTCCTTACAATAATTTAAGTTTAAACAGAGTCCCATTAGCCATTGATTACGAATGTTAAACAAGATTTCTCACACTTTATGAATTATTCTATATAAATTCATTAAACAGACAAAAAGACCTGTCAGTGGTGACTTGATAAGGGATGGGTTTATTTTACTTTAATCATGTTTTTTTTATATTAGACACCTTAATTAATTCTTGAAATGTCCTTTAAACAATTTCCTAAGTTTTGTTAATTTGATTCTAAGAGGAACAGTTGTAAAAGTTATTGTTTAGAACCCAGTTGATCAACTTTATCATTTTAAAATAAATATTAACGTTGACGTTGGCACCCACTCATGGCCGCCTACCTTGACTATCCAAAAGAATACTAAAATATTTTCACCAAGACTTGATGTGATTATAACTTGAGTTAAATGTTTGGTTGGTCCCTCTGGTTTTCAAAAATTGCAGACTTGGTCCTAATGGTTTACTAATTACACGCGTGGTCCCAAAACTTGTCAAAAATGAACTCGGTTGGTCCCCAGCCCTAACATCAGTTAAATTTCTCAGTTAAGTCCATGTTAAATGACCAAAATACCCTTGCTTATTAACTCTCTTCTTCACTATGAGACCCACCCCATCATCTATCAGGCATCATCTGGGCAACCACAATTGAAATCCCTATATTTCCACAATAGGAATTCCAATTGCAAACCCTTAATTCAAACAAAATTGGTTCAGGTGCTTACACCATCAACGTTGATTTATTCATGGTAATATTGGGCCTCAAGCTGTTCATCTTCTTTCTCTAAAGGACCCTAGGACTGATAAATCAGTATCGTTTCTACGCTTGATAATCTCCACCGCCACTACCCCAGAGTTCAAGGTTGTTGCAGATTGGATGTTTTATTAGTGATTTGAAAGGGATTCGGGATGGGATGCAGTTGTGGGTGACAAAGATTGGGGGGTGGTTTTGAAGGTTGTTGTCTAATCGTTAAAAACAACTGTTTGTCTAATCAAATTACAGTTACACTATCGGATCTTTATAATTTGTTTAAATTACCCAAATCTTCATATACACTCTGTTTTTCTGATCCGGCCCGGATTGATTAGAATGCGGGTCAAGTGTTGTATGACTCGGTTAGGGTTTTAGAATAGGGTGGTCGCAGGTAAGTGGTGGGTTAAAGTGGTGGTCTATTACGGTGAACGACGGATTGGCGGTGGAGTTGTAGGGTCGAACGGTGGCAGGAGTTAAGGTTAAGGGAGGCAGTGCATCCGCTGAAGTAGTGGAGATCGGTGGTTTATGGTGGGGGTGATATCTCACTCAAATTCTGTTATCCGTTTTTGATGGTGGTGGTGGGGATTGATGATGGTGGTGGTGGTGGTTGGGAAGATGATGCAGGTGATGCAGGTTGTGGTGGGTTTTTTCAAAAAATGAACTCGGTCTCACAGTGAAGAAGAGAGTTAATAAAAGGGTATTTTGGTCATTTAACATGAACTTAACTGAGAAATTCAACTGATGTTAGAGCTGCGGACCAACCGAGTTCATTTTTGACAAGTTTTGAGACCACGCGTGTAATTAGTAAACCATTAGGACTAAGCCTGCAATTTTTTAAAACCACAGGGACCAACCAAGCATTTAACTCTTATAACTTATAAAACTTTAATGTGACAAGGTCTAATATAATAAACTTTTGCTAATTTATAATTTATAATATGAAAATAATGTGAGAAGGTCTAATATAATAAACTTTTACCATTTATTAATATGTATATAGGTAAAAGATCAAATACAAATAATCTTAACATACTAAACATACAAATTGAAGGAAAACTCAAAAAGACAAGGTGGCATTTTTGTAATTACCACCAACTATCAAAGTTACTATATAAATATGAACTCAACCAAAAATACCTAAAAACACAATTTTTTTTAACATTTTTTATTAAAAAATCGCTACATTTTTTTAGCAAAAAAAAATATTTTTTTTTGCTGCTACTAAAAGTAGCGATTTTTAATAAAAAATGTTAAAAAAATAAAATAATTTGTGTGTTTTTTTTATTTTTGAGTAAACTGCCATTTTGGTCCCTGTGGTTTGGGCACTTTTGTCATTTTAGTCCAAATCTCAAACTTTTTAAATATGGGTCCATGTGGTTTCACTTTTATTGCCATTTTGGTCCAAATCTCAAATCAAGTCAGATTTCTAAAAAAAAAACCTGGTTTTTGTCCTTTTCCTCAGGGTAATTTGGTCATTTTCTTTATTATTTTAATATATATAAATAAAACCCCTCTGAACCTGCTCTCTCTCTCTTCTCTCTCTCTAACACCACCACCACCATGAACTCCACCACCGCCACCTCCTCCCCCTTTCTCACCACCGCCACCACTACCTTCTCACCACAGGTGCCACCACCACCTCATCTTCTTCCCTTCTCTCTGTTTCTCAAATCCAACTCTCTCTGTTTCTCCAATTCAAACCAGGTGCTGTAATAATTCACAGGTGTAAGATATCTCAGTTTAAACTTTCAGTTTTTCTACAAAACAAATAAAGTCAAATCATTGTGCTATACAATTTCAAATTTGAAATTACCCTGTGAAACAACAATAAGTCACGATCACCAATAAATCTTATCAAGAACACATCTTCTAGAGCTCAATAACCCCAATTATTACAAAGCATGGAATTAAATCAAAAACCCACAGAGATTTCAAATGATTTTACAATATCCCTAGAAACCTCATAAAACTAAAAAAAAACAATTAAAGTTTTAATCCACTCTGCAAAAACCCATATGGCCACAAACAATATAAAAGCCCAAAATTATTGTGTTTCCACAGAGATTAAAAAAAACCAAAGAACACCGATAAACCTAATAAAGAACCCATCTTCTAAAGCTCAAGAACCCTAACTAAAGATTCAAACCCACTCAACAAAACACCTAACTTCAACATCAAAACAGAATCAAATCAGAGTTTGAATCTTTCTCACCTTGAATGCCCGAATGAAAGATACCAAACCCAAACCAGATGCTGTAAGAATTCACAGCAGAAAGATCATACACATTCAAGAAAACTTGTGTATCCATATTGCTATAATCTCTTTCTTTCTGAGCTTCTTGACTCTGATGAAAAACTCTCGGTGTGGTGAGGAGGTAGTGGTGGCGGCAACTGTAACATCTTCTCCAAAACCCCATCTCCTTGGGCTGAGCCGGTGGTTATGGAATGTGATGGTGTTTGGTGGTTAGAGAGAGAAAGAGAGGGTAAAAGCTAGGGTTTGAGAGAGAGAGGGGGGAAAGAACGGGGATGGTTGTGCTCTAAAGAGGTGGTGCTTGTGGGGTGGGTGTTGATGGTGGCGGTGGTGAGAAGGGGGAGGAGGTGGCGGTGGTGGTGGTGCTATAGAGAGAGAGAGAGAAGAGAGGGAGTCAGGTGTGTGTGTAGAGAGAGGTGCAGAGCTTCTTTCTGAATCAATTCATCACGAGGAGAAAGAAGAAAATGAGGGTGGGGTGGGTGTTGGGCAGGCAAAATGACCAAAATGCCCCTTCAGAAAAGGACAAAAAACCAGGTTGTAACAGTGAAAAATTGAGGGGTTTTTGAATTTTGGACTAAAATGGCAACAAAAGTGAAACCACAGGGACCCAGATGTAAAAAGTTTGAGATTTGGACTAAAGTGGCAAAACTGGCCAAACCACAAGGACCAAAATGGCAGTTTACTCTTTATTTTTTTAGGTTTTTTGGGGGTTTAGTTTTTAGCATTTTAGCTTGGGGGGTGGGGGTGGGGTTAGGTTTTTTTTAGGTTTTTGGGGGTGGGGGGGTTTGGTTTTTTTTTAGTTATATTTGTAGAGTAACTTTGATATTATTGATAATTACAAAAATGCCACCTTGTCTTTATGAGTTTTCCTTCAATTTGTATGTTTAGTATGCTAAGATTATTTGTACAAGAACTTTACCCTATGTATATAATATTAGATTTCTATGATCAAGTTAACTGTTGAATTTCTACACTTTAATTTCAAATTTCCTAAACCCACAAATTAGCGACTTGCAGTTCTTTCAAAACCCTACCCGTTCGACCAGTTTGTTGTTTCTGATACAAAAAACCTATATCAGTACATAGAAACTGAAAATTCACTTCAGAGAGTGGAAGAGAGTTTTTTCAGAAGCAAGAAAGAGCTTCTTCAACAATTTTATTAGGATCTTCATTCAAAAACAAATCAACAAATTAAAGATAAAAACCCATATGTATGGTATACTTCAAAAATGATTATATAAGAAACAGATCCATGTTTAAAAAATAGGAGGATGAATGAAAAAAGACAGCAATGGATGGCTACAATAATTTAAGTTTAAACAGAGTCCCATTAGCCATTGATTACGAATGTTACACACTTTATAAATTATTCTATATTAATAGTTTTATATTCATTAGTCAGACAAAAAGACCTGTCCATGGTGACTCAATAGCGGATGGGTTTATTTTGGTGGGGTCTATTCGCACACGCCCTTAGTCTATTTAAACACTCCAAAGCGCCCCGCTATGGCCAAAGCGGGGCGCTTTGGTGTAAAGTCAACAGACAAGGTCTGACAGGTTCAGTCCTTGTCTGTTGACTTTACACCAAAGCGCCCCGCTTTGGCCTAAGCTCGGCGCTTTGGTTTTTCTTTTTTTGTTTTTTTTACATTTTGGGCGTATTTTTGACTGGTGACTGGTCTACGTTTAAGTTCAAATTTTACATTTTTGGTCCAAATTTTACAATATTTAATTTGTTTGTGCACATATATCTAAAGGTGAAGTCCCATCTCAATATTTAATTTGTTGAGGCATCTCACTGTCGCGTACAACCCTTTCAAATATAAAAAATAAAAAAATAAAAAAAAATACAAAAGTATTAACACTTCGACGAAATCAGTTTGTAATGTGACGTAAATAAAAGGACTTTCGGATAAGATCACAAAAAGAACAGAAAGTTGGTAAGATTGGTGATATTTTTCAATGAAGTCTTATCTTATGTCTGACACAAGACATCATTTTCATCTCAACCCATGCTTTGCTTATCTCTCAAACCATGCTTTCCTTATCACTGTGGAAACCGATGAACTCTCTCTCTCTCTAGTAATGGTGCATTTTGTGCCTCAAAAAAAGTTAAAGTATATTAGAAAAATAAAAAAATCAGAAAGTTGTTGATAAAGCAACTGTGCCTTACATCATAAAGTTTATATTGGAAAAATAAAAATATCAGAAAGTTGTTGATAAAGCAACTTTGCCTTACAATCTCGGGCCCCACAATTCTTGAAAACTACAAATATTAAATTTTCTAAAATCTCATTTGAAGAATAAATAAAAATAATACTTTTGTTTCACATCTCTCTCCACCTGGCATACATTATACAGGGATCAGATCAACGCGTACGAAATGCTTACGTATCGTCCCCCTGACCTTAATGTAACCCCATATGTTCAAGATGTATGTTAAATGTGTTTAATAATAATCACGTTAATTCTTTTACAATCCAAGAGTACGTTTGTGTTTGTTCAATATATGCGTTACATCACGTTAAAAACCGAATGTCACTGACACGACCCAATCAGATTCAATACGCACTTGTATGACCCAAAATGACAATATACATCATAATACTACAATTAATGAAAAAATACGTCATGTACATGTACGGTAGGCGGCTAATACACATAACACTACTCATAGGAGTACTTGTGCTTTCAAAACAAAATGATACGATATAATGGAATACGACATCACACGTAACCGATTTGATCCGGAACTTGCAGTATAGTCCATATATATTAAAAAATAATGTATAATGGAAAAAGCGTAAAATTTAGACTATTATCGACGCGTTTGTGAATTAAAAAAAATTTTAAAAAATTTAAAAAAGGCCCATAGCGCTGCGCTTTGACCTAAGAGGGGCGTTTTGCCCGAAAATTTAAAAATGTAAAAAAAAAAAAAAAAACCTCAAAGCGCCCCTCTTTGGCCATAGCGGGGCGCTTTGATGTAAAGCAACAGACAAGGTCTGGCCGCGTCAGTCCTTGTCGGTTGACTTTACACCAAAGCGCCCCGCTTTGGCCATAGCGCGGCGCTTTGGGGTGTGAAAATAATTTTCTCCGTGTGTAAATAGCATGACCCGTTTATTTTACTTTAATCATGTTTTTTTTTATATTGGACACCTTAATTAATTCTTGAAATGTCCTTTAAACAATTTCCTAAGTTTTGTTAATTTGATTCTTATAAGAGGAACAGCTGTAATAGTTATTGTTTAGAACCCAGTTGATCAACTTTATCATTTTAAAATAAATACTAACGTTGACGTTGGCACCTACTCATGGCCGCCTACCTTGACTATTCAAAAGAATACTAAAATGTTTTCACCAAGACTTGATGTGATTATAACTTGAGTTAAATGTTTGGTTGGTCCCTCTGGTTTTAAAAAATTGCAGACTTGGTCCTAATGGTTTACTAATTACACGCGTGGTCCCAAAACTTGTCAAAAATGAACTCGGTTGGTCCCCAGCCCTAATATCAGTTAAATTTCTCAGTTAAGTCCATGTTAAATGACCAAAATACCCTTGCTTATTAACTCTCTTCTTCACTGTGAGACCCACCCTATCATCTATCAGGCATCATCTGGGCAACCACAATTGCAATCCCTGTATTTCCACAATAGGAATTCCAATTGCAAACCCTTAATTCAAACAAAATTGGTTCAGGTGCTTACACCATCAACGTTGATTGATTCATGGTAATATTGGGCCTCAAGCTGTTCATCTTCTTTCTCTAATGGACCCTAGGACTGATAAATCAGTATCGTTTCTACGCTTGATAATCTCCACCGCCACTACCCCAGAGTTCAAGGTTGTTGCAGATTGGATGTTTTATTAGTGATTTGAAAGGGATTCGGGATGGGATGCAGTTGTGGGTGACAAAGATTGGGGGGTGGTTTTGAAGGTTGTTGTCTAATCGTTAAAAACAACTGTTTGTCTAATCAAATTACAGTTACACTATCGGATCTTTTGAATTTGTTTAAATTACCCAAATCTTCATATACACTCTGTTTTTCTGATCCGGCCCGGATTGATTAGAATTCGGGTCAAGTGTTGTATGACTCGGTTAGGGTTTTAGAATAGGGTGGTCCCAGGTAGGTGGTGGGTTAAAGTGGTGGTCTATTACGGTGAACGATGGATTGGCGGTGGAGTTGTAGGGTCGAACGGTGGCAGGAGTTAAGGTTAAGGGTGGCAGTGCATCCGCTGAAGTAGTGGAGATCGGTGGTTTATGGTGGGGGTGATATCTCACTCAAATTCTGTTATCAGTTTTTGATGGTGGTGGTGGGGATTGATGGTGGTGGTGGTTGGGAAGATGATGCAGGTGATGAAGATGATGCAGGTTGTGGTGGGTTTTTTTCAAAAAATGAACTCGGTCTCACAGTGAAGAAGAGAATTAATAAAAGGGTATTTTGGTCATTTAACATGAACTTAACTGAGAAATTCAACTGATGTTAGAGCCGCGGACCAACCGAGTTCATTTTTGACAAGTTTTGAGACCACGCGTGTAATTAGTAAACCATTAGGACTAAGCCTGCAATTTTTTAAAACCACAGGGACCAACCAAGCATTTAACTCTTATAACTTATAAAACTTTAATGTGACAAGGTCTAATATAATAAACTTTTGCTAATTTATAATTTATAATATGAAAATAACGTGACAAGGTCTAATATAATAAACTTTTACCATTTATTAATATGTATATAGGCAAAAGATCAAATACAAATAATCTTAACATACTAAACATACAAATTGAAGGAAAACTCAAAAAGACAAGGTGACATTTTTGTAATTACCACCAACTATCAAAGTTATTATACAAATGTGAACTCAACAAAAAATACCTTAAAACACAATTTTTTCTAAACATTTTTTATTAAAAAAAACCCATATTTATGGTATACTTCAAAAATGATTATATAAGAAACAGATCCATGTTTAAAAAATAGGAGGATGAATGAAAAAAGACAGCAATGGAGGGCTACAATAATTTAAGTTTAAACAAAGTCCCATTAGCCATTGATTACGAATGTTACACACTTTATAAATTATTCTATATTAATAGTTTTATATTCATTAGTCAGACAAAAAGACCTGTCCATGGTGACTTAATAGCGGGTGGGTTTATTTTACTTTAATCATGTTTTTTTATATTAGACACCTTAATTAATTCTTGAAATGTCCTTTAAACAATTTCCTAAGTTTTGTTAATTTGATTCTTATAAGAGGAATAGCTGTAAAAGTTATTGTTTAGAACCCAGTTAATCAACTTTATCATTTTAAAATAAATACTAACGTTGACGTTGGCACCCACTCATGGCCGCCTACCTTGACTATTCAAAAGAATACTAAAATGTTTTCACCAAGACTTGATGTGATTATAACTTGAGTTAAATGTTTGGTTGGTCCCTCTGGTTTTCAAAAATTGCAGACTTGGTCCTAATGGTTTACTAATTACACGCGTGGTCCCAAAACTTGTCAAAAATGAACTCGGTTGGTCCCCAGCCCTAACATCAGTTAAATTTCTCAGTTAAGTCCATGTTAAATGACCAAAATACCCTTGCTTATTAACTCTCTTCTTCACTGTGAGACCCACCCTTTCATCTATCAGGCATCATCTGGGCAATCACAATTGCAATCCCTGTATTTCCACAATAGGAATTCCAATTGCAAACCCTTAATTCAAACAAAATTGGTTCAGGTGCTTACACCATCAACGTTGATTTATTCATGGTAATATTGGGCCTCAAGCTGTTCATCTTCTTTCTCTAAAGGACCCTAGGACTGATAAATCAGTATCGTTTCTACGCTTGATAATCTCCACCGCCACTACCCCAGAGTTCAAGGTTGTTGCAGATTGGATGTTTTATTAGTGATTTGAAAGGGATTCGGGATGGGATGCAGTTGTGGGTGACAAAGATTGGGGGGTGGTTTTGAAGGTTGTTGTCTAATCGTTAAAAAAAACTGTTTGTCTAATCAAATTACAGTTACACTATCAGATCGTTTGAATTTGTTTAAATTACCCAAATCTTCATATACACTCTGTTTTTCTGATCCGGCCCGGATTGATTAGAATTCGGGTCAAGTGTTGTATGACTCGGTTAGGGTTTTAGAATAGGGTGGTCCCAAGTAGGTGGTGGGTTAAAGTGGTGGTCTATTACGGTGAACGACGGATTGGTGGTGGAGTTGTAGGGTCGAACGGTGGCAGGAGTTAAGGTTAAGGGAGGCAGTGCATCCGCTGAAGTAGTGGAGATCGGTGGTTTATGGTGGGGGTGATATCTCACTCAAATTCTGTTATCAGTTTTTGATGGTGGTGGTGCGGATTGATGGTGGTGGTGGTATTTGGGAAGATGATGCAGGTGATGAAGATGATGCAGGTTGTGGTGGGTTTTTTTCAAAAAATGAACTCGGTCTCACAGTGAAGAAGAGAGTTAATAAAAGGGTATTTTGGTCATTTAACATGAACTTAACTGAGAAATTTAACTGATGTTAGAGCTGGGGACCAACCGAGTTCATTTTTGACAAGTTTTGAGACCACGCGTGTAATTAGTAAACCATTAGGACTAAGCCTGCAGTTTTTTAAAACCACAGGGACCAACCAAGCATTTAACTCTTATAACTTATAAAACTTTAATGTGACAAGGTCTAATATAATAAACTTTTGCTAATTTATAATGGCCAATTGGTTTTTAACACCTTTAACTTTGAAGAATTGGCCGATAACACCCGCAACTAACACTTTGATCAGTGACACCCAAAACTTTTAATTTCGTTTGTCATTTCACCACTCAGTTAAAAAATGTCTAACTGAGTTAGTTTTCAATCCTAGGTGGCATCCTACGTGGACTATTTTTGCAGATGTGGCTCTAGTAATCATACATGGCACGATGACGTGGCTAAGACATGTTATAAGAAGCAAAACACTGATCTTCTTCTTTGATACCCCTGCACAAAAATTGGGAAACCCTAATTGGGTGGAACGCATGAATCGACCCAAATTCAAACCCTAATTTGCTCATCACGAGTTCAGAGCTGTTCTTCAACTTATTGGCTGTTCGACATGTCTACTTCTTCCAACTCTTCATGTAATACGAACCGAATCCCTAAAATTTTCAAGGTGGACATGGATGGGAAGTTATATTGTCATCACGAGATCAGAGTTGTTATTCGCGTAGCGGGAAGGAGAAGTGTTCGATGTGGTGCTGAATTTTACGGTTGCTCACAATGGCCGGTAAGTCCTGTGTATTGAATTTAACATGTTTTTGAACTGACGACATGATGTTGGTTTGTAGCGAGACGACTGCAAGTTCTTTATGTGGAAAAAAGATTTCGACAAATTATTCGAAGTTCATTCAAGTTGCAGCTCAAGTGCAGTTACAAGAAGTGATGCTATGACCGGCAATGAATATAATTTGCAATTGCGGAACAACTTGCTATCTCAAGAGAACAATATGTTGAAACAGCAAATTTGTGCGAAAGAATTCATGTTGAAGCAGCAGTTTGTCTTTAGTTTGTTTGTAATCATTGGCATGTTGTTTTACGTAGTGTATCGAATATAACTTGTTTTTTATTGTACGTTCTTTGAACACATGAATGAATGAATGTAGTCTTTATATCAAACACATGAATGGATTGAGTACCATATGTGCAGACCATTAGACCATTTGCAGACCAAAACCCATGTGACCACAAGGGACTTTGACTTTGAAAACAAGTAAATAACTACCATTGTGCAGACCATTGAAACCACATGTGCAGACCAAAACCCCTGTGACCACAAGAGACTTTGACTTTGAAAACAAGTAAATAACTACCATTATGCAGATCATTTGAAACCACAACTACTATATATGCAGACCAAAACAAGTGTGCAGAATGACCATTTTACCCATGTGACCATATATGCAGACCTGTTTAACATACAAGTGTGCAGAATGACCATTTTACCCCTGTGACCATATATGCAGACCTGTTTAACATACAAGTGTGCAGAATGACCATTTTACCCCTGTGACCATATATGCAGACCTGTTTAACATACAAGTGTGCAGAATGACCATTTTACCCCTGTGACCATATATGCAGACCTGTTTAACATACAAGTGTGCAGAATGACCATTTTACCCCTGTGACCATACATGTGCAGACCTGTTTAACATAGATATGCAGAATGACCATTCAAAAGATTCATAGTCATAAGTTTACATAGTCATTACACAACCATTCAAAAGATTCAGCAAAGCAGTCATAAGTTTACATAGTCTTAAGTTTACACAGTCATTACACAACCAACAAAAGATTAACTAACTGCAGCCTTCTCTGCAGCCTTCTCTGCTGGCCTTCCCCTCTTAGTTGGCCTTCCCCTTTTACTTGCTTTTTTCCTTCCAATTTCTGCCGCATTTTGAGAATCTGTTAACAGTAAACAAATTTAGGAAACAATAATATAATCAATAAACCAACTGAATCTATTGAGTTCACTTTTAACTGTGCATTTTCTCTTGTTGTGACCTCTTTCTCCACAAATCCCACATGTCATTACTACCCCATGCTTAGTCAGTTTGCCTGGTTTATTGGGATCCTCATGAGGGTCCCTCTTTCTGTTTTTCTTAGGCCTACTAGGTGCCTTTTTGATTGGAGGTGGATCCAATGGATAATCAACCTTGGGCCAAAACTTTTCACTAGGCAATGGTGGGATTGAGTTTTCATAAGTTCTCATGTATGTTTCTTTGTGGTAACATGGGTCAACATAATCCTCAGCATTCTTATGCAAAAATCCAGCCACAGCACACACATGCTTACAAGGATACCCCCTTAATTGCCACTTTCTACATGTGCAGGTCTTATTTACCAAGTCAACTGTAACATCATCAACATCTCTAACTTGAAAAACCTGATAAGATGAGGGGTATACCTCACACCTAAAGGCTGCATCTTTTGAGAAATCAAGTTTCTCCTGGATATTGGGGCAAATGAGCACATCTTTGGCTTCCATTTCAGTTCTTTTGATGACTAACCTACTCATGATTTGAACCCTAATGTCCTCAAGCATGTATATAATATGCTTTGACCTTGCAGTTATGATATAACCATTAAATGTTTCTGCCATGTTGTTTACTATGACATCACATTTAGTGTGAGTTTTCAAGTAGCACCTGTTAAAACTCTTGGGATCCTGCTTTAAGATTGCCTCTACTGCATCTGGGTTTATGGCCCTCATTTCATCAATGGCTTGGAGGTAATCAGGTTCACAGTATGCTCTTGCAGCTTTCCAATACAACTCCTTGAGCTCCTCATCCTTAAAATTCTTGTGCCAATTCGCATAGATGTGCCTTGCACAGTTTCTATGCTCTGCTCTTGGCCAAATAAGTGCCACAGCATTTAACAGACCCTGCAGATAAATGATTATTAACCTTAGATATTATAGCACAAGATAATTGTTCATTGTAAAATTTGACAATGGCTACTACCTTTTGTTGATCTGAGATGAATGTCCATGCCTCACCACCATCACTTACACCCAAACACTTCCTGAGCTCTTCCATAAACCATTCCCAGCTATCGTTATTTTCACCATCTACAACTGCCCATGCCAATGGATACATCTGATCATTAGCATCTCTGCCAACTGCAGTTAACAACATCCCTCCTACATCCAGCTAGAAATCCTCTTTTCACACCATCAAAACACACAAAGAGTCTGAAAAAAGTTTCACATGTGGCTGTGGGATCTAAGTTAATGAAACCTGGTGGTGCAGTAACAAGCACAAAAGTTGATGTTGGGTTTACTTTTTTCAAGATATCCATGTATGCACCAATTTTGCTATAATGATCCCTCATTGATCCATGAAGTTTCTTATGGGCACATGATTTAGCCTTGTAGGCCAGCCACTTGGTGATTATGACTTTATACTTTTGTTTCACAGCCAATATGATTTCCTTAGCCGACCAGTTGGGCTTGGATTTAAACACTTGCAGGAACTCATTAGCTATGAACATTGCAGTTAGCTGTCTATTCTTTACCATGTTTCTTTGGCATGTATGTATATTCTTCACTCTTTTTACCAAGTAACACTCTTTCCCTTTATGAAGTGAACAATGTATAAAGAATGAACAACCTTTAACACAATTGACAACAATACGGCCACAGTTAGCAGTCTTTTCGCTCTTTGCAAGGTACAAGTTCCTACCATTAGCTACTGAGTACTGCCTCACTGCCTCTTTAAAGGCCTCCCTTGATGCAAACCTTATTCCCACCTTCCAAATAAATTTCTTCCAATTTGTATGTTCACCTACAGATGGGGCTGCTTCCTTGTACTTCTTGCCCCTGATATCATCATCCTCACTATCACCAGGTGTTAAAATGTCCCCGTCAGATTCCTCATAACTACTGTTTCCATCTACCCTTGGATCTTCAGTTTCATGCAAATCACCCTCTGTTTCATGCAAATTACCCTCTGTTTGTCTTTCATGTACTACCTCATCAAGCACTTTTTTTTTGGCTTCCAAATCTATCTTGGTTGCCTCTCTAACTGCATGTTGTGACTGTATCCACTCAACATCCTCTCTGTCTGACTCTAATCCAAGTACATCATCCGCAGCTTCCTCTTCATCACTGGCCTCAACTAGTTCATCATAATCTTCATCATCAGAATTTGACTCTTCATCTTCCACACTGAACTCACTATCTTCACTGTCCTCGTCTGCTTGCTTAGCTATTGAGTTAGAGCTGCATCCAGGGGAAACCCTAGAAGATTGGGCTTTTAGTTTACTGGATTGGGCTTCAGGTTTACTGGGCTGGGTAACAGGTTTACTTGGCCTAGAACTGGAGTGGGCTTCATTGGCACTCAATTCACGATCTTGAACAAATACTTCCATAAATGTTTCACTCCAACTAAAAACCTTCCTAACCAACTCCAACACATCTCTATCATCACGAAAATGCCTAATTTCACCATCATCCGCATCCAACCCATACATATGAAAGTTCCTTGATTTATAGCATTTCGTTTCCAGTGCATAATCTGCTAGCTCAAAGTATGAAATGTGATCTATATCAACTTTAATTAACCTATGTGCACCCCCAACATACTGTGGAAGACCAAAACCTAACTCAATGTAACCACCATACCAAAGCATGACATCAATCGTTTCAACCATTGCATAATCATGTGAAATCGTACCTTGATCGGAGTTTAAACTTGATAGATTGAGAAGCTAGGTCACGTCAGTAGTCGCCCTTGATCTTTCCCTCCAAAACGAACAGAACAATGCTAGAAGATCAGTGTTTTGCTTCTTATAACATGTGTTAGCCACGTAGGATGCCATGTATGATTAATGAAGCCACCTAGGATTGAAAACTAACTCAGCTAGACATTTTTTAACTGAGTGGTGAAATGACAAACGAAATTAAAAGTTTTGGGTGTCACAGATCAAAGTGTTAGTTGCGGGTGTTATCGGCCAATTCTTCAAAGTTAAAGGTGTTAAAATCCAATTGGCCATTTATAATTTATAATATGAAAATAATGTGACAAGGTCTAATATAATAAACTTTTACCATTTATTAATATGTATATAGGCAAAAGATCAAATACAAATAATCTTAACATACTAAACATACAAATTCAAGGAAAACTCAAAAAGATATGGTGACATTTTTGTAATTACCACAAACTATCAAAGTTATTATACAAATGTGAACTCAACCAAAAATACCTAAAAACACAATTTTTTTAAACATTTTTTATTAAAAAATCGCTACATTTTGTTAGCAAAAAAAAAAAAAATTTTTTTTTGCAGCTACTAAAAGTAGCGATTTTTTAATAAAAAATGTTAAAAAAATAAAATAATTTGTGTGTTTTTTTTTTATGTTTTTAGGTTTTTTGAGGGTTTAGTTTTTATCATTTTAGCTTGGGTGGGGGGGGGGGGGGGGTTCGGTTTTTTTTAGGTTTTTGGGGGTGGGGGGGGGGGGTCGGTTTTTTTAGGTATATTTGTAGAGTAACTTTGATAGTTATTGATAATTACAAAAATGCCACCTTGTCTTTTTGAGTTTTCCTTCAATTTGTATGTTTAGTATGTTAAGATTATTTGTACAAGAACTTTACCCTATGTATATAATATTAGATTTCTATGATCAAGTTAACTGTTGAATTTCTACACTTTAATTTCAAATTTCCTAAACCCACAAATTAGCGACTTGCAGTTCTTTCAAAACCCTACCCGTTCGACCAGTTTGTTGTTTCTGATACAAAAAACCTATATCAGTACATAGAAACTGAAAATTCACTTCAGAGAGTGGAAGAGAGTTTTTTCAGAAGCAAGAAAGAGCTGCTTCAACAATTTTATTAGGATCTTCATTAAAAAACAAATCAACAAATTAAAGATAAAAACCCATATTTATGGTATACTTCAAAAATGATTATATAAGAAACAGATCCATGTTTAAAAAATTGGAGGATGAATGAAAAAAGACAGCAATGGATGGCTACAATAATTTAAGTTTAAACAGAGTCCCATTAGCCATTGATTAAGAATGTTACACACTTTATAAATTATTCTATATTAATAGTTTTAAATTCATTAATCAGACAAAAAGACCTGTCCATGGTGACTCAATAGGGGATGGGTTTATTTTACTTTAATCATGTTTTTTTTATATTAGACACCTTAATTAATTCTTGAAATGTCCTTTAAACAATTTCCTAAGTTTTGTTAATTAATTCTTAGGCTACAGGGTGTGGTCATGACCCTCATAACCACCATGACCCTCCATGTTAGTGCCATGTAACCCACCTCTAATTCATCATCCAAAACCACTACCCTAAGGGTGTGGTAATGATCCAAACCACTAGCCTCTTATTTATCTTTGTATAAAGAAAAAAAGGAAATGATTTGTTGAAAAATGGAAAGGAGGGTCATGGTTGCCATGGTTTAATCCATGCAAACCATGATGGATCAATTAAGGGGGTGGTGTAACCTTCCATTCATGTTCCTAGGTGGCAAATCATGTCCCAACCATGACCCCCACACCCTATAGCCTTATAAAAGGAACAGCTGTAAAAGTTATTATTTAGAACCCAGTTGATCAACTTTATCATTTTAAAATAAAATATTAATTAACGTTGATGTTGGCACCCACTCATGGCCGCCTACCTTGACTATTCAAAAGAATACTAAAATATTTTCACCAAGACTTTGATGTGATTCTAACTTATAAAACGTGAAGTGTGCAGGGTGCACTCATCTCATCTACTTTCCTCTCATACACAGCAACTAGTTACTCTCAAAAGAATACTAAAATATTTTCACCAATGGCTACAGTTACTGTTGCTGCTGCTGCTGCTGCAGCACTTATCAAACCCATTTTTGAGAAGCTCGGTGAGGTAGCCGTCAAGGAGTATGCTCGCGCTCAGGGTATTCACTCCGAGCTCGAGAATTTGGGGAGAGAACTGTCCCTGATCCAAGCTCTGCTTCATGATGCTTCTGAAAAGGAAGCAACTGAAAAACCTGTTGGACTATGGCTCAATAGTCTCCAGCATTTGGCTTATGATATCGATGACGTACTCGATGATGTGGTTACAGAAGCCATGCGTCTTCAGCTGACCCAGGAATCAGGGGCAAGCACAAGCAAGGTAAAAAAACTGATTGTCCCAACTTGCTGCACAAATTTCTCACTAAGTCATGGGTTGTCTCCCAAGATAGATAGTATTACCATAGAGTTACAACGTCTATATAAAGCAAATGCTGAGCTACGTTTGACCGTGAAAGATGGAAAACAGAAAGATGGTAATAGAGGAAACGAAACCTCTTTGCCAGAACCTAATGTTTTTGGACGAGTTGCTGAGAAAGATGAATTGCTGAAGAAGTTGTTAGGGGGTGATGGGTCATCTAAGGAAAACTTTAGCATAGTACCCATAGTTGGTATGGGTGGGGTTGGGAAGACCACACTAGCTAGACTGTTGTATAATGACACAAAGGTGGAGGCTCACTTTGAACCCCGGGCGTGGGTTTGTGTCTCTGATGATTTTGATCTCTTTAAGATAAGCAAAACCATTTTTCAAGGTGTGTCAGGAGATTACAAGCCATTTGAAGATTTAAATCAAATTCAAATTGCTCTTAAAGAGAAACTTAAAGACAAACGGTTTCTAATAGTAGTTGATGATGTGTGGACTGAAAGCAAAGAGAAATGGGAAAAGTTTGTGCTCCCATTTCATTCGGGGGCTCTTGGAAGTAGGATAATCATGACAACTCGCAAGAAGGAACTACTTGAGAAGCTAGATTGTGGTGATGTAGATGTAGACCTTCTGGAGAGTTTGTCATTTGAAGATGCCTTGTCTTTATTTGCTTTCCATGCATTGGGTGTGAATAGCGTTGATTCATCATACCCAACACTTAGGGAAAAATGTGAAGGCATTGTGAACAAGTGTGGTACTTTGCCTTTGGCTTTAAAATCAATTGGAAGTCTGCTTTGGAAAAAATCAGAAGAGATATGGGATGACGTGTTAGAGAGTAAAATATGGGATTTAAAATATGTTGGTGATCATTCGGCAGATTGGAAGGCGATTTTTCCAGTCCTTATGTTAAGCTACCATGATCTTCCTTCAAAATTGAAGCGGTTGTTTGCATATTGCTCCTTGTTCCCTAAGGACTTCTTGTTTAACAAAGAGGAGTTAGTCTTATTGTGGATGGCGGAAGGATTTATAAACGAATCAAATGCAAACAAGTCACTAGAATACTTTGGCCAAAAGTATTTTGAACCATTGGCATCAAGGTCCTTTTTTCAGCAAGCACCTAATGACACATCTTTATATGTGATGCACGACCTGATGAATGATTTGGCCACATTTGTTGCTGAAGATTTTTTTTTAAGGTTTGAGAATCATACCGAGCCAGGGAAGGAAGCTTTGAAAAAGTACCGTCATATGTCATTTATTCCTGAGACATATGAAGGTTACCAGCAGTTTGAGCCATTTAAAAGGGCAAGAAGTCTGAGAACATTGTTGGCAGTATCTATGGATCAAAATCAAATGTTGCACTTTTCCAGTAAGATTTTGGCTGACTTACTTCCTCAGTTACCACTATTAAGGGTCCTTTCTTTGAGTGGCATTGAGATAAGTGAGGTACCAGATTATATTGGTAGTTTGAAGCACTTGAGATATCTTAACTTATCTCGAACTCGCATCAAAGAGTTACCAGAGAACATTGGTAATCTTTTTAATCTACAAACACTGATCATTTTTGGCTGTTGGAGTTTGACTAAGTTGCCTAAAAGCTTCTCAAAGCTCAGAAAGTTGCAGCATTTTGATGTTAGGGACACTCCGTCTCTTATACAGTTTCCCTTTGGGATTGGTGAGCTGAAAAGCCTACAAACTCTCACCAAGATTGTCATTGGAGGAGATGGTGGGTTTGCTATAACAGAGCTTAAGGGATTAAATAATCTCGGTGGGGAACTTTCCATTAAAGGGTTGTGCAAAGTGCAAAGCGCAATGGATGCACATGAGGCAAAATTATCTCTAAAAAGGCTTACTAAGTTAAAGCTGAATTGGGGGGAGGGTTCTCAACATGGAACACCTCAAAAGGAGGTTCTCGAAGGGCTGAAACCTGATAGTGAATGGTTGAAAGAGCTTGCAGTTAAGTCATATGGGGGAATAGAGTTTCCGAAATGGGTTGGGCATCCCACGTTTCATCGGCTGGTTCATGTGTCGATACGCAATTGTAAAATTTGTACATCTCTACCACAACTTGGGCAACTACCTTCACTTAAGGAGTTGTATATAAGTAGCATGCCTAATGTTGAATTCATAGGTTCGGAGTTAACTGGGACCAACCAGCTAACTGTTGCTGCCTTCCCTTCACTTGAAATCCTAAGGTTTAAAAGTATGCATGGCTGGGAGGTATGGTCAACCAATAATGAGGTTTCTGATGCAGTGTTTCCTTGCCTTCGGGAGCTTCAGATAGAAGATTGTCCCAAATTGATTGAAGTCTCATTAAAAACACTACTTTCAGTTGAAGTTCTAAGGTTTAAAAATATCGGTGGGTGGGAGGGATGGTCAACCAATAGCGAGGTTTCAGTGCTTCCATCCCTTACAGAACTTCATATAGAAAGCTGTCCCAATATGAATGAATTCTCACCTGGAAAACTACCTAAACTTAAAATTTTACAGTTTAAAGATATGTTGGGATGGAAGACATGGTCTACCAAAGATGCAGTTTTTCCTTGCCTTCGTAAGCTTCATATAAACAATTGTCCTGAATTGATTGATGTCTCAGCTGAAGCACTACCTTCACTAAGGGTTTTAAAAATTGCTGGCTGTGGCGATGGTGTGTTGAGAAGTCTGGTTCGGGCAGCTTCATTTATTACTAAGTTGAAAATGAGTTCTATTTCAGGGCTTACTTATGAGGTGTGGAGAGGTGTTATAGAGCATATTGGGGCAGTCGAAGAAGTAAGTATTGAGAAGTGTAATGAAATAAGATACTTGTGGGAATCAGAAGAAGAGGCGAGTAAGGTTCTTGTGAATATAAAGAAACTGGAAGTATATAAATGTTCAAATTTGGTGAGTTTAGGAGAGAAAGAAGAAAAGGATAATTTTGGGAGCAACCTCCTGTCATCTCTTAGGATTTTGCAGGTAAGAGGCTGTGACAACATGGAGCGTTGCTGTTGTCCAAATAACATTGAACGTTTGGATATCAGTGATTGTAGTTCACTTACACATGTCTCCTTCCCAACAGCAGCAACAGGAGGAGGAGGGCAGAAACTCAAGTCACTTGATATATCTGGTTGTGAGAAACTAATGGAAAAGATTAGCAGTGCAAGCACGCCCATGCTTGAAAGCATAGTGATAAGGGACTGGACCAATTTGAAATCAATCATGCAATTGGGTTACTTCATTTACCTCACTGAGTTGCATCTATACAATTGTCCAAGTCTTGAGTCATTTCCTGACATCCAACTGCCCGTTCTCACTAGTTTGACGATAAAAGAATGTAACAGCATGGAGTCATTGTCTGCCCTTCAAATGAAGAATCTCAGCTCATTACAATATTTGGAAATCAGAAGTTGTCCAAGTATTGATGCTTCCTGTCATGGTGGGGTTTGGCCCCCCAATTTGTGTTCCCTTGAAATAGGGGGGTTGAAGAAGCCCATGTCAGAGTGGGGCCCTCAAAATTTTCCATCTTCCTTTGTTGACCTAACATTATATGATGAACCCGATGTGAGGAATTTTAGACAATTATCCCACCTTTTCCCTTCTTCTCTTACATCTCTGGACATAACTGGATTTGATAAACTGGAATCACTTTCAATGGGACTCCAACACCTCACCTCCCTCCAACATCTCACCATTTGGGAGTGCCCAAAGATGAAACATCTTCCAAAACAGCTGCTTCCTTCACTTTTGCGTTTGAGAATATATGATTGCCCAGATCTGAGAAAAAGGTGTGAAGGAAGAGGATCCCACTACTATCCCCTCATCTCTCATATCCCCCACATCGACACTAACTCAGGTACTTTTTTATTAAATAACCTTTTGACTCCTTTTAGGTTTTGATGTGTGTAAATTATATTTCACTTTGCTTTCATTTAAACAACAAATTTTAATTACAGTCTAAAGACAATTAAGTAAATTACTCAGAATTATGAGATTTATAAAGATCTTTATGACACATATTTTTTCTTTATTTGAAAGAGGTTAGAAGAAACTGAAAATGCAAGTTTGTTTAGAGAATGGAAGAGGCTCTTCAGGAACAAGAAAAAGCTTCTGGAACCCAACCCTGGTTTGTTTTTTGTTTTAACCATTATTTTGCTATGCTCATGACAGCCGCCAAAAAAAAAATGTTTTTTTAGTCTTAAAAAGTCAAAACTTTTCTACTTTCTTTGCAGGTTTTAATCTGTTAACAATATTTCCTATGGATATATCAAAAGTTATGATAGTCTGAAACCAGAGGTAGATGAAATATTCAAAGATGGAGACAGCAAGGTTTTGTGAAACTCAGATTTTTGCAGATTCAACATTTGACTTTTTTAGTCATAGGTCAAACTCACAAAAATAAAGTAAGTCAGAATTATTTTTTTTGTAAATTTATTTGATTTCTGTGTTGGAATAACTAAAGTAGACGAGGATTGATGTAGGATCACATGAGTGTTGAATTAGTTTTAATACTAAAATGTTTCATCTCAATGCAGGAAACGAAATATTGAATACCGAAACAATAGTTGCTGAAGTTAACTTGTGAGCGAGAAATAGAAATTAAAGATAAAAAGGTTTGGACTCAACTGGGCTGTAGCTACATTTAATTGGGTTGCAGAAGAGGAACTTGGGTTGTTGGTGTTGGGTTAATCTTGATTGGGTTATAGCCAGGTCATCGAAACAGGTCGAAACTGGGTTTCACATGAACGGGTCAAAAGGGTTGTTGAAGAACTGGTCTTGGTTGACAGGAAAAGGAGTTGAACGTGTGACAGCTAGCAACTTGTGAACGTTGGAATACTATTTTATCGGATCGCGGAATAGTGGCAGATATCAAGCATGTGTGATTTTGCTGTTCTATAAATATTGTAGTTGTAGTAGTTTGTTTTGTACACACTCATTTTTATTAAGAAAGTTTGCAAGCAGAAAAACTCTGTGTTCATATTGTTTGTGAGTGTTTGATCTTGGGCCTGAACCAACAGTTGGCACAGTACCCGAGGTAGTCAAAAAAGGAATTTTAAGTTTGCATATTTTATAATGAACTTCAAGCAAACATAATGACAGAATATAAGTTTCTCTTGTCCACAGTCGGTTGACCAGTTTGGTTTCTTATGCTTAACTTTGATGCAATGTATTTGTATTTGGCGCTTTAATTTTGTTGAGTTATGACACGTGAGTTCATATTTATTCTTGTTATTATTGATTGAGTTTGTTAATTGACTGATGAATTATTGTTGAATCTCTTGATGATGTCATCCCATCCTAGGTAGACTCTACATGTATAATAGATGTCAGGTTGGTTCAGTTTGTTATTGTCCGTGCCTAAAGTTAGTCGATCAAATAATATGTTGTAACATCTCAACATATTGTTAAAGATGGGCTGAATTGATATGAACAACAAGAAAGTTGTGTGAACCACCCTTTTGAAGCCTGCAAGGTGTTTGATGAAATGACTTAAGTGTGTATTTTGTATAAGTTGGTGATTTTTGCTTTAGTAGTGTTCTAAAAGTTATAATGAATAAAACTGAATATAAATACGCATGATGGAATATGTATATACATGTATGATTATGGTTAGAAGTCCTTGTTGAGTAAATGAATTATTTATCTATGTTACCATTTATTATAAATAATGTGACAAGGTCTAATATATCAAACTTTTACCATTTATTAATATGTATATAATATTAGATTTCTATGATCAAGTCAACTGTTCAGTTTCTACACTTATTGCAGAATTTTAAATTTCCTAAACACACAAATTAGTGAGTTGAAATTACAAATTTCCAGTTCTTTCAAAACCCTACTCGTTCGACCCGTTTGTTGTTTCTGATACAAAAAGAAATGAGTTTTTTTTTTCAATTTGTTAACTAATCTTTTAAATAGAAGTTGACCAATTTAGTCAAATCTAGACTTCAAAATAGTCTATTACGCCTAAAAGTCAAACTCATCACAGATGTTGAGTTTATTCCTAACACTTACCTGGGTCATAAGTTACTTAGGATCTTATGACAAATTTCACCCCATTATTATCCGTCATTCATTGCATATATAATGAAATAGTATTAAATGGGTCAAAATGTAGCAATATAAAGTCAAACGGGTCCTGGATTAGTTGACATGTTGAGCTGAAAGTATTTGCTGCATGCTGCTGGTGCTTTGATATGTATTCAACCATGGGTACACGCCTACACGAAATTACCATGATGATGTATTCAACATTTCAACCATTGAGCAAAAAATATCAATCTGCAGTTAGATAAAGTTGACTTTTATTTTGTTTGTCAACCATTGGTCTGTGAAATCAGAAACAATTTCATGAATATTTAAATAAATTTAATCAAAGTAACAATATCATAACTTATTTTAGATAACTATATCATATTACAGAGAGTCACAAGAACGGTTACAAGAATATGAGCTACACAAAACAGTATCATGAAAACTTTGACCACTTGATTCCAACCCCTTGATCTCCCACGTACTAGTTATTTCGTCCATAGTCTCTTGTTACGGTTGGTCTTACAGAAGTGAGTGAAGCATGATTTATCATGTTCTTTCTAATAAATTATGTGATTCCAGTTTTAGCGTTTTATACATCCCAAAGAAGACAACTACTCAAGGATGGAGAAAGCATGGTTTTGTGAAGCTGAAATTTATACAAATTTAACATTTTGACTTTTTTAGTCATAGGTCAACTCACAAATATAAATAAGTTCTATCTCTTTTTATCCTGTGTAGATTACTTACAGATGGTTTGGATAGTATCTTTGTAAGTTAATTAATACAAAGGCTAAAGGAAATGTTATCATTTGTTAAAATATTTTCTAAACACAAAAGTCACCAATTTAACATCCAAAAAATCTGATATAATATTTACATTAACTGTTTCTAAAAGTTTATAAAGATATTTATATAGGGAGATTCAAGATGATATGTAATGTTTGAAGTTTATAAGTTGTTGGTGATCTTTCTGCAGATTGGAAGGTGATTTTTCCAGCCCTTATGCATGTTAAGCTACCATGATCTTTCTGCAAATTTGAAGCGGTTGTTTGCATATTGCTCCTTGTTCCCTAAGGACTTCTTGTTTAACAAAGAGGAGTTAGTCTTATTGTGGATGGCGGAAGGGTTCTTAAACAAATCAAATGCAACCAAGTCACAAGAAGACTCTGGCCAAGATGATTTTGAAGCATTGTTATCAAGGTCCTTTTTTCAGCATGCACCTAATGATGAAACTTTATATGTGATGCATGACTTGATGAATGACTTGGCCACATTGGTTGCCAAAGATTTCTTTTTAAGGTTTGAGAATCATACCGAGTCGAGGAAGGAAGCTTTGACAAAGTACCGTCATATGTCAATTATTTCTGAGAAATATGGAGTTTACAAGAAATTTGAGCCATTTAAAAGAGCAAGAAGTCTGAGAACATTCTTGGTAATATACTCAGATCAAAATCATAGACGCTTTTTCATTTCCAGGAAGTTTTTCATTGACTTACTTCCTCAGTTGCCACTATTAAGGGTCCTTTCTTTGAGTGGCTTTAATATAAGTGAGGTACCAGATTTCATTTGTGGCTTTAATAGAAAGTTAAGGGATATAATTTCTATTTCAGGGCTAACATATGAGGTGTGGAGAGGTGTTATGGAGCATCTTGGGGCAGTTGAAAAAGTAAGAATTGATGGGTGTGATGAAATAAGATTCTTGTGGGAATCAGAAGAAGAGGCGAGTAAGGTTCTTGTGAATATAAAGGAATTGACAGTATTACGTTGCTTTAATTTGGTGAGTTTAGGAGAGAAAGAAGAGGAGGATAATATGGGGGGCAGCAACCTGTCATATCTTAGGATGTTGATGGTAAGGAGTTGTGGCAAGATGGAGCATTGTTGTTGTCCACATAGCATTGAACGCTTGGATATTGGTTATTGTCGTTCACTTACACATGTCTCCTTCCCAACATCAGCAACAGGAGGAGGGCAGAAGCTTAAGTCACTTCATATACGTGATTGTGTGAATTTGAAATCAATCATGCAATTGGGTAACTTCGTTTACCTCACTGAGTTGTATCTAAACGACTGTCCAAGGCTTGAGTCATTTCCCGACATCCCACTGCCTGTTCTCACCCATTTGAAAATAGAAAAATGTAAAAGCATGCAGTCATTTTCTGCCCTTCAGATGACGAGTCTCACCTTGTTAAAAGAATTGACAATCAGAGATTGTCCAAGTATTGATGCTTCCTGTCATGGTGGGTTTTGGCCCCCCAATTTGTGTTTCCTTGATTTAGGGAGGTTGAAGAAGCCCATGTCGGAGTGGGGCCCTCAGAATTGTCCAACTTCCCTGGTTAAGCTATGGTTATTTGATGAACCCTGTGTGAGTAACTTCAGACAATTGTGTTGGTCCGGCTAGGGGAGGATCTAGTCACCTAATCCTTGTGTACAAACCAACCCGGTTGTGCGGAATCCAACCGGAAAGGCAAACCGAGATAGAACACGCAAGTACACGACACGCAAGATTCACCGATTAACACCACTGTATTAATACGTATGAAAGGTTCGGTTACAAGCTCAATGTTTACAAATCTATTTTGTAAACTCTCTCTAACTCTCGTGTATGTGTGTGCTTTCTACAATGTGTTCTCTCTGTGTTCTAGGTTTTCTGTCTAACCACAGACTATTTATAGCACTACACACTACGAAACAGATCAGACTTGGCGAATCACGAATCAGCTCGACGAAATGCAACATTGGTCGACGAAACAAAGTGTTTCGTCGACTTATTCTTGTGTTTCGCCGCCTATATGGGCTTTGGCCCAACTGATGAAGTCCATCATGTGTTTCGTTAAGGTTAAGCCCACATTCTTGTTCCTTTGGTTTCTCCGATTTGCTTAGCCCATATACCAAGTTTAATTCCTTTATGTCTTGGCCCGATCATCTTGATCGCGTGCACGACGGAGGAAAGTCGAGTCATAGCCAAGTCTCGTGGCGCGAGTCGTGTCCACAAATATGTATCAACAAACTCCCCCTTGGACGCTACTCGCGAGATTCGCCTTTGATGTCTTCTATGTCGGAGGATCTTCAAAGTCTTCACGTCTTGAAAACAGAAAGTGTATCAACAAACTCCCCTTTTCATGTAGGAAGTGTGTTGACAAACTCCCCCTTAACATAAGCTCCCCCTTGAGTTATGCTTGTGAATGACTTGATCTTCAGTACTTGAGATCCTTGTGGAGTTGATGATGGTCAGCGGCAACTCGATCATCTTTGTCTTTTGAGTGCCTTCACGTTGTGTCTTCATTCCGAAGCTTGTCATCGACCATGTTCTCCTTGCCTTTAGCATCTGCACATGCAAGAAAGCTAAACGCGTAATGAGAACAACTGCTTGGAATTATCATAACATAAACAGACGACACACGTGTGACCATTGTTTAATCAAACACCGTCCGACAGTTTGAAAGTTTAACAAATTTTATCCATTTTAAATTTTAACTTTCAACACTTTGCAAATTTTGACCGTTTATGAAGATTTAGTCACTTTGGTTTTCGTTCAGGTTTCAGGTAACGAAGACTCGAGATCCAACATCGTACGATCGAAAATAAGACAGAAATAAAATCTTTTTGATTTTTAGAAAGTTTATATTAAAACACACCTAAAATCTTTTTGGAATTTTTTTTTGAATATTTCAAATGTAAAGACGGAAAGCAATAAATAAATATATACAAAGATGCAGAAACTGAAAGCATTAAATAAATATTTACAGACATTCTTTTTGCGAGTTTCGAGGGTAAGAGAATCATATCAGTGTACGGTCATGCCAAAACGCTCTTGTTGTTCAATTAGTTAACATTAAGATAAGCATCCTATAACGATTATCGGTATTGTTGTCCACTTAAGCTCAACTTATCAGATGTAATCATGGCGAGGGGATACGTTAAGGTATGATTTATACTTACCGACCGGTGTTCATCCACATCACGACACATTCCCGTATCAAGGTATGCACGAGGATTCATCTTACCGGTGAGTATACCGATTATCATCTGTTTGACCGTATATGATGTGAGATTCTCACTTATTTTGATTTTGAAAACAAGCCCTATGTGATAGAATCACTTATTGATGAGGAACTTGATTTTCGATGCATGAGGGCACAGGAGCAAGTCCGTGAACAGGTCAGTACTTTCGTACAGCAAAGAGACGAACTTGACTCCCGGATAAATGTGATATTTTATCACTTATTTGTTTGGACATGTGATTGTTGATCACTTATTGAGGTCGAATGCAATATGTACACGTGTGTATAGTATCATGGAAGATCTAGACTTGCGTCCCCGTTATTTTTCGGTAAAAGATACAACCATGATACCCAGATGATAAGCAGCATAAAGACCGAATATCTCAGAACCTTGGCAATCTATCAAACGAAATTTCGGTACTAAGACCATATGCCAATGAATGGTTCCCACCCAGTCTTCAGTCGATTTAAGATTTATATCACCCTGCACACTTTAAAATGATTGTGAGCCTACCGATACATCTTATATAGAGCTGCTTATCATTTTTCAGTTTAGGATTTCAGTTTAAAGAGGTTTGGATAGACCACTGATGTACTATCATTTTCTCTTTTGCTCGCCAGGAAACTCATTTTTGTTTTTCTATTGTTTTTGTGTTTTTGAAATTTTTCGATGTTTTTGGATTTTTCAAGTTTTGGATTTACTCCCCCTAAAATCAACAAACTAAGACAAATTTAAAACACAAAGGTATTTACAAAAATGATTTTCCGATGTTGGTTTTACTCTTGCTTGACCTTAATGCCGTTTACCAATAATAAATAGTCAAATCTTGATTTGTCAAATGCTTTGGTAAAAAGGTCGGCACGTTGGTCATCAGTGTGGACGTAAGTAACATCGATTAGCCTTTTCTTAAAGCAATCACGTATGAAGTGATACTTAATTTCGATGTGCTTAGTCTTTGAATGCTGCACAGGATTTCTAGTGATCTGTAAGGCAGCAGAATTATCAACGTAAATAGGAGTAGTTAGGAATTCAAAACCGTAGTCTCGCAATTGTTGTTGGATCCATAGGACTTGGGAGCAACAACTTGAGGCAGCAATGTATTCAGCTTCGCATGTTGATGTAGCTACACAGGTCTGCTTCTTGCACTGCCATGTGACTAGGCGATTTCCCAAAAACTGACATCCAGCCGTTGTGGATTTGCCGTCGATTTTGCATCCGCCAAAATCAGAATCACTGAATGCGATCAAGTCAAAGTTATTATCCCTAGGGTACCATAGACCGGTGTCAGGGCAACCCTTCAAATAACGAAAAATCCTTTTTACAGCTGCAAGATGTGAGGCCTTCGGGTTGACTTGATATCTGGCAAGCAGGCACGTTGGGTACATTATATCTGGTCTTGACGCTGTGAGGTACATAAGAGATCCGATCATCGCGCGGTAGTATGAGGGGCTAACAGCTTCACCCTTCAAGTCTGGATTAATTCCGTGATTTTGTGGCAATGGGGTACCAATGGGCGTTGCGTCAGACATCTGGAACCGGCTCAAGATGTCACCAACATATTTAGTCTGATGGATGAATATCCCAGACTCAGTTTGTTGCACTTGTAGGCCCAAAAAGAAAGTCATTTCCCCCATAGCACTCATCTCGAATTTGTCCTGCATAATGCGCTCGAAATTCCTACACAAAACATCATTAGTAGAACCAAAAATAATATCATCAACGTATACCTATACCAGTAGAAGATCTCCATCTTGTTCTTTGATGAAAAGAGTACAATCGATAAGACATCTGCAAAATCCATTCTCCGGTAGATAATTAGATAAGGTTGCGTACCAAGCTCGCGGTGCTTGATGTAGACCATATAGAGCTTTGTTGAGCAACCAAACCCGATCGGGATGGATAGGATCTTCAAAACCTGGAGGCTGTTCGACGTACACCTCTTCATCCACCACACCATGTAAGAATGCACTTTTCACGTCCATCTGGTATACCTTGAAACCTTTGAAAGAGGCATAAGCTAGAAAGATCCGAATTGCTTCCAGACGTGCAACAGGTGCATACACTTCGTTGTAGTCGATCCCTTCTATCTGACGAAAACCTTGAACGACTAGCCTTGCTTTGTTTCGAATAACGACTCCACGGTCATCCTTTTTGCATTTGAAAACCCAACGGGTACCAATCTTCTTGTAACCAGCAGGTTTCTCTACGAGCTT
Source organism: Helianthus tuberosus (assembly GCA_030545235.1). Classification (NCBI taxonomy): domain Eukaryota; kingdom Viridiplantae; phylum Streptophyta; class Magnoliopsida; order Asterales; family Asteraceae; genus Helianthus; species Helianthus tuberosus. The sequence goes on along the minus strand of CM060427.1, from coordinate 153,715,910 downwards.
CCAGACACCAAGCTTCTAGAATTGTTGCAGTTCTTCCTGCATCGCTTCAACCCAAGAGTTATCTTTCAAAGCTTCTTTCCAAGTTCTTGGCTCTTCCTGTGAGACATAACACGCGAAAGACCAATCGTTTTGTTGACCAGATTCTCTAATCGCCGCATACAAGCCTGCATTGTTGTTGTTCCGCAACATGTTTCTTGTTTGAACGCCACTTTGTACATTTCCGAGGATGTTTTGTTGAGGATGGGTATTGTGAATCCTTGTTTCTGGATTATCTTGAACTGGAATATTTGTACCCAGATTGTTGAGATTGAGATCAACAACCAATTCAATACCCGGAATTGACGAAGAGGATGATGCAGTAGCTTCAGCAGTTCTAGGAACGTCCACTGGAGGTGTACCCTCTGAAGTACCATGAACTGCTGTTGTTGGAGCTTCTTGATCTGCATCGAGAAATTCATCTTCCTCTGAAGATTCGTTCAATTCGGTAGCATCGTGAAAATCCTCATTGTCGAGAGCATTGTTGTTCACCGAAGATGGTTCTGGATTGACAAGAATTGGACGAACCACCGGTGAAACTGTTGCATTGTCACTCTCGAAAAACATCCTTGCCGCAGCATTTTCTTCAACTGCTTCAACATTGATCGAATTGAAAAAGTCATCGTACTCAAACATCCAAGGCTGACCAGGACATTTGACTGGTAAAGTGTGCCTTTGTACTCTGACTTCAGACCATTCCTCGATCCTTTTAGTCTCTAGATTCCAGACTCTTAAGTTCGGGGTGGCATACCTAAGAAAGTATCCCTCAATTGCTTTCGCCCCAAACTTTCCATTAGGATCGATTATTGTACACGGAGCTCCAAACGGTTCAAGATATGACAAATCTGGTTTCCGTTTGTGAAGAAGCTCAAAACAGGTCTTGTTGTGCCTTTTGACTGTAAGGACTCGGTTCAACGTATAACATGCAGAGGCCACAGCTTCAGTCTAGAATGGAATCGGCAATTGTGACTCTACTAACATTGTCCTAGCAGTCTCGATCAATGTGCGGTTCTTACGTTCAGCGACACCATTCTGTTGAGGAGTATAAGCTGCACTAAATTCGTGAAGAATACCTTTTGAAGTGCAAAACTCCGCCATGGCATGATTTTTGAATTCAGTACCATTGTCGCTACGTATCCGCCTAACCTTCAACTTATATAGATTCTCAATCTGAATGATCAAGTTTTTGATAATACCGAAGGTTTCACTCTTGTGTGCCATGAACGCCACCCAAGAAAATCTTGAATAATCATCAGTTATCACGAGGCAGTATTGATCATTCCTGATGCTTTTGTGCTTGACAGGACCGAACAAATCCATGTGCAGACGTTCAAGCGGAACAGCCACCGTGTTGATCTTCTTAGTAGGTTGTCGCTTCTTCGTTTGTTTTCCTTTCTGGCACGAGACACAAACGTCTTGAAGATGAAAGTTTTTGAGAGGAACACCATTCACCAATTCATTTGACACCAAATGATTCATTTTGCGTAAGTGAATGTGACCCATTCGTCTGTGCCAAGAGATTGAGTCTTTTTCTGTGGCTTTGGAAACGAAACAGGTTGCTTGTGCAGACGTCGTAATAGCATGGCTCATATCAAGGACATACATATCATTTATCCTTGGAGCAGACAAGAGAATCCAATCTTTTGGAATCTTGAAGCCGGGTTTCAGCACATAACATCCATTAGCATCAAAGTGTACTGAGAACTGCTTATCACAAATTTGAGAAACACTAAGAAGATTGTGGTCAAGTTGTTGTACAAAGTTGATCTTATCAAAGCTCACAACCCCGTTGGAAATCATTCCTTCACCCGTAATAAATCAGCCCTTATCTCCAGCAAAAGCAACATAACCTCCTCTAATAGATTTGACGTCGTAGAGAAGCTTCATGTCGCCTGTCATGTGCCTGGATGCCCCACTATCAACAATCCAATGACTACTGATAGTTCCTCCTGGAACACCCTGCACATGAACTCATTTGATTAGTTGGAGATGGGGACCCAAGCCATTGTGGTCTTGGGTCTTCCATTTTCATCAACAACAATAACTTCTATTCTTTGATGATTTGAAAATTGTGATGATCCCCCTGAATTTGTGGTCATTTTAGGTTTCCATGTCTGTTGAGTTTTTCCAGTTTGATTGTTTGACAAATTAACTTCGTGATTGTTTGAAGTTTTTGAAAACTTTGAACTTTCTGGTTTAACTGGAACAGATTGTTTTTGAACCACATCAGTTTTAATTGCCTTTTCAATTTTCTTGACCTGTTGGCGTTTCTGTTTCTTTTCCCTTTCTTTTACAAGTCGGGGATCTTGTTTTACAGAAACAGATCGCTTGCGGTCAGGTGTGTCACGGGGATCATCAACTTTGCCTTTTTGTTTATCAAGATACGGACAATTTCGAATTACATGTCCAATTGTACCACATTCAAAACATGATCTTCGTTCAACAAACCCCGAAGCATCATGTGATCGTCTTGCCGATGATGATGAACTTTGTGATCCCGAGGTACTAGGTTTTGAACTGTTTAATTCATTTCTTTTCATCATTGTTGCTTTCTTGACAAAATCTAAGTTAGATTTGTTTTCAAACGTTTCAATTTTGTCCGTTCCCTTCGATTTCACAAAGTTTACATTTTTGTTCTTCTTTTGATTCGGCTTCTTTTGAGTTTGAGTCGGTGTCTTTTCTTTTGGTTTGTTATGATTTTGCTGCCTCTTCACTGTTGGTAATTTTTGATTGCCATATTGTTTTCGAACTTCGGCCTTTGGAATAGGAGGACATTGTGTTACTGTAACACGTGATCCTGTCTTTCCCAAAAACTTACTTGTCGAATTTTCAAAGACTTTACTGATTAAAGATTGATTAATGTTCTTAATAGGAAAATCTCTGTCAGAATAAATTTTCTCATCACCAACAAGAGTGTACAGCAAATCCACACTCTCCGACTCTTTTGCAGACGAGGACTCGATTGCAACAGTCTTAGCGGGTTTTGCAGGAGGATCACATAGAATATGATTCTCAAGAGGTATGTCCTCTTCTTTGATTGCCGCATCAGACTTTGCTGGGTCAGTATCATCGGATTCATCATCAGAAGAATCAGCATCCTCAATCACAACTAGAGGATCCTGATTCGGTTCGGCAGAAGACACACATGTATCTGCTGACACGTCTGAATCTGATGATACTTCTTTCTTGTATCCGAGTCCTGTTGCAAATTCCTTAATGTCTAGAGGAACAGATGGCTCAAAGTAGGTTCTATCTTCCTCATCAGGCATGGCATCATAATTGTGTCTCACAGGTGGTGGACATTTCTTGTAACCTATGCATGTGACATCCCGTTTCTCTTTCTGTACGTCAATGATGTGATCCAACACGTAGCTAGAGCTCAAATAGCTGTCTAGCTTAAGTTGGATCGCCTCACTTTCAGTTTTGACACAAGCCATTTCTTTTTGCATTACCTCAAGACGAGTTATATACAAATTAATGTCAGTTTGTTTTCTGGAAACCATTTTAGTTAACTCGGTTTTATCTTTCTTTAATTTTTCAATTACCGATTTAAACTCCTTTTCATGGTTTTCATAAAACATGTTGGCTTCAGTGCACTTCGAAAGATCCACGGTTAACTTCTGATTGTGGATGAATGTCACATCATATTTCTCTTGCAAAGCCTCGTGTTTGCTTTGCAACTCACACCACTTATCATTCAATGAAACATGTTTGTCTTGCAAGTCAAACAAACTAGCTTGTAAAGCATCATGTTTGCCTTGCAACTCAGACATGCTTGTCTCTAAATCAGCACATTTAATACTCAAACTATCACAATTATCACAACTAACAACAGTGGGTTCATCGACACATACCTGACTTGATGAACTGTCAACATTAGCCATAAAGGCTGAATGGAGAGAAGACGAAGAATAAGCAGCTTGATCCACCAAGGTAGATCTTCTTTCAGTTCCTGCTGCAGCTTCTTCCAAAAGCTCATCAATATCTGCATCGACTGACGCACTTGATGTCTCATCCACCTGATCATTGCCTGAGTTTGAGGATTCTTCATCTGAGCTTCCACTATAACCAGAAGAGTCTTCATCCTCAGAAGAGTCATCACCATTGGTGGAAGATTCTCCACCACTGGCGTGCTTAAGATCCTTCACGACTTCAGCAAAACACGCTGTTCCATCTGGAGCATCACCGCTCAACTGTATTGACCAATCACAACCTTCATCTACTTGAACCACAAGTGCCTTGTTGGCATTTGATGGTCCGGCTTGGCTTTGGTTGTTGACAGGTATCAACGTACGCTCATTGTTCCGGTTCTGATTCTGCTGATTGCCTTGGTTTCTGAAAGGATTCTGGTTTCCATGCTGTGCTGGCCTTGTACATTCTCTCTTGAAGTGACCCCGTTCACCACAATTAAAGCACTTTACAGCTTGTTTGTCGAACCCATACTTGGTGTCTTTCTTGCTCTCCAAGCTGGTTCTGCCAGTTCTTTCCATGAAATCCTTTGCTCGTCTTACCGCACTAGCGAAGGCCCATTTGATATCCATCAAATCCATCTCTTCCTTATCGATCTGCTGATAGTCTTCTTGTGTCAGATTAATGTTCCCAATCTGACCTTCCACCAATCCACAGTATGCGCTCACCAAAGTGTTTAGCAGCTCCATGTGTTCCTTTGCTACTTCCACACTGACTTTGGAAAAGCTTGAAGTGTCGAGCCGTACTGTATTTGGCTTTGATTGCTGACTAGCAGATGATGTGCTTCCATAACACGCTTGCTGTTGAGGAGGAAGTGGATTCCCATATAGATCAGTTGCTACGGGAGGCCTTTGTGTTTGTTGCTGAGGAACAGATGTAGGAGCTGGTTTAATCGGATATCCATACATGTCTGTTGTTGGAGGAGGCTTGACCGGAACTTGGATAGGATTGCCATACATATCTGTGCTAGACACAAACGCTGTTTGAATTGGAGCATGGGTGATAGCTTTTGCAGGAGCACTAGGTGTTCCATAATACATCTCAGGATTATGTGTGACAATTTTTGCAGGAGCGCTGGGTGTTCCAAAGTACATCTCAGGATTCTGAGGCACTAGAACTCTTTTCGCCTTGAGAGTTTCTTCCTGATTCTTGTTCTCCAGGATTTGCATAAAGTCTTGGATGTTTGTTGTAGTCAATGTGCCATTGTACTTTAAGATTTCCAAGAAATTACTCCATTGAGGTGGCAACGCATCTGCAAACTTTTTCACTACCTCTGCTGTAGTTGTTACAACCCCAAAATTTCCCAATTCAGTCAACAAATGATGAAACCGACTCGTCAAATCTCCTAAAGATTCATTTTCCATGCAAGTAAAACCATCAAACTCTTTCTTTAGTAAGTCGTGTTTCAATTGACGTGTTGCTTCATTTCCTACGCCCCTTGTCTTCAATGCATCCCACAGCTTCTTTGTCGTCTTGAAGCTGACAAATTGATGGTAGATATCCTTACTCAACGCCTGAGTGAGAATGGCATACGCCTTCTTTTCCAGATCATACGTCTTTTTCTGATCTTCTGTAAGATCGGCAAACGTAGCAGCGGATGAAGCGGCAGTCTCGATATCTTGATCGAAATCAGTGGTAAAACGTAACCACAATTCTGTATTTTGACCAAGGACGTAAGTATGAAATCTATCAAACCATCCAGGATATTCACTTAAGTGCATCAACTTTGGAGGCCGATTTAAACTTCCGGTTTCGCTCTCGCTTAATAAAATGCTTTGAATACTAGGCGTCTGATTTGTTACAAAAGCCCATTGACCAGGTGAAATTGCAGTAGCTTGCGAAGATACCGGTACGGGAGTTTCGGCCCATGCCGGAGATAAACTTGTATTTCTGTACTTTCCGCTATCCGGAGCAGGAGGACTCCACCAACTTGGATTCATGGTTGATGTTTAATGACAAGTACCTTAGAACCACACTTAACACAAACAGTTAAATCACAAATGCAAGCCTTCTGTTTAAAAAAAATAACAACACACTCAACGAAACACAGATCCACGAAACAAATTGAAGTTGTAATAGTTGACGAAACAAATTGTGTACAAAAGTCGGCGAAACAAGATTTGGTCTATAGATGTCGACGAAACGGGCCCACTTTTGATTTTGGCTGCCACTCGACGAAACAAAAGTAATGATTTGGGCCTTTTTGATGTGACGAAACAGGTGGTCCAGTTTGACGAAACAAATAAGCCCAATCAAGTCGACGAAACCCAAATTCTGAATAGTGTTGACGAAAGTGAAATTCTGTTTCGCCGAGAATGCAAATGACGAGACTGAAGTTTGTTTCGCCAATGGGTGTTTCAGAGAGTTGGTAAACTTTTTGACTTTTATCTTTACTGACACACGCAACAGTGCTTTCGGCTACACCATCCTCATTTCACCAACCAAGGTATGGTTTGCAATATTTTAAACAAATAACACTTTTCAATGCACAAACAACTTTCACAATTATTTTTTAAAGATCAAAAAGTAACAAACTTTGAAGAACACTTGAATATGTCAAGAACACAATAAGTTTTCCGGCAAAACTATGAGTTTTCTGGTGACCCGAAATTTTCCGAAACACACGATTTTGCAAAAATGTTTAATAAAAACCAATAACTAACATGTGAACATTAATTTAACAAGGTTTTTAACAAAACACAAAGCAAAATAACAGGATCTAATCCGATTTTAAGATGTTTTCCAGAAAATTATGAACTTTAAATCCCGAAAAAACGACCAAGAACACCTCGGTTTTAACAAGGAGAAGAGCCAAGGCTCTGATACCACTTGTTGGTCCGGCTAGGGGAGGATCTAGTCGCCTAATCCTTGTGTACAAACCAACCCGGTTGTGCGGAATCCAACCGGAAAGGCAAACCGAGATAGAACACGCAAGTACACGACACGCAAGATTCACCGATTAACACCACTGTATTAATACGTATGAAAGGTTCGGTTACAAGCTCAATGTTTACAAATCTATTTTGTAAACTCTCTCTAACTCTCGTGTATGTGTGTACTTTCTACAATGTGTTCTCTCTGTGTTCTATGTTTTCTGTCTAACCACAGACTATTTATAGCACTACACACTACGAAACAGATCAGACTTGGCGAATCACGAATCAGCTCGACGAAATGCAACATTGGTCGACGAAACAAAGTGTTTCGTCGACTTATTCTTGTGTTTCGCCGCCTATATGGGCTTTGGCCCAACTGATGAAGTCCATCATGTGTTTCGTTAAGGTAAAGCCCACATTCTTGTTCCTTTGGTTTCTCCGATTTGCTTAGCCCATATACCAAGTTTAATTCCTTTATGTCTTGGCCCGATCATCTTGATCGCGTGCACGACGGAGGAAAGTCGAGTCATAGCCAAGTCTCGTGGCGCGAGTCGTGTCCACAAATATGTATCAACAAATTGTCTAGCCTATTCCCTTCTTCTCTTACTGAACTTTTTATAAGAGACTTTAATAAACTGGAATCGCTTTCAATGGGACTCCAACACCTCACATCCCTTCAACATCTCACCATTTCCTTCTGCCCAAAGGTGAAGGATCTACCAGAGACGCTGTTACCTTCACTTTTGAGTTTGGAGATCATTAGATGCCCAAAACTGATAAAAAGATGTAAAGGAAGAGGCTCCCACTACTATCCCCTCATCTCTCATATCCCATTCGTCAACCTTTGTTATTATTAACTTATTAAAATACCTTCATACGTACAATACACAGGTACATTTTTCTTAAACAACCTTTGACTCCTTTTAGTTTTTGATGTGTAAATTATATATTACATTTTGCTTTTATTTAAACATCAAATTTTACATACTATGCTCATGGGAATTGCAAATAAATGTTTTTTTTTAAATCTTAAAAAGTCAACTTTTTAACTTTCTTTGTAGGTTTTACTCAACATTTTCTTTCTATGGATATATCAAAATTTATGTGATTTTCTTAATCCGGAAGAAGTCAACAATATTCAAGGATCGAGAAAATAAAGTAAGGTTTAATCACTTTTCATTCTGTTGTAGATGAATCTGTTTTTGTTATGCCGGTCCAATCCGATTCTGAACCAAGACCGAGGAGACTTATAAGTATAAACCGAAGCCTGCGAACATTGCTTATTTCAGTCTGGTTACGGTGAGACACTTGGTTCTATCTAATATTCAAAATAGTATTAATAATTGTCAAAACATATTTTACATGTGGTGAAACGGAGTTAACAGTTATAGCCTGGAAAGTAGACTTCTCATTATGATAAAATACGACTGATAAATATCTATCTTGAGTCATGTTACAATTAATTGTTTGTATAATTAATTAAATTTGTGAGTTGGAAAGAACTAAAGGGGATGAGGATAGTGATGTAGGATCACATGAGAAAGTCATAAATACAATTAAATGAGTCTTGAGTTTTAATCTCATATGTAATTGCAATGCAGGATACTAACGCCTTCTTGTCAATATGGGTCTCCCACTGAAGCAGCAGTTTGATGATCAAAGAAGAGGAAGAGTGGGTACCACCTTTCGGATATGAAATTTCATATCCGAAATAGAAACAGGGGATAAAAGCCCTGACATGGGATCGGAACAATCGGTAGTCCCAGAGACAGGTGTGATCAAGGACAGTTCAAGGGTTGGCAAGGCAACAATCACCAGGGATTTGGATGATGTCACTTCTGTTAACGATCATCAGTGAATTAATACAAACAGGTCAAAATTTAGAAATTCGAAATAAAACAGGTCACGGGCTTGTTGAGGTGTTGAGCTAAAAAGTCTTTGCTGCAAGTTGGTGCTCTGATACATGTATTAAACCTTCGGTATGCACCTACACGAAAATGTCATTACTACAGTTTGCTATTAGTTGACTCATATTTTGTTTATTAACTGTTGGTCTGTGAAATTTGCAACCATTTCAAAAATTTACATATAATTAATCAATGCAACAACGATATCATGAAAACAATTTTATTAGATAACCATAACATATTACAAAGAGTCACAAGAACAATTACAAGATAATGAGCTACACAAAACATCAGGAAATTTTTGACCGCTTGATAAATTTATGGTGTTTGTTTTTATTTACTATATAAGCATGTTTATTGTGTAGTTTTCATTTTAATCTCTTGTAATTCTCTTTGAAGTTGAATACGCATAACATCGTACCATAGCGTGTGTGTAAACCAAGGGCCTGAACCAACAGAAGTATTAGATTTACTGGGATCTTTTTGACACATAATTTTTTCTTTTTAGAATATTCAGACTCAGACTCAGAGTGACACCAGAAACGGAACTCATGGTAACATCTTCCATGTAAGAGATCATTACATAATTTTACAAGTCTTTTGTTGTTATATTCACATCCTTAAATCTTTGTTTATACGGTTAATCCCACTTCTGTCTTTGTAGCAATCGGTAACAATAAGTGCATTAATCTGCAACGGCGGCACAGAGGTAAGAGTGAGACACACTGTATTTAGTTAAATAAACCGTTTCTGAATTAAACAGATCAAATATATGTATGAATATCCACTGCAATCATGTATTCTGAATTCGGAACTATTAGTGATTCCAAATAATGTATATCAGTCAGTAGATACAAACTACAATCAGAGAGTGAAAGAGGCTCTTCAGGATCAAGAAAGAGCTTCTTGAACCCAGGTTTGTTTGTTTTTAATGTTTTTCTCCATTCGAATCCTAAAAGGTCAACCTTTTTTTTTTTAACTTTTTAGCAGGTTTTACAATGTTAACAATTTTTTTCAGTGAATCCCAAAGAAGACAACACTATCCAAAAATGGAGAAAGCATGGTTTTGTGAAGCTCCGATTTTTACAGATTTGACTTTGTTAGTAATAGGTCAAACTCACAAAAAAAAAGTAAGTTTTATTCTCATCATGATAAAATAGAATTGAGAAATATCTATCTTGAGTCATGTTACAATTAAATGTTTGTAAAATTAATGTAATTGCTTGTTCAATTGCAATGCAGGAAACGAAATATAAAATGAGTCTTGGCAGGATACTTATGCCTTCTTGTGAATATGGGTCTCCCACTGAAAGAAGAGGAAGAGTGGATAATGCTGAGGAAGCTGAGTCGTTGGGTGATTTCGTTAATGAAATGAACCAGTGAAGAGAAGTTGAAGCAGGGGATTTGGATGACATCATCAAAAGAAGGCTCAAAACATGCTTGATTCTCCTGTTTCGATGAATACTATGAAGGAATATTAAACGGGTTAAAATTTTGCAATTTGAAATGAAACGGGTCATGAGATGGTTGAGGACACTTGAGCTGTTGAGCTAAACGTCTTTGCTGCAAGCTGGTGCTCTAATACGTATGCAACCATTGCTTTCGATTGCCGTTTAATAATAGCCTATCTGCAACTCTTCATGTCTTCAGTAATTGCAGAAACAGAGGACCTGTAGTTGTCCTATTGTCAAGCCAGAACTGGGCAGCCACTCTGTTACCGATTGTGCATACCATTCTTCTGAGAGTATCAAAATTCATATGTGAAAGAATCAATTCAGTTTTGCATATATTCTTCTTAACAATTGCTTCCAAGGAATTGGTTTGGGCCTTTGGAGTAACAAAGAATCAGCCTGTGTTTAGATAACCATAAGGTATGGCAAAAGAATCAGCCTGTGTTTACAAGAAAAATGAGCTACACAAAACAATATCATGAAAATTGAATGGTCATACTGCTGCAATTTTTCTAGAATTTTGGGGTTGACTTCTGAAGTTAATCATGTTACCTTCTGAGTTCATGATGGTCTTGTTGTAATCAATACTATACATTAAACTTCGTAGTCAAACAATGATATCTCTTGTCGATTTAATTGCTTCATATTAATGTTGGACTTAAAAGTTAGACAGTTTGACTTAAAAAGTCAAATTATTCAGTGCTTTTTTATTGCATTTGCCGAATCAATATGAACTCCATAACATTGTAATTTTCTTATTGATAGTATGTTTTAAGTTTTAAATGTATTTATTGAATAATCCCTTGGACATTTATTGATTCTGTGACAATTCTAAACTTGGAGGTTAGTCAATATTAGACAAACATTAGTTCATATTTAATTAGTATCTAATTGTATAGGGTCTAGAGTGTATTATTCTAGTCTTTATATATACAATGTAATTATACAATTCAATATACAATACAATCACTGATTACCAAGTTTATCTTGGTATCAGAGCCTACCCTAAAAAAACCCTAGCTGCCGCCAATAAACCCTAGCCGCCGCACCCTCACAAATCTGCAACAATGGCCACCATCACAACTTTCGATTCAAAGGAGAAGGCCATCCACAACTCTCACAAGTTCAGCTTTCTCCTAAATCCAGACAACTACGGTCACTGGAAAATTCTGGTGCAACCATTCCTAGTAACCAACAAGTTGTACGGTTACGTAGATGGCACAATACCATGTCCGGAGGCTACTATTCTGACCTCCTCCTCCTCCGGAAAAGAAAAAGAATCGGCTGCAGAAACAAGACTGCCGAACCCAGAATACTTCGCATGGGTGGCCAACGACGCTCACGTACGGATGCTTATCCTATCCACGGTCTCCGAAGGCGCTATCCAACATGCTCAAGGTACTACCACCTCGAGAGAACTATGGCTCGCTCTGGAACGAGCTTTTGCTCCCCATACTTCCTCCAGAGAATATACGTTGAAGACACAGTTATTGCGTATCGAGATGAAGCCTGATGAATCCTCCTTTGCCTATTTAACAAGGGCCCAAGAGTATGCCACCGCCCTTGCTAATATAGGGGAACCGATGAAGGAAAAAGATCTTGTAATGCTTATCATCTCCGGTCTTCGTCCAGAATACAACGGACTTAAGACTGCTGCCCTAACAAAGCAATTAGCACTCAATGAACTCCATGCCCTCTTTGCAGACCACGATTACATGCATCAAAAGAACGACAATATCGTCTCTCCAACACAGGCCTTCACGGCAGCCCTCAAGCCACCACCTGTCTCTGGCAGTGTACAATCTGTTCAACCCTCTGATGCTGCTGTACAGGCGGTTCAACAGCTTGCGGCTCAACTGGGGCTGCAATTACAGATCCCCTCACAGCCGCAAGCCTTCTACACCAATCGCTCATCCAACAACCGCAACAACAGGTCCAACAACAACCATGGACGAGGAGGCTTCTCTCAGCAAACTAACCGCAACAATGGAGGCAACAAAAATCAGTTTAGTTGGGCAACTAATCAGAACACTGTGTATGGGTCGTGTAACAGGTGCAGCATCGGACACATCCCATCTCTGTGCCCGAATCGTGATCCAACAACCATTCGACCAAGACAACAACCTTCGGCCAATTATGCAGATTACAGGTCACAAGAGTCGTCAGCTTGGCTCTCAGATACAGGCTCCAGCCACCACGTTGCATCGGATCTCTCGGGGTTCGACAATTCCGAAACATACTACGGAAGTGACAGCCTTCATGTTGGTAATGGTAAGGGTCTACCCATTTTACATATCGGTTCCAAAAACCTCCACTCACCCAACCGTACCTTCCACCTTCGTAATATCCTTCATGTCCCTCAAATTAAACAAAATCTTCTATCTGTTCAAAATTTTTGTTATGATAACCATGTTTATTTTGAATTTCATGCTTCTTTCTTTTGTGTGAAGGACGAGGCTACACATACTACCCTCCTCACGGGTCCAAGCACTGATGGGCTCTACTCCTTCAACATTCCTCGCTTTCAAACAATCCCTAAAGTCGCGTTTTCTGCAGTTCGGGCCTCCTCCAACATTTGGCATCAAAGATTGGGACACCCTCATCCACAACTTTTGAAGTCAATGTTATCTACTTTTCATTTACCTTTAAATGACCATTGTTCTTTTTCTTTTTGTGACTCTTGTTCTATTGGCAAGTCTTCCAAACAACATTTATTGAACAGTAATTTTAAAAGTTCTCATGTGTTAGATCTTGTATTTTGTGATGTGTGGGGCCCCTCTGCTGTGACATCTGTTGAGGGTCACAATTATTTTCTTTTATGTGTTGACCATTACTCCAAATTCATGTGGTTCTTCCCGTTCAAATTGAAATCAGATGTTTTTACGATACTTAAACAATTTATTGTTATGGCCGAACGCCAATTTGGTACAAAACTCAAACAAGTTCAAACAGATTGGGGTGGCGAATTCCGAAACCTCTCCAATCTTTTTCGTTCCCTAGGGGTCATTCACTGCCTCTCATGCCCACACACGAGCGAACAAAATGGCACCGTGGAACGGCGCCATCGCCATGTTGTGGAAACGGGCCTCACACTCCTAGCCCATTCTCATGTTCCATACAGATTCTGGAACTATGCTTTTGACACCGTGGTTTACCTCATCAATCGCATGCCCTCCCAGAACAACTCCTCCGTTTCACCCTTCCAACACCTCTTCAAACGTTCACCCGATTACTCATTCCTACGAGTTTTCGGCTCTCAATGTTTTCCTCATCTTCGTCCCTACAACAAACACAAAATCGAGTTCCGTTCCACACCGTGTCTTCTTAGGCTACAGCCCGGACCACCACGGTTACCGCTGCCTTGACACTCAAACCGACCGTCTTTATATCGCACGCCATGTTCGGTTCAATGAACTGTGCTTCCCATTCGGTCGACCTACTCGTCCTACAACCACCCCAACCGAACCCGAACCTTACATCTCTACCTATCCGGACCCTTACACACCGGATGAATCTTCCCCACCCGATGACCCACATGCCACACCATCCTCTCCTAACCCTACACCTTCAACACCTATACCTACACCACCCCCACCACCACCACCTCCCATCTTCCAAACCTATCAACGCCGCCCGAAACCCTCCAACACCACCACCACTATTCTTGATCAGCCATCAACAGCCCCACAACCTACTGCCAGTTCTCATACCAACCAGCCGGCCCAAACACAAGCCCCCAGACAACGCCCACCTAACCTACGACCCAACCCTAAACCTACAACCCCATTCAATCCAGCCTCTTTTCACACAACCGCCCATGACCCAAACACTGTCCCAGCATCCTTTACCGTTGCCAACGACATCGCACACTGGCGGGCTGCCATGCAAACTGAGTACTCGGCCCTGTTGAAAAATGGTACGTGGTCTCTGGTTCCTCGTGTTCCTGGTTCCAATGTTGTCGATTGCAAATGGGTTTATAAGATCAAATGTGATCCCACAGGGGCAATACAATGATACAAAGCACGGTTGTGTGCACGGGGTTTTAGACAACAGTCCGGTATTGACTATGATGACACATTCAGTCCAGTCGTTAAGGCGACAACAATTCGCCTTGTGTTATCTATCGCTGTCACACAACAGTGGCCACTACGACAGCTTGACATAGAAAATGCCTTCTTGCATGGTGACCTCAAGGAGACCGTTTATCTACAGCAACCCCCAGGTTTCCTTGACCCGACTAAACCGGACCATGTTTGTCTTCTACACAAATCCCTCTACGGGTTAAAACAAGCACCCCGGGCGTGGTTTCATCAGTTATCTACAACACTCAACAAGCTTGGGTTTCATGGTTCTAAGACCGACCCTTCCTTATTTATTCTCTCATTAGGGCGCACACTACTCTACATGCTTGTCTATGTTGATGATATAATTTTGACAGGTAATGATCCACAGGCAATTGACTCCGTCACTCATCACCTGAGCCACGTCTTTCCCGTACAAGACATGGGTCGTCTATCTTATTTCTTGGGCACGGACATTGTACTGTCACAACAGAAATACATCTCCGAGCTGTTACAGAAAGCAGGCCTATCCGATGCCAAACCTGTTTCGTCTCCTATCACCACAACGGCTAACTTAGCCTTGGGAGACAGCCCACCATTTGACAACCCCGCAAAATATCGACAGCTCGTTGGTGGCCTTCAATATGCCACCTTGTCAAGACCTGACATTGCCTATGCGGTTAACAAAGTATGCCAATTTATGCATTCTCCCACCGAAAATCACTGGTCCGCTGTTAAACGTATCTTGCGCTATCTAAAAGGTTCTATCTCCCACGGGCTTCTCATACAACAGCACTCCGAGTTAGCGTTACATGCCTATGCGGACTCCACACATCCCAATCTCTCGGCCTTCTCGGATGCGGACTGGGCCGGGTGTCCGGATGACCGTCGTTCCACGGGGGGCTATGCTATCTATTTGGGTTCGAACCTTGTCTCATGGTCTGCACGAAAACAGAAGACTGTCTCTCGGTCATCCACAGAGTCCGAATACAAAGCACTCGCAGATGCTGTTGCTGAATTGACATGGCTGCAAACTCTCCTTCGTGAGCTACATGTCCCTACACGATCTGCCCCTAAATTATGGTGTGATAATCTGGGTGCAACATATCTATCAGCTAATCCCGTCTTCCATGCCCGTACAAAACATGTCGAGGTAGATTATCACTTTGTTCGAGAAAAGGTGGCTCGGGGTCAGCTATCAGTTCAGTTTATTACTACAGATGATCGGATCGCAGATGTCTTTACAAAGCCTTTGCCTTCTCCAAAATTTCTCTTTCTACGGTCCAAGCTAAGAGTCGCTCCCCGGCCTTAGCTTGCGGGGGGATATTAGACAAACATTAGTTCATATTTAATTAGTATCTAATTGTATAGGGTCTAGAGTGTATTATTCTAGTCTTTATATATACCATGTAATTATACAATTCAATATACAATACAATCACTGATTACCAAGTTTATCTGTCAAGTACCTGTAAGTCAACTTACGAAACAAATTTCTACAATTCAGAACTTGTGACAAATTTGACACTTTCCCTGTTTTACCAATAGAAGTTGTGATGGTATTTAGTGAATATTAATCAATATTACTTGTAATCTAAAGATTTCATGTCAATTCTGGATTTCAAAATAGTCTACCTTGCCTTAAAGTCAAACTCATCAAGGATGCTGTTTTGAGCCCCTACTTACCAGACCCACAGTCAACTTGAATTTTTTTACGAAACTTAACCCTGTTATTATCCAAAAGTTATTGTAAATTTCAAGATATATTATCAACTTTGGATTTGGGTCCATGGTATTTTTTACCTAAAAAAGTCAACCCGAGCTGTATGTGTTTATTTTTTATTAGTATCTTGAGTGTAATATTGCCTATCAGTGGTGTTAAACATGTTAAAAAGAAACGGGTCAAACGTGCCACCATACAGTGAAGTATTACTAAAAGATCAGTCCTGCAAGTTGGTGCTATGATTATGTATTCAACCATTGGTACACGCAAATACCTTGATATGTTATTCAACCTATAGTGAATTAATGTATGCAACCATTTGAGCTAAAAACTTTGATATGTGCCCACTACTCCATGTTCATGCAAGCCACGATTTCCATTATAGTTTATGTTTTGTTTGTTTACTTTTGCAAGTGTCTAAGTAATAGGGTTAGTGGGGTTTAACCATTTAGTCCATGTTTTATTAATTCAGTTTGTAATTAAACCTATAAAAAGGCATATGTGTTAGTGTTTGATTATGAATGAAAAATTATGAATTGAGTCTGAATTCTCTCTAAAGTTCTTTCTGGCTTCCGTCTTATTTCTTTGGATCATTTGATTACGACTTGGTTCGTAACAAACATCAATACTGGAGTTTGCTAAAGTTGACTTTTATTTTGTTTATCAACCATTGGTCTATAAAATTAGCAACCATTTCCTGAACATTTACATAAATTAATCAAAAAAACAACAGTATCATGAAGTTGTTATTAGATAACCATAACACATTACAAAGAGTCACAAGAAAACTTACATAGCCTCCTGATTGAGTGGCTATTCTGCTGCAATTTCGAGGACAATTCGCCAGTTGGCATGGCAACGGTCAACGATGATTTCAGATTTGGATGACGTCATCTATGTTAATGATCATCAGAAGAAGGCTCGAAGCATGCCTAATGATTTCTCCTATAGTCAATTAATATTATACCGGTCAAAATTTAGCAATTTAGAAAATTGTGTCTGCAATTACAAAATTAAAAAATATAAAAGATACTCAGTTGCGAAGCAAGTTAACCCCCTCAAAAGAGATTCAGGCTCAAAAAAAAAAAAAAAAAGCACAAAGAAGGCACTATGAAAAACATCAGTATGCATGAAGAAATTGACAAGTGAAGTTGAAGCAAGTTATGAATATGAAAGAATCATAGTTACCTGCCATTTAACTACCAGAACGCGGCGAATTAGAAAGCCTGCCTGAGTTATAAAAGAATCAGGAGCCAATAAACAGAATTGCAAGCTTCAATTACTTTCAATTTTATTAAAAGATCCTCATTCCACTGATCTGCAGTTTGCCTCAAACATGTGAAATTACATACAAGTCCAACTGAAGCATTTCATCAAACACATGGAATGCAATTCTTCAAATACTTGAAACATACATAACATTGAATTTGATTTTGGAATGGAATCAAAAAGAGCATCTCATGAATACACGGGAAACTAACTAAGTTTTGATAATATATAACGTTTTAGGGGCACTCCAACTAGTGGCGCAACTTTCAAGGGGCGGGGGCGCCCGACCCCCTGAACTTTTCGCTCAGTAGTGTTATGTATGTACGTTTCGTATAGAATTATTTACGTATACACGTTTTCGACCCCCCGGTTTTATAAAAAAAATTACTTATATTAGAATTTTTAGGTTTGGTGACTTCCGACCCCCCGGTGGAAATTTTCAAGCTTCGCCACTGCTCCAACTCAAATGACGAGGCAGATGACAAAAATCAACTTTAGGGCATGAAAAGTATTAGATAATTAGATGAAAATACGTTATTTTATTTTGTAATCTATTTAAATGTCGGTTTGCCTGACTGCGTTGAGTTTTACTGGTTTGCTCAAAGCTTGGAGTTCTTGTAAGACCATGGGGTGTGGGGGTCGTCCCCTCCCCGTCTCTTCTCGTCGCCCTTGCCCCACACCGTCCCCCTCCCCCTCGTCGCGGCGCAAATGGCACCACCAGGCCAGTGGAGAGAAGCCATCTGATTGGTTTGTTCTCTCTCTCTCTCTCTCCTTTATTATATATTGGTTTTTATTATAAGTTGGGTAGTCCTCCACACCCTTGGGTAATCCCCAAAGGTATGATCCTCCACCCAATGTGACGTGGCGCCTACGTGACGGATAATCCCAAAGGGACTACCGAAACCACACCCCATGGTCTAAGATTTCAAAGAATCATGACTTTTGACTTTTGAAGTCAAGCATGTTACCTTATTAGTTCATGATTAAAATTACTACTTTTTAAAGTTAATAAGGCCATGTTGAAATCAATAATATACGTTACACTCTGTAGTCATACGATAACATACCTTACATATTTAACTGCTTTATGTTAAATTTAATTACTGTTGGACTCAAAAGTTGACAGTTTGACTTAAAAGTCAAATTTTAGGAATTCCAATGTCAGTATAGCGCTTCTTCATTTTATAATGGATAGTATTTGTTAAGAGTCAAACGTATATATTCAATAATCCCATGGATATTTAACAAATTTGTGACATTTCTGAACTTGATAATAGTCTAGTTCCTAAAAGTCAACTTATGAAACAAATCTCCACGATTCAGAATTTGTCACAAATTTGGCACTCTCTATTTTACTAATAGAAATTGTTATTCAAATATTTCGCATCAGTTGTGACCTCAAAATCAGGGATGCTGTTTTTAGGCCTAATACTCACCATTCCTATTTTATTAGTAACTTTTTTTTTGTAAAATAGAATGGATTATGTAATTGTTGAGACTAAACGGATGTTGAAGTGATGTGTTAAGAAACTTATATTTTAATTACATACAAAGGAGAAAAAAATGACCAGAAAAAGGCCCATTACATTAAATGAGCCTTGAGATAACCCGACTTTTTTTTTTTCTAAAACCAGTCCGGGTTCAAAACCGGTATGGGTTTTTTTAAGAAGGATTAAAACTGGTTTTGTCCAAATCGGTACAAGCTAGAAACCAGGTTGGGGGCAAAAAATAAACCAAACCTTTTTGGGGGTTGGGGAAACTAATACATTTTTTTTTGTAATATTTTAGTTGTGTTTTTTTATTAGTGTTATTTTTACTGTTCCGTCTAAATTTCCTTTAAATTCGGTGTTTCCCGCCGCGAGGTGTGGCGGGTCACTTCTAGCATATTCAAAAGAAGAAAGCCATCGGTTGAGATTAAAAAGTTCCCCAATCTTCACCACCTCCACCTCCACCTTTCACCACCACCACCTCACCCCGCCGAAAAAACGCCACCACCGACTCACAAAACATTAAGGCACTGAACAAATTACCTCATTACTACAAAACCACATGTCGGCGAGAATAGTTGAAAATGGTGGTTGGCCAAAAGTGACGGCCACCCTTTTCCTTTTTTTTTTTTAATATAATAGTGATAGTAATTTATAGGTCTTGCCAAATTGTATCCTACGTTTAAAATTACGATTACGCCCCCTGTTCAAAATAAAATTTGCCTTTTGCCCCTGCCTAAATTTATGCTTTTCCCCTCAGTAAAAAAAAACGCTTTTGACCCAGTTCAAAATAAAATTATGCTTTTTGCCCCAGCTAGAGTCCTGCCAAATTACGATTTGGTTCTCAGTTTAAAATTACGAGTTCGCCCCTGTTCAAAATAAAACTTTGGTTGGCGGGAATAGTTGTGTTATGTGGTTGGCCAAAAGTGGCGGCCACTTTGGTTTTTTTTTTCATATAATAGTTATTTATAGGTCCGGCCAAATTACAATTTTATCTTAAGTTTAAAATTATGATTTTGTCCCCAGTTCAAATTAAAATTTTGGTTTTGGCCCCTGCTTAAATTTACGCTTTTGTCCTCAGTTAAAAAATATGCTTTTGCCCCAAGTTCAAATAAAATTATGGTTTTGCCCCCGGCTAGAGTCCTGCCAAATTACGATTTGGTTCCCGGTTTAAAATTACGATTTGGCCTCAGTTCAAAATAAAACTTTGGTTTTGCCCCAAGCTAAAAATTACGATTTCGCCCGCAGTTAAAAAATTACGATTTTGCCTCAATTCAAAATAAAAAATTGGTTTTGCCCTCAGTTAAAAATATTATTTTACCTCCATTATAAAATTATGATTTGACCTCAGCTAAAAATTGCAATCTTGTCATCGTTTTCTTTTTTGGGCAAAACCATGGTAGTGTCTTATTTTACTTGGTTGAGTCAATTTTGTTTTTATTCGTGCGAAACAACTGTCTAGCACTCGCTAATTGGTCCTGACAAATTTTTCTTTTGCCCCCAACTCTAAATTACACGCTTGCCATCGTTTTAGTTATTTTTTTTCATAACTATGATACTGTTTTTCTTTAATTGGTTAACTTGATCTATCTTTTTTATACCGTGTTATAAGTAGCATGTATACCTAACCGACATAAAGGCGTATATGTTATTAAACTATGAAATATTCGGTTTAGCGTCCAGCAACGCGGGCGGCGCATAACTCTAGTTTATTTACTACATATACATTTACTACTTGAGGGAATAGTGCCAGGCAAGCTGCCTGGCACTTCCCTATTGGACCAACATATTTTTAATTTAATTTTATTTCTAGTTTAAAATTACGCTTTCGTCCTTCGTTTAAAATTATGCTTTTGCGCCCAGCTCTTGGACCAACATATTTTTAATTTAATTTTATTCCCAATTTAAAATTACGCTTTCGTCCTTCGTTTAAAATTACGCTTTTGCCCATAGCTCAAAACATACTACATATACATTTACTACTTGAGGGAATAGTGCCAGACAGCTTGCTTGGCACTTCCCTATTGGACCAACCTATTTTTAATTTAACTTTATTCCCAGTTTAAAATTACTCTTTCGTCCTTCGTTTAAAATTACGCTTTTGCGCCCAACTCTTGACCAACATATTTTTAATTTAATTTCATTCCCAGTTTAAATTTACGCTTTCGTCCTTCGTTTAAAATTACGCTTTTACCCCCAGCTCAAAATAAAATTATAATTTTGGCCCTAGCTCAAAATTACGCTTTTGCCCTCGGGTCAAAAACTCATTTTTACTTTTGTTCCCAGTTTAAAATTACGATTTCGCCCTCCATTTAAAATTACGTTTTTGCCCCCAGTTCAAATAAAATGTTGTTTTTTCCTCTAGCTCAAAATTACGATTCTGCCCTCAGCTCAAAATTACGTTTTTATCCACAGTTCAAGTATTTTCAAGTTGATGGAATAGTGTCAGGCAGCTTGCCTGACACTTCCCTATTGGACCAACCCATTTTTAATTTAATTTTATTCCCAAATTAAAATTACGCTTTCGTCCTTCTTTTAAAATTACGTTTTTACCCCAGCTCAAAATAAAATTATAATTTTGCCCCTAGCACAAAATTACACTTTGGCCCTCGGTTCAAAAACTCATTTTTTATTTTGTTTCCAGTTTAAAATTACGGTTTCGCCCTCCGTTTAAAATTACGTTTTTGCCCGAGTTCAAAATAAAATGTTGTTTTTTCCTCTAGCTTAAAATTACGACTCTGCCCTCAGCTCAAAATTACGTTTTTGCCCATAGTTCAAAATAAAATTATGTTTTCCCCCATAGCTCAAAATTATGATTTTGCTCTCAGTTTAAAATTATAATTTCGCCTCCAGTGCAATATATAATTACGATTTTGCCCTCTATACAGACATACATGTTATGAGAGGGAAATATTCGGTTTATTGCCCCGCAACGCGGGCGGAGCAAAAACTAGTTAAATACAAATTCCAAAAAAACATATCCACATACTGAACTCACTGAAACATATCTAAAAAATAGAACAACTTAGACCAACCGTACTGGGGCGTGTTCCCCCCTAATACCGCCCGAAAACGCCGAAAAACGCCCGGCCCCACTACGCTAGGCGTTTTGGGGCGTTTTTTTTTTTTGAAAAAAAATGAAGATAGCGTTTTAAAAAAAACGCTGAAACTTGCTTTGGGCCAAGAGATGACCGTTTGACAACGGTCATTTGTTTTATATTTTTTTTTAATTCATAATTTACCCACTATATATATATCACCATCTTTCTTCCATTTTTTATAAAAAAACCTCACTTTCTCTCCTACAACTTTTATATTTTATACAATCATGCATCCATACCGACCCCCTTTTGGTGTCCCCGCAAGACCCACGAACCCGAGCACAACCCAACCGCAACACCCGTATAACCTTCAAGACATGGACCCGAGCTTTTTAACGTACGCGGCTTACTTGAGTGGCGCCACTCCGTTCGTGCCTCTCACCTTCGGCAATGGTCAAGCCGGCGGGTCGCAACCGTCACAACAACAAGCCGAATCCGAACCCGATGTTGATGTCGATGTCGTGCCGGAGACGCAACACGAACCGGTGCAAGAGAAATCGAAACACGGCAGAAGGTCGCATAAGAAGAAGGAAAATGACGAACCTCGACGTACAAAAACTACCATTAAATGGACGAAGGACGAGGAATTCACGTTGACTCGGGCGTGGCTCGACATTTCGGAGGACGAAGAAACCGGTAACTTTTATATTTTTTTTTTACTTATATTTTTACCTTTATTTTTAACATACAACTTATATTTTTACTTTTTTTAATTTGTAGCAAACTTTCAAACGGGCCCTGTTTTTTAGGATAGGGTTCATGCACTCTTTTTTAGAACGTGGGGTCAAGGTGAACATCGGGACAAAGATTTCATTTCTAGCAAATGGACCGACATCAACAACAAGTCTCACGCGTTCCAAGAAGTTTATCAACGTAACTACGATACTCGCCCGAGCGGTGAAAGTGACGTCGGGGTTTTAACGAGGACTTTGGAGGAGTTCGAGAGGACGAAATGCCCTTTCGTGTACTATAAGTGTTGGGATCTACTACGAAAAAGTCCAAAGTGGGCGCTAGTTAATCCAATGACGTCTAGTAGTAGACGTCGAGCTAAAAGGTCAAAAACATCATCCTCCGTTGACCCTTCAACTCCGACATCGGATGCCCGCAATGTCGATTTAAATGAGGTGGTGGACGTTGACGAGGAACTTCAAGAAGAGTTGACCCGACCGCCCGGTAGAAGAAAGGATAAGCGAACCGGGAAAAAAACGGTCGAGTCGTCTTCCGATCTCGAGTTAAAGGAAGATTTCGAGGGGATGAACCGTCGTCTCCAAGACATTCGCGACCTCGGCCACCAACGTTATGAGATTATGAAAGAACGAGTGGCCGAAACCAAAAAGTTTAACGAGATGCAAGAGGCGAGGCAAATGGAAAAGGACATTGAGTTTTTGTCCAAACCTATCGACCACCTCCAAGGCGATGCGTTGATCCTTGCGCAAATGCGTCGCCAAAAAATTCGAGAAAAATATGGACTCTAGATCATCTTCTTTTTTTTAACTTTATTTTTTTTTCGGTTTTTTTTATTTTCTGTTTTTTTATTTTCTGTTTTTTTTTTTCGGTTTTTTTTATTTCAAGTAGTGTAATTTTTATTTTAAATTAATGAAGTTTTTTATGTTATGTTTTAAATTAAAAAAAATAATTGGGAAATGATTGCATGGGCGTTATTGGAATAATGCCCCACTACACCACTTTATGCTATAATGCCCCATGCTGACTGGGATGACACGTGTCGAATAATGCCCCATGATGGAGACATTATTTTGATTTACCACTACACATGGTTTTATGGGAAACACAATTTCCAAATCAAAACAATTTATGAGATACGGAATACATATAAACAACGAATAATTGGTGCAGATTAGCTTATACAAAATGAAATTGACGCCTAAAGAGAGAGATGTGCCTGATACGAAGAGACTGGAGGCCAAAGGAACCGTGGCCGCCACCGTTGTCGCCGTCTCACAACTGAACTCACTGGACTCGCTCGACGAACCCTAATAGCCCCAAAACGACAAAAATCATGGTTGCGTTCTGTTTCTTGCCGGAAATCTGTAAATAGAGAGAACAATTACACCCTAAACGAACGTAAATGACGAAAAAGAGGGATGGGGCTTACAAGCGAAGAAAGTGAAGGCGGTGGTCTCTTGCCGTAAATCGCCATATAAGAGGAAGGGAATTAACGGTGGGTTTAGGGCTGGAGTTGCAAATCAGTATGGACCAGTACCTTTTGGTGTATCATTAACATATTGTTTTTTAGTGAAATTGGGAGCTGGAGAGATTGCAGATCTGAAAGGGATTTAATGGGAAGAAGAAGGAAGTGGGGGAAAATACGGCAAGGGCACTGGCACAATGGAAAAGAAATGGTGAGGTGGTGGTGGTGGTGAATGGTGGACATAACGTGTAGAAGTTTTATTTATTTTAGTTATTTATTTATTTATCAGTAAGGGTATTTAGATCATTTCATACCCACTTAACAATGAAAAATATTTAAGTTAGGGACAAAGGACATAATGTGTGGGGTTTTGCAAACATCGAGTACGTTTTTTGTAATTTTTAAAGATAAAGGACACACTTTGCAATATAGTGTCAACATAAAAGACGATTTTTGTAATTTACTCTTATATCTGTAATACCTTTTCATTTGAATTTGGGTAAATTACATTTTTCGTCCTTTATGTTTGGGTAAAACCAGGGTCAAACTAATAATTTTTGTAATATAGTTTTGAGGGTTTCCAATTGGCTAAACAATTGGAGTTAGGTGTTAGTGTGGTGTTGCGTTAAGGGTTCGACAAAGACGGATTTAGTGGAATTCAAACCGTAAAAAAACAAGTGACAATTTATATTATATTAAAATATATTTTGATCCCTAAATTAAATTTCACTACTTATTAAACCAATTTAGTGTTTTTACACCTCATTAATTTAGTTTTTTTTTAACAAAACAACCTAATCTACTTTTAATTTTACATTATTTTCGAAAAATCAAAGAAGAGGAAGAGTGGGTACCACCTTTCGGATATGAAATTTCATATCCGAAATAGAAACAGGGGATAAAAGCCCAGACATGGGATCGGAACAATCGGTAGTCCCAGAAACAGGTGTGATCAAGGACAGTTCGAGGGTTGGCGAGGCAATTATCACCAGGGATTTGGATGATGTCACTTCTGTTAACGATCATCAGTGAATTAATACAAACAGGTCAAAATTTAGAAATTCGAAATAAAACGGGTCACGGGCTTGTTGAGGTGTTGAGCTAAAAAGTCTTTGCTGCAAGTTGGTGCTCTGATACATGTATTAAACCTTCGGTATGCACCTACACGAAAATGTCATTACTACGGTTTGCTATTAGTTGACTCATATTTTGTTTATTAACTGTTGGTCTGTGAAATTTGCAACCATTTCAAAAATTTACATATAATTAATCAATGCAACAAAGATATCATAAAAACGATTTTATTAGATAACCATAACATATTACAAAGAGTCACAAGAACAATTACAAGATAATGAGCTACACAAAACATCAGGAAATTTTTGACCGCTTGATTATAACCGGTTGTTTTCCCACAACCATTTCATAAATTTACGGTGTTTGTTTTTATTTACTATATAAGCATGTTTATAGTGTAGTTTTCATTTTTATCTCTTGTAATTCTCTTTGAAGTTGAATACTTGAATATGTATAAAATCGTACCATAGTGTGTGTGTAAACCAAGGGCCTGAACCAACAGAAGTATTAGATTTATTAGGATCTTTTTGACACATAATTTTTTTCTTTCTAGAATATTCAGACTCAGACTCAGAGTGACACCAGAAATGGAACTCATGGTAACATCTTCCATGTAAGAGATCATTACATAATTTTACAAGTCCTTTGTTGTTATATTCACATCCTTAAATCTTTGTTTATACGGTTATTCCCACTCCTGTTTTTGTAGCAATAGGTAACAATAAGTGCATTAGTCTGCAACGCCGGCATGGAGGTAAGAGTGAGACACACCGTATTTAGTTAAATAAACCGTTTCTGAATTAAACAGATCAAATATATGTATGAATATCCACTGCAATCATGTATTCTGAATTCGGAACTATTAGTGATTCCAAATAATGTATATCAGTCAGTAGATACAAACTACAATCAGAGAGTGAAAGAGGCTCTTCAGGATCAAGAAAGAGCTTCTTGAACCCAGGTTTGTTTGTTTTTAATGTTTTTCTCCATTCGAATCCTAAAAGGTCAACCTTTTTTTTTTTAACTTTTTAGCAGGTTTTACAATGTTAACAATTTTTTTCAGTGAATCCCAAAGAAGACAACACTATCCAAAAATGGAGAAAGCATGGTTTTGTGAAGCTCCGATTTTTACAGATTTGACTTTGTTAGTAATAGGTCAAACTCACAAAAAAAAAGTAAGTTTTATTCTCATCATGATAAAATAGAATTGAGAAATATCTATCTTGAGTCATGTTACAATTAAATGTTTGTAAAATTAATGTAATTGCTTGTTCAATTGCAATGCAGGAAACGAAATATAAAATGAGTCTTGGCAGGATACTTATGCCTTCTTGTGAATATGGGTCTCCCACTGAAAGAAGAGGAAGAGTGGATAATGCTGAGGAAGCTGAGTCGTTGGGTGATTTCGTTAATGAAATGAACCAGTGAAGAGAAGTTGAAGCAGGGGATTTATTAAACAAATAACTCAAATACAAAATCAGTCCGTATGAAATTATCTAAGTGCTCAATGCATCCTATGTGAGTAGCAAATCTTGTAAGCATCATTAAACCTTATCGCCTGAAACATGTGCAAAATAAAGGTCATCTACGAAAAGTTGGTGAATAACATAGGGTAGCAGTACGTATATGTATAATTGGAAAACTTTTTACAATTCAATGGCATAGCCTAACATCTAAAGCAATTTGAAAACAGAAACATGAAACTAAGGGCATACTCAAACCTTGTGTCGACTTGTAACGAGGAACCCAAAGGGTTAACCTCTTGCTAGAAAAAGTGGGTTCTATCATTCCAATAGGAACTCCCCCTAAGAGGCCAAGGAGTGGGAATGGGGTGTCAATCCTATAGCGCTATAACATACTGTCACGCGTTTTGATCGTAGTTAATAGTTAATGAATGTACAAATAGTAATCATGTAAGTTCAAATAACACATAAATAACATGCAGCCATAGAATCGAATTGTAAGTTATGAATAATATGTGATAGTTTGTGAATTTGATATATGACACATGAATCACCCCAAAAGTGTGAAAAATATGAAAAAAGAGGGTTGTGTACTCACCTAAAATGTAAGTAGCAAACACAAGCAGATAATATTGTAGATAAGGTTGGAAATTCCAAAGAAATGTCCTAATGATTTAGGAGACAATGTTTAATAACTGGTATTGGATTTACGTTTAAGAAATTTGGGATTAATAGGGAACCATCGGAATTTTTGGATAGAGTTTGGGTATTACAAGTGTCACAACCTATAACAACCCTAAAGAAAACCGACACCCTCGAATATTTTCCGACACCCTCAAATATTTTCCGACACCCTAATATATTTTAAAATATCCCAATATGTCCAAAAATACACCCCATACGTGAAAACGGGCCCCGAATACCCTAAATAGTATTAAAAATAATTAAAAATAATGTTTCTGGGTTTGTCGCGGGCCGCGTAGACCTCTTAAAGGTCTTACGCGGGCCGCTAGAGATCAAGAAGGTGGCGCAGCCCGGTGATGACACATGTCATCATCGTGGCGAGGCTAGATAGTGACTCGGACAAGCTACGCTGTTGACCAGCGTTGACGCGGGCCGCGTAAGTCCCGGTCTCGTGTTACTCGGGCCGCGAGAGGACCAGAAATCAGCACTATATATAGAGGGCCTCGGATCGTCAGTCGAATTCGTTCAAAAACGTTTTCTTTCTCTCAAATCTGAATTGTAGGCATAATCTACGGGTATTATAGCCCCTAAATAGCGAAGTTCTGCTCCGTTGTAAGTATTATAACCCCTGGATACGTATTAGATACGCTGCCCGATCGATCTAGGATTCCGTAACGGCTGTCGTGGTTCTGCCCGACGTAGTCATTGGAATGCCGTCTCGGGGAGGGTATTACTAATGTTAAAATGGGTTATTATACTAACACGTGTGCTTTTGTGTAAATTATAGATTGTTACCAGGAAACCCTTATGGAAAATCTAAGACAGCAATGTGAGTTGATCCGCTTTTTGTAAACCTTTTGTTAAATGTTTTTACAAAACCTCATACGATTAAATATATATCAAACAGTTATTGAGTATTTGTAAGAATACAATTATCATGAGTATGTTGGGGTTTTGTCCTGGTCGAGGAGTAACATTTCCACAAGTCGGGTCTGATAGTACCATGGATGTTAATTGATATAACTTGGAAACAAATGTAATTGCGAGATCACCCTCAATACTGGCCAAAATGGTTAGTACACAACCTCCGCCACCGTCTCTTCGTCTTCGTTTTCAACTTTCTCTCTCTAAATCTATCGGTTTCTCTCTCTAAACGTAGAGTGAGTCTATATCTCTATCTCTCTCTCAGTCTCTATCTGGTCAAAGGTGTGTAAACCTGAAAGAAAAGCCAATCATTCATTCATTCCTTACCTCATTTTGTACGCTAGTCAAAGTTTAGTTTGGACCGTTGGATGGGATGATGAGACTTTGATCTGACGGTTTGTGGTGAAGGTAACATTGGATGCTAGTGAAAGAAGTTTGAATTGTTGTTTCCGGAAATGCCGTTCCTGTGGGAATATTCTTTTGGGTACCCACCCTATGTTTATTTTCATTTCTTGCCCCTATACTATGTAAATTGGATAATTCATTTGAAATTTTACATACATACTAGGGATGGCAAAAAAACCCAAGCCCGACGGGTATACCCGAAACATACGGGCCGGGTATACCCGAAGCCCAATGGGTATGGGCTGGGTATGGGCTTAAAATGGAAAAAAAATCGGGTATGGGTACGGGTATGGGATTTAGTGATACTCGCCCAACACCCAGCCCGATATCCGACCCATTTACTTGAATAGTACTCGAAAGTATCATATTGTAAATTATAAATATCCATATATATAAACTTAGCATATGCACTTATTACCTTCTCTATAGTTCTAGGGTCTGAATACAATAAGGAAGTACTAGTTAACTTATTTTTGAGCATGTATATTGGATATGAAAGTTAGCACCCTTTATTATGTGGATGTTTATGCAATTAAGTAGTCCTAATACAATTAATTAATTAAGTAATCATTTTGATTTAGTTTGTTATATGTGGTCTGAATACAATAAGGAAGTATTTAATCATATTTTCATTTGTTATAGTTATTAAAATTAAAATTGTAAATTATATAAACATCAAAGTAAAAATTACACATTTGTCTCAACGGGTATTTTTAAGAAATTAACGGGCGGTGGCGGAACCAGAACTTTTTGGTCAGGGAGTCGTAATAGAACTGTTTAAAAAATCTCTAGTAAACATGACCTCTTGGTTGACAAGAACCTTTGTTATGTTCTGTCTTGTTACTTCTTCTTGTATATAAATTGAATAATCATTAATTTGTTTAGACAATGTCAGGTCATCAACAATTTCATCTTCAAATAATCCAAGTTTCGCCCGACTTCTTTTGATATTATTTTCATTAAAGTTTAACGGATTTAATGAAGTCTTCTTTTGTTATTATTTTCATTAAATTTTAACGGATTGAATGAAGTCACAATGCTTAGTTTTGGATTTTTATTAGAACTAGTTTTTTACTATCGCCGCGTTGCGGCGAACGTCTTTTGTTGTTTAGTCTGTGTTTACATGTGTTTTGAAATCACTACGAGCGCGTTGAGTAAGGAAACCGTTGACAAGAATAAAAAGAAAATATAGAAAAAACACTAAAAGATAACCAAAAGAAAATAAACCAAAAAAGTTGTACGGTAATAATGTTGTTCGTATGAAACCTGTAGTCAGAGATGAGCAAATGATATTGGGTACCGGTACTGAATTTCCCGAACCGAAAGATCTTAAGTACCAATTCGGTACGACTTTTGGCGTTCCCGATACCGGTTAGCTACTGTTTTTTACCTTCGTATACCGGTACAGTAACTGGTATTTTCGGTACCAGTACCAATTCGGTATTGGTTGGCACCGAGCTCATCCCTACCCCTGAAACTAAAACAAGAAATCATTAAAAGTTGAAGAAAATCAACAAAAAAAAGTTGCACGATACCGTTGTTGTTCGTACGACACCCGTGATTAGGGATGAGCAAATGGTACCGGGTAGCAGTACTGAATTTCCCGAACTAAAAGATTTTCAAAATCAATTCGATACCGACTTTTGGTGTTTTCTGTACTAAGCTGGTGTCGGTTTTTACCTTCATGTACCGATAACCGTACTGGTATTTTCGATACCAATACCGGTTGACACAAACTTATCTAACTTAAAAAGTAAAGAAGATAATAAAAATTATTAAAAAAAACTAAATATATTCTACTGTTCAAAACATTCGTTTTTTAATATATAGGATAATATCTTTCTATATTTGATTTTAACCATAAAAATAACAATAAATTAGGACAAAATGTTCATATAAAATAAAATATAGAGTTAAATGCTTGGTTGGTCCCTGTGGTTTGCAAAAATTGCAGACTTGGTCCTAGTGGTTTACTAATTACATGCGTGATCCCAAAAGTTGTAAAAAATGCACTCGGTTGGTCCCCTGACCTAACCTCTGTTAAATTTCTCAGTTAACTATGTGTGAAATGACTATATTATCCCTGGACATAAATAAAAAAAATATTTTAAACCTTCTTCTCTTCTCTCTTTTCTCTAAGAAAAACCCAAACCCACACTCCCCTAATGTGCAGCCGCACCTCCTGTACCCCTCTCCTCCAACGACGACCGGAGCCGGGACTCCGGCGACGTTCTCCGGCAAGCAAACCACACCCCAAACACAGCTCTCTTGTAGCACCATATACACATACACACCTGAACCCGAGAGAGAGGGAGATAGTAACAGAAAGATGAGAGACATCGATGATGGCAGATGGCGGCGCCGTCAATACCGGTGATCGGAGGGGCCGTGACTGACGGCTGAGACACCTATGTTTCGCGTCACACTCGAGATACGAAGCTCCGGCAATGAATCGGGTTTCTGATAGAACTCCGATTAACCGCAAAACATTGGAGGTGACACCGGTATGTTTAATCTTCTTCTCATCTTCAAACCTAAACATTTTCTTCGCGAAACCGACCCCCTAACGTCAATTTCACTGATTTGGTGTTTTTGTTGGAAAGTTTTCAAGGATCGATACGTCAATTTCATTGATTTGGTGTTTTTGTTGGAAAGTTTTCAAGGATCGACCCCCTAACATCGGTATGTTTAATTTTCTTCTCATTTTCAACGAGATCAGCTGGAAGGTAGAGAGAGAAGACTGGACTGAAAAAGAGGAGGAAGAAGAATACGGTGGTGGTGGAGGTAGTTGCAGGTTGTGGTGGGTTGTGAAGGTGGAGGAGGCGGTGATGTTAGATGTTGAAGAAGATGAGTCTTCTTTATATATTTTTTTTATTTCTTTTAATTGTTCAGGGGTAATATAGTCATTTCTGTCGCGGCCCCGACCCCATCCTGGGAGCGGGTGCTGCGAACCAGCCAGATGGTATCGGTGTTTATTAATTACGCAGCGGAAGAATTTTTCATCAGGATCGTAGTAGTTATGAAATAATTTCAGAGTTTGTAAAACACCGAACTTTTAATATTAAACAAATGGGCTAAAGCCCGTATTTCATTCAAATGTTTTTATGGGGATAAACCCAATTAAAAAAAACATAAGTTTCTTTTTTTTATTCAGGTATTTATAGCCACTCTATTTAAGCCTTCAGTGCTCCATAGCTGGCTTCTACTATCTTTATAGCAAGTTACCTGAAACGTGTTTTGAAAACATTTTATCAGTAATAAATACTGGCGAGTTCATTCCATTTTTATAAAATATATTGTTATACTTTACAGCATCAAGGTTTTTATATTTATTTATATTTACCCAACTCAATCAGTATTTGTCACATGGTGGCAGTTCCGATGTGACAGTGGTCATATCACTCATTGGCTCACTTTCGTCCAATAGTGAATTTATCAAGTAATAGATATAGTATATCTTACTATTATATTGGTCACAAGGCGATTCCTGTGACGGTGGTCAAATCACTGTTGATCATTCTCTCAACTAGTGACTCGGGTCATATTACTGTTGATCATTCTCTCAACTAGTAATTGTGGTCATATCACTGTTGATCATTCTTTCAACTAGTGACTCGGGTTAAATTACTGTTGATCATTCTTTCAACTAGTGACTCTGGTCATAACACTCTTGATCATTCTCTCAACTAGTGCCTTTGGTCATGTCACTGTTGATCATTCTCTCAACTAGTGACTCTGGACTTAGTAGTGTCCTGTGACATTACTTTGTCAAATATATTTTCTATGGCACAAAACCAATTAGTCTAGAAAATAAAATATATCATTCTCTAATAAATTAATAGCTATAACTTTATCAAATATAATGTATTAATTAAATAATTGTGATATTATTATATAATATATGGACGTGACTAAGAAATAATCTTTGTATATTAAAAGTAGAATATATTTTATTTGACATATTTTATTATGATAAATATATTTACCGACTAAACATTAATATAGTAATTTAGGTTTATTAATTATATTTTCTTTAATGTAACTAATATACTTTATTAATGATTAATAAAGCTATATTTTATATATCTACTATTTAGATTTATTTCAATCACACATTGAATTTATTTAATTATTTAATGTAAATTTTATATTATTTATTGGCTATGGCCACTGGGGCACAATTTCCCCGGTGATTGTGGTCATGCTACTATTGGCTAACTTTTTGGTCAATAGTAACGAGGGTCAAGTAATGTATAAAACCCCACATACCGGCAACTATTGCATAATATAAAAACTTAATCACTGTAAGTATAACTGATAAACATTTAGGATTTTTGTAAAACATTTTTAAATATAACTGTATCACAAAAAGGTGATAAAAGTGTGAGAAAAGAGAATGGACTCACTTTGTAACTTTAGGGTTCAACTAGAAAGCCTCCTGGTATAATCTTGGGTATAACTCCTGAGCTTTTTAATAAAATATATAATGCACTCGCGTTAAGTATAGTACCCCTAATTCAACCTTATCCCTATGTCACGAGACAGAACCCCAACGAACTTAGTCGGGCAGAGCCTTGACATGCGTTATGGGGCTCCAGATCAATCGGAAAGGGTAGCGGTGATCGGGAGTTAAAACACTTAAAACGGGGCAGTGCTTTATTATTATTATAGATGAAAATAATAAAATAAATATTAGAAATCTTGAGAGAAAGAAAAAGTTGGCCAGAGAGAAGCCAGTAAAGGAATGTCAAATTGGCTTCATGTCTTCTACTATTTATAGTGCACTAACTTAGAGGCAAAGCATCCTACTACACACGCATACATATGAGTGTACAAAAAGAATCCATTTCTTGCTTACAGGTAGTGATGATCTATTTAGTATAAATTTTAATTATTTAATTATTTTATTGAAAGATTGAAAGATGGAGGACACGTCCTCTTTTTTTCTTTTAATGTAAATCTTTAATTATTTTTTTTATTAATTTATATATTATAATTAATTCAGCTGCTTCACTTATTTGGCGCTTATAACTTCTAAAATACGACGTTTTATAAAGCAATAAATATGTCATTAGAATGAGAATAATCTTATCTACATTTTGAACAAAGTTTCATTAAAAACGGAGTAGGTTCAAATATATTGTATTTTTATAATTTAATTAAACGGTTTCTAGACCCGTCTAGGTACTTCATATTTCTAACAGTCAACTTACCCATAATCTACCTGTCTAATAATATAAGTTTTTGTACACTTTTATTTTAATAGAAAGGTCACCCATATACAAACCAATTAATTAGTATAACATTCCAACCAACTATATATAAAATCGTTTTTAAAACTATTTGGGTCGAATAATTATATTAAAAATAAAACTAGTTAATAGTGGTTAATAAATTTAAAAAAACCTATAATTCTTTTATGATAAAAATGGGAATGTTACATCCTCCCCACCTTGTTTTAAATCTCGTCCTCGAGATTTGGGCTACGATATCTCTTTTAGAGTTATGTCACGTCTTATTCAATAAAAACAATATTAAGGTAAATGATACAGAATCAAAACATCAAATTTTGTGAATATGAGTTGTACAATAAATAGGACTCAATGGTTCAAGTGAATTATTTGAAAAAAATCAATGTCAAATGAACGGGATGAAATGATATAATTTCCAAGGTGACTAGGTTTAAGCCAAAAGAGATTTATGATCAATAGATGTCCAAATTGACTGTAAATAGGTTGTAAATGACTTTTAGAAACAATAGAGTTCACTGTCGAAAGAAAACTTACTTTGATTGTCAACTGAGGAAGACTCAGAATCAACAAGCTCAAATGAAACAGAAGCACGAAAATGATTTGTCAACTATCGAACCATGACAAAAAAAAATCACAGTGTTGACATTTACTGAATTGCAAGGATACACCGAAAATATAATAGAGTTTAGTGTATCATTGTCTTAGTACATAATTGTATCAAGACTACTTTTGAATGGTGAATCAAAGGAAAGACATACGTAGTTTTGCATGATTCGTATGATTTTGATTAACGCAAGCTACAAGTTTATATCGTCGCCGCAGGGTGTCGTAATGATTAAAATAGTTCAATAATTACGGTGACTGAACAAATTCACCGTTTTTGAAATCAACTGAAAGTTTTAATAAAGTAAATTTGGATATTCATTTCAAATAAATATTATAGGATTTTCAATTGATAATGAAAGACCAAATGAATATTATAAAATTTTCGATCAATGATGAAAGAAGCTTTAGGGATACACCGGAATATGATATGAATTTGTGTACTCTTATCTTAACACGTAATTGTATTAAGACTGTTTAAGATAATGAACCAACAGAAAATAAATCCGTACATCGGGTGTGAAAATGAGATCAGCGCAAGCTTCAAATTAAAGAAAACGCCACCGCAAGGTGTCGTAGCCAATTAAATGATTCAATGAAAGTGAAGACCAAACAATATTATGGTTTGAATAGATGAAGTACTTGGCAAGATGCATTTATTTATAAACTTTTATTTGTACTAGGGTCAAATAATAACTTAACTTAGATATTACATATCAGCGATTACGTCTGGAATCATTTCTGCTTCTTGCGTAGTACGTACGAATGCTCGCGCGTTCTTCTTAGCTCCGTCTGCTGTTCTGGCCTTATTGTCGGGTGCTTTGGTCAGTTTCAGGCAATATGGTTTGATGTGTCCTGTTTCTCCGCAGTTGTAACAAATAATAGTTTTCCTTCTACATTCTTCCTCTATATGCCCGGTCATCTTGCAGAAGTCACAGTAGGTTGTTCTCCTAGAACAGCATCTTCCTGAATGCTTTTTATTACAGCTTCTGTAGGTAGGTTGCTCCAATGACGGTTCAGTTCCTTTCTTCTGGTAGAATTCTTGGGAAATTTTTTGGGCTAACTCTTTCTTCTTGTTTTCTTCTCTTGTGCGGATTAGTCCATCTGTCAGGATGTTAGCTAGTTCGACTGTTTCTTCAATAGTCTGTGGTCTAGCGGCCTTGACTATGTCTCGGATTTCGCTCACTAATCCCAAAATATAACGAGAAATTAGTATGGGTTCTGGCGAAGCCAGAGTTGGTACCATTCTTGCTTATTCGAAGAACGTCGTCGTATACTCCCGACAATTTATATCTATCATTTTATGATTTAGGAACTCGTTAGCCATTCGTTCCTTTTCATAACGAGGACAAAATTTCCTTTCTGTCATTTCCTTGAATTTTTCCCAGTTCATGGCATAAGCCATGTCACTTCCTTTTGCCTGAAGAATTGTATTCCACCATTCTAAGGCTTCTTCTTTAAAGAGGTTGGACGCATACATCTCCTTATCTTCTTCGGCACATTTGCTGATTTTAAGAACAACTTCCGTCTTTTCCAACCATCGCAGAGCAGCCGTGGCTCCTTCACTGCCTGCGAACTCCGTTGGTTTACAAGCTAGAAATTCTTTGTAGGTACACCCGAAAGTCATCGCCTTCATTTTCTTGGGAAATGGGGTTTTGATAATATTATCATTACCTCCATTGACAATATGGCTAAAACTATCGTCGCGAGTATGCTTGCTACTCACAACTTTGGTGGGTTATACGGGGTTTTTAACAGCTTTAATTATTAAAGGTAAAACATTAGCTATTCCTTGGGCTATTAGATTTTCTATAGCATTTTTATCCAAATGATTTTCATTATTAGCATGAACTTCCGGATTATGTGATACTTTATTCGACATCTGAATGGCAAACATTTTCAATTTTTAATATCAAAGAATAATTAAAACAAAACAATACTTTCAGGAATCATATGTGCATATCTACATATATATATTCATATATTTAAATCTACAAAAATAACACATATGTTACTTTGTATTAATTTCCTAACTTTATTGTTTCAGATTAGGTATTAAAAGAACACTTAAATAGCTTAAACAAGTGGCTCTGATACCACTTTCTGTCACAGCCCCGACCCCATCCTGGGAGCGGGTGCTGCGAACCAGCCAGATGGTATCGGTGTTTATTAATTACGCAGCGGAAGAATTTTTTATCAGGATCGTAGTTATGAAATAATTTCAGAGTTTGTAAAACACCGAACTTTTAATATTAAACAAATGGGCTAAAGCCCGTATTTCATTCAAATGTTTTTATGGGGATAAACCCAATTAAATAAAACATAAGTTTCTTTTTTTTATTCAGGTATTTATAGCCACTCTATTTAAGCCTTCAGTGCTCCATAGCTGGCTTCTACTATCTTTATAGCAAGTTACCTGAAACGTGTTTTGAAAACATTTTATCAGTAATAAATACTGGCGAGTTCATTCCATTTTTATAAAATATATTGTTATACTTTACAGCATCAAGGTTTTTATATTTATTTATATTTACCCAACTCAATCAGTATTTGTCACATGGTGGCAGTTCCAATGTGACAGTGGTCATATCACTCATTTGCTCACTTTCGTCCAATAGTGAATTTATCAAGTAATAGATATAGTATATCTTACTATTATATTGGTCACTAGGCGATTCCTGTGACGGTGGCCAAATCACTGTTGATCATTCTCTCAACTAGTGACTCGGGTCATATTACTGTTGATCATTCTCTCAACAAGTAATTATGGTCATATCACTGTTGATCATTCTTTCAACTAGTGACTCGGGTTAAATTACCGTTGATCATTCTCTCAACTAGTAATTGTGGTCATATCACTGTTGATCATTCTTTCAACTAGTGACTCTGGTCATAACACTGTTGATCATTCTCTCAACTAGTGCCTTTGGCCATGTCACTGTTGATCATTCTCTCAACTAGTGACTCTGGACTTAGTAGTGTCCCGTGACATTACTTTGTCAAATATATTTTCTATGGCACAAAACCAATTAGTCTAGAAAATAAAATATATCATTCTCTAATAAATTAATAGCTATAATTTTATCAAATATAATGTATTAATTAAATAATTGTGA
The DNA here is from genome assembly GCA_030545235.1 of Helianthus tuberosus. Classification (NCBI taxonomy): domain Eukaryota; kingdom Viridiplantae; phylum Streptophyta; class Magnoliopsida; order Asterales; family Asteraceae; genus Helianthus; species Helianthus tuberosus. Next base: position 153,678,354 of record CM060427.1, on the reverse strand, counting down.
TATTATTATATAATATATGGACGTGACTAAGAAATAATCTTAGTATATTAAAAGTAGAATATATTTTATTTGACATATTTTATTTTGATATATATATATATATATTTACTGACTAAACATTAATATAGTAATTTAGGTTTATTAAATATATTTTCTTTAATGTAACTAATATACTTTATTAATGATTAATAAAGCTATATTTTATATATCTATTATTTAGATTTATTTCAATCACACATTGAATTTATTTAATTATTTAATGTAAAATTTATATTAGTTATTGGCCATGGCCAATTTCCCCCGTGATTGTGGTCATGCTACTATTGGCTAACTTTTTGGTCAATAGTAACGAGGGTCAAGTAATGTATAAAACCCCACATACCGGCAACTATTGCAGAATATAAAAACTTAATCACTGTAACTATAACTGATAAACATTTAGGATTTTTGTAAAACATTTTTAAATATAACTGTATCACAAAAAGGTGATAAAAGTGTGAGAAAAGAGGATGGACTCACTTTGTAACTTTAGGGTTCAACTAGAAAGCCTCCTGGTATAATCTTGGGTATAACTCCTGAGCTTTTTAATAAAATATATAATGCACTCGCGTTAAGTATAATACCCCTAATTCAACCTTATCCCTATGTCACGAGACAGAACCCCAACGAACTTAGTCGGGCAGAGCCTTGACATGCGTTATGGGGCTCCAGATCAATCGGAAAGGGTAGCGGTGATCGGGAGTTAAAACACTTAAAACGGGGCAGGGCTTTATTATTATTATAGATGAAAATAATAAAATAAATATTTGAAATCTTGAGAGAAAGAAAAAGTTGGCCAGAGAGAAGCCAGGAAAGAAATGTCAAATTGGCTTCATGTCTTCTACTATTTATAGTGCACTAACTTAGAGGCAAAGCATCATACTACACACGCATACATATGAGTGTACAAAATGAATCCATTTCTTGCTTACAGGTAGTGATGATCTATTTAGTATAAATTTTAATTATTTAATTATTTAATTATTTGATTGAAAGATGGAGGACACGTCCTCTTTTTTTCTTTTAATGTAAATCTTTAATTATTTTTTTTATTAATTTATATATTATAATTAATTCAGCTGCTTCACTTATTTGGCGCTTATAACTTCTAAAATATGACATTTTATAAAGCAATGAATATGTCATTAGAACGAGAATAATCTTATCTACATTTTGAACAAAGTTTCATTAAAAACGGAGTAGATTCAAATATATTGTATTTTTTTAATTTAATTAAACGGTTTCTAGACCCGTCTAGGTACTTCATATTTCTAACAGTCAACTTACCCGTAATCTACCTGCCTAATAATATAAGTTTTTGTACACTTTTATTTTAATAGAAAGGTCACCCATATACAAACCAATTAATTAGTATAACATTCCAACCAACTATATATAAAATAGTTTTTAAAACTATTTGGGTCGAATAATTATATTAGTTAATAGTGGTTAATAAATTTAAACAAACCTATAATTCTTTTATGATAAAAATGAGAATGTTACAATTTCACACATAGTTAACTGAGAAATTTAACAGAGGTTAGGTCAGGGGACCAACCGAGTGCATTTTTGACAACTTTTGGGACCACGCGTGTAATTATTAAACCATTAGGACCAAGTCTGCAATTTTTGCAAACCACAGGGACCAACCAAGCATTTAACTCTAAAATATACAATTGACAATGTTAATGCACCATAAAAATAACAATAAATTAGAACAAAATGTTCATAAAAAATAAAAAATATACAATTGAAAATGTTAATTCACCATAAAAATATAATGAAAATTTGTAGAATGATAATAAAAATAGTATGACGATTCAGTTCATGGTGCGGTCTTGAGGGCACACCCGGTTTTACTCAGCTGTTACCCCAGCGAGTCTCTCGTGTGGGGGCAGTATGGTTTCCGGGGGAAGATCAGCTTGCGCGGGGGCCGGGGCCCGATAGAATATCGCGTCCTCAAGTGCGGGGCTGACGGGAGCCTGTCTTCGACAAACTCCCGGTGACCCCTAGTCATGTACATAGAAAGTCAATCTTCCAAAAAAAAAAAAAGAAAAAAACTTCTGAGATTGGGGTAGAGTATAGAGCCTGCTACATACCTCTAAATTTCTTGAGAGAATAAATTATAATATTAAAAAATTAGGTTTTTGATTTGGGCTAAACAATTTTTTTTTAAAAAGCCCACGTTCCAATAAAGCCCACTTAAAAGATTAATATCACGTGTTCCACTGATTGTTTATCTTCTTCATTCTTACTTTACAAATAATTTCCATCCACCGGACCACTGCCCACCACCGCTCGTCGCCATCTGACCGTCGTTTGCCGGCCGAAAAGTCTTCGAATATCTCTATTTTCTTCTACTCTTAATGCTTTACGCAAGACAATCAGGAGGGTCAACTGTACAAAAAACAAATTCACTAAATACTCCGATAAACTAAAAATTTTGCCGGCCGGAGGGTCAGCTGACCCCCCTGACCCTCCTGTGGTTCCGTCCCTGTTAACGGGTATGCCCGATACCCGACGGGTAATTACCCGACAAATACCCGACGGGTAACGGGTCAGGTATGGGAAAAAGAATTACAAACAAGTACGGACCTGGGATTACAAATACCCGGCCCAAACCCGACCTAGGCTTATTGAAATATTACGAAAATAAATTTTTGACGTCTAGGATCTTAGTATTACAAATTAGACTAAAAAATCGTCCAAAATAGTTTCTTTATTTTCAAGTTATGACTTAAAGAAAACTTGCAAACTGTTGTGACTATTTTTGTTCTAAACGAGAGTTTAAGTACTAATCTTATATGCAACATCAAATAACGATCAATTATCATCATGCTCATGTTATATCATCATTATTACAATAAATTTGAAGTTTTTAGGGTTAGCTCACCCGAATGTTTTCTTGACAGTTTTGAGGATTTGATGATGCTGGTTGTCCTACACGATCTTGGAGTGCCTTCATGGATGATTTTAATGATCAAACATAGTAGGTTAATTAAGTTTAGAGATATGAATTTACAGATTAGATATGTATAACAAGAATTACTGTGCGTTTTGACAGCGCTAAGTCTTGATGCAAAGGTAAGGGCGGTGTAGTGGTTAGGTGAATCCCCACAAAACAAACTAACCCGGGTTCGATTACGTCTCTTTTGTACGGTATAAATTCGATTTACTTTACGTTTGATCCAACCGTAATGCTCATATTGGTTACATTGAGTTAGATAACATACATCACAACACATGTTTCATATGGTTAACACATTACATAACACTTATGTCACACCCCAACCGATGGCGGGAACATCGGGGCATGGCACTGAGCGAAACAGATTGTCCAGAAGTTTCCATAACAATTATCATTACCAATCAATTTAAAATAACATGTCTCATACCATGTCTCAAAAGGTAAACAAATTATTACAGACAAAATCTAGGCAAATAGTCTATTCCGACAACTCAGATTTAAATAGAGCAATTGTTTATCTGCTTCTAGAGACCCTTGATTTAATTTGTACAGACAACTATTTGTTGGCCTCTAGAGCCTTATTCTAGCTTCGATTTCCTACAAGATGTGCATCCTAAGCACCTGTCACATACGTTAAAATAAAATCAATACATATAATGTAAAGGTGAGCATACGAGTTTGATAATAGCATATAGAGTTCGAATTTTGTTTACGCATAACCAGCACGTACACATAGAGAAATGAAGCACGTTAGTTATCGACATAGGTCCATCGATACCAATGACTGCGGGTTGACTGCCTGAGGCAGTTCGCAATACATGATTACCACCGTAATCCATGCAAGTAATTGTCCTTAACAACCCCTGCGAACAGGTGCTGAGTCCAAACTATAGTACTATCGTTGCTAAGGCAGGTAGACAACATTCCATGTGTAAACATAACAAACAAGCATTCATGAGCCACGTATAACATGCATTAACGGTTAGCGTTCAAATAGTATTGAGTAGTGTGTTTATTGTGGTTTGAATATTCGTAACGTAGGTAACACCCAAAAGTGCGTAAAGCAAAAAGGGATCGAGTATACTCACAGCGATGATGGATTTAAGGGAGCGCTTTGCGAGTAAGGTTAGCCTGAATAGTTTGATAGCATAACGATAAGCGACGCGTAAAACGGTGCAAAGTATTAGTGGCTCGGACAGTAGTTCGGTCGGATGGTAATCCGATCGGACGACTTGTTCGTGCGGGTGACAATCCGTGCGGGTGACAATCCGTTCGGATGGTCATCCGGTCGGACAGCTTGTCCGGTCGGATGACTATTCGAGTGGATTGTTTCTTCCTATGAGAAGGAGGTGTTTGTGTATGATGGCTTGACATTTGAAGTTTTCGTTGTAGCATTTTGAAAACATTGAAGTATCTCTATCCTTCAAGTCGGTCGATCGGACGGTCAGTCGTGCGGCTGACAATCCGCTCGGATGGTCATCCGGTCGGACGGCGACTCTAGTGATAAGGTTACTTAGTGGGAACAAATTCAGAGCAGAAGTGTCACTCGGTCGGATGTCCATTCGACCGGGTGCCAACCCTGTTAATGAACATGTTGAAAATTGTTTAAGTCATTAAAGTCCTAGTATCTCATGATCCGAAGAGTAATCCGGTCGGATGGTAATCCGATCGGACGGCAATTCATTCAATACTCAAATTTCAGATAAAGTTGATTAAGTGCGGGACCCAAGGTGTGATCCGTTCGGATGGCAATCCGTTCGGGTGGCTTATCCGCTCGGACAGTAGTCCGGTCGGATAGCACTCCGTCCCGGTTGCTCTGTCCATCTTACCGAGTGACCTGATTGACCAGGAATCACCCTAGTTCGCTCGGACAGTAGTCCGCTCGGACAGTAGTCCGGTCGGATAGCACTTGGTCGTTTTGTTTGTTTGTAGTTTTATCGAGACGTTTTGACATTATGTTAACCAACAGAACCCCATCTTGACCCAAGTGACCTGGAATCACCCTAGTTCGGCCAGTTAACCGGTTCAAGACGGTTGTTCTTGTTTAACCCGAAATCGGTGGTCTCGTGAGGAGAATCCAGATCTTGGACTAGCATAACACTAAGAATGAGTAGGAGACTAGAACAAGATCCGATTCTATCGGTTTTGAGTGCATGGAGTGTAAAAGAGTTGAAAGAAAGTTAAAATCCATCTTTCAATCCTTTTTCACCGTGAAAGTGTTTAGATCTATGAAAGATCTTTGTGTATTCGTGTGGAAATCGGTTAGATCTAAGTTGTTCTTGGTGGATTGAAGCCAAAACATGAAGTTCTTCAAGAACTCATGATGATGTCATCCTAGAACACCTCAAATCTAGTGATTTCACGGTTAAAAGTTAAGATTCAAAAGATAGGAAGGTGTAGGAGTGCGTGTAGATCAAGAAAGTACAAGATTTAGGGTGAGATCTTACCGGAATCGAGAGAAATCGAAGAAAAGGTGAGGAGCACGAGCTGGTCGGTCAGAGAGTTTCCAAAAGTAGAGAGTTTCCAAAAGTAAAAAGTTTGAGAGTGACATGGGTATTTATAGGATTCCAAAAGGGGAAAGTGTGGGTCGGTCGGATAGCATCTTGGCACCACGACCAAGTGGCAGCCCGGTCGGATGGCTATCCGGCCGGATGGCACTTGGTTCGTGTGTTCGACGCGACGATTTTTTTTGCTGATTCGATTTCGATTGCGAGCGATGCGAATACGATGGAGTTTCCTATTCAAATTACTTTTAATCCCAACAATTCATATCTAGCGCTGTCTCTTCTCCACTAATTATCATACCATTTCGATTGTGATTCGAGTTTGATTGCATTTCGAGTTTCGATTGCGTTTCGATTGATTACCACACATAACATAAATGAACATGCACAAGTAACACCTAAGGCACACACACACGTATAACAATAACTAAAATGCGTAGTTCGAGTTGCGATTCGATGTCGATTTGGTTAGCATAGTTTGATTATCGTTTCGTTAACTTTATCGCATTGTTACTTCCTACAGTTCACAGTCGTAAGTCGATTAGATGGCGATTAAAATACGTCGATTATTGTAATTATTGACACTTACTCCACATAATACAACTAAAATAAACACACAAAAGAAATTCACTACAAGTCAAGTTGCGCGAAATCGGTCGTTGACTTTGACCTTGACTTTGACTTTGACTCCGAAAACACGGGGTGTTACAACTTAGACAAATCCATTCGATGTTTGCAACTGTCCCGCGGATCATATTACTAGTAATATCTTAAAAGGCAAAGTCAGTATGTCAAAGAAAGTTCTTTATTACAAGTGAGAAAACATAAGGTGCAAGCAAATTATACAAGGTTTTTAGAATCAAGTTTTATACATATACCATATAAGTTAGAAACTTAAACAAGATGTGCGCTAGCCAGTTGGTCCGTGCCTTTCCTCCCCACCCGCTAGACGTTAAAATCCTGTCACCCCCTGACGATGCGTTTCATCTACTAACGTCAATTGAATTTTTTCAACATATCCTTTTTCTTTCATTCTTTCTTCCTTTTTAGAAAACGCTGATCTATTTCATCGTTTAACTTCTTTTGTTTATTTGAAGTCTTGAAAGTAAATATTTTCAGTGATTCAACGAGACGCAATACAAATACGCAGTCACAAATAAGTTTTGAAGTTTAGCTTAGTACGCAAATACACAGCATCTCGCAGTCACAAATACCAATTTTACCTGTTGATGAAATCCAAAGTAATATGTTTAAATACAAAATTTGGTTAAGCAAAATTTGGTGGAATAAAACTACCCAACCACCAATGGGGTGGTGCCGTGGTGGTCCATTGCCAAAGGCAAAACCTTTAAACATCTTAGGAGGGAGAGGTCTTGGGTTCAAGTCTTATAGACCACAGGATTTAAAAGAAATTTACGGTTCAAAAAAAATAAAATTACCCAATCAACCTGGAGCCTGGAGGGCTGGTGGCTAATGAACATGTGAGCCAAAAGGCCCAGAATCATGAATTACCAAACGTGGGCCAAAAAGAGACCTGGGCCGGGAAGCCTAGCCCATCTAGCTGAAACTGTGAAAAATACAAAAGAAACATATGTTACACTCGTTCTTTTCCTCCACTCATATCTTATCAACATTTATCCATATGCATGTGAATACAAGACAATATGCGGATGACTTACACTCGTTCTTTTCCTCCACTCATATCTTATCAACATTTATCCGATTAGTGACCATAAAACAACGTTCTTTCTCTCCACTCATCATATCTCATCTTCATTCCTCTCATACAAACCAACTACTTACTCTCATTCCCAGCTTACTACTGTTAACAATGGCTGATGCTGCTACTTCTGCACTTGTCAAACTCATTTTTGAGAAGCTCGCTGATGAAGTCTTCAAGGAGTATGCTCGCGCTCAGGGCATTCACTCCGAGCTCGAGAAACTGGGGGAAGAACTGTCCCTGATCCAAGCTCTTCTTCATGATGCTTCTGAAAAGGAAGTAACTCAAAAATCTGTTGGACTATGGCTGAATCGTCTCCAGCATCTGGCTTACGATATCGAAGACGTACTTGATGATGTGGCTACGGAAGCCATGCGTCGTGAGCTGACCCAGGAATCAGGAGCAAGCACAAGCAAGGTAAAAAAACTGATTGTCCCAACTTGCTGCACAAATTTCTCACTAAGTCATAGGTTGTCTCCCAAGATAGATAGTATTACCAACAAGTTACAACGTCTATATAAAGAAAAAGGTGAGCTAGGTTTGACTGTGAAAGATGGAAAACAGAAAGATCCTAATAGAGGAAACGAAACCTCTTTGCCAGAACCTAATATTTTTGGACGAGTTGCTGAGAAAGATGAATTGCTGAAGAAGTTGTTAGGGGATGATGGGTCATCTAAGGAAAACTTTAGCATAGTACCCATAGTTGGTATGGGTGGGGTTGGGAAGACCACACTAGCTAGACTTTTGTATAATGACACAAAGGTGGAGGCTCACTTTGAACTCCGGGCATGGGTTTGTGTCTGATGATTTTGATCTCTTTAAGATAAGCAAAATAATATTTCAAGCCGTGTCAGGAGATTACAACAAGCCATTTGAAGATTTAAATCAAATTCAAATTGCTCTTAAAGAGAAACTTAAAGACAAACAGTTTCTAATAGTAGTTGATGATGTGTGGACTGAAAGCAAAGAGAAATGGGAAAAGTTTGTGCTCCCATTTCATTCGGGGGCTCTTGGAAGTAGGATAATCATGACAACTCGCAAGAAGGAACTACTTGAGAAGCTAGATTTTGGTGATGTACATGTAGACCTTCTGGAGAGTTTGTCATTTGAAGATGCTTTGTCTTTATTTGCTTTCCATGCATTGGGTGTGAATAGCGTTGATTCATCATACCCAACACTTAGGGAAAAATGTGAAGGCATTGTGAACAAGTGTGGTACTTTGCCTTTGGCTTTAAAAGCAATTGGAAGTCTGCTTTGGAAAAAACCAGAAGAGATATGGGATGACGTGTTAGAGAGTAAAATATGGGATCTAAAATATGTTGGTGATCTTTCGGCAGATTGGAAGGCGATTTTTCCAGTCCTTATGTTAAGCTACCATGATCTTCCTTCAAACTTGAAGAGGTTGTTTGCATATTGCTCCTTGTTCCCTAAGGACTTCTTGTTTAACAAAGAGGAGTTAGTCTTATTGTGGATGGCGGAAGGGTTTATAAACGAATCAAATGCAAACAGGTCACTAGAATACTTTGGCCAAAAGTATTTTGAACCACTGGTATCAAGGTCCTTTTTTCAGCAAGCACCTAATGACACATCTTTATATGTGATGCACGACCTGATGAATGATTTGGCCACATTTGTTGCTGAAGATTTTTTTTTAAGGTTTGAGAATCATACCGAGCCGGGGAAGGAAGCTTTGAAAAAGTACCGTCATATGTCATTTGTTGGTGAGAAATATGAAGCTTACCAGAAGTTTGAGCCATTTAAAAGGGCAAGAAGTCTAAGAACATTGTTGGGAGTATCTATGGATCAAAATCCTACAAGGTACTTTTCCAGTAAGATTCTGGTTGACTTACTTCCTCAGTTACCACTCTTAAGATACGTGAGGTACCGGATTTCATTGGTAGTTTGAAGCACTTGAGATATCTTAACTTATCTCGAACTGACATCAAAGAGTTACCAGAGAACATTGGTAATCTTTTTAATCTACAAACGCTGATCATTTTTAAGTGTTGGAGTTTGACTAAGTTGCCTAAAAGCTTCTCAAAGCTCAAAAAGTTGCAGCATTTTGACTTTAGGGGTACTTCGGATCGTATAAAGTTGCCTTTGGGGATTGGTGAGCTGAAAAGCCTACAAACTCTCACCAAGATTGTCATTGGAGGAGATGGTGGGTTTGCTATAACGGAGCTTAAGGGATTAAATAATCTCGGTGGGGAACTTTCCATTGAAGGGTTGTGCAAAGTGCAAAGCGCAGTGGATGCACATGAGGCAAAATTATCTCTAAAAAGGCTTACTAAGTTAAAGCTGAATTGGGGGGAGGGTTCTCAACATGGAATGCCTCAAAAGGAGGTTCTCGAAGAGCTGAAACCTGCTAGTGAATGGTTGAAAGAACTTTCTATTGATTCATATTCGGGAATAGAGTTTCCGAAATGGGTTGGGCATCCTTCTTTTCATCGGTTGGTTGATGTGTCAATAAGTGACTGTAAAAACTGTACATCTCTACCACCACTTGGGCAACTACCTTCACTTAAGGAGTTGTATATAAGTAGCATGCCTAATGTTAAATTCATAGGTTCGGAGTTAACTGGGACCAACCAACTAACTGTTGCTGCCTTCCCTTCACTTGAAATCCTAAGGTTTGAAAGTATCAGTGGGTGGGAGGGATGGTCAACCAATAGCGAGGTTTTAGTGTTTCCATCCCTTACAGAACTTCATATAGAAAGTTGTCCCAGTATGAATGAATTCTCACCTGGAAAACTACCTAAACTAAAAATTTTACAGTTTAAAGATATGTTGGGATGGAAGACATGGTCTACCAAGGATGCAGTTTTTCCTTGCCTTCGTGAGCTTTATATAAACAATTGTCCCCAATTGGTTGATGTCTCAGCTGAAGCACTACCTTCGCTAAGGGTTTTAGAAATTGCTAAATGTGGCGATGGTGTGTTAAGAAGTCTGGTTCGGGCAGCTTCATCAATTACTAAGTTGAAAATGAGTTCTATTTCAGGGCTTACTTATGAGGTGTGGAGAGGTGTTATAGAGCGTATTGTGGCAGTTGAAGAAGTAAGTATTGAGAAGTGTGATGAAATAAGATTCTTGTGGGAATCAGAAGAAGAGGCGAGTAAGGTTCTTGTGAATATAAAGAAACTGGAAGTATACAAATGTTCAAATTTGGTGAGTTTAGGAGAGAAAGAAGAAAAGGATAATTTTGGGAGCAACCTCCTGTCTTCTCTTAGGAATTTATGGGTAAGCAACTGTGAAAACATGGAGCGTTGCTGTTGTCCAAACAACATTGAAAGTTTGGATATTGGTTATTGTAGTTCACTTACACATGTCTCCTTCCCAACAGCAGCAACAGGAGTACGAGGGCAGAAACTCAAGTCACTTGATATATCTGGTTGTGAGAAACTAATGGAAAAGACTAGCAGTGCAAGCACGTCCATGCTTGAAAGCATAAATATAAGGGACTGGACCAATTTGAAATCAATCATGCAATTGGGTAACTTCATTTACCTCACTGAGTTGTATCTATACAATTGCCCAAGTCTTGAGTCATTTCCTGACATCCAACTTCCCGTTCTCACTCGTTTGACGATACAAGAATGTAACAGCATGGAGTCATTGTCTGCCCTTCAAATGAAGAATCTCAGCTCATTAAAAGCTTTGACAATCAGAAGATGTACAGGTATTGATGCTTCCTGTCATGGTGGGGTTTGGCCCCCCAATTTGTGTTCCCTTCGTATAGGGGGGTTGAAGAAGCCCATGTCAGAGTGGGGCCCTCAGAATTTCCCATCTTCCCTTGTTGACCTATCTTTATATGATGAACCTGATGTGAGGAATTTTAGACAATTATCCCACCTCTTCCCCTCTTCTCTTACTAAACTTTCGATATTCAATTTTGAGAAACTGGAATCACTTTCAATGGGACTCCAACCCCTCGACTCCCTCCAACATCTCTCCATTCTGGAGTGCCCAAAGATGAAACTACTGCCAAAACACCTCACCTCCCTCGAACATCTCACCATTTGGAACTGCCCAAAGATGAAAAATCTGCCAAAACAACTCATGCCTTCACTATTGAGTTTGACAATATATGGATGCCCAGATCTGAGGAAAAGGTGTGAAGGAAGAGGATCCCACTACTATCCCCTCATCTCTCATATCCCCAAAATCGACATTTACCCAGGTATTTTTTTATCATATAACCTTCGATTCCTTGTGGTTTTTTCATATGTGTAAATTATATATTTATTTTTGATTTCATTTAAACAACAAATTTTACATACAGTCTAAAGACAATTAAGTAAATTATTCAGAAATATGAGATTTATTAAGATCTTTGTGACTCATATTTTTCCTTTCTAGATTGAATTGAAAGAGGTTAGAAGAAACCGAAGATGCAAGTTTGTTTAGAGAATGGAAGAGGAACAAGAAAAAGCTTCTGGAACGATGGTTTGTTTTTTTGTTTTAACCATTATTTTGCTATGCTCATGACAGTTGCCAACAAATAACTTTTTTACTTTCTTTGCAAGTTTTACTCAGTTAACAATATTTTCTTTGGATATATAAAAATTTATGTGATTTTCTGAACCCGGAGGTAGATGATAATGTAAATTATTTAGAAATTATGAGATAAAATAAGATCTTTATGACACATATTTTTTCTTTTCTGTATTGAATTGAAAGAGGTTAGAAGATTAAATAAATTTATAAGCAATATTCAGTTGTGAAGCAATTTAACCCCCTCAAAAGGAGGTATGTTGTTTTTTTTTTTTTTTTTTTTTTTTTTCTAAGTGAACTTGAGAAGGGCAGACCTCTAATGCAACTTCCAGAAGCCCAAACAATAAATCTTACAAATCACAATCCCTTGTGGTTGAACCACCCTTTTGATGCCTACAAGTTGTTTGATGAAACGCCTTTCAGTATGAATTCGTATAATTTGGGGATTCATCAGTTGGTTGATGTCTCTTTTACGTAACTGTAGAAATAGTACATTGCCTTCCCTTCCCTTCACTTTAAACTAAAGATGTGTCTGGGGAGGGAGGAATGGTCAACCATTAACCAGGTTTTAGATGCAGTGTTTACGTGCCTTTCGAGAGCTTCATATACAAAATTGTCATAACTTGGTTGACATCTTACTTGACACAATGACTTTACTAAGGGTTCTAGAGATGTGTGGATGTGGTGATGGTGTTGTGAGAGAGTTGATTCGGGAACTAGTCAAACGTATTATTATAATGAATTAATATTGAAGGGTCAAACTATAGCAACTTAAATAGAAACCGTTCAAACATGCCAAGATATATTGCATTAAAATTAAACAAGTCAAAGTATAGCCGTTTAGAATAAAGCATGTCAAAATACAGAAATTTTAAATAAACGGGTCAAAATATAGCAATCTAAAACACAACCGGTCAGAGTGCCTTAATATAGTGAATTGATATTAATTTTTCCAAAGATAGCAATTTGAGGTGTTGAGCTTAAACATCGTTGCTGCAAGTTGGTGCTCTGGTCTGTATTCAACCATTGGTACACGAGAATACCCTGATGTTTTATTCATCCATATAGTCATTGAGCTAAAAACATCATTGCTGCAGTTTGCTAAAGTTAACTTTTATTTTGTTTATCAACCATTGGTCTATGAAATTAGCAACCATTTTATAAACATTTACATAAAATTAATCAAACAACAAAAGTATCATGAAATATTTATTAGATAACCGTAGCATATTACAAAGAGTCATAAGAACACTTACATAGCCTCCTGCTTGAAAGGCTATACTGCTGTAGTTTCAGATTTGGATGACGTCATCTCAACAAACAATCATCAGAAGAAGGCTCGAAGCATGCCTGATGATTTCTCTTAATAGTAAACAGGTCAAAATTTAGCAATTTGAAATGAAATGGGTCATAGGGTGGATGAGGTGTTTAGCTAAAATATTTGTTGCAAGTTGGTGCGTGCTTTGATATGTAGAGGTCGGTTATCATACAAATGCCCTTATCGTACATTACGTACGCTACAATCTCAGCCGTCCGATCATCTTCCCGCATTGAATTCGCATGTTTTTTTTGTACCACATGCGAAATTGTTACAAAAAAACAACATGCTATTTCATCAAAATTATCACATGCGAAATTGGTACAAAAAACAACATGCGAATTCATCAAAAATTATCACATGCGAAATTGTTATAAAAAAAACAACATGCTATTTCATCAAAATTACCACATGCGAAATTGGTACAAAAAAACAACATGCGAATTCATCAAAAATTATCACATGTGAAATTGTTATAAAAAAACAACATGCGATTTTAAAATGCGGGAAGATGATCTGACGGCTGAGATTGAAGCGTACGTAATGTACGATAAGCAATATTGTACAGTACTCTTTACCTTGATATGTATTCAACCATTCGTATACATGATTGATCCCAATTTAGTTTGTGTAGCATGGAACATATTTATTATCTTCACTTTTCTAAACACAGTCATGTGATATTAAGTTATAGCAGTAGATAACAGCTAGTACATTACTCTGCAGCCATGAATTAAACAGATCAAATATCTGTATAAACAAACATCCTGAACATAAATATCCACTGCCATCATTGGGTCTGTAATTCTGAATTGTTAGTGAAAATGAAAATGCCAGTTTGTTCAGAGAGTGGAAGAGGCTCTCCAGGAAAAAAGAAAGAGCTTCTGGAATCCATGGTTTGTTTCTTTAACATTATTTTGCTATGCTCATGATAGTTTTAAAAAAAAAAAGTTTTTTTTTTTTAATCTTAAAAAGTCAACTTTTTTACTTTCTTTGCAGGTTTTACTCTGTTAACAACTTTTTCTATGGATATATCAAAAATTTATGTGATTTTCTGACCCGGAGGAAGACAACAATATTCAAGGATGGAGAAATCATGGTTTTGTGAAGCTCATGTTTTTACAGATTAAACAGTTGACTTTTTAGTTGTAGGTCAACTCACAAAAATAAAGTAAGTTTTAATCTCTTTTCATTCTGTTGTAGATGACGTCTGGGTTGTTTTTTCCCTTTAGATCAATCTGTTTTGGTTATGCCGGTCTAATCCGGTTCTCAGCCGAGACCGAGAAAACTTATAAGTATAAACCGAAGCCTGGCAACAATGCTTATTTTTATCTGTTTATGGAAGAACACTTGGTTCCATCAAAATAATATTAATAATTGACAAAACATATTGTACATGTTGTGAAATACTTAAATCTATGTTTATATAACTATGTCTGTATTTATAAAAATTATGAAACTGAGTTAACAGTTATAGCTACAAGGTAGACTCATCATGATAAAATTCTGATAAATATCTATCTTGAGTCATGTTGGAATTATTAGTTTATAAAATTAATTGAATGCGTATTGGAAAGAAGTAAAGGAGATGAGGATAGTGATGTAGGATTACATGAGAAAATCATGAATTTAATTAAAATAGTTGGTTACACCCGCGCTCAGCGGCGGGGCGACCCAATTTTTAATGGAAACGTAGACGCAATGGTAAAAATAACGTTAATGGCAGGAATTTTTCTAGAATTTTGGGTTTTGACTTTTGAAGTTAACCATGTTACCTTCTGAGTTCATGAAGGTCTTGTTTTAATCAATAGTATGCATTAAACTTGGTAGTCATACAATGACATCTCTTGTTGCTTTGACTGCTTCATATTAATGTTGGACTTAGAAGTTACACAGTTTGACTTAAAAAGTCAAATTGTTCAGTGCTTTTTTATTGCAATTGCAGAATTAACTTGAATTAAAACAAAACTTAAAGGCAACCCTGTTCTTATTAGTTAACTTGAATTTTATGACAAAACTTAACTCTGTTCTTATCCAAAAGTTATTGTAAATTTCATGATATATTATCAACTTTGGGTGCAGGTCCATAATATGTTTGACCTAAAAAAAAAGTCAACCCTAGTTGTATGTGTTAATTTTTTTTATCAATAACTCGAGTGTAATATTGCCTATTAGCAGCAATAAACTTGTTAAAAAGAAACGGGTCAAACATGCACAATATAGTGATTTATTATTAAAGCATCATTGCTGGAAGTTGGTGCTATGATATATATTCAACCATCATGTACACACAAATACCTTGATATGTTATTCAACCATATAGTGAATTAATGTATCCAACCATTGAGCTAAAAACATCATTGCTGCAGTTTGCTAAAGTTGACTTTTATTTTGTTTATCAACTATTGGTCTATGAAATTAGCAGCCATTTCATGAACATTTACATAAAATTAATCAAAACAACAATAGTATCATGAAACTTTTATTAGATAACCGTAACATATTACAAAGAGTTACAAGAATACCTACATATCCTTCCTGATTGAAAGGCTATACTGCTGCAATTTCAAGCTCAACAAGAAAAAGGGCCATGATGCACACAATCTATCTTCTGCAGCACCATTTTGAACTCTTGCAGCCTTGTATTATATCTCAGGGTGACATAGACATAACTGATAACAAAAAACAACAAATCATTACATGTACTCCATGAGTGTTGTGTGGTGGATGGAGAGCAGAAGATCACAGAGACCTCAATTGGCTGGCTACTATGTGTTACGTTTGGAACATTCCGGATGGTTGGGATAGTTTAATAAGAGCATGGAAGCTACTGCAAGGTCATGGGAAATTATTAGACTTCTGCCTGGCTATGTGGCAATGGAGAGTCGGATTAATATTATTTGCATAGATGGTATCCCCCTCCACGTTAATCTTCCCAGGTTTTACAGGAAAAGTCTGGTACATCACATAGCACAACAAAAGCCACAATCAAAAACATAATTCTGTATGAAGAAATTGATAAGTGAAGTTGTTTTTTTTTTTTGTTCAGAAAGTGGAAGAGACTCTTCAGGAACAAGAAAGAGCTTCTGGAACCCTGGTTTGTTTGTTTGTTTGTTTGTTTTTTTGAAGAGGTTATTTTGCTATGCTCATGACAATTGAAAAAAAATATGTTTTTTGGTCTTAAAAAGTCAAACTTTTTTACTTTCTTTGCAGGTTTTACTTTGTTAACAATATTTTCAATGGATATGTCAAAAGCATGATATCCGGACCCCAGAGGTAGATGACATATATTCAAAGATGGAGAATGCAAGGTTTTGTGAAACTCTGATTTTTACAGATTCAACATTTGACTTTTTAAGTCGTAGGTCAACTCACAAAATAGAGTAAGTTAGAATTAATTGTTTGTAAAATTAATTGATTTGTGTTGGGAAGAACTAAAGGAGATAAGGATTGTGATGTAGGATCACATGATAGTTGAATTAGTTTTAATACTAAGACTGTTAATAATTTCGATGCAGGAAACCAAATATTGAATATTGAAAGAATAGTTGCTGAAGTTAACTTGGGAGCTAGAAACAGAAATACAAGATGGACCTGATCAAAACATAAAAAGGTTTTGACTCAACTGGGCTGTAGCTACGTTTAATTCGGTTGCAGAAGAGGAACTTGGGTTATTATTGGGTTATAGCCCGGTCATCGAAACGGTTCGAAACCGGGTTTTGCATGAACGGGTCAAAAGGGTTGTTGAAGAAGCGGTCTTGGTTCACCGGAAAAGGAGTTGAACGTGTGAAAGTTAGCAACTTGTGAACGTTGAAATACTATTTTATCGGATCGTGGAAGAGTGGCAGATATCAAGCATGTGTGATTTTGTTTTTCTATAAATAATGTAGTTGTAGTAGTTTGTTTTGTACACACTCATTTTTATTAAGACAGAACGTAGTGGGGCGCTATGCCCCAAGATGGCGCCGGAAAACGCCCCCAAACACCGAAACGAGGGGCGGTATAAATGAAAAAATGAGGTGGGGCGCGAGTATTATAGCGGCGGTATTGGGGTTGGTTTTCAAACTTTAACCAATCAAATTTAAGCGAGGTTTTTTATAATTAATTAACAAAATTGAAAATTAATAATTAGGTAATGATGGGTAGGGGCTTTATGACTACGGGCTCTAGTGATATAACGCCCCATAAAGCCCCCGTGTGACGTGGCACGACACGTGTCGCATAACGCCCCACAAGGGGCTTTATGACTACGGATGGCCTAAGAAAGTTTGCAAGCAGAGAACCTTTGTGGCACAGTACCCGGGGCAGTCAAAAAATGAATTCTTATGATTATTGTTTGGTTTTGTTAATTGACTGATGAATTATTGTTGAATCTCTTGATGATGCCATCCCACCCTAGATATACTCTATATGTGTAATTGATGTCCGATTGGTTCAGTTTGCTATTATTCATGCCTAAAGTTAATCAATCAAACAATATGTAGTAACATCTCGACATATTATTAAAGATGGGCTGAATTGATTAGTACAACAAGAAAGTTGATTTTGGGTGTTACTGGGTTAGTGTGAACTACCCTTTCGAAGCCTGCAAGGTGTTTGATGTTTGTGTAATTTGGAGATTTTTGCTTTAGTTGTGTTCTAAACGCTATAATGAATATAAATACACTTGATGGAATATGTATATACATGTATGATTATGGTTAAAAGTCCTTGTTGAGTAAATGAATTAAAATCATTTAGAAAGAAAGAACTTGGGAAAAGGGGTTCATAACGGGCCAAATGAGAGAATGTAATGTTATCTATGTTATGTGGTATGAACGAATAGAGAAGTAAAGATAACACAGTTGAAAGGCAATATCGACTCTTATGTAAACATTGAGATTTTTAATTGACCTGTTTGTGTGTTGAATGCTTAACAACGAGTATGTACCCCTGAATCCCAAAGAAGGCAGCTTTTCATGGATGGAAATAGTATGGTTTATTGGTTTTGTAAAGCTTAGATTTTTACAGATTCAACAGTTTGACTTTCTAAGTCACGGGTCAACTGACAAAAGTAAAATAAGTTGGTCTGTATTCATTCGGTTGTAGATGAGGCCTGAGGCGTTTTCCAATTTAGTCAAAGTAAACAGATCCATACCCGTTTAATAACAATTAATCAGCCTGTATTTATGTGTGATATTAAACAGGGCTGAGTTTTAAGAAACTGTTTGGATATACGCACAGATTGTGATCTACTGTTATGCATTGTATGATATTGATAATGCATTGTTTCAAATGATATAAGCCTTTAACTTTTTTGATTATGTATGAGAGGAACTATGAAGACATAACATCAATGAAGTTAATACCAAGGCTAAATAAATTGTGATCACATGATATGTATATAATATTAGATTTCTATGGTCAAGTTAACTGTTCAATTTCTACACTTATTGCAGAATATCAAATGTCCTAAACACACAAATTAGTGAGTTGAACTTACAAATTTCCAGTTATTTCAAAACCCTACCCGTTAAACCCGTTTGTTGTTTCTGATACAAAAAGAAATGAGTTTTTTATTTTATTTTATTTATTTTTAATTTTTTTTGTGTTTCAGTTTGTTAACTAATCTTTTAAATGAGTTAACAAAAATTTAGCAATTTAAAGTGAAACGGGTCATGGGTTGGTTGAGATGTTGAGCTAAAAGTCTTTGCTGCAAGCTGGTGCTCTGATATGTATTCAACCATCGGTACACGCCTACAAAAAAAAAAAAAAAAAAAAAAAAAAAAAAAAAAAAAACCCTGATAATGTATTGAACCATTGAACTAAAATTATCATTGCTATAGTTTCCTAATGTTGACTTTTACTTTTGCTTATCAGCCATTGGTCTGTGAAATCAGAAACAATTTCATGAATATTTACATAAAATTAATCAAAACCAGAATATCATGACTTTTTTTTATTAGATAACAATATCATAACACGGAGTCACAAAAACGATTACCAGAAAATGAGCTACACTAAACAATAAACTTTGACCACTTCATTCCAACCCCTTATTCTCCAACGTACGAGTTATTTCATTCATCGTCTCCTCTTTGAATAGCCATTCTGCTGCATTTTCGAGCTCAATAAAAAAAAAAAAAGATGATGATGCACAATTTATCTTCTGCAGCACCATTTTAAACTCTTGCAGCCTAGTTTCTCACTGTTGGCATTCATCTCAATAAGTTGGTGCTTGTTGAAAGAGTTAAAACATCGGAGAAGCTATAACTGAAGAACAAAATCAAACACCACCAACGAGTATCCACTTTATTTTTCCAACAGTTTCTCACTGTTGGCATTCATCTCAATAAGTTGGTGCTTGTTGAAAAAGTTACAACACCATAGAAGCTATCCACTTTATTGATGGAAAACAGGAACAATTACAAAGACACAAAACGAAACTGAATACCAATGAGAATGGCCAGAACAAGATAATGAGAATTATGTTACCTCCATGTAAACTAATGATACCCCCAAACCACTAATCTGTTGCTAACTAACGATTAACAACTTATTTTTAATGTTAGCATGTAACCATCAACTCCTTGACACAACTGTATACAACTTAAGAAAAGTTGACTAACATATTGACTTGACTTCCACTTTACAAATAACAGTGTTCATGCATGGCCAGCAAATTGTGTATGTAATTACAAGATAAATATATAAACAATATTCAGTTGTGAAGCAATTTAACCCCCTCAAAAGGAGGTATTTTTTTTTTCTAAGTGAACTTGAAAAGGGCAGACCTCTAATGCAAGTTCCAGAAGCCCAAACAATAAATCTTACAAATCACAATCCCTTGTGGCTGAACCACCCTTTTGATGCCTACAAGTTGTTTGATGAAACGCCTTTAAGTGTGAATTCGTATAATTTGGGGATTCATCAGTTGGTTGATGTCTCTTTTACGTAACCGTAGAAATAGTACATTGCCTTCCCTTCACTTAAGTTTTAAAGATATGTCGGGGTGGGAGGAATGGTCAACCATTAACCAGGTTTTAGATGCAGTGTTTCCATGCCTTTGAGAGCTTCATATAAAAAAATGTCCTAACTTGGTTGACATCTCACTTGACACAATGACTTTACTAAGGGTTCTAGAGATGTGTGGATGTGGTGATGGTGTTGTGAGAGAGTTGGTTCGGGAACTAGTCAAACGTGTTATTATAATGAATTAATATTGAAGGGTCAAACTATAGCAACTTAAATAGAAACCGTTCAAACATGCCAAGATATATATTGCATTAAAATTAAACAAGTCAAAGTATAGCCATTTAGAATAAAGCGTGTCAAAATATAGAAATTTTAAATAAACGGGTCAAAATATAGCAGTCTAAAACACAACCGGTCAGACGTACCTTAATATAGTGAATTAATTCCAAAGATAACATCATTGCTGCAAGTTGGTGCTCTTGTCTGTATTCGACCATTGGTACACAAGAATACCCTCAGTTTGCTAAAGTTGACTTTTATTTTTTTTATCAAACATTGGTCTGTGAAATTAGCAACCAATTCGATCATGTAACTTTTACTAGATAACCATAACATATTACAAAGAGTCACATGAACACTTACATAGCCTCCTCATTGAATGGCTATACTGCTGCAACTTCTAGCTCAACAAGAAAACGGACCATGATGCACAATCTATCTTCTGCATCATCATTTAAAACTCTTGCAGCCTAGTATTATATCTCAGATTGACATAGACATAACACAAAACAACAAATAACAACAAATGGGGGTGTTTATTCTTGGTTTAAGACGAAAACACCCTTAAAATATTCTCAGTGTTGCTTCTAGTAGTAAGACCTCCCCTAAATTTAGCACTATGGGAGTTTATTATGTTATATCATGCATTGGTTATGCATTAGATAAGTCCGGCCAATACATCACAAGTCGTTTACATGCAACTTAATGCATATTCTCTGTGAAAAAATATATGAACATTTTCCATCTTAGTTTCAATAACACTATGGTGATTTTGATTGAGGAGTAGCTCAAAGCTTTCAGTTCTTGTCAGCATTAAAAGAATCTCGGATTTTGACTCTTGAAGTCAATCATGTTACCTTCACGAGCTCATGAAAATGGTTAAAAGGTCATGTAGTAATCTTTAGTCATACAATGATATCCTGTATAATTTAACTGCTTCATATTAATGCTGGACTCAAAAGTAGACAGTTTACTTAAAAGTCAAACTGTTCATGAATTCTGCGGTCGGTCTAGTGGTTCTTCATTTTAGAATCAATATGACATCCATAATAAACAAATTTTCATATCGATAGTATTTGCTAGTGTTAAAAGTATCATGTATGTTAAATATTATACTTATACTAATACACTCATACTAATACACTTTTATTGTTTTATTGTTGTGTTCATGTAATGCACGTCTGGACATTTGGGCTGTTGACTCGAAGTGTTGGCTGTTGTCTCGAAGTGGGCTTGCTGTTGTCTCGAAGTGGGCTTGCTGTTGACTCGAAGTGGGCTTATGACTTTTGGGCTTGTAGCTGTTGTTGACTGAAGAGTGGGCTTCTTGCACAGTTGATATACATGAAGATAAGATAACAAAATCTCATCAAACGGTTGTTATGAGATAAAGTGTCTGATCGTGTGGTTTATGTTTGTTCGGGTTACGTCCGGGTTATCCGGGTTCAAGCACAATATAAAATGAACTCATCATAGTGATGAGTTCATAATTGCAACATTAGACCGTGGGGTATGGTGGTGCTTGGGTTGGGGGCATGAGTTGACACGTGGAGTTCGAGCCCCCCCACCGGCGAGTGACGTGTCCGTGGGGTATGGCGGGGCTTGGGCTGGGGCGTGGCTTAGCAATTTATTAAAAAAACAAAATTTACAAAAAAATAAAAAAATACACATGGCCACCAAGCGAATAGGAGCCCGCCACATAGGACCACTAGCCCGCCCCACGCCCGGCTTAAAACTCCCGCCCCAAGGGGCCACGCCCAAACCCACGCCCCAACCCAAGCCCCATACCCCATAGTCTTATCCTCAGATACATTCTCTCTCTTAGGGTTTTCTCTTTGTTCTTGTTAGTTGATTAGTTCTTGTGTTGAGATCTAATCGGTGATTAACAGTTCTAGTTTGAGAGTATAACAGATCATCGTGTTGAAGATCTGTGTGTAAGAAGAGTGTGAGATATTCCTGTTGTATTGTTGTTTTCTGTTCGTTTCTTTGAAAGTAATAAAGTTGTTCAGTTGATACATGTCCTGTTTTGACAGTTAGAGTTAAATGTTTTTTCTTTTAATAATCCTTTGGACATTTAATGATTCTGTGACAATTTTGAACTAGCCAAGTACTCTGTTTGACCTAAGAGTCAATTGTTGGATTGTTGACTGTTAGACAATATATATATTTAGGACTAATTATTTTACCCTAGTATTCTTGTGGTACCTAAGTGTAACATTTCTTTTTATATATTTCCCTATGTAAGCTCTCACAAGGCAATCTCAATAAACATCTTTTCTGTTTTACGTTTCTACTTGGTATCAGAGCCAAGAGAAACTAAAACCCTAAACTGCCGACAAAACCAAAAACACCTATCGCAGCCTTCTTTTTCATCCTTTTTTTTCTGTCGTAACCCTAATCAGACTCAACCAATCTGATCAGCTATCAAAATCGCTGCTACAACACTCTGATGGCGATGATTACTCCCTTCTCAACTGCAGAGAAAACAACCCATAATTCTCATAAGTTTGCCTTTACTCTTTCACCCACCAACTATGGGTTTTGGAAAGCGATGATCGAACCGTTTCTTGTTACTAATCATCTTTTTGGTTATATTGATGGCACAATAAAATGCCCCCCACCCAAAACTGCTGCTACAACGGATACCGTTTCAGTCGACAATCCGAGCCATCTTCATTGGATTGCTAACGATGCTCATGTTAGAATGATTATTATCTCCACGATTTCAGAGATTATGACTTCATGCACAGGACTACAACTGCAGCCCCACAGGCCTTCACCGCAGTCACGGCGGCTGATCCACTATTAAAGCCGAATGTTCTGCAACAATCGCAACTTCAAACTCTGCAACAATTAGCTACCAATCTCGGTTTCCAACTCAATCCTTTGGTATCTCCTAATCCTCAGCCCCAAGCTTTCTATGCTAATCGGAATTTTTCTAATAGGGGAAATAGACGTGGTAACCATCGTGGAGGTAACCGCGGTAATTATCGTGGTGGCAATCGTGATGATACTCGTAGCGGTAATCGGCCACACCAATTCTCGTGGGCTTCGACTCAAAACACTGTCTATGGCCATTGTAATAGGTGTGGCATCGGTCATATCCCGGCTCAATGCCCAAATCAACCGAATTCTTCCAACGGTCGGTCACAACCACAGGCGAACTATGCTGCCTTCTCTGAAGCTGGATCACAATCTGCAGCATCTTGGCATCCTGACACGGGGTCCAACAGTCATGTTACTCCAGACTTAGCAAGCCTGGACAACTCTGAAGCATACTTTGGCAACGAATCACTTCACGTTGGCGACGGTAACCCTCTTCCCATTTGTCATATCGGTTCTTCAAAAATTTATTCCCCAAACAAAACTCTCAACTTATCTAATATTCTTCATGTACCTCAAATCAAAAAGAACCTTTTATCTGTTCAACAATTTTGTAACGAAAATGATGTCTTTTTTGAATTTCATTCGTCTTTTTTTGTTGTGAAGGACGAGTCTACACGTGCTACCCTACTCACGGGTCCAAGTGATGGTGGTCTATACTCACTCCGCCTTCCTCAATTGAAGTCCCTTCCACATGTTTCATTCACTGCAACCAAAGCATCTTCCACCATCTGGCACAAGCGACTTGGACATCCTCATGCTCGTGTTTTTCATTCTATTGTTTCTAGTTTTCATTTACCTGTTTCAAATAAACTTTGTCCTTCATTATGTACTCCCTGTCAATTAGGGAAATCTTCTAAGTTATCTTTAAATTATTCAAATTTTCATAGTAAAAATATCTTGGATTTAATATATTGTGATGTTTGGGGACCCGCTCCCACTCTTTCTTTTGATGGCCATCGTTATTTTATGTTATGTGTTGATCATCACACGCGATACATGTGGTTTTACCCTCTTGCCCAAAAATCTGACGTTTACCAAACTTTCAAATCCTTCCTTGTCATGGCTGAGCGTCAGTTCAACACCAAACTCAAAAATGTTCAAACCGATTGGGGTGGTGAGTTTCGAAACTTAGCACCATTCTTCTCCTCACTCGGTATTATTCACCGACGCTCATGCCCTCACACGAGTGAGCAAAACGGCATCGTTGAACGTCGCCATCGACACGTCGTTGAAACGGGTCTAGCTCTTTTGGCCCATTCCTATGCTCCACAACGGTTTTGGCACTTTGCGTTCGAAACAGCGGTCTTTCTCATTAATCGCATGCCTTCTCGCACTTACTCTCACAAATCTCCTTATGAACATCTCTTTCAACGGTCTCCGGACTACTCGTTCTTACGAGTATTTGGGTGTCAATGCTTTCCCTATCTTCGCCCTTATAACTCTCACAAAATGGATTTTCGGTCCACACCGTGCCTTTTCCTCGGTTATAGTCCCATTCATCATGGTTATCGTTGTCTTGATCTTACAACTGAACGAGTTTACATCGCTCGTCATGTTCGTTTTAATGAAAATTGTTTTCCTTGTGAACCAAAACCCCAATCTCAAACTGAATCAATTCCCGACCCCTATTTTTCCACTTTTCCATCACCGGTTCCACTATCTACCCCTACAAACTCCACTCCACAGCCTCCCGCTTCACCCGTACCCTCGACACCAACCTCCCCACAACCGGTTTCACCTCCGGCACCTGAAAATCCTCCTAATCAGCCATCAACACCCAACCAAACTGTTCAATCAGACCCTACTCCTTCTGTTCCAGCCCACTCAGCTGCTGCCCAGCCTTCTTCGGCTGCCAATCAGCCCCAACCGAGGGCCCGTCCAGCCCATTTGCGACCAAATCCCAAGCCTACCGATCGTTTCTCGCCGTCCGCGTATCATACTTCTGTTGGTTCTTCCACTGATTCTGAACCAACATCCTTTACCGTTGCTAACAAGTCTCCGGAGTGGCGTCAAGCTATGAATGACGAGTTTTCAGCTCTTGTCAAAAATGGTACATGGTCTCTTGTTCCCTATGTCAAGGATACTAATGTTATTGACTCAAAGTGGGTTTACAGGTTGAAAAAGGATGAAAATGGCAATGTTACTCGTCACAAAGCACGCCTTGTCGCAAAGGGATATCGACAACAACCGGGTATTGATTATCAAGAAACCTTTAGTCCCGTTATTAAAGCTACCACCATACGGGTCCTTCTGTCTTTGGCTGTTATGAACCAGTGGCCTATGCGCCAGTTGGATGTTCAAAATGCATTTCTGCATGGCAATCTGGAGGAAACTGTGTATATGCGACAACCTCCGGGGTTTGTGGACAAGGCACGCCCAAACCACGTGTGTCTTCTTCATAAGTCCCTATATGGGTTGAAACAAGCACCGCGAGCTTGGTTTCATCGGCTCTCTTCAACCCTTCAGAGTTTCGGGTTCATGGGGTCCAAGACCGATCCCTCTCTCTTTATACTTAAAAGAAATGGGCTCCTTCTCTATGTGCTTGTCTACGTAGATGACATCATTGTGACAGGTAACCATCCGCAGGCCATTAATGATGTTATTGCTAAATTGAGTTCGGCCTTTGCTGTCAAAGATTTGGGGACTCTTCACTACTTCTTGGGAATTGAAATTGTTCCCCATGGCAAAAATATAATTTTGTCCCAACGAAAGTACATCTCTGAGCTCATCACTAAAGTTGGTCTCATTGATTGTAAGTCGGTCCCATCTCCAATGAGCAACTCTCAGGTTCTATCTCTCGGTGACAGTGCACAACTGAATGATCCCACGAAATATCGTCAAACGGTAGGGGCTCTTCAATACGTTACTCTCTCACGGCCGGATATTACCTATGCAGTGAACAAGGTTTGTCAATATATGCATGCACCTACCGAGAATCATTGGTCGGCTGTTAAACGCATTTTGCGCTATCTCAAGGGCACCTCCCATTTCGGTTTGTTTATTCGCCATGATTCGGCCTCGACTCTTCATGCGTTTACCGACTCTCACTGGCAAGCAGGTCTAAAGGCCTATTCGGATGCAGACTGGGCCGGATGTCCAGATGATCGTCGGTCTACGGGGGGATTTGCAGTATATTTCGGTTCTAATCTCATTTCATGGAATGCTCGAAAACAAAGAACGGTATCTAGGTCTTCAACCGAATCCGAATACAAAGCCCTTGCAGACACAGTTGCTGAACTAACCTGGCTTGAAGCTCTTCTTACGGAACTCGGCATCACACCTAAATCTTCACCAACATTGTGGTGTGACAACCTTGGAGCTACGTACCTCTCTGCGAATCCGGTCTTCCACGCCAGAACAAAACATGTTGAAGTTGATTTTCACTTTGTTCGGGAGAAAGTAGCTCAAGGCAAACTGAATGTTCAATTCATATCTACAACGGATCAGATCGCTGATGTTTTCACCAAGCCGCTGCCTTCTCAGAGATTTCTGGTTTTACGATCCAAGTTGCAGGTCGTTCCCCGCCCTCAACTTGCGGGGGAATGTTAGACAATATATATATTTAGGACTAATTATTTTACCCTAGTATTCTTGTGGTACCTAAGTGTAACATTTCTTTTTATATATTTCCCTATGTAAGCTCTCACAAGGCAATCTCAATAAACATCTTTTCTGTTTTACGTTTCTACTTTGACTAAGAGCACGATTGGTTAACGTACTTTCAAGTTCTGCACCTCTGAAAATATTTGGGCCAACTTTAAATGAGTTTAAACTTTAATTGGTGTTTTACTTAAAGTTCTTTGTTTGAATCTCCATGGCATATCCATGTTAGGATTCGGTTGATTTTGTTGTTATTTAAGTTTGATTGGCTCACGTTGTGATTTGTTACGGCTACTTTTTATTTTATTGAACACTGAATTACTTTTCTTTATTGGGTTTTACTTAAGTCGGGTTACTATATGTGTGTAATGTCATTAATTTGAGATGTGATTTTAGTGAATTTGGTAGGTACCCACTGGGGTTATTGATTGTTTCTTCTTCTTAATGAGTGGGCTGAATCTGACTAATTATCATTAATCGATTGAAACTTTTAAATTAATTTGTATGAAAGGAAAAATTAAAACATTTTCAATAGACAGAATAAAGTATAACTTATCTACTTTATGTTGAGAGGCTAAAGTGAGTCTGATGACAAACTTCATCCCAATATTATCCAGCATCTTGGACAGTAACCACAGTCTGTTGGTTTGACTTAAAAAGTCAACCCTGGCTTTCATTTTGCTTATAAAGTCAAACTGTAATCTCTATTTAATCTTATATATTCATGTTGTCATTTGTGTTTCTTAACTTATGATATGTTCTGCTGGCAGGTCACAATGGCTAGAAAGGCAGTCACTTTACTTTCATAAAAAACATTAATAGAAAAATACTGTGAATTATTGGTTTTATTGAGGCAGATTAAAATGTGGCCTTATTGAGGCAGAATAAAACTTATGATAAAAAGAAAAAAACCAGAAAAATTTAAGAAGATGTCACATCACTATCGCTAGAAATAAAAAAAGAAAAAGAAAAAGAAAAAATCTGCTATTATATTGATTACAAAAGACAAAGGACCTTACAATTATTGACAATTTGTATGTATACAATTGGTGGTACTTACTTTACTTGAAACATATCAGGAAAGTAAGATTTAGATATAAAAGCCACGACCATAAAATAAAATAAAGTAATATAAAAAAGAAAAAGTTACTGAAAAGCAATGCATATGGAATTATTCCACTAGGCACTAACAGCACAATCTTTTTAACAAGAATATAAGTTTCTGTGATTACTAGTTAATTTGGAATATTTGAAAGTGTTTTGCCCTGTATTATATCAATCCGACGAAAATCAGTGTATATCGGCATCTATATTATAATCAAAGTGACTTATGGCATAATATAACTTTGTGTAACAAAACCAATCAAATATCACATGAAGAGGCTCGTTATATTAATTGTAGACTTGAAAATGTAATGTAATTCTCACCATATTTGAAAATATTTGGATCTGTTGTGGCTT
Source organism: Helianthus tuberosus (assembly GCA_030545235.1). Classification (NCBI taxonomy): domain Eukaryota; kingdom Viridiplantae; phylum Streptophyta; class Magnoliopsida; order Asterales; family Asteraceae; genus Helianthus; species Helianthus tuberosus. The sequence goes on along the minus strand of CM060427.1, from coordinate 153,650,137 downwards.
TGTGTAAACTATATAATAAACAATCCAACCGAAACTCAGAAATCACCAAGGGTATATCTCGGCATGTGTTTTATAATAAAAATGATATGTTATGGACTTATGGCTGTGTAACAAATACAATCAAATAACACATGACGAGTCTCGTTGGTGGCCAATTTGGAGCTAGTGGTCAGTAAATTCCTCGGACATCCATGAGAATTACCAATTGCATAACTCTGCCATTTATCCAGTAGCGACACTACATTTTCCTGTACACCACGGCTACCACACTACCACCACTATGAGCATTGGGGCTGGAATCATGGATAATGGAGTAGGGCCAAAATAGCTTACTGGGCTAAGGCGGGCAATTCGTTTCGTAACCTGAAAAAACTGAATTAAATTGTGAATTTGATTTTTGGTTCGGTTAACCGTTTCCGAATTGTGATTTCATTTTGGGCTCAGTTAGATATATATCATGGATCGAACCAGAGTCCTTAAGAATCATGGATATTCGAGTGAGTGTTTACATAACCGAAGCTGTGAATTTTTTAATTTAAATTTAGTTTCTTAACTTTCTTTTATCCTAAAAATAGTTATAACATCAATTATAAACGTTCATTACTGGTACCAACTCATTTTATAAAACCATTACTTCAATCATATCTCATCTGCATTTTCTCTCATACGAACCAACTACTCTCATTCCCAGTTTACCTTTAACGATGGCTGATGCTGCTACTTCTGCTCTGGTCAAAGTCATATTAGAGAAGCTTGCTGATGAAGCCTTCAAGATGTATGTTCGCTCTCAGGGAATTCACTCCGAGCTGGAAAATCTGGGGAAAGAACTGTCCCAAATCCAAGCTGTGCTTCATGATGCTTCTGACAAGGAAATAAAAGATGAAGCTGTTAAACAGTGGCTCAATGATCTCCAACATTTGGCTTACGATATCGATGACGTACTTGATGATGTGGCTACTGAAGCCATGCGTCATGAGCTGATCAAGGAATCAGAAGCAAGCACAAGCAAGGTAAGAAACCTCATCGTCCCAGCTTGGTTCACAAAGTTCTCACTAAGTCATAGGTTGTCTCCCAAGATAGATGATATTACCATCGAGTTACAGCGTCTGTATAAAGCAAAATCTGACCTTGGTCTGATTGTGAAAGACGAAAACCGGAATGATCCCAATAGAGGAAACGAAACCTCTTTGCTAGAATCTTGTGTTGTTGGACGAGAAGGCGAGAAAGAGAAGCTGCTTAACAAGTTGTTGGGGGATGACCAGTCATCTAAGGAAAATTTTAGCATAATACCCATAGTTGGAATGGGAGGGGTTGGTAAGACCACTCTGGCCAGACTTTTGTATAATGATACAAAGGTGCAGGGTCACTTTCAACTCCATGTATGGATTTGTATTTCTGATGATTTTGATATATTTAAGATAAGCAAAACTATGTTTCAAGCTGTGTCTGGGAAAAAGGAGTTTGAAGATTTAGCTCAGCTTCAAAAGGCTCTTATGGAGCAATTTAAAGACAAAAGATTTCTACTAGTTCTTGATGATGTGTGGACTGAGAACTATGACCATTGGGAAAAGCTAGTGCGCCCATTATATTCAGGGGCTCCTGGAAGTAGGGTTATCATGACAACTCGAAAAATTGAACTACTCAAAATGCTAGGTTTTGATCATCTAGACCTAGTGGAGAGTTTGTCATCTGAAGATGCTTTGTCCTTATTTGCTATGCATGCACTGGGTGTTGATAGCTTTGATTCATACCCAACACTTAGGGAAAAGGGTGAAGCTATTGTGAAAAAGTGTGGTACTTTGCCTTTGGCTTTAAAAGCAATTGGAAGACTACTCAGAACAAAAACAACACCAGAAAAATGGGATGACGTCTTAAATAGTAAAATATGGGATTCAAAATATGTTGGTGATCTTTCTGCAGATTGGAAGGTGATTTTTCCAGCCCTTATGTTAAGCTACCATGATCTTTCTGCAAATTTGAAGCGGTTGTTTGCATATTGCTCCTTGTTCCCTAAGGACTTCTTGTTTAACAAAGAGGAGTTAGTCTTATTGTGGATGGCCGAAGGGTTCTTAAACCAATCAAATGCAACCAAGTCACAAGAAGACTTTGGCCAAGATGATTTTGAAGCATTGTTATCAAGGTCCTTTTTTCAGCATGCACCTAATGATGAAACTTTATATGTGATGCATGACTTGATGAATGACTTGGCCACATTGGTTGCCAAAGATTTCTTTCTAAGGTTTGAGAATCATACGGAGTCGAGGAAGGAAGCTGTGACAAAGTACCGTCATATGTCAATTATTTATGAGAAATATGGAGTTTACAAGAAATTTGAGCCATTTAAAAGAGCCAGAAGTCTGAGAACATTGTTGGTAATAAACTTAGGTCAACATGATCGCTACAGTTTCAATTCCAGTAAGTTTTTCATTGACTTACTTCCTCAGGTGCCACTATTAAGGGTCCTTTCTTTGGGTGGCTTTGATATAAGTGAGGTACCAGATTTCATTTGTAGTTTGAAGCACTTGAGGTATCTTAACTTGTCTGAAACCTTGATCAAAAAGCTACCAGATAATATTGGTAATCTTTTTAATCTACAGATATTGATGGTCTGTGGATGTTATGAATTGACTAAGTTGCCTAAAAGTTTCCTAAAGCTCAAAAATTTGAGGCATTTTGATTTTAGGGGTACTTCATCTCTCATGAAGCTGCCCTTGGGGATTGGTAAGCTGAAAAGCCTACAAACTCTCCCCAAGATCGTCATCCAAGAACACGGTGGCTTTGCTATAACCGAGCTTAAGGGATTAAACAATCTCCGTGGCAAACTTTCCATTGAAGGGTTGTGCAAAGTGCAAAGCAAAATGCAAGCACATGAGGCACAATTAACTCTAAAAAGGCTTACTAAGTTAGAGCTGAATTGGGGAGAGGGTTCTCAACATGGAACACCTCAAAAGGAGGTTCTCGAAGAGCTGAAACCTGATAGTGAATGGTTGAAAGAGCTTGCAGTTAAGTCATATGGGGGAATAGAGTTTCCGAAATGGGTTGAGCATCCTTCTTTTCATTGGTTGGTTGATGTGTCGATAAGTGACTGTAAAAACTGTACATCTCTACCACCACTTGGGCAACTACCTTCACTTAAGGAGTTGTATATAAGTAGCATGCCTAATGTTAAATTCATAGGTTTGGAGTTTACCGGCACCAACCAGTTAACTTTTGCTGCGTTTCCCTCACTTGAAATACTAAAGTTTAGAGATATGAGCAGTTGGGAGGTACGGTTAACCAATAATGAGGTTTTTGATGCAGTGTTTCCAAGCCTTCGGGAGCTTAAGATCTTTCATTGTCCCAAGTTGATTGAATTCTCACCTGAAACACTACCTTCACTTGAAATTATAAGGTTAGATACGCGTGGATGGAAGGGATGGTCAATCAATGGCGAGGTTTCAGTACTTTCACACCTTAGAGAACTTCATATAGGTAATTGTTCAAAACGGATTGAACTCTCACCTGAAACACTACCTTCACTTGAAATTTTATGGTTTGAACATATGTTGGGAAGGAAGATGTGGTCAACCAACAATGTAGTTTTTCCTTGCCTTCGTGAGCTTCGTATAGAAGATTGTCCCAAATTGGTTGATGTCTCAGCTGAAGTACTACCTTTGCTAAGGGTTTTAAAAATTGCTAGATGTGGCGTTGGTGTGTTGAGAAGTCTGGTTCGGGCAGCTTCATCAATTGCCATGTTGCATATAACATCTATTTCAGGGCTTACATATGAGGTGTGGAGAGGTGTTATAGAGCATATTGGGGCTGTTGAAGAAGTAAGTATTGAGGAGTGTAATGAAATAAGATACTTGTGGGAATCAGAAGAAGAGGCGAGTAAGGTTCTTGTGAATATAAAGAAACTGGAAGTATCTGAATGTTCAAATTTGATTAGTTTAGGAGAGAAAGAAGAGGAGGATAATTTGGGGGGCAGCAACCTGTCATCTCTTAGGATGTTGACGGTAAGTGATTGTCAAAAGATAGAGCGTTGCTGTTTTCCAAATAGCATTGAACGTTTGTATATTGATTATTGTCATTCACTTACATATGTCTCCTTCCCAACATCAGCAACAGGAGGATGGCAGAAGCTTAAGTCACTTCATATACGTGAATGTGTGAATTTGAAATCAATCATGCAATTGGGTAACTTCATTTACCTCACTGAGTTGTATCTAAACAACTGTCCAAGTCTTGAGTCATTTCCCGACATCCCACTGCCTGTTCTCACCCATTTGAAAATAGAAAAATGTAAAAGCATGGAGTCATTTTCTGCCCTTCAGATGATGCAATTGGGTAACTTCATTTACAGATTTGACTTTGTTAGTAATAGGTCAAACTCACAAAAATAAAGTAAGTTTTATTCTCATCATGATAAAAATAGAATTGAGAAATATCTATCTTGAGTCATGTTACAATTAAATGTTTGTAAAATTAATGTAATTGCTTGTTTAATTGCAATGCAGGAAACGAAATATAAAATGAGTCTTGGCAGGATACTTATGCCTTCTTGTGAATATGAAAGAGAATCGGGGGATAATGCTGAGGAAGCTGAGTCATTGGGTGATTTCATTAATGAAATGAACCAGTGAAGAGAAGTTGAAGCAGGGGATTTGGATGACGTCATCAAAAGAAGGCTCAAAACATGCTTGATTCTCCTGTTTCGATGAATACTATGAAGGAATATTAAACGGGTTAAAATTTTGCAATTTGAAATGAAACGGGTCATGAGATGGTTGAAGTGTTGAGCTAAACGTCTTTGCTGCAAGCTGGTGCTCTAATACGTATGCAACCATTGCTTTCGATTGCCGTTTAATAATAGCCTATCTGCAACTCTCCGTGTCTTCAGTAATTGCAGAAACAGAGGACCTGTAGTTGTCCTATTGTCAAGCCTGAACTGGGTAGCCACTCTGTTACCGATTGTGCATACCATACTTCTAAGAGTATCAAAATTCATACGTGAAAGAATCTATTCATTTTGCATATATTCTTCTTAACAATTGCTTCCAAGGAATTGGTTTGGGCCTTTGGAGTAACAAAGAATCAGCCTGTGTTTAGAAAACCATAAAGTATTAAAAAGAGTCGCAAGAACAATGAGCTGCACAAAACAATATCATGAAAATTGAATGGTCATACTGCTGCAATTTTTCTAGAATTTTGGGTTTGACTTCTGAAGTTAATCATATTACCTTCTGAGTTCATGATGGTATACATTAAACTCCGTAGTCATACAATGACATCTCTTGTCGATTTAATTGCTTCATATTAATGTTGGACTTAAAAGTTTGACAGTTTGACTTAAAAAGTCAAATTGTTCAGTGCTTTTTTATTGCATTTGCAGAATCAATATGAACTCCATAACATTGTAATTTTCTTATTGATAGTATGTTTTTAGTTTTAAATGTATTTTACCAATAGAAGTTGTGATAATAATAATCAATATTACTTGTAATCTAAAGATTTCACATCAATTCTAGATTTCAAAATAATCTACCTTGCCTTAAAGTCAAACTCATCAAGGATGCTGTTTTTAGCCCCTACTTACCAGACCCACAGTCAACTTGAATTTTTTACGAAACTTAACTCTGTTATTATCCAAAAGTCATTGTAAATTTCAAGATATATTATCAACTTTGGATTCGGGTCCATAGTATGTTTGACCTAAAAAAGTCAACCCTAGCTGTATGTGTTAATTTTTTTATTAGTATCTTGAGTTGAGTGTAATATTGCCTATCAGCGGTATTAAACATGTTAAAAAGAAACGGGTCAAACGTGCCACCATATAGTGAAGTACTACTAAAAGATCAGTGCTGCAAGTTGGTGCTATGATTATATATTCAACCATTGGTACACGCAAATACCTTGATATGTTATTCAACCTATAGTGAATTAATGTATGCAACCATTTTGAGCTAAAAACATCAGTATATAAAAATTAGCAACCATTTCATGAACATTTACATAAAATTAATCAAAAAAACAACAGCATCATGAAGTTGTTATTAGATAACCATAACACATTACAAAGAGTCACAAGATTATATTATACCGGTCAAAATTTAGCAATTTAGAAAATTGTGTCTGCAATTACAAAATAAAATATAAAAGATATTCAGTTGTGAAGCAAGTTAACCCCCTCAAAAGAGATTCAGGCTCAAAAAACAAAAAATAATAAATAGCACAAAGAAGGCACTATGAAAAACATAAGTATGCATGAAGAAATTGACAAGTGAAGTTGAAGCAAGTTATGAATATGATGATATAATCATAGTTACCTGCCATTTAACTACCAGAATGCGGCGAATTAGAAAACCTGCCTGAATTATAAGAGAATCAGGAGCCAATAAACAGAATTGCATGCTTCAATTACTTTCAATTTTATTAAAAGATCCTCATTCCACTGATCTGCAGTTTGCCTCAAACATGTGAAATTACATACAAGTCCAACTGAAGCATTTCATCAAACACATGGAATGCAATTCTTCAAATACTTGAAACATACGTAACATTGAATTTGATTTTGGAATGGAATCAAAAAGAGCATCTCATGAATACGCGGGAAACTAACTAAGTTTTGTTAATATATAACGTTTTAGGGGCACTCCAACTAGTGGCGCAGCTTTCAAGGGGCGGGGGGCGCCCGACCCCATGAACTTTTCGCTCGGTAGTGTTATGTATGTACGTTTCATATAGAAATTTTTAGGTATATACGTTTTCGACCCCCCGGTTTTATAAAAAAATTTACTTGTATTAGAATTTTTAGGTTTGGTGACTTCCGACCCCCCGGTGGAAATTTTCAAGCTTCGCCACTGCTCCAACTCAAATGACGAGGCAGATGATAAAAATCAACTTTAGGGCATGAAAAGTATTAGATAATTAGATGAAAATACGTTATTTTATTTTGTAATCTATTTAAATGTCGGTTTGCTTGACTGCGATGAGTTTTACTGGTTTGCTCAAAGCTTGGAGTTCTTGTAAGATTTCAAAGAATCTTGACTTTTGACTTTTGAAGTCAAGTATTAGTTCATGATTAACATTAGTACATTTTAAAGTTAATTAGACCATGTGTAGTGGTTTTATCAATAATGCCCCCACCATGGGGCTTTTTCTGCCATGTGGCAGCCCAGTCAGCATGTGGGCATCATTGGGGGTTATTGCAAAAGTGCCGTAGTGGGAATAATGCCCAATAACGCCCATGCCATCATTTCACAATTATTTTTTTTAAATTTAAAACATAAAATTCTTCATTAATTTAAAAAAAATTACAATACTTGAAATAAAAAAAAAAAAGGGGACCCGTTTGAAAGTTTGCTACAAATTGAAAAAATAAAAGTAAAATACAAGTAAAAAATAAGTAAAAAAAATATAAAAGTTACCAATTTTGTGGTCCTCCGAAACGTCGAGCCACGCCCGAGCCAACGTGTATTCCTCCTTCGTCCAATTAAGGTAAGAATGTTTACGTCGAGGTTCGTTTGCTTCCTTCTTCTTATGCGACCTTCTGCCGCGTTTCGATTTCTCTGGCACCGGTTCGGGTCGCTAAATGGTCGCCGCTATTACTCGGCCGCTAATAACCCAAAATCGTCGCTACTGCTCCGTCGTCGCTATTACTATTTTTCGTCGCTAAAAGCCTTTTTCTCATTAGCAACGACTTTTGTCGCCAATAAAAGTCCTTTTTTCGTTTTTTTCTTTTTCCAGTTTTTTTCATATCAAAACCCGCCAATATCCGGTTCATGACACACGGAAACTAAATAAACATAAACTACATAAATATCACAAATGTCACAATCCGGGTTCATTTTAAGTCGCAAACACGTCATAAAAGTACTTAACAAATACGTCATAATTCAACATCATCCGCTTCTTCGTGTGACTGTGTCTGTGTCTCCATACCATCATCCGCTTCTTCGTCACATTGTTTAAAAAGGCGGTCTGAGGCGCGCCTTGAGGCATACGCCTCAGCTGAGGCGGTGGAAAAACGCAATAAAGGCTTAGCCTCATAAGGGTAAATTGAAACCTAGGCCTCAGTCATCTGAGGCGGCCCGAGGCAGAACATTTTTTAGTTTTCTGGACTTTGTTTTTGGACCCATTTAGTGTTTATTGGGCTTAATTTGTGGTCCAGCCCAATACTTCACTTAAAAAACATCTGTAGGTTAAAAAAAACCCTAATAGAAGACACAGAATCACGTACACAGGAACAGAGGACTCTGAAGAAGGCAACAGCAGAAGCAAGACAGAGAGTGTATGCGTGTATCGGTTGACTGAACCATGAGAAACCCCACTCTTTTATAGAACCAAAGCCTCTTGAAAGGAAACGGGAACTTCTTGAGAAAAGGGGAACTCAGGGCATGCTTGCCTTGAAGGAAGAAAATGGAACAAAAACCTTGAAGCAAGGAACTCAAGGGGCATGCCTTCTTTATAATATTACAAATAAAGGACCTCGGGAGTCGGGACATAGAAAAAAGAAAAGGATATATATTAGATATTGAATTGAAAAGAAGAATATAGGATTATATTTTTTAACAGTTTTGTTGCTGAAGCCCGAGGCCATTTTTTTTTGTTTTAATTAGGTTTTTCTTAGATTTTTTTGTTATGTTTTGTTGCTGAATTTTCTTGCTGAAGCCTGAGGCTATTTTTTTTCTATTTATGATGTTTGTTTTATGTTATTTGTTGAAATATTTTCTATTTAAGATGTTTGTTTTATGTTAATTTGTGATTTTTGTGAGAGATATATATATATATTTTTAATTTTTTTTAATAATGTTTGAGGCTTACGCCTCGACCTGGCTCGAGGCTTACGCCTCGTGAGGCTAAGGGAAAACGCCTTGATACCCGTTTTAGCCTTTTTAAACCTTGCTTCGTCATCAGCATCTTCGTTTCCAAACTTAGGCCCAATACCTCGAGTATGTCCACGCCTCAGCTGTCCACATAAAACACTCAACCAATCTGTCACGAGCAAAGGGTAACTTCTTATCCCAGCTTGTATTGCTCCACCACCTAACATAAATGAAATATTACCATTTCCTGCCACCCAACAGTCCTGGACAACAGAAGTTAAACAAAGCGCATAGTTCCTAGGTTACATAAGGATCAATAAAAGGGTCTCATAAAGAAAAGTGAAGAATTACGTGACACAAGAAAGTAAAGTGAAATAAATACTTGCCTTATAATCAAGAGGGAGATAAATGAAATCATAAGTTCTTGATTATGTTCATTAATTGCAGCCAACAACATGACAGAACTTTACCTGTGGTAATAGTTGATTTAGTAAAAGATTATCAAAACCAGTTGTAAAATGACAAAAAAAAAAATACATATATTAAATGTCAAGCTCAAACTTTTTACCATCTGCATGACAAGAAACCTGTCCATGTCTTCCATGGGAAATTCTTCTCACCCGTCCCTTTGGCCTTCTCAAAGAGCACTTCATGGCCTACCAAAAAAACAGAGTTAACTTGGTAGAATCCTCTAAATAAAAACTTTTTGAAAGTTTGAGCTTTTTGGTGAGTGAATATAATGATGGTTAACCTTGACAAAAATGAGAGAAAACTTTGTTATTTACTGTAACTTAGTAAAATGTGAACTATATTTAATTTCAAAAGTTTATTAAATAGTAAAATGTGAGTAATTATAAAGCACTTGCGAACATACATGTTATTTTCATCACTCATATTTTGGTCAACCAGCACAAAAATTAGCCATTTTTGACCCTAACATGTTTTAAGCCATTGCCTGTAGAATGCACATATAGCCCAAGATCAAGTGAAAGAATGATCAATTAATAAATTATAGAGTTTGAGCTGCATACAATAAAGACGGACCGCCTTTCGTGATTTTTCCTTGAACTGAATCATTCTGTTTAGCCAACCAATTAGTGTAGCAGAGCTCAGCAGCCGCATTAATTTTACATGAGTACGAACATGAGATTGCATGAACAAAGAACTTTGAAGTGTCCACGCCACATGCCAACTAAAGAGCTGTCGTATCTCGATTGCTTTAGAAAGTTGTTGCACATCATATGGTAAAGTTATCTACGAAATTGACAGAATAAGTTAAACAATGCATGCATAACTTTTAATCTTAACATTATACTAACATAAAAACTAAAACTAAATGTGATTTGTAGTCGGGTTGGTTCCGGATTAGTTTTGACGGGTAAGAACCTTTTACAAGTTATACATGAATATGTTAAAACGATTTTAAACAACTATGATTGCTGAAACATAACTTGGATTGCGATTATAAAAGATTGAAACTGACAATGATTGCAATTTTAAACGATTTTGCAGTCCATCTTAAAAATATATCTTAGTCCTAAGTCCTAACAGTACAAGGCAAAAGAGCAATAACTTAACAACAATAAAATTCTTAATACAAACTCACCGTAAATGTGTTATTGTATACCTCTTCTACCCTAGTAACCCTAATGCTTGTTACCATCCAAAGAAAAACCTTCAGCAAATAACTCACACATAACACCACCACCGATCGACAAAAACCAACAATCAATATAATCACAATAAATCAAGAAATCACATTCACAACATTTTTAAAAGGACAAAACATCTATCCTGTTCATCTCAAATGCATTTTCCATCAAAAGTTATGCTCCAACAGTTTTCAAAATTAAACATCTATCATGTTCATCTCACATCATCATCTATAATTAATATTCCAAAGTCCAAAACTTTTTAGTAAATTCTAATTTCATACATACATAGCTCAAAGACTGTCTAATATTACACGTTACACATACCATTAAAAAGTTATTAAACTAAAAACCTTATAACATACCACAACCTAGTTCCCATAACCAATTTAAGGACTAATTAAAACAAGTAACAACTATTACCAACATCCCCAAACAAACCCTAACAGTTCAAAACTATCTAACAAACTCCCCAACCAAACCCTAGTAGCCAAACAGAGGGGAAATTAAATGAGACATGTATGATGAAAAATTATCAACACAACATATAACCAAAATTGTGTTACCGATTTCGAGATGGTGATTAAGGGTTGTTCGTCCCGAGCAGACGTGGTTAGGGCTTGTTCGACGGTGGCTGGGGTTCAAATCCGAGCAGGTTGTTCGTGTGGTCTTCAACGATGGCCGGAGTTCAATTCGGAGCAGGTTGTTCACGTGAATCTGACGTGAAAGGAAGGTGAAAGGGGGGAAAAGATTTAGGGTGCGTGGATGAGTCTGAGAAGTGAAAAAGGTTAATTGAGTTGAAAGGGGGAAAAGATATGGGAGGGAAAATGTCCTTGTTACTTGTTAGTGTACAATAAAAGCTCAGCCATTGGATCTATTTCAGTTTGATGACCAGATTTAATAACTCGATGTACACATGGATTCTGGTCCCAGACTCCCAGGTCACCGCTAAAGGGCTCTGTCACCCCTAAAAGTGTTGCCTCTAATGCTCAGATTTAATAACTCGATGTGTGACAACCCTCAAAACCCCATGTATTCCGTACAATTCATTAATGATAATTAAAGTGTTTGACGACTGTGTGGAATTACTTAACTGCTTTCTGATATCTGTGTTACTTACATGTGCGTGTTAGCATACTAGTAGTATGCAGAAAACTTGACTAAATGGTCCTGAATATTTTCCTATGTGTTAGAAATTAATTGTGTTACAAAAATATATGTATAAGACGCCTTACGGAACAATTAAACAACTTAACGAAACAGTATCCGACCGAACAACCGGACATTACCCGGGACACTAAATTTTGCCAAACACATTATTTATTTATTTCCTGGCTAGTCGTGATCCCCGAACACCCTAACACCCGCTAAAAAGCAAATAAATAACATATGTGAAAGTTATACTTGAGATCTAACTTATGGTTGTCATTTACTTGAAATGTTACACCCAACCCCCCCCCCCCCCCCCATTAGAACCGAAAATCAGCCCCAAGGACCCCACCATATATTTTCTCCATAATCTCATGATCTTGCCAAGATTATATCTTCATAATTTAATAGACCTTGCTTGTAGATCTCATCCTAATATATGAAGATATCTATATATGTATGGCACAAGGATTCAATGTCATTTCACCAAGATTCACACTCAACCCTCATCACTCTACTCTCTCTCTCTCATTCGGTTCCCCCAAAACCGAAACCCATCACCACCACTTCATTCATCCATCTCTTCCATTAACAAGTGCATTCCAAGCTTTGAAGGTGAATCTGTGGAGGTTGCCTCTTGAAGGGGTTCAAAGGAGCTTGTTTCAAGACTTTTCACCATCTTTTTCTTACCAACTTTGCACTAGATTCATCCTTAGCTATAAGCTAGTAGTAAGTCCTTTGTTACACTCTTGTTAATTTTGTTTCATCTCGTTTCTATGATCAAAGGGTGTAGTATGTTTAAAATCACTAAAGTGTCAAGAACAAATAGATAAATATTAAAAGTTTACTTATGATTGATACATGAAGATGAAACCTTGTTGGTTTAAGGTTAGTTAATGCATATATGATGTTTGATCGTCAAACTTTTGATAAACCCGTTGTTCGGACACTTGTTAATACGTTTAGTAACATTTAAACCACAAAACAGCAAGCTGAGTAATGATTTCCAGCCGACTTCATCAGGTTGTAAACAGGCCATAAATTCAACGAAAAACCGATATTTTGAATCTAAAATATGTTATTATGAAATACGGTTCTAATGGCACCGGAATCATAATTTTTGGACTCCGTTTACTATTTTTAAAGTGTTAATTTGTAACAGCAACTTAAGCTGAATTTTGACAGCAATAAATGGGTGTTATACTTTCGGTTATAACCTGGGTTTTGTCATGAATCGGACCATGAAATTTGTACAGTAGATGACAACCGATGCATTTGTAATTACCCCACTGGAATTTCGTAAATCGGACACTCGATGAATTTTTAATAAATTGTTCCGTGGACTGTGGTCAGAAAATACATAAATCTGAGTTCAGTCCGGAATATGAATTTTTATAAAATATTGGTAATGAACCGGACCCCGATATTTTTACACAATAAAATATGGAACGTTTAAGACATCCTGTAAAAATTTGGGAATTTTTGGAATAATTTAACTATTTTATTTAAAGGTCCGAAAAACAGCCGGTTTTGAATATTAATGCTGAATTGACATAAGTTGTGACTTGCGTGTCTAAATGTCGAGTATGCTATCAGTGAATGATTTAACATGTATTATGTGTTACGTGCAATATCGTATGTTTGTTTATGAGTGGGGAATGGATGGGAAGTTTATATGGGCATAAATCGTTAAAGTGTGTACCTGTTATGTGGACGAAGTAATGTGCAAATAAACCATACGTAGGATACGTGTTATGCATGAGAAACTGATTGTTATCCGTACCTTATTAGGACGTGATTGACCGACCTTGACTGTTAACTATATTTGAGAACCTAACCGAGTAAACCGAGGTGAGTTCACACTCTTTCTAAGGCATGGGATTCCCAGGGGTTGGGAATGGGATTGAATAACTACTTGTACTATCATTACTATTAAACTACTTTTTACTGTCCTCTGATTGAAGGGCACGTACGTAAAACCTACGTACACTCATACTTACTACTGTCCTCGGATTGAAGGGCACGTACGTAAAACCTACGTACACGATCATAAGACCATCAACTCTATCACTTTAAGTCTCTCATTTATCGACTTAATCGCCGAGGCCTATGGCGAGCGGGTCATTAGTTAATAGCGCTATTAGGTTTAACAAACCTCACACCGTGCCAGTCGGACGGGCGTGTACTAATGGACTATGGGCAAAGGGTCAATGCTGATAGACATTGACTTAGGGCACCTCTTATATTTTCGTAGCAGTCGATACGCGTGGTCTAGTAACACATGGGAAACCCCCACAAATCTTCGCAAACATGTCAGAAAGACCGCGATGCAAACTTATACGATACATGGTGTTCAAAACGAACAGATGATTTACGAAACGAATGCTATAACTAAACAACCAACTGTGAATTCACTTAACTTTGTTGTTGACTCGTTGTTACATGCCTTACAGGTCGCTAAACATTTGGAGCTTGCACGAGGAAGGAGTCGTTGTGGTGTGCGGACGGTTATGTCCAGTGTTTAATGTTTAAAACATTATGAACTTATTAAACCTATGTGTGGACTTTAAACTTATGAACTGCGAACTTATGTTTTGAACTTTACGTTTATGCTTCCGCTGTCTAAATTAAAAACTTGGTTAACTAGCTTTTGGTCACCAATCGTATTGTGGTTGTCTTTATTTACTAAGTACTTTGTTCAGTATGATTGGTGGCTCGATCCTGGTCATGTCACGCCTCCAAGCGGTGATACCCCGCGTGGTGGATTTTGGGGGTGTGACAGATTGGTATCAGAGCCATTGGTTATAGTGAACTTGGTTTTAAAAAGGGAAAAGCTTTTTGATAAAACCAGACTATAACCTGTACAGTGCTCAACGATCCACAACGACGCTTCGCTCCACGTGCAAAACTCGACACCATAAGTGGTATGATTTATGTTATATTGTCGGTTAGATAGTTCTCACTATGCATTAGATAATGTGGTAATTGCTATTTGAACCTTGCGTGCTTACTCTCTACTATCGTCCCACACTTACGCACTTTCGCGACACTTTTCTCACCTACGTTATTTCGTTGTGAAGATCATGGGTGGACGTTTGAACCTAACTCAAGCCCAGCTGACGGCTTTGATCAACGAACGAGTTGCTGAGGCACTCGCAGCTGTCCCTGCAGGAGGTATAACCTGCCATATCAACCCACCTTAGGATGTTTAGATCCTACCTTTGCAAACCAACCCTCGTGCTTAACTTTGTCTCTTATTCTCGCGCAACAGGTCAACATGCTCAGCCTCCTGTGTGCACGTTCAAGACGTTCATGGACTGCCGACCTACCACTTTCAGTGGCACCGAAGGAGCAGTGGGCCTCCTTCACTGGTTTGAAAAGCTTGAGTCAGTTTTCGAGATGTGTGAATGCCCCGAAGACCGTAGGGTGAAATATGCTACCGGAACACTTGAAGGGGCTGCGTTAACCTGGTGGAAGGCGCAGGTTCAACTACTAGGACTGGCAGTTGCTAATGCCACACCCTGGAATGGTTTTAAAGAGCTGATCAAGGAGGAGTACTGTAGTCGGGATGACATCCATAAGCTAGAAGTGGAATTTTACAATCTGAAAATGACGGGGTCTGAGATTGAGGCGTATACTAAGAGGTCAAACGAGCTGGCCATCCTGTGTCCAACTATGGTGGACCCTCCCATCAAACGTATTGAGCTGTACCTCAAGGGCCTAGTACCAGAGATTCAAAGTCACGTAACTTCAGCCAACCTGGGTACCATACAGCAAATCATCAAGCTGGCCCATCGACTCACTGACCAGGCGGTGGAGCAAAACAGACTGCCCAAACGAATCAGTGCCACAACTACTTCTGATGCACCTACCGACAACAAGCGAAAATGGGATGGAAATTCTAGTAAGGGTTCAACTTCAGTTCAGTCCCAGCAGCGAAAAACTAATGACTACCAGAGTCCGAGTCAGCAATCCTCCGGTAATCAAGGACAGGGTGGGTACCGAGGAAACCACCCAAAGTGCAACAAATGTAACAGACACCATAGTGGTCAATGCAACAAAGGACGTTGTCAGAGGTGTCTCAAGATGGGTCATGAAGCCAAGGATTGCAGGAGCTCACGGCCTGCAAATCAGAATCGCCAGCAGCAACAGCAAGCACCACAGAATTAGCAACAACAACAGGGCAACAGGGGATGCTTTCAGTTTGGCGCTGAAGGCCACTTTAAGAAGAACTGTCCCCAGCTTAACCAGAATCAGAACAACAACAACAACAACCAGGGAAACGGGAACAACAATGGAGGCAACAACGGGGGTAACAACAATGGTAATGGAGCAACGGGTCGTGCTTTCGTGATTGGTCAGGGTGATGAAAGGAACGATCCCAACGTAGTGATGGGTAAGTTTCTTCTGGATGATTTCTTTGTTACTGTTTTATTCGATTCGGGTGCCGATACTAGTTACGTGTCCTTAAAAGTTAGCCAAATGCTTAAGCGCACTCCAACACTTCTGAACACCAAACACACGGTAGAACTAGCTAACGGTAAAGGTCTTGAAGCCACACACGTAGTTAAAGGGTGTAACCTCGTCTTAGCTGGTCAGACTTTCTCTATCGATCTTATTCCTATCACACTGGGTAGTTTCGACGTCGTTATTGGAATGGATTGGCTATCTCGTTATCAAGCGGAGATTGTTTGCAAGGAGAAAATCGTCCGCATTCCTCGTTCTGGTGAAGACCCTCTTGTGATTCGTGGCGACAAGAGTGGTGCTGTCGAAGGCATCATCTCTTTCCTTAAGGCCCAGAAATGTCTACGAAAGGGCCACACTGCCATTCTAGCGCTCGTCACTAACACATCAACGGAAGAAAAGAGAATTGAAGACATTCCTATTGTGCGCGATTTTCCTGAGGTATTTCCCGAGGAATTACCTGGTCTTCCGCCCCATCGTCAAGTTGAGTTTCAAATCGAGCTAGCTCCTGGAGCAGCGCCCATAGCTCGAGCGCCTTATCGTCTAGCTCCATCAGAACTCGAAGAACTGTCTACAGAACTACAAGAACTCTTGGAAAAGGGTTTTATACGTCCTAGCTCTTCGCCCTGGGGAGCTCCAGTACTATTCGTGAAGAAGAAGGACGGTACCTTCCGTATATGCATAGATTACCGCGAACTTAACAAGGTGACCGTGAAGAATCGCTATCCTCTCCCATGTATTGATGACCTATTCGACCAGCTGCAAGGGTCGAGCTATTACTCTAAGATTGATTTGAGATCAGGGTACCATCAGCTGAGAGTTCGAGATGAGGACGTCTCTAAAACAGCATTCAGAACTCGTTACGGCCATTACGAGTTTCTGGTTATGCCATTCGGACTGACGAATGCACCAGCGGTCTTCATGGATCTCATGAACCGAGTATGCAAACCTTACCTGGATAAGTTCGTTATTGTGTTCATTGACGATATCCTGATCTATTCTAAGAGTCAGGAGGAACACGAGCAGCATCTACGACTTATGTTGGAACTTCTTCGAAAAGAGCAATTGTATGCCAAGTTTTCAAAATGTGACTTCTGGCTTCGCGAAGTCCACTTTCTAGGCCATGTGGTAAACAAGGATGGGATTCATGTTGATCCATCCAAGGTTGACTCAATCAAAAACTGGCCTGCACCCCGCACACCAAAAGAAATCCGCCAATTCTTGGGTTTGGCAGGATATTACAGAAGGTTTATCAAAGACTTCTCCAAGATTGCGCAACCTCTCACTTCACTGACTCAGAAGGGTGTCATCTATCGTTGGGGTGATGCACAAGAGTCCGCATTTCAACATCTAAAGGATAGACTTTGTAGCGCGCCTATCCTCTCATTGCCCAAAGGCACCGATGATTTCGTGGTTTATTGCGACGCTTCCATCCAAGGACTTGGTTGCGTATTGATGCAACGTGACAAGGTCATTGCCTACGCATCACGCCAACTTAAAGTTCACGAAAGAAACTACACTACTCACGATCTGGAGCTGGGAGCAGTTGTATTCGCGCTTAAGATATGGAGACCTTACCTGTACGGTACCAAGTGCACCATTTACACCGATGTAACACCTCGAAAATTCGTGTTCAATGAAATAACGACACGTGTCATGTAAGACAAAACGCGTTGTAAACCCGGATTTAATAAAGATGTTTTGGCAGGATTTAAAAGTGTCGTCATGTTAAATTTCACCTCTGAACGACCTCATTTATAAATCCCAATACCCAAGTATATTTTTCAAACATCTAATATATCCTAAATCCAGAAATTCATTGACGATAAACGAATTCAAAGTGCATGATAGGTTCCTATGAAAATTTCTATGGTTAACCTTCTTGTTCGGCACTTTCGAAAAGGATCCAAGCAAACATAACATAATGGTAGGGTATGTAATTGTTAAAAACCCATAATAAAGGTCCCAAACTGACAAAACAAGGTCCCAAAGTCGAATTATGAGGTTGCCCTTTCGAATGCATGAAGGAACAAGATTTTTGGCTACTGATGATTTGTTACGCACCGCAACAAATAATTGTTACGGTGCGCAACAAATGCCCAGCTCCAACAGAATTGCCTGTTTGCTGTTAAACGCGAAATTTGACCTTTTATCCGATTTTCCTCATATCCCTTGGCCCCTAAACAACCCCTAAACATCTAGGGACACTTGTTAAGATGTTTTGGTCACTTGTAGACTTGTGTGTCAAGAATTTGTGGTGATCTAAACACTATATAAGGCCACTAAGTTGCAACACATTCTTCACACTTCACTTGTGCATTTCTGGAGCTTTTGGGAGCTTAAGAGCAGACACAAGATCTTCCTAATCAAGCTTAGGACTTCAGTAAGTTTTCTAATCCTTCCTTAGTTTAAGTTTTAGCTTAGTTTAGCTTAAAAGTCAACCGTCGTAATTAAAGGTTGACTTAGCGATTAATCACTAATGGTCCAGTGATTAGTCGAATCAAAGGTAGTTATAAGTTGGTAATTATGTGGGCTTTAAACCCTTAAAAGGGCATCTACTGATTCCCATCCTAACTAGGTCTTTTGTCGAGTCAAAGATGATTAGAAAAAGTCAACAGAAATGTAATCTTTCGTTTAACGCATAATTAACGATGTAAAAGGTGTGTAACCTATTTTATCATTCATATAACTTGATAATAAGCATAAGAACTTGTCTAAGCTTGTTTGATTCGACAACTTACTGTTTTGAACCGATTCGGAACCGAAAGTCGCAAAGCTTTGACTTTCACTTTGACTTTCAGTTCTGACCCATTTAGGTATGTTTTAGAAATGCCTCAGAGCTTAAATTGGATTAGGATACATGATAGAACAACCCTCTGTGATTTTACACCTTGGTTCACTAGTTATCCAATTAATATGCATATTTCCGTTAATTGCTCATATGTTGACCGTTATGCCCTTATTACCTTAAAAAGTGATTTATGAAAATGTAAAAGTGTAGAAACCTTGGTTACTGATATATAAACTTATATGAAAAGTTTGATATCAGTTTGACTTGTAGATTAAGAGTTATGCTCAATAGCGCAAATTTAATGCTTTATGTTAATAAAATTGCGTATTTAGCGTATAGCCTAGTTAAGCCTACTTTTTGGCGTCGAACTTAATACCCACTGATGTAATATATTATTTTGGGATTTTTAAAGATTTTTAATTAATTTTAGGCTGAGCATAACTAGTAGGCGTAGGCTTAATCCGGTAATTGTCGGTTTTGCCCTTACGGGCCATAAAATGAGTTTTATTTATCTAAACGACTCAAAACCTTTTTCTATTGATCACATATGATAAATAAATTATTTTAAGCCTTCTGGAAATATAAAAATATCAGATTTAAGTATCAAACCCGGAAATGGCCTTTAATCGCCTTATTTAGCATTTTTAACGCATAGTATGTATTAAAATTATATTAGACATACCCGGGTTGATACCTACTGATATATGAGGCAAATTATGATATTTTAACAATAAGCAAAGGTTGATAAACTCAGACCTCAGATTTGAGCTTTTCGGTTTATGTGAAATTACCAAAATACCCCTACGGGGCATAGTTTGGTTAAAAATGATAAATTTCACATATATGCTTTAGCCTACTGATATAACATATCAAATTGAGTATGTTTGCTGTTTATATCAGACCTGTAACTCAGTTAAACATCTAAACTCTTTTACAACCTTTAAAAATGACCAAACTAAACTACCCCTACGGGGCATAGTTTGTGTTTAATTTCATTTCGGGCATAATGAAAGACATCCTACTGATGTCACAACATATTTGAAGCATATTAACTTAGGAAATCTGTATATGGCTCTTACGGATACCCGTTACGCTTATCTCGCGTTCGGTTCGGTTTATGTAACAAGTTTACATAAATTAGCCGAAACGGGTCAAACCTTATCGGTTTAATCTCAAAATCCAGAATGTGCATGAAGGACCCATATTAAACAAGTCTCTGAACTTGTCGGGTCTAAATCACATCCTATCCGGTCTTCGCTTAATCGTGCGTACGAACCGTATCCTTGAAACTAGCCGGTCTAAGCTTAAGCTTAATAAAAGACCCGTTAGTATTCTAATAGGTTATATTAAACCTTCGTTCCAGATTAGGAGAACCAGTAAAAGCTACGTGCATTTTGCTTATTGTGATTTATACTTTGCATCAGGTAAATACTTTTAACTTATTTTCCCTATACGGGCTTGGGTTACGGTATATAGCATACCGCTTGATCGGGCATCAAATCTCCACCGTTAAAGTGGGTAGTTGAATAATTTGATCGGCTCGTTTAAACAGTCTTGTTTACTTTACAGCCTTTGGGGGGTTAATGACCATGTCCCGGATATCCTTGGCATCATCTTACGAGATGGCCACGACCTGAGCACTGGGTGTAGGCGTACACCGTCCGTGTATAACTCTATGATGTGGTGTGTCTATTGATCTTTAACCCGGACTAGATCCGGGCTACTGAACGCATAAGTAACATGTAATTCGTTCACAAGATTATAATATTAAATAATTCTCCCAAGTTAAAAAGATTAATCTTGCCTCTGTGCATTTTAATCAAATTATAAAACATTTATGCCATGTGCATCCAAACCAATTTTTAAATCATTTTCCAAAATGAGTCAGTTGATTGTATTTACCAGTGTAAACTGACGTATTTTCCCAAAAAGACTAAATGCAGGTACTAAACGTAATTGGCTGGATTGTCTCCTTAGCATCAATAAAGAGTCTCGCAAGCTTAAGATGCCTAAAGTCTGTTGAACTATTGTTTCCATTTTATGTTCGATCCTTCTGTGGATAAACTTCCGAATATTGTGACAGTTGATATCACAATAATAAATTCGGTTGTATTATATTTTCAATTGCTTCCGCTATGCTTGATAATATTGTGTTGTTTGACTATTATGTTGCCAACCATGACGTCACGATAATCCCCCACCGGGCCCACCGGTGAACACGTGGAAATCGGGGTGTGACAGGTTGGTATCAGAGCCAACACTGAGTGAATTAAACACTAGCCTTTTTGTGTTTAATCTCAGTTACACAATTGCACAATCTAAACTTCTGAGTCTAGACTTAACATAGGAATAATCTTAATCCTAATATGGAAATTTTTGCTTCCAATTTTTTTTGGATACGTCGCCAAGTGAGGAAGCTGAACTAGGGATTCTCCACACCCGAAGCCTTGAAATGCTGAGCTTCGTACAACGACCAAGATGAGACGTGCAACCAAGGAGAAAGCATTCAGGAATTGAATGAAGAAGAAGAAACTCCTTTGCTAAAAATCGTTTCCTCAATAGTCCTTATAGGGACATATTTATCTTTTTAGTCCCTTCGAGGACAACATTATTCCTTTCAAGTCCCGCTTAGGGCAACTTTATACTTTTATTTTCATATAGTGGAATGATTTAGTTTAAACTTTCATTCTAAACAAGAATATTAAATAAATGGAAAATAACATTCCTTTTACAAGATCTACCATTATAATAAAATGGCAAAATCTAAAAAGGACAAGACCTAGCTCCGGGTCATATTAAGACCGGCCAAAATGGCAGTTCCTCAATTTAGATTCAGATCCTTATTAACATCTCAATTTAAAATTGTTCTGCGTTAATTATAAATTAAGAATCTTAAGTGTGAAACCTAGCCTTCGGGTCAATTATAAGACCGGGCCAAGATGGTAAGACCTGTTAAAAAGATTCAAACCATTAATGAAGAATCTTAAGAGTGAAACCTAGCCGAGTGTCATTATAAAGACCTGGCCAAGATGGTAAGACCAGTTAAAAAGATTCAAACCATTAATAAAGAATCTTAAGAGTGAAACCTAGCCGAGTGTCATTATAAAGACCTGGCCAAGATGGTAAGACCTGTTTAAAAGATTCGCATCCCAGTTAACATCTGAAAACATGTTAACACTCCCGACAGATGTGATTCGTTGGAAATCACACACGTTATTAAGGATTCTTCAAAAGATTCCTAACCCAGTTTAATGATCGCTGAATCCTGGGTTTACATCATCAATTAAGATGATCATATTTTAACCATACGTGGTAATATAGTGCCTACGGGCCTTGCTCATTTCCACATGAGCCAAAATACAGTGGTAGCTACGACTCCCTGTCAGAAAAAGGTAATGAACTAGGTTCAAACCTCAAATGCTTAGATTCTCTGAAATCATAGCATATAAACTTATAAATGTCCTTGTGACTAAGCCTGTTGTGCTAATATATTTAAAGGCCTTGATTCTCTGAAATCCTGGCTTATGATTTAAAATTGTCCTTGTGACTAGGCCTATGTGCTATTAAATAAAACTGTTATTGTTTCTTTGATTCTCTGAAATCATAAGCTTATAATTTATAAATGTCCATGTGACAAGGCCATTGGGTGCCACAAATAAAACTGTTAATGTTTTATAATTAGGATAAATTATAATAGAAATCCTAAATCTATATGATTAATAAATTAACCAAATATGGTCTCTGCTTACCATGGTTAATGAATTTCCCTAAGGGGCAATTCCGTAATAAACGTCCCTTAGAAGGGAAGTGCCTGCGGGCTATAGTTGATGTCATCTGAGACTAAAGACAGTGGTAGCCTACAGCTCCCTGTCAGGAAAAGGTAATGAACTTTGATTCAAACCTTAATACCACGATTCTCTGAAATCATGGCTTATAAATTTAACTTGTCTACGCGACTAGGCCATTTGTGCTATTATTAACTTATGAATTAGGATTTATGAAAAAAAAATCCTGAATGAAATAAATATCCTTCCTTCCCTATCAGTATGCATTTTAAAAAGAATCTCAAAGGTGAAACCTAGCCTACGCGGCCAAGATGGTGAAACCTACTCAAGGGATTCAGATCCTTGTTAACACTTAAGAACGTGTTAGCACTCTTGAGAAATGTGATCCGAGAAAATCACAACGATCATCCTTATATTGGATTCTTCCAATTCCCTTATCTAGCCTAGTGATTTAGAAATCACGGCTTATATCATCCCATAACACGATCATGTTATAAACATCCGTTAATGATAAAGTGCCTACGGGCTAAACTTGTTGTCCGATAAGACAACGACAGTGATGGTCTTTGACCTCCTGTCTAAAATAATGGACTATGTCCAAACATAATAGTCTATATGATCAATGCGATCATGACTAATATCATCTGATGCGATGATAGTATTATTAAACATCCTTTAGTGATGTTTTGCCTACGGGCTATAATATATTGTCCATTTGAGACATTGACATTGTTATCTTTATGATTCCTTGTCTGAGGTGGTGAGCTATGCTCAAGCCAAAATAGTCAATATGATTAATGCAATCATGACTTATATCATCTAATAGGATGAACCTATTATAAACATCCATCAGAGATGTTTCGCCTATAGGCCATATTATATCGTCCATGTGTGAAAAAAAAAACAGTGTGATCTTTACGATTCCCTGTCCAAGGTAGTGAGCTATGCTCGAGCCTAATAGTCTATATGATCAATGCCATCATGACGAAAATCATCAATACGATGATTAAAAATTCTAACATCCTTAATGATGTTTTGCCTAAGGGCTATATTATATTATCCAATTGAGACAAGGCAATTGTAATCTTTTGTGATTCTTGCCCAAGGGGGTGAGCTATACTCAAATCCCATAGTCTATACTATCATTGCGATCCTGACTTGTAACACCCCAACCCGGAAGGGCTGACGTGTCACAATAACAGTGATATCATAAACAAAAGTCATAATTCCATTTATTTATTTGACAAGGATACAACAACTGAACTTAAATTTAATATACAAACGGACACATCGACTTGATTTCTTAACATCTTCCGATTTATTCCTAGGCTTTAATCTTCTCTCTCTTTCCCGCCCAAAGTAACCTGCTGACCTGTATATACAAAAATTTACGGAATGAGCCGAATGCTCAGTACGGAATTATAGGCTCAAAGAACAAATAACGCTTTATGCAAAACTGATACGATGCCAGAACATAATTTCATAATCATATTTTACGGATGTACCCATGAGCAAACTTAAAACGTGACAATACACAGGTAGCTACTCCTGTATAATTTATCACATGAGATGGCGAATTGGCATACCCGTTATACACCTCCTTATACTTAAATCCTAGGATCGATCCATACGCCTCCTAATAGCCTTATGTACCACACTTGTACTTAAGAGACGCCGTGAACTAATCTCTTCGTCACGGATGGAGCACATGATGTCGATGCCGCAACAACATGCTCGTGGGACACTCCACGAGAAGCGATACTCAGGGTATCAGAGTACAAATGGTCTTATTCACATAACTTATAAAACTTATTTTCATAACAAAACGGAACATATATTGGAACATGCGATAATGAGTATAACTAATAGAATACTATCGCATGACATGAAAGCTTAATTCAAATGATTAGAAAAGAATTTCGAACGGACTGTCAAATGAATCGATAATCAAAGATGTGAGGAGTGTTAAAAGATATATGAATTTAATGGGTTTATAACAATTGAATATCAAACAACAAGGAGTGGGGTAAGGATCCGTACCTTAATAATTCCAAATTGATGCTACCTTGTGATAATATTTCAGATTTATACGGACAGAGTTTAGACTACTGATTAGTCTTTTAACCTAATTTAAATAACATGCACACAAACTAGGTTAGTAACTTAATACAGCCTTTACGATAACTCACGAGATCAAATTCTCACAACGAACGACAAAGTGCGATACTTCATCCATCGAATTAACGATGATCCGTCAAATTAATGACGAACGACAAAATACAATACTTTATCCATCGAATTAACGATGATCCGTCAAATTAATGACGAACGACAAAGTATAACCCTAATGTGGGCAGCACTTAAACATCCATTGGATATATTGATCGATCGGACAATGAATCGTAATAGCGATCGAGTTATTACCCTGTTCTGCAGCACCCCGCTATACTTAATTAGTGTTTCGTGTGTATTTGGAAAGTAATTGGACGATATCTCAGCGAGTATTCAGAGTTTCTTCGTCGTTTTTGTGCCCAGATTCAAGTCCCAACCTCCTCTATTTATACTAAAATTTTGACCTTGACGCGGCCCGCGTGACATATAACCTATTCTTACGCGGGCCGCATGGCAACTTATTTTGGGCATAGGGTTGCCACGTGTGGGACTAGCCTAGCTGAATCGACGAAATCATTAAATTCAACTTCGTCCGCAAGTTATGAAGATAATTATCAAGTAGGGAATACCCCCCCCCCCCCTGAGTTTTAGGGGCCCTAATCCTGATTCTGAAAATTCTGAAAAATTTAGGGTTTGTACGAAATTACTTGGGTGTCTTAATTAGGGTTTCCTATGGTTTAATTTAATAAAATAATTAGGTCTTTTAATGAGGGTCGTTAAATTATTAGTTTATTATTCCTTTATTTCTAGAATAATGATTTTAAATTTTCTGTCATTACAACTATTACCCCCTTAAAAGAAATTTCGTCCTCGAAATTTTTCAAATATATCGTATAAGTAACAGGAACGGAATTTTCATAGCAGAGTTATTAACTTATATAACAAAAATCTCCTACTTAAATATGCTTAATCATAACTAAAATATATTCACATAAGGTAAAGCATGAATGACCATAAGCAGAAATAAATGAACATAGATCAATTAGCAAGGTTTACCATTACCTTAACTAAAATTCTATTGCTAGAATAGATTAGGGTATAAAGAGCGAATTGATTCTTCAGATTCCCATGTTGCTTCGTGTTCAGAGTGATTCTTCCAGAGGATTTTAACAAACGGAATTACTTTCTTACGCAAAACCCTTTCTTGTCGATCTAAAATGGCTTCTGGCTCCTCTTCGTAGGACAAATCCTCGTGAATTGTAAGCAACGGATAACTAATGACATGTAGTGGATGATAATTATATCTTCTTAACGAGGAGACATGAAAAACGTTATGAACGTGAGAGAGTTGAGGCAGTAAAGCTAGTCGATATGATACTTCTCCAATTCTTTCAAGGATTTCAAACGGACCTATGAAACGAGGACTAAGCTTTCCTTTAATTCAAAATCTACGAACGCCACGCCAAGGTGATACTTTTAAGAATACGTGGTCGCCAATTTTAAATTCGAGTGGTCGTCTATCTTGATCTGCATAGCTCTTTTGTCGGCTCTGAGCTTCTTTCAATTTTTCTCGTGCCATAGTGACTTTTTCGTTTGTAATCTGAACTAGTTCTGGTCCTTCAATAATCTTTTCTCCAACTTCATCCCAGCATATCGGTGCGCGACATTTCCGACCGTACAAAAGCTCAAAAGGTGCCATGCCAATACTTGCTTGCCAACTATTGTTGTAAGCGAACTCAACAAGGCATAGATATTCATCCCAGTTTCCAGACCATTCAAGTGCACATGCTCGGAGCATGTCTTCCAAGGTCTGAATCGTACGTTCTGACTGCCCATCTGTTTGTGGATGGAAAGCCGTACTAAACTTCAGTCGTGTACCCCAAGCTGCCTGAAAACCTTTCCAAAATCGTGAGGTGAAACGTGGGTCTCTATCGGAAACAATGGAAGATGGTGTGCCATGGAGTCGAATAATTTCTTGAAGAAATATTTCGGATAACTTATTAACCGAAAATCCTTGCTGAATTGGTAGAAAATGTGCTGACTTCGACAATCTATCGACAACAACCCATATAACATCATTTTTCTTGATTGTCTTAGGCAAACCGGTAACAAAATCCATTGTGACCTCATCCCACTTCCATATGGGAATATCCAATGGCTGCAATAGACCGCTTGCTCGTTTGTGTTCAATTTTCACTTGTTGGCAAGTGAGGCATTTACTTACGTATCGAGCAACGTCTTCCTTCATGCCATTCCACCAGAAGTTCTGTCTTAAATCTCTATACATCTTGGTAGATCCTGGGTGAATTGAAAATGGTGAGCTGTGAGCTTCGGCTAACAATGACTCACGAAGGGTGGAGTCATCGGGTATACAAAGTCTTTTGCCACACCAAACCACCCCATGATGGTCTATACGAAATTCAGATTGCTTACCCACCTCAAGATTTTGCACAATTGCCCAAAGTTCTCCATCTTGCTTTTGTGCATCTTTGATCCGTGATATGAGGTCAGGTTCAATTTGCATTTTAGCTAGATATCCATCAGATTTACTAACCTGAAGCCAAATGTTCATCCTTTCGAGATCCTTCCTAATACGAGGCTGAATTTGTAAGCAAGATATAGTCCCGGAATTCTTTCGGCTCAACGCGTCAGCTACAACATTGGCTTTACCTGGATGGTATTGAATATTTACGTCGTAATCTTTTAAAAGTTCTAACCACCTTCTTTGCCTCATATTTAGCTCCTTCTGCGTAAATATGTACTTGAGGCTCTTGTGGTCGGTAAAGATGTCACAACTCTCACCATACAGATAATGTCGCCAAATCTTAAGTGCAAAAACGACTGCGGCTAATTCTAAATCATGTGTAGGGTAGTTAACTTCATAAGGCTTCAACTGACGGGAGGCATAAGCGATAACCTTCCCATGTTGCATTAGCACACAACCTAATCCTTTCTTTGAAGCATCACTATATACTTGGTAACCTCCTGATCCAGAAGGGAGAGCGAGTATCGGAGAAGATACGAGTCGCTTCTTCAATTCTTCAAAACTTTTCTCTTGTTCCTCATTCCATGAGTACTTCACCCCTTTCCTTAGGAGTTTTGTGAGTGGTAAAGCGATTACCGAGAATCTTTCAACGAATCTTCGGTAATAGCCAGCAAGACCCAAGAAACTTCGTATTTCGGTAACAGAAGTGGGTCTTGGCCATTTTGTAATAGCTTCAACCTTTGTTGGGTCTACCATAATTCCCTCTGCTGATATGACATGACCTAGAAATGCCACTTGGCTAAGCCAAAAGTCACATTTGGAAAACTTAGCGTACAACTTCTCATGCCGCAAGGTTCCAAGAACTGCATGTAGATGTGCTTCATGCTCTTCACGACTCTTGGAATATACCAGAATGTCATCGATAAAGACAATAACGAATTTGTCTAGGAATTTGTGAAATACGCGATTCATCAAATCCATGAAGACTGCGGGTGCATTAGTTAGTCCAAAGGGCATAACCAAAAATTCGTAATGACCATATCTAGTACGAAAGGCTGTTTTGGGAACATCATCATTCTTGATCTTTAGCTGATGGTACCCGGACCTCAGGTCGATTTTTGAAAAGAACTGAGCCCCCTGAAGTTGATCAAAGAGATCATCAATGCGAGGCAGAGGATACTGATTACGAATAGTAATCTTGTTCAACTCTCGGTAGTCAATACATAAACGCATACTACCGTCTTTCTTTTTCACAAATAAGACCGGAGCACCCCAAGGTGAAACACTAGGTCTTATGAATCCTAGATCTAACAACTCTTGCAATTGTTCCTTCAACTCCTTCAGTTCCATTGGAACTATACGGTATGGAGCTTTAGAAATAGGTTCGGCACCAGGGATCAAGTCGATGGTGAATTCTACCTGACGGTCGGGTGGTAATCCCGGAAGTTCATCCGGAAATACATCAGGATATTCACGAACAACGGAGTGGTTATCAATACTCTTAACACTAGCAGAAGTATCCTTAATCGATGCTAGGAATCCAGCACAACCGTTTGATATGAATTTTCGAGCCTTGAGCGCAGAGATAATCTTAAGAGATTTATGAGCTTGAGTTCCCTGATATATAATATCAGGATGATGAAAATCACCGAAAATAACACGGCGAGAATGACAATCTATAGTTACACGATGTCTAGACAACCAATCTATTCCTAGAATAACATCAAAATCATACATATGTATTGGAAATAGATCAGCCTTACACACAATAGATTCAATACGGATCGGACAATCTTTATATACGGAAGTGATTACGGATGAATTTTCCATGGGAGTGGAAATGGTTAAAGTATGATTTAAGAGAGTTGGTTTTATCGGAAGGTACTTAGTAAACGAGTGGGATACTAAAGAATGAGTCGCTCCTGTATCGAATAACACATAGATACTACGTTCACCAAGCTGAAGGTTTCCAGATACAGTACCTGGGACATTAGCAGCGTCAGTAGCAGAAAGTGCGAAAACTCTTCCTCCAACATTGGGTGGTGCAACGTTTGGTTGGTTATTCTTCTTAGTATCTTTCTTAGGATATTCCTTGATCATGTGTCCAGTTTGGCCACATCTAAAGCATGCCCCTGTGCTTCGGTGACATACGCCATGATGTCTCTTACCACAAGTATTACATAGAGGATATGTAATTTGATTCAGTGGTTGAGTTCTAATAGGTTCTGCATACAACTGAATCTGGTTTTGAGCAGGCCTCGGGTTTTGTGGTCTAGGTTGCCATGGACGTGCCTGATTTCCAGAGTTTTGATTTCCTTGCACTTTGCGATCTTGATGCTGTGGCGTAGTGGATGATTGGCCGATTTCCTGCTTAAATTGTCCTTCCCTATTTCTCTTCTTATTATCCCCAGTTCGAGATAAGAATTCTTTCCTTTCGAATTCAAAAGTTTTGATTGCATCAGCAACTTCGGTGATATCCTTAAATTTGATATACATGATCGACTTCCGAATTCGATCATTGACTGCCCACTTGCATTTTTCTGCCTGGACTTCTGTTGATCCTGCAACGTCTCCTACAATACTAGTCAACCTTGCAAATCTAGTAATGAACTCAGAGGCTGGTTCATCACTCCCCTGTCGAATCACTGCATACTCCCTGATATAAGCTTCTTTATCAGCGGTCGAAAAATACTTGTCGTAAAAGATATTACGAAAGTCGACCCATGAAAGATTAGCGTCAAAATCATCCCCTCCTTTGACATGCTTATATCCTTCCCACCAAGTTTGTGCGTCATCTTCAAATTTGTAGGTAGCCAGTCTAACTTTGTATTGCTCCGGAACTCCAAGAACTCCAAAGATCTTTTCAATATGAGCTATCCAGTTTCTTGCTTCGACTGGATTAGTAGCGTGACTAAAGGATTTTGGCTTTTGTTTTTGAAATTTACTAATCCATATGTCTATACTATAAGTAGTATGGTTCGTGGTATTCTCACGAGTTTCTTCACCAGAGGTTGGATTCGTGTTATTACGTTCTGGATGACGAGTTTGTTGAATAACGGCCTCAGCTGTTTGAGAAACAAGGTTTGGAAGCAACCCGGCAACAGCCTGGTTGATGGCATTAATTATGCTTGGATCAACTGGAGTCTCATTCGAAGAAGTGTTGTTACGCGTATGATTAGTACGAGTACTCCTACGTTGCGGACGACGAGGAGGCATATCTATACGAATAAACATAGGAGTTAAACCAAATAAGAGATCAAGTTGAATCCTATCATAGATATCTACCCATTCCTCACAGGTTTTAATTACTATCTTCAAGTTTTCTACAGGAAAGAGCCTTTGCTCTGATACCATAGCTGTAACACCCCAACCCGGAAGGGCTGACGTGTCACAATAACAGTGATATCATAAACAAAAGTCATAATTCCATTTATTTATTTGACAAGGATACAACAACTGAACTTAAATTTAATATACAAACGGACACATCGACTTGATTTCTTAACATCTTCTGATTTATTCCTAGGCTTTAATCTTCTCTCTCTTTCCCGCCCAAAGTAACCTGCTGACCTGTATATACAAAAATTTACGGAATGAGCCGAATGCTCAGTACGGAATTATAGGCTCAAAGAACAAATAACGCTTTATGCAAAACTGATACGATGCCAGAACATAATTTCATAATCATATTTTACGGATGTACCCATGAGCAAACTTAAAACGTGACAATACACAGGTAGCTACTCCTGTATAATTTATCACATGAGATGGCGAATTGGCATACCCGTTATCCACCTCCTTATACTTAAATCCTAGGATCGATCCATACGCCTCCTAATAGCCTTATGTACCACACTTGTACTTAAGAGACGCCGTGAACTAATCTCTCCGTCAAGGATGGAGCACATGATGTCGATGCCGCAACAACATGCTCGTGGGACACTCCACGAGAAGAGATACTCAGGGTATCAGAGTACAAATGGTCTTATTCACATAACTTATAAAACTTATTTTCATAACAAAACGGAACATATATTGGAACATGCGATAATGAGTATAACTAATAGAATACTATCGCATGACATGAAAGCTTAATTCAAATGATTAGAAAAGAATTTCGAACGGACTGTCAAATGAATCGATAATCAAAGATGTGAGGAGTGTTAAAAGATATATGAATTTAATGGGTTTATAACAATTGAATATCAAACAACAAGGAGTGGGGTAAGGATCCGTACCTTAATAATTCCAAATTGATGCTACCTTGTGATAATATTTCAGATTTATACGGACAGAGTTTAGACTACTGATTAGTCTTTTAACCTAATTTAAATAACATGCACACAAACTAGGTTAGTAACTTAATACAGCCTTTACGATAACTCACGAGATCAAATTCTCACAACGAACGACAAAGTGCGATACTTCATCCATCGAATTAACGATGATCCGTCAAATTAATGACGAACGACAAAATACAATACTTTATCCATCGAAATAACGATGATCCGTCAAATTAATGACGAACGACAAAGTATAACCCTAATGTGGGCAGCACTTAAACATCCATTGGATATATTGATCGATCGGACAATGAATCGTAATAGCGATCGAGTTATTACCCTGTTCTGCAGCACCCCGCTATACTTAATTAGTGTTTCGTGTGTATTTGGAAAGTAATTGGACGATATCTCAGCGAGTATTCAGAGTTTCTTCGTCGTTTTTGTGCCCAGATTCAAGTCCCAACCTCCTCTATTTATACTAAAATTTTGACCTTGACGCGGCCCGCGTGACATATAACCTATTCTTACGCGGGCCGCGTGGCAACTTATTTTGGGCATAGGGTTGCCACGTGTGGGACTAGCCTAGCTGAATCGACGAAATCATTAAATTCAACTTCGTCTGCAAGTTATGAAGATAATTATCAAGTAGGGAATACCCCCCCCCCCCCTGAGTTTTAGGGGCCCTAATCCTGATTCTGAAAATTCTGAAAAATTTAGGGTTTGTACGAAATTACTTGGGTGTCTTAATTAGGGTTTCCTATGGTTTAATTTAATAAAATAATTAGGTCTTTTAACGAGGGTCGTTAAATTATTAGTTTATTATTCCTTTATTTCTAGAATAATGATTTTAAATTTTCGGTCATTACATGACTAGTATCATCGGTATGATGATCATAACATTAACATCCCTCGTGATGAAATACCTACGGGCTATACTTTATTCTAATGTCGGTAAGACAAGGATAGTAGTGATCTTTATGATTCCCTGTTCAAAATGGTGTGATTATACCCAAACCTAATAGTCAATATGATCGATGTGATCATGACTAATATCATTAGATACGATGGTTATATATAAACATCTGTTAGTGATGTTGATTGGCTTATTTTTCTGCCAAATGAATCGTCTGTCAAGACGATGACAGTAGTAGTCTATGGCTCCCTGTCCAAAGGTGAAGAACCACGTTCAAACCTTGAAGCCCTAATCTAATAAGATTACGACTAATAAATTAAGGACCATGGTGGTAGACCATCGAGTTATGTTTTAAAGTCATCCATGACAAGCCTATGTGCTATAATTTGTCATTCGTGACAAACCAACATATTAAATGTTAACATTCTTGGTGACGTGCCTTTGTGCCAAATTTGATAAATGTCCTTATGACAAGGCCGTTTGTGCCATATCTAAATGACCTTTTCGACAAGGCCTTCGCGCCATATGATTACTTACGTCCTTCATGACTGGGCTTTATGCCATATCTTTCTACGTCCATCGAGACAGGCTTCTATGCCATATATGAATATATATAATAAAAGTCTTGTAAGGCTAGCCTTTGAGCTATTCAGATCGTTCGTGTGCCAAAGACAGTGGTGACATTATGATCCCCTGTCAAGCAAATATTGGACTCGTTCCAAACTTTGAATGCCATTAATGGTCCTTTCATGACCTAGGCTAAATATAATGGAAATACGTTTAAATAACATTCACTATGAATGTTCGAAATAGAATAGCCCATGCGGTTTATGAATGCCGTGGCAAATCTAAGTCAGGTCATCAGGATGATGACTAATAATTGTTAAATCTTGGTGATTGGTACCAAGTTTCGAGTATGGAGAACTCGGATGAGGTAGACGACAGTCGCAATACTATTAATGCGACGAATGTTAATAAAAACTACAAACGTAAACCTCAATAATAATGGAGTTAATCTCCAGGCTGCGGTTGACGCAGCAGTTGGAGGGATCATGGGAAAAGGTCATGAGACAATCCAAAGAGCCGAATGCTTCTCGCTCTAAATTTCATTCAAAACCATGTTCAATTGCTCATGAGAAGAGTTTTGTTCACACTTCGTATGCGAAGGATGAACCAAAGGAGGAAGATAACTCCCAGAAATCTAAGAAAAAGGAGCAAGAACAAGCAAAAAAAAAGCAACGAAAAAAAAAGGTGGAATTGGCCGTCCCCGGAATCGAACCTGGGTCTAGGCCGCACCCTTTCGCGCGCCTAGCCAACTGAGCTAGGTGCCTAGTTTGTGAAACTTCCATTATTGATTAAATATAAGCACTTGTACAATAAACTTCCTTATCATTTATCAATGATAATTTCTGCTAAGTGTCCTGTTTTTAATACAGGCAATAATAAATCTTCATGAACCATAAACTTAGCAAAATTTTTATTATCATCCACAAGGTATAACTACCAAGGAAACCATAGTAACCGATTCTTATAGATCGGCAAGGAATCCTTCCGAAAATCTAAGAGCACTCTTTCTTTGCATAGAGTACGACAACATATGTTATTTTAATTATTTTTCTCATTGTTTTTATCGCCTACGAATGCCAAACTATGTTTGATAAAAGTGCCATGTGAGGATTGGCGTATCCTAGTGTGTCCCATAGATTACTTCCATGCCTGATCAGTATGGAGGTTTAATACATGGAACCCCTGAGATATCCCAATGGTCATATTGTACTAAAGTCGACTAGTAGTATTCAAAGAAGATATCCAGAATAAAATTGTCCAAGTAAATGTTCCCGATTAAGGAATTCATGGACTTATAACATAAAGGTGTCACTTATTTGACACGAGTAATGATGGATGAACTGGAGCCTGAGATATGGAAAATCTCTGTAGCCTCTTTGCAATCTTGATTATCTTCTCATAAGTTTTCCCTGCTTACCTCCGGGAAGGCAGGTAGAGTTAAGATTTTATCCCGCTGTGGGCTGGAGTATTGTGAAAACTCCATATTGATTATGGAATAATCGAAACCTTGATTAAGTAGGTTTTAAGACATAGGCTCACATAGCCTGACTCAATATTCTGAGGGTTGTATGTTATTAAATAAGAAAGACGGTTCATATTGCTTATGCATACATGCCGCAACCCTAATTAGGCAACGATTAAGAATTGCCATCAGCTACCCAGGATCTAAGGGCAAACTATTGGTGGATAGGTTTGAAGAAGTCCGTAGCCACCCAGGTAGCTAAATGCTTGACATGTGCGCAAGTCAAAGCCGAGCATCAAAAGCCGTCAGGCTTGCTACAACAGCCTGAACTTCCTACGTGGAAGTGGGAAATGGTAACTATGGGTTTTATTACCAAGTTACCCAAGACAAGGAAAGGAAATGATACGATATGAATTATAGTTGACAGACTGACTAAGTCCGCACGTTTCCTACCCATCAAGGAGACTTATAGCTCCGATATGTTAGCCCAGTTATACATTGATAAGATTGTAGCCTACATGGCATACCTGTGGCTATTGTCTCTGATAGAGATACTAGGTACACGTCGCATTTTTGGAAGAATTTCCAACAATCTTTGGGCACACGTTTGAATTTTAGTACGATTTACCATCATCAGACTGACGGTCAGAGTGAGCGTACTATTCAAACATTGGAAGACATGCTACTTGCATGTGCGATCGATTTGGGTGGTAGATAGGATAAGAACCTACCGTTAATCAAATTCTCCTACAGCAATAGCTACCATACCAGCATTAAGGTTGCGCCTTTTGAGGCGTTATACGGTAGAAAGTGTAGATCGCCTAATTGTGGGGCGGAAGTTGGTAAGTCCAATTATCAAGACCAGAGATAATCTTTGAAACGACGGACAAGGATGTCCAGATTCGTGACCGTCTCAAAGCTGTCAGGGATAGGCAAAAAGAGTTACGCTAATCCAAAGCGTAAAGATTTTCACTTCGAAGTAGGTTACAAAGTCCTACTTAAAGTGTCACCCTGGAAGGGAGTGATGCGATTTGGTAAGAAAGGCAAGCTAAGCCCGAGATACATAGGACCTTTAGAGGTTATCGAACGTGTCGGGTCAGTTGCCTATAAGTTAAACTTACCTGAAGAGCTCAGTGGAATTCACAATGTGTTCCACATCTGCAATCTGAAGAAGTGCTTCGCTGATGAATCACTGGTAATACCGCATACAGATGTGCATATAGGTTAGAGCTTAAAATTTGTGGAAAACCTTTTGTCGATTAAAGATCGACAGGTAAAGAAGCTTCGAAGGAAGCATGTACCTATTGTAAAGGTCAAATGGGATGCCCGTAGAGGTCCCGAATATACGTGGGAGGTTGAATCCACCATGAAAGAAAAATACCCTTACTTATTTCAGTAAATCTTGGGTCGAGATTTATTTTAAGGGGGTGAGGATGTAACACCTCGAAAATTCGTGTTCAATGAAATAACGACACGTGTCATGTAAGACAAAACGCGTTGTAAACCCGGATTTAATAAAGATGTTTTGGCAGGATTTAAAAGTGTCGTCATGTTAAATTTCACCTCTGAACGACCTCATTTATAAATCCCAATACCCAAGTATATTTTTCAAACATCTAATATATCCTAAATCCAGAAATTCATTGACGATAAACGAATTCAAAGTGCATGATAGGTTCCTATGAAAATTTCTATGGTTAACCTTCTTGTTCGGCACTTTCGAAAAGGATCCAAGCAAACATAACATAATGGTAGGGTATGTAATTGTTAAAAACCCATAATAAAGGTCCCAAACTGACAAAACAAGGTCCCAAAGTCGAATTATGAGGTTGCCCTTTCGAATGCATGAAGGAACAAGATTTTTGGCTACTGATGATTTGTTACGCACCGCAACAAATAATTGTTACGGTGCACAACAAATGCCCAGCTCCAACAGAATTGCCTGTTTGCTGTTAAACGCGAAATTTGACCTTTTATCCGATTTTCCTCATATCCCTTGGCCCCTAAACAACCCCTAAACATCTAGGGACACTTGTTAAGATGGTGTGGTCACTTGTAGACTTGTGTGTCAAGAATTTGTGGTGATCTAAACACTATATAAGGCCACTAAGTTGCAACACATTCTTCACACTTCACTTGTGCATTTCTGGAGCTTTTGGGAGCTTAAGAGCAGACACAAGATCTTCCTAATCAAGCTTAGGACTTCAGTAAGTTTTCTAATCCTTCCTTAGTTTAAGTTTTAGCTTAGTTTAGCTTAAAAGTCAACCGTCGTAATTAAAGGTTGACTTAGCGATTAATCACTAATGGTCCAGTGATTAGTTGAATCAAAGGTAGTTATAAGTTGGTAATTATGTGGGCTTTAAACCCTTAAAAAGGGCATCCACTGATTCCCATCCTAACTAGGTCTTTTGTCGAGTCAAAGATGATTAGAAAAAGTCAACAGAAATGTAATCTTTTGTTTAACACATAATTAACGATGTAAAAGGTGTGTAACCTATTTTATCATTCATATAACTTGATAATAAGCATAAGAACTTGTCTAAGCTTGTTTGATTCGACAACTTACTGTTTTGAACCGATTCGGAACCGAAAGTCGCAAAGCTTTGACTTTCACTTTGACTTTCAGTTCTGACCCGTTTAGGTATGTTTTAGAAATGCCTCAGAGCTTAAATTGGATTAGGATACATGATAGAACAACCATCTGTGATTTTACACCTTGGTTCACTAGTTATCCAATTAATATGCATATTTCCGTTAATTGCTCATATGTTGACCGTTATGCCCTTATTACCTTAAAAAGTGATTTATGAAAATGTAAAAGTGTAGAAACCTTGGTTACTGATATATAAACTTGTATGCAAAGTTTGATATCAGTTTGACTTGTAGATTAAGAGTTATGCTCAATAGCGCAAATTTAATGCTTTATGTTAATAAAATTGCGTATTTAGCGTATAGCCTAGTTAAGCCTACTTTTTGGCATCGAACTTAATACCCACTGATGTAATATATTATTTTGGGATTTTTAAAGATTTTTAATTAATTTTAGGCTGAGCATAACTAGTAGGCGTAGGCTTAATCCGGTAATTGTCGGTTTTGCCCTTACGGGCCATAAAATGAGTTTTATTTATCTAAACGACTCAAAACCTTTTGCTACTGATCACATATGATAAATAAATTATTTTAAGCCTTCTGGAAATATAAAAATATCAGATTTAAGTATCAAACCCGGAAATGGCCTTTAATCGCCTTATTTAGCGTTTTTAACGCATAGTATGTATTAAAATTATATTAGACATACCCGGGTTGATACCTACTGATATATGAGGCAAATTATGATATTTTAACAATAAGCAAAGGTTGATAAACTCAGACCTCAGATTTGAGCTTTTCGGCTTATGTGAAATTACCAAAATACCCCTACGGGGCATCATAGTTTGGTTAAAAATGATAAATTTCACATATATGCTTTAGCCTACTGATATAACATATCAAATTGAGTATGTTTGCTGTTTATATCAGATCTGTAACTCAGTTAAACATCTAAACTCTTTTACAACCTTTAAAAATAACCAAACTACCCCTACGGGGCATAGTTTGTGTTTAATTTCATTTCGGGCATAATGAAAGACATCCTACTGATGTCACAACATATTTGAAGCATATTAACTTAGGAAATCTGTATATGGCTCTTACGGATACCCGTTACGCTTATCTCGCGTTCGGTTCGGTTTATGTAACAAGTTTACATAAATTAGCCGAAATGGGTCAAACCTTATCGGTTTAATCTCAAAATCCAGAATGTGCATGAAGGACCCATATTAAACAAGTCTCTGAACTTGTCGGGTCTAAATCACATCCTATCCGGTCTTCGCTTAATCGTGCGTACGAAACCGTATCCTTGAAACTAGCCGGTCTAAGCTTAAGCTTAATAAAAGACCCGTTAGTATTCTAATAGGTTATATTAAACCTTCGTTCCAGATTAGGAGAACCAGTAAAAGCTACGTGCATTTTGCTTATTGTGATTTATACTTTGAATCAGGTAAATACTTTTAACTTATTTTCCCTATACGGGCTTGGGTTACGGTATATAGCATACCGCTTGATCGGGCATCAAATCTCCACCGTTAAAGTGGGTAGTTGAATAATTTGATCGGCTCGTTTAAACAGTCTTGTTTACTTTACAGCCTTTGGGGGGTTAATGACCATGTCCCGGATATCCTTGGCATCATCTTACGAGATGGCCACGACCTGAGCACGGGGTGTAGGCGTACACCGTCCGTGTATAACTCTATGATGTGGTGTGTCTATTGATCTTTAACCCGGACTAGATCCGGGCTACTGAACGCATAAGTAACATGTAATTCGTTCACAAGATTATAATATTAAATAATTCTCCCAAGTTAAAAAGATTAATCTTGCCTCTGTGCATTTTAATCAAATTATAAAACATTTATGCCATGTGCATCCAAACCAATTTTTAAATCATTTTCCAAAATGAGTCAGTTGATTGTATTTACCAGTGTAAACTGACGTATTTTCCCAAAAAGACTAAATGCAGGTACTAAACGTAATTGGCTGGATTGTCTCCTTAGTATCAATAAAGAGTCTCGCAAGCTTAAGATGCCTAAAGTCTGTTGAACTATTGTTTCCATTTTATGTTCGATCCTTCTGTG
Organism: Helianthus tuberosus; assembly: GCA_030545235.1. Lineage (NCBI taxonomy): Eukaryota > Viridiplantae > Streptophyta > Magnoliopsida > Asterales > Asteraceae > Helianthus > Helianthus tuberosus. Next base: position 153,610,997 of record CM060427.1, on the reverse strand, counting down.
GATAAACTTCCGAATATTGTGACAGTTGATATCACAATAATAAATTCGGTTGTATTACATTTTCAATTGCTTCCGCTGTGCTTGATAATATTGTGTTGTTTGACTATTATGTTGCCAACCATGACGTCACGATAATCGCCCACCGGGCCCACCGGTGAACACGTGGAAATCGGGGTGTGACAACCGATCACAGGAGTCTCGAGCATATCTTCAAGCAAAAGGAGTTGAACATGCGTCAACGCCGATGGGTTGAGCTCTTGAACGATTATGAATGCGCAATCAAGTATCATCTGGGCAAAGCCAATGTTGTGGCCGACGCCCTCAGTCGAAAGGATACCATACCTATGCGTGTACGTGCTCTATAGCTTACCATCCAATCTAACCTTCCCGCTCAGATTCGCGATGCTCAGGTTGAAGCATTGAAAACAGAGAACATCAGGGCTGAGTCCCTACGAGGATCGAGGCAGCGGCTAGAACAAAAGGAAGACGACGCCTACTATGTAACAGGACGTATATGGGTTCCACTCTATGGCAACTTACGCGAGCTTGTGATGGATGAAGCACATAAGTCTCGTTATTCAGTACATCCTGGTTCGGATAAAATGTACCATGACTTAAAGACCACATATTGGTGGCCTGGCATTAAAGCCCACATAGCAACCTACGTCAGCAAGTGCTTGACTTGTGCGAGAGTCAAGTCTGAATATCATAAACCAGTAGGCCTACTTCAACAACCGGAGATCCCGAAATGGAAATGGGAGCAAATTTCCATGGATTTCGTGACCGGCCTGCCCAGATCTCAACGCGGAAACGATACCATTTGGGTGATCGTAGATCGACTGACCAAGTCTGCACACTTTCTGGCTATCAAAGAAACGGATAAGTTTTCTACTCTTGCAGACATTTACCTAAAGGAAGTGGTATCAAGGCACGGAGTGCCAACCTCTATTATATCTGATCGGGACGCACGTTTTACTTCTGAACTGTGGCAAGCAATGCACAAGTCCTTTGGCTCACGTTTAGATATGAGCACCGCTTATCACCCGCAGACGGATGGGCAATCTGAACGCACCATCCAAACCCTTGAAGACATGCTTATGGCATGTGTAATCGATTTTGGTAATGGCTGGGAAAGGCACCTCCCGCTGGTGGAGTTTTCGTACAACAACAGCTACCACACCAGCATCCAAGCCGCTCCGTTTGAGGCATTGTACGGACGCAAATGCCGATCACCTCTCTGTTGGGCAGAAGTTGGTGACAGCCAAATCACTGGCCCAGAACTTGTGGTAGATACCGCCGAGAAAATTGCTCAGATACGACAGCGAATGGCGGCAGCTCGTGACCGTCAGAAAAGCTATGCTGATAAGGGAAGAAAACCACTCGAGCTCCAGGTTGGGGATCAAGTGCTACTCAAAGTCTCACCTTGGAAAGGTGTAGTCCGCTTTGGAAAACGAGGCAAACTCAATCCGCGTTATGTCTGACCGTTCGAAGTCATTGAGAAAATTGGCAAAGTCGCCTACAGGTTGGATCTACCTGAAGAACTCAGTGGAGTTCACAATGTTTTCCATGTGTCGAATCTGAAGAAGTGTCTGTCAGATGAGACCCTCATAGTTCCTCTGAAGGAACTCACTATCGACGACCAGCTGCGATTCGTCGAGGAACCTGTAGAGATTACGGATCGAGATGTTAAGATCCTCAAGCATACCAGGATACCTCTGGTTCGAGTTCGTTGGAATGCTCGTCGTGGCCCAGAGTATACCTGGGAACGAGAAGACCAAATGAAACTCAAGTATCCCCAACTGTTTAAGAAAAATGCAACCACTACTGAGGCTGAAGCTACTGCAGAATTTCGGGACGAAATTCCCAATCAACGGGGGGATGATGTGACACCCCAGGAAAATCAGGAAAACAACGCAACTTAACTAGCTTCCTCAGTAACCACGCGCTAAATTTCGGGACGAAATTCTCTTAACAGGGGGAGAATGTGACAACCCTCAAAACCCCATGTATTCCGTACAATTCATTAACGATAATTAAAGTGTTTGACGACTGTGTGGAATTACTTAACTGCTTTCTGATATCTGTGTTACTTACATGTGCGTGTTAGCATACTAGTAGTATGCAGAAAACTTGACTAAATGGTCCTGAATATTTTCCTATGTGTTAGAAATTAATTGTGTTACAAAAATATATGTATAAGACGCCTTACGGAACAATTAAACAACTTAACGAAACAGTATCCGACCGAACAACCGGACATTACCCGGGACACTAAATTTTGCCAAACACATTATTTATTTATTTCCTGGCTAGTCGTGATCCCCGAACACCCTAACACCCGCTAAAAAGCAAATAAATAACATATGTGAAAGTTATACTTGAGATCTAACTTATGGTTGTCATTTACTTGAAATGTTACACCCAACCCCCCCCCCCCCCCATTAGAACCGAAAATCAGCCCTAAGGACCCCACCATATATTTTCTCCATAATCTCATGATCTTGCCAAGATTATATCTTCATAATTTAATAGACCTTGCTTGTAGATCTCATCCTAATATATGAAGATATCTATATATGTATGGCACAAGGATTCAATGTCATTTCACCAAGATTCACACTCAACCCTCATCACTCTACTCTCTCTCTCTCATTCGGTTCCCCCAAAACCGAAACCCATCACGACCACTTCATTCATCCATCTCTTCCATTAACAAGTGCATTCCAAGCTTTGAAGGTGAATCTATGGAGGTTGCCTCTTGAAGGGGTTCAAAGGAGCTTGTTTCAAGACTTTTCACCATCTTTTTCTTACCAACTTTGCACTAGATTCATCCCTAGCTATAAGCTAGTAGTAAGTCCTTTGTTACACTCTTGTTAATTTTGTTTCATCTCGTTTCTATGATCAAAGGGTGTAGTATGTTTAAAATCACTAAAGTGTCAAGAACAAATAGATAAATATTAAAAGTTTACTTATGATTGATACATGAAGATGAAAACTTGTTGGTTTAAGGTTAGTTAATGCATATATGATGTTTGATCGTCAAACTTTTGATAAACCCGTTGTTCGGACACTTGTTAATACGTTTAGTAACATTTAAACCACAAAACAGCAAGCTGAGTAATGATTTCCAGCCGACTTCATCAGGCTGTAAACAGGCCATAAATTCAACGAAAAACCGATAATTTGAATCTAAAATATGTTATTATGAAATACGGTTCTAATGGCACCGGAATCATAATTTTTGGACCCCGTTTACTATTTTTAAAGTGTTAATTTGTAACAGCAACTTAAGCTGAATTTTGACAGCAATAAATGGGTGTTATACTTTCGGTCATAACCTGAGTTTTGTGATGAATCGGACCATGAAATTTGTACAGTAGATGACAACCGATGTATTTGTAATTACCCCACTAGAATTTCGTAAATCGGACACTCGATGAATTTTTAATAAATTGTTCCGTGGACTGTGATCAGAAAATACATAAATCTGAGTTCAGTCCGGAATATTAATTTTTATAAAATATTGGTAATGAACCGGACCCCGATATTTTTAAACAATAAAATATGGAACGTTTAAGACATCCTGTAAAAAATTTGGGAATTTTTGGAATAATTTAACTATTTTATTTAAAGGTCCGAAAAACAGCCGGTTTTGAATATTAATGCTGAATTGACATAAGTTGTGACTTGCTTGTCTAAATGTCGAGTATGCTATCAGTGAATGATTTAACATGTATTATGTGTTACGTGCAATATCGTATGTTTGTTTATGAGTGGGGAATGGATGGGAAGTTTATATGGGCATAAATCATTAAAGTGTGTACCTGTTATGTGGACGAAGTAATGTGCAAATAAACCATACGTAGGATACGTGTTATGCATGAGAAACTGATTGTTATCCGTACCTTATTAGGACGTGATTGACCGACCTTGACTGTTAACTATATTTGAGAACCTAACCGAGCAAACCGAGGTGAGTTCACACTCTTTCTAAGGCATGGGATTCCCAGGGGTTGGGAATGGGATTGAATAACTACTTGTACTATCATTACTATTAAACTACTTTTTACTGTCCTCGGATTGAAGGGCACGTACGTAAAACCTACGTACACTCATACTTACTACTGTCCTCGGATTGAAGGGCACGTACGTAAAACCTACGTACACGATCATAAGACCATCAACTCTATCACTTTAAGTCCCTCATTTATCGACTTAATCGCCGAGGCCTATGGCGAGCGGGTCATTAGTTAATAGCGCTATTAGGTTTAACAAACCTCACACCGTGCCAGTCGGACGGGCGTGTACTAATGGACTATGGGCAAAGGGTCAATGCTGATAGACATTGACTTAGGGCACCTCTTATATTTTCGTAGCAGTCGATACGCGTGGTCTAGTAACACATGGGAAACCACCACAAATCTTCGCAAACATGTCAGAAAGACCGCGATGCAAACTTATACGATACATGGTTTTCAAAACGAACAGATGATTTACGAAACGAATGCTATAACTAAACAACCAACTGTGAATTCACTCAACTTTGTTGTTGACTCGTTGTTACATGCCTTACAGGTCGCTAAACATTTGGAGCTTGCACGAGGAAGGAGTCGTTGTGGTGTGCGGACGGTTATGTCCAGTGTTTAATGTTTAAAACATTATGAACTTATTAAACCTATGTGTGGACTTTAAACTTATGAACTGCGAACTTATGTTTTGAACTTTACGTTTATGCTTCCGCTGTCTAAATTAAAAACTTGGTTAACTAGCTTTTGGTCACCAATCGTATTGTGGTTGTCTTTATTTACTAAGTACGTTGTTCAGTATGATTGGTGGCTCGATCCTGGTCATGTCACGCCTCCAAGCGGTGATACCCCGCGTGGTGGATTTTGGGGGTGTGACAGGATGGTCCTCCACCTTTGCTTAGTTGGCGCCTACATGACGGATGGTCCCTTTGGGGCTATCCATTCCATACCCCATGGTCTTAGAATAGACTTTAGTCCTAACACTTACCTGGGGCATAAGTTACTTAGGGGGCGTTTGGTTCGCATGAATTCAATGGAATTTAAGGGAATTGGAATTTGAATTCCATCACTTAAGATGTTTGGTTCACAGAATTTGATGGAATTGGAATCTCAATTCCAATCTTCATGTGTTTGGTTGACAATGGAATTGTAATTGGAATTAGGCATGAATTCCTTCAAATTCCTTTAACTAAAGGAATTCAAAATCCTTCCTATATGTGAAGGAATTAAAGTAATTTCATTGGAATCTTCGATCGTTTCGGCCAACACCGTTTCAACCCGTACCGTTTTGACCCATACTGATCTTGATCCGAACCGTTTCGATCTGTACCATTTCGACACGAACAGTTTCGACTCGTATCGTTTCAACGCGAACAGTTTCGATCCGTAACGTTTCGACGCCAACGGTTTCGACCAGTAACGGTTTCGACCCATACCGTTTCGATGGCGAAAGTGGAGTTGGTCACATCATCTGCTCATGTATGGCCAAACATTCATATGGCTGAAAATAAAAATGGTTTACTATCATTAATATATACATGTCGACTCACAGATAAGACCAAAACACACAAAATAATCCTTTATAAACGGTTTCGAACCGTAACGCTTCGATGGCGAAAGTGGAGTTGGTCACATCCTCTGCTCATGTATGGCCAAATATTCATATGGCTGAAAATAAAAATGGTCTACTATCATAATATATATACATGTCGACTCACTGATAAGACCAAAACACACAAAATAAACCTTTATAAACGGTTTCGACCCGTAACGTTTCGACGTGTACCGTTTCGACGCGAACCGTTTCGAATCGAACCGCTTCGACCCGAACCGTTTCGACGCGAAGTGTTTCGACACGTACTAGTGGTTGTGGGTGCCGGGGTGATGGATTCCAATTCATTTGACAACCAAACACAACAAAAATGGAATTGAGATTCCAATTCCAACAATTTCCAATTCCAATTGGAATGTTTAAATTCCAAATCCAATTCCTATACAAATTCCAATTCCAATTCCAAAACATTCCGCGAACCAAACGCCCCTTAGGATATCATGACAAATTTCACCCCACTATTATCCATCGTTCATAGCAAAAAGAGTAAATTACAAAAATCGTCCTTTATGTATGCTACTTATTACAAACTGTGTCCTTTATCTTCAATATATACAAGAAACGTACTCGATGTTTGCAAACCCTTGCAAGTTTTGTCCTTTAGCCCTAACCCAGTTATTTTTTATGGTTAAATCTGACCTAGTATACCCCACATAACGGTATTTTGGTCATTATACCTTAAATATATTAAAGTTAATAATCATAATCATCTTCAACATTCACCTGCCACCACACCCCCTCTCTCTCTCTCATACACACCATCCTCTCTGTCTCTCATTGCAAGACCACCACCACCACTAGAATGACCACCACCGCCGTACACCTCCGCAGACCGACCACCACCGCCATATGATTTAATTCAGGTTCCATTTACTGTACCAATCTAGAGAATTTTTGTTGTTATTATTATTGTTGTTCTCATCGTCGGATAAGATGTCGGAGATTCTGAACGGAGACGAGGATCGTGAGAGTTTGTCCCTGGTTGTTACAACGAGATGGGTCATCGGGAACAGGCTTTAGGGGCTTGATTTTACCGGCGTGGAAGAGTTCGTCGGCGGCGGAGATGGAGGGGGTTGTGGGTTTCCGGTGAAATTGAATGCCAAATCGGTGTCTGTTGTTGGAAGCCCACGAGTGTGTGGATGGGGCTGGTGGGTTTGCTGTAGAAGAAGCTGGGGAAAGCGGTGAGGGGAAGAAGGTGCAGTGGTGTAGGGGGTGGCCGCTGGTGAGGGTGTCACGATTTGTATCTCCATGTAGCAATTGGAAACTATAGATTGTAGGTAAGGAGTAGGGCCGGCCCAAGGGTAAGCCAAATGAGGCTTGGGCCTAAGGAGATGAGAATGAGTGAAACTTTTTTTTCTTTTACACAGATTCATGTGGGTGGTGGTTGCAGGTGGGTGTGGTGGCAGGTAGGTGTTGGTGGATGGTGGTGTTGGTGGTTGCAGGTGGGGTGTGGTTGCAGGTGGGTGTGGTGGCAGGTGGATGTTGGAGATGATTATTAATTTTAATATTTAAGGTATAATGACCAAAATACCCTTATGTGGGGTACACTAGGTCAGATTTAACCATAAAAAATAACTGGATTAGGGCTAAAGGACATAACTTGTAAGGGTTTGCAAACATTGAGTACATTATTTCTTGTATATATTGAAGATAAATGACACAGTTTGCAATAAGTTGCATACATAAAGGACGATTTTTTACTTTTTGTAATTTACTCTAGCAAAAATAGTGAAATAATATTAAATGGGTCAAAATTTAGAAAAACAAAGTCAAACTGGCCCTGGGTTGGTTGGGGTGTTGAGCTAAAAGTATTTGCTGCAAGCTGGTCCTCTGATATGTATTCAACTATGGGTACACGCCTACACAAAAATACCCTGACGTTGTAATCAACCATTGAGCTAGAAATTATATTGCTGCAGTTTGCTAAAGTTCACTTTCAGCTCAACACCTCAGGGTTGTGAAATCAGAAACAACTTCATGAACATTTGATCAAAACAACAATATCATGACTTTTTTTATTAGATAACCATATCATATTACAAAGAGTCACAAGAACGGTTACAAGAAAAAGAGCTACACAAAACAATATCATGAAAACAATTTGACCACTTTTTTCATTCATAGTCTCTTGTTTGAATAGCCATACTGCTGCATCAGTGTTGTGTGTCTGATAAATTGGATTGGAACAATCGGTAGCCCCGGAGACGTGTGATCAAGGACAGTTCGCCAGTTGGCATGGCAACGGTCAATGATGATTTCAGATTTGGATGACGTCATCTACGTTAAAAATCATCAGAAGAAGGCTCGAAGCATGCCTGATGATTTCTCCTCTTTCGATGAATATAGTGAGTTAATATTAAACAGGACAAAATTTTGGAATTTGAAATGAAATGGGTCATTGGGTGGTTGAGATAAAAGTCTTTGCTGAAAGTTGGTGCAGCAAATGTATGTATTCATCACTGATTATCTGCAGTTTGCATCAAAAGAAATTTAGAAAGTCTGATTGAAGCATTTCATCAAACACATGGAATGCCATTCATCAAATACGTGAAAAAAAAAACATATGATTGAATTTGATTTTGGAATGGAATCGAGAAGAGTAGGGCTGTAAACGAACCGTAACCATAGTCTGTCGGTTTGACTTAAAAAGTTAACCCTGGCTTTCATTTTGCTTATAAAGTCAAACTGTAATATTTATTTAATCTTATATGCTTAGGCTAGAGGGTGTGGGATAACCCCTTGGGGCTTTATAAGCGCCACCTCAGCGCCACTTAGGCGCCACGTCAGCCAAGTGGGCTTTATAACCCCTCCTTTAACATGGAGGGTGTGGTGATAACCCTAGGGGCGCTATAGAAAAAAAAATAAAAAAAATAATAATTTTTGATTGGTGCAAACAAGTGGGCCCCACCTGATACCCCCTTCTCCTCTCGTTACCATGTTGGCGAGTGAAGTATGGCGCCCCTCCTTAACATGGGGGTGTGGGTGTATAGCGCCCGGGGCGCTATAGAGGCTGAGGTGGCGGGTATGGCGCCCCCCACACCCTCCGGCCTAACTGTAATCTTCATTTAATGTTATATATATTCATGTTGTCATTTGTGCTTCTTAACTTATAATATGTTCTGCTGGCATGTCACAATGGCTAGAAAGGCAGTCACTTTCATAAAAAACATTAATAGAAAAATACTCTGAGTTATTGGTTTTATTGAGGCAGAATAAAAAAAGCAGAAAAATTTAAAAAGATGTCACATCACTGTCTACAACTTAAGAAAAGTTGACTAACATATTGACTTGACTTCCACTTTACACATAACAGTGTTCATGCTCAGCAAATTGTGTCTGTAATTACAAAATATAAATATATAAACAATATTCAGCTGTGAAGCAATTTAACCCCCTCAAAAGGAGGTATGTTTTTTTTTTTCTAAGTGAACTTGAAAAGGGCAGACCTCTAATGCAACTTCCAGAAGCCCAAACAATAAATCTTACAAATCACAATCCCTTGTGGCTGAACCACCCTTTTGATGCCTACAAGTTGTTTGATGAAACGCCTTTAAGTGTGAATTCGTACAAGTTGTTGATGTCCTAACTTGGTTGACATCTTACTTGACACAATGACTTTACTAAGGGTTCTAGAGATGTGTGGATGTGGTGATGGTGTTGTGAGAGAGTTGATTCGGGAACTAGTCAAACGTGTTACTATAGTGAATTAATATTGAAGGGTCAAACTACATAAGCTTAAATAGAAACCGTTCAAACATGCCAAAATATATTGCATTAAAATTAAACAAGTCAAAGTATAGCCATTTAGAATAAAGCGTGTCAAAATATAGAAATTTTAAATAAACGGGTCAAAATATAGCAGTCTAAAACGCAACCGGTCAGACGTGCCTTAATATAGTGAATTAATATTAATTTTTCCCAAAGATAGCAATTTGAGGTGTTGAGCTAAAACATCAAGTTGGTGCTCTGGTCTGTATTCGACCATTGGTACACAAGAATACTCTCAGTTTGCTAAAGTTGACTTTTATTTTGTTTATCAACCATTGGTCTGTGAAATTAGCAACCAATTCATGAACATTTACAAAAAATTAATCCAAACAACAACAGTGTCATGAAACTTTTACTAGATAACCATAACATATTACAAAGAGTCTCATGAACACTTACATAGCCTCCTCATTGAATGGCTATACTGCTGCAACTTCCAGCTCAACAAGAAAACGGACCATGATGCACAATCTATCTTCTGCATCATCGTTTAAAACTCTTGCAGCCTAGTATTATATCTCTGATTGACATAGACATAACACAAAACAACAAATAACTACATGTACTCCATCAGTGTTGTATGGTTGATGGAGCGCAGAAGATCACAGAGACCTGAATCGGCTGGTTGCTACGTTTTACATTCTGAACATTCCGGATGATTGGGGTAGTTTAAGAGCATGGAGGCTACTGTAAAGTCATGGGAGATTAGTAGACTTCCACCTGGGTATGTGGGCAATCGAGAGTCGGATTAAAGGGGGGCTGAATTGATTAGAATAACAAGAAAGTTGATTTTGGGTGTTACCGGGTTAGAGTGAACCACCCTTAAGATGCCTACGTGGTGTTTGATGAAATGCCTTAACCGTCACTTTCGTATAAGTTTGAGATTTTTGCTTTAGTTTTGTTCAAAACGTTATAATATATAAAAATGAATAGAAATACTGATGGAAAATGTATATACATGTATGGTTATGGTTCGGTATCCTTGTTGAGTAAATGGATAAAAATCATGTAGAAAGGATGAAGTTGGGAAAAAAGGGTCTGTAACTCGTCAAATGTGAGAATGTAACGTTTATCTTGAGTTTAAGACGAAAACACCCTTAAAATATTCTCAGTGTTGCTTCTAGTAGTAAGACCTCCCCTAAATTTAGTACTATGGGAGTTTATTATGTTATATCATGCATTGGTTATGCATTAGATAAGTCCGGCCAATACAGCACAAGTCGTTTACATGCAACTTATACGAACATTTTCCATCTTAGTTTCAATAACACATAGTGATGTTCATTTTCTCAACAGGTGTTGGTTTGGCTTTCTTGACTATGGTGATTTTGATTCGGGAGTAGCTCAAAGCTTTCAGTTCTTGTCAGCATTAAAAGAATCTCGGAATTTGACTCTTGAAGTCAATCATGTTACCTTCCTGAGCTCATGAAAATGGTTAAAACGAACACCATTCCACCATACATGCTTATATTCTTCCTGTGAACCCGAGCTTCTCGCCATCTCTCTTCCCAGCCCCTGTGTCGAGA